>QRDG01000281.1:385196-985196 GCA_012064385.1 Puccinellia tenuiflora | reverse complement strand
CCATGCATGGGAGCAACCATGCACTTTCAATCTCCCCCATTTTGGTAATTGATGACAATCCCTTTTAAGAGGGTTTGTATAAAGAATAAAGCAACCTTGCATGACAAACAAGCAAGGATGCAAAGCGCATTAAAGGCAAATGCAACGAAAGCATAAAACCCAAATTCCCTTAAACCCTCTAAACTTCTCCCCCATTGGCATCGATTGCCGAAATGGGAAGAAAAATTTAGAGAGCCAATATAAAATGAGTTCCTCCATAAAAGTGATGACAATCCCTTTTAACGAAAAATAGAGGAAATCAAACTATATTGAGGATCCAAAGATTGCAAAAAGATGAAATCATTTTAAACATCTCCACAAAGGAGATAAGCAATCAAAAAGATCCAAAGCGAGAGTTCTAAATAAAACCGGAGAAGCTCCCCAATGTTCATGCACAAATGAGGAGTGCACAAATATGGTATCCTCGCTCCCCAAAATTATCTAGAACCCGCAACAAGTGCAAGAGTGCATAAGGCAAAAACAAATCATGGCACTTGCACCAAAGATGTGGTTGAGCCATAAGAAGATACTAATTTTCGAAAATTCATCATAAGATAGGCCCAACCGAGATAAAAAGATCTTTTAGAGAAATATGTTCACAAGCTTAGGGATACCAATTGGAAACTAAAACCAATTGAAAATGCCAAAAGCTAGTGAGATCATTTAGCCAATAAAATTCAACATGCTCACCACGGTAAGCATGAGGTCAAAGATCTTCAAGAAATACATGAGTGTGCGAAGATACCAATAAACACTAAGACAAGCACTAATGAGACAAATTTGGAGCCACCAAAGAATTATAGATGAAACACAAGGTGGCTCAAAAAGAAATAGAATACCGACTAAAAGGTGACCTCTCTCATATGTATAGGTTTCTAATTAGACAAACCATAAAGGTATACATCCGCAAAGAAACATATACATACGAAATGGTTCGGGAAAAGGAGAACAAGGTATCCAAAAGGAAGTCATAAATATACAAACGAGATTGTTGCTTAAAAGCATAGCACATAGCTCAAATTTATCTCATTGTATATAAATGAACTACAAATATATCAAATGCATCACACATATCACTAAGGGAACAAGAGATAGTGAAGATGCTTTGAGTTAGGCAACAAGTATCACAAGGAAATAATATCAATTAAAGAAAAGGTTTTTGTAAATTCATCACACATATCACAAAGATATATTAAGTGAAGAAGATAAGCCAAAACCACAACAATTGCACATAAAGGATTTCATGCCAAGAGGGAACCTACACAAGGTTGGATACTAGAAAATTATGCATGGGATAGATACTTGTTACCGAGATGACATTGGTGATGAAGATGATGAGAGTTGGTTTGACATCAAAGCTTGACTCCGACAATCACATGGTGAGAACACCTTCCTTATGAATGAGGCAAGCATCCAATGCATCTCCATTGTACCTAAAACAAAATTAGAGTACAAAATGGTTCCCAAACTCATTGGGTCCCATAGTAGTTAGATCAACTACAATATATAGGAAACACTCCACATAAATATGTGCATATAGATATGAAATTGAATTTCATGCACATCTTAGCCGATTTAGGATTCGGTGGAGTATCCCCTATATATTGGAACTAGAAAGACAAGCATGCCATAATATATAAGTTAAAGGACATACATACAAAGCCTTTCAAGAACCAAACGAGATACAATTTGGACAAAAACACCAAGTAAACCAAGAAGAGAGCACACAAGAGTGTGACACTAAAGGTACTCCAAATTATATCAAACTCCAAATCAACACATGATTGAGGAAAAATCAAATCAACAAATGATTGATTCCAAAACACATCAACACATGAAGTGTGATATCAAAAGGAATCAAATCAACACAACAAATGATCGATAAGACACCAATTGATAATAAGATACCAATTAAAACAAAAAATATCAATTAGGAGAAAAGATACCAAGAAGAGGATGATACTTGACCGAAACCAAGTAAAGTGAAATAAGGCAAAAAGGTGTCAAGACTCCCACAATAAATATCAATTGGAACAAATATCTATGGTGGAGATATTAAATTCCAATTAATACCAATTGAAGGTACCAAACATAAGATAAAGAATCAACTGCCAATTGCAAGGATCAAAAATTGATAGATAGGTTAGTGTTCTAAATAAAAAGGAATGCTCCCCCAAGATTAATGCATTATCTTATATATTTGCGTTTGAAAACAAAATGCACACACAAGGGATCATTACTCTCTGTATTTTATCTACAACACTAAACACTACCAATTAAAAAAAATAGGATACATTCAAAAGGCAAGGAAGGCAATAGATAAAGCAAATCAACGCAAGAGCCAATGTGAAGATGGTCTACAAAATCCACAATTACTAGTATCACTTGTCATGGACAAGGAGTATATAGAGATATTTCTCGGTGGTATAAATGAATGATGTACAAGACCAACTTCACCACAAACTAGCAAAAGCAAAAGATAGGAATTAAAACACCATTTTTTAAAGAGGTTTGTTGGTAGTTTCAATTATTCGAACCAACCGGCAAAGCCATGGTTAGAATAAAAGGAAACAAATGGTTTCTCACATAATATATGGAAATGCATATTAGAGAAAAACCACACCAAGCAAGCCCATGCAAACAAGAGCCAAAAGATAACCAAAAGGAAATTGGAACTTGTCCGAGCAAACATGCCACATAGGAGAAAGATAATTTGCAATATCAACTCTAAGTGGCAAACCTCAAATGTTCACATTTTTATGGGATTGTAATATGCACATAGCTTATTACTCCCCCATAATGTAATACTTCATTTTAATTTTAAAAAAGAGGCAAATAAAACCAACTAGAGAAATTAATGGACATGTAGAATTTGAATTTCTCATGAATATGACATACCACATAGTAGCTAGATAATATTGAAATATCAATACTAGGTGGTGTCGTTCATGTACACACATTTTTAGGTTTGTGAGGTGCACAAAGCACATCACTCCCCCAAAATGGGATAGTCCATTAATATCTCAAAGAGCCAATTGAAATCAACACAAGATCCAATAAAGCTCAACACAAAGTTACACATACATGATACACAACTTAACATACACAACCTTGAATAACAAGACAAGTAGGAAAGTAGCATATCATATACAAGCACTGCCGCAGAACTGTCCCAGGAACTGGGTGTGTCTCACAAGGATCGAGTAAGGGGCTGAACACGGAATCAAACAACCCTCAACGTGCCTTGGCGACGGTGCTTGTCGAACTCGCTGCAGGACAACACTGCAGAGATGGACGCACGGTATTACCCAGGTTCAGGGCCCTCTAGGTGAGGTAAAACCCCTACGTCCTGCTTCTGGTGTATTGCACTTGCTTGGAGAGGTTTCAGTACAGGGCGAGCTTGGCGAGCTCAAGGTGGCTACAATGGATAACCCTAGAACCGGAGAAGAATGTGAACAAATATTGAACCCTTTGCCCGAGCGTGCTCCCCCTCCTTTTATAGGTGTCTCGGGCCTCTTCCCCCCAAATATCTTGGCGGGAAGGGCTACCACATGGCGACGAAGGAGGAGGTGCGGTGCACAATAAAGGTAGAGTCCACCATAAAGGTAAAGCCCGTGGACGCGGTCCACGGCAGGGGGCAGCGTCACCAAAGCTGGAAAAGCCACCATCCAACCAAGACGGCGGGCTGGCGCTGCGGAGGTGGGACGGGTCCCACGGTGACGTCGCCCTTGGAGCGTAGCTGCAGACGGTTCCCTTATAACCAAAGTGGCAATCCTTGGGGCTCCTTTGCTTGGTGCAGCTTTGTTGACTCCTTTATACATAAGAACGGCAACTATGGCGCTGCCGTCACCGCGCGCTTGCGCGATCGTCACTCTGCGGAGGGTGCAGAGCCCATGTGCGCTCTGCCGCGGAGGCAGAGCTGGCTTCGTGAGGAAGGAACCCCGCGAGGCAGGATGCCTCGCCGAGCCCTTCGGCTTGGTCCTTAGCAGAATTGCAGGTAGCATCCGAGATGCCCTCTCGAGGAGAGGTCCCTCGCCAAGGGAGAAAACCCTCAGCGAGGAGAAAAGGTCCCTCGCGAGGGAAAACCCTCGTGAGGCTCGCCAGGCTTGGAGAGCCTGGTCCTTAGCGAAATCTTCTGAAGAATGTTGTGGGCCCTGGCAGGCCGGCCCGTGGTACCCTGGTTTCCACTGTGCCGACAGTAGCCCCCGGGCCCGCGATGGGCACGCCGAAGCCCATGGACACAGGCGAAGCGTCGGGCGCCCAACGATGCCTGTCGGGGCCGTCACACGTGGGGCGCAATGGTTGCGCCCGAGGACACGATCTCCTCGGCTTCAACGGGTGACCCGATGGGGCCCACCACGTCCCTGGTTTCCAGTCAATAAAGCCTGGGTGCGCGGACAGCGCCCGTCACTTCTCCCATAACTCCTCCGCACACTTCCCCCCAAAACGCCTCCTTCTTCCCAGAGCGCTCCGCCTCCAAGATTCTCTTCCCTGCTGCAACAATGGCGCCCAAGAAAACAACCGTCGACCAGAAGGGCAAGGCCACGATGCAGGCCGGCACGTCTGCGGCGGCGGCGCGGGGTGCTGCACACGAGGGGGCGCTGCCGAAGTCACGCATCCACTCGGCGGCGATTGCAAAGGTGCGCTACCTGGCGGCCTCGAGCACCAACGAGCACGGCGCCACCGAAATGAGGTCGGCCGGCAGCAGGCTTCCCAAGGGGTATTACCCCATCTTTCTTCACACACTCTATGCCGGTCTTGTTCCTCCTTTCTCCGACTTCCTCCTGGGGATTTTGGAGGTGTACCAGATCCAACTCCTCCATCTTCATCCCAACTCCATCCTTATCCTCGCCATCTTTGCCTACCTCTGCGAGGCCTACATTGGCATCCGTCCCTCGGTGGCGCTCTTCCGCAGCTTCTACTCCCTCCGGTCCACCACGCAGAACGAGCGACTCGGATGCGTCTCCTTCCGCATCGCCGACGCCCGGAGCAGGAACTACATCCCCATCGCATGGTGCGGTGAGAACGCCGTCACCAAGGTGACGAAGAAGGTGGAGGACTTCCGCAAGCGGTGGCTCTATGTCGACACCAAGAGGACCAACCCTCTCCTGGAGGTGCCCGTGGCGCCCCCGAGGAAGTGGGCGCGCTGGGCGAGCGCCGGCTTCGAGGGCCCTAAGCTTGATGCGGTGTATGAGTGCATACGGATCCTCCGCGGCGCCGGACTCACCGGCCAGATGGTGGCGAAGGACTTCACAAGGCGCTGCATCGCCCCCCTCCAGTGGCACTCGGAGCCGGTGTGGCGGTACATCGGCAGGGAGGACAGGATGCGCTTGTGCCAGGACAACTTCAAGCCGGAGGTGCTATACCCGATCATGGGGGTCCTCTTCGCCACGACGGACATCCCATCCCCCGCTAGCGACGAGGCCCGGACGCTCTTCAGCTTTGTCAAAGAGAGTGTGCAGGAGCACCGCAGGCGCCTGCCTGTTTTCGACGAATGGGTCATCGTGCCCGCAGGACACCGCGGGCCCCGCACCAACCCGTGTGCGGCGGAGCCGGAGCATATGGACGAGTTGCCGGAGCCGGACGAGACTGAAGACTCTGGCGAGGACGAGGCCTCGAGAGGCGCCAACCCCTCTGGCGAGGATGGGGCCTCGAGAGGCGCAAACCCCTCGGGAGGCTCCGTCAGCTCCCTGAGGAGCGCGCCGCCTGAAGAGGACCTCGAGGAGATCTCCTCCAGTGGCGACGAGGACACCTTCCGCGTGGCCCGCTCCCGACGCATCGTAGAGGGGGAGGAGGAGGAGAGCAGCAACAGGGAAGGACGCCGCAAGCCCCGCACCAAGGCCCTCCACGACAGGGACGCCTCGGCAGGGAGGGGCGCCCCCCAAGAGGAGGCAGGAGGGCCTCAAGGGGAGGCCAGGGCGAGCAGCCCCCAGCCTCCGAAGGCGAAGAAAAGGGTGTGGAGGATAGCCGATGAGTAAGCCTCAATCCTTCTTTTCTTTTAGCATTTCGCTTCTGAGAATCCTCTTGACGGATCCCCACTTGTCTGTCTTCAGGAACCCTACGGCGCCGAAGAAGCGGCGGCTCCCCAAGCTTGGGGAGGCCGCTGACGCCACCGCAGCGCCGCCGGTGGCTGACGAGCCGCATCACGCGGCTGCTCCTCCCACGGGCGAGCGCCGCGAGGAGGAGGACGACGACGTCATTGAGGTGGTGCCGCCGCCCATCCGGACCACTCTTCCTCCCATACTGCAGAGGGCGACGGAGGAGGAGACGGTGGCCGACACAGCCCGAGCCTCCGCGAGGCCGGACGAGGAGGAGGAGGATATCGAGGAGATGCTCGTGGAGCCACCCCCGGAGGAGGAGGCTCCCACACAGAGGACAGACGAGCCTGTGGCCGCGGCGGGCACGACCACCACGGANAGGAGTCGGCTTTACAGGAGCCGGATGACTTTGAGGCGCAGTATCAGGAGTCGCAGCACCAGAGCTGGGCTGGACTATTGTTGGAGTCGCCGCCCGAGTCTTTGAAGGGGACTCGAGAATGGTAGGAGTCGTGGTTGCGCCAGCTGATGCAGCAATGGAAGGACCTGTCCTTGTGCTGGTCGTTTCAGAGGCCGAAGGAGGGACAGGTCCACGCCGAGAGGTAACATCAGCCATGCCTGGGAGCTTGGTCACTTTAGCACTAGGCCGAGCCCTGAAATACACAAAGATAGAAGTCAGCACCAGAATTAGTGAAAAGGGAAAAAGCTGAAGTCATTTGAATGCAAGTATAGAAACAAAGGAATCTTACCCAACATTGGTCTCCAGGTCCAAGGAGGCCTGAGAGTCTGAAGAAGGCATTGACACGCCAGAGTGATAAGAGTCGTTCTTGTGGGGAGGAGAAGCTGATTTCCGCTGATGCGAGACAGGCAGGGGCTCGGGAGCATCTGCAGGCCCATCGGAGCGCAGCTTCCTCTTTCTGGCGGCGATAACACTCTGCACGTGTTCCTCAGGCTTAGTAGGTGAGCGAGAGGACCCAAGGACTCATGAGAGTGGTACCTTGGGAACAGCCTCTCGAGATCCATTATTGTTTGAGGCTGGAGAAGAAGAGGAGTGACTCCTAGCTGAGGACTCCGCGGATGGTGATGGTTGAGCAGCAGCAGAGGTAGTATCAGCTTGTCTAGTGACGGGAGCCTCTGGAGAGGACTCGTCGTCGTCAATTTCCTCCACAATGGGAGCCTCCTGAGAGGACTCCTCTTCATCAACATTTTCGGTTGGAGCCTCTGGCGAGGACTCCTCATCGGCAGCATCATCTTCAACGGGAGCCCCCTGGGAGGACTCCTCATCAGCATCATCAGTGTCTTCTGCCACAGTAGTTTGATCTGTGGCAGGAGTCTCTTCTTCAGCCTCAGCCTCAGCTTCAGCTTTGTTTTTAGTACCAGCTCCAGAGGCCGGCTTCTAGAAGGAGTCGGTGAGCTGCAACAGAGTCAACAAAAGTGAGTCAGCAGTACAAGTAAGATCAAGGTAGAAATAAAAGTAGAGAATGATACTTACATCAGGAGCTGGGTTGGTGGAGCAAAATGGCTGGAGCCCAAAATGGGCTTGGTCCTTCACCGGTTTCCCAGTCATCTTTTTGATAAGCCGACCAAGTTCGGGTCCATCGGATAATTGCTCCGTAACTCGGAGGTCATCACCAGCACATCTAGTATATGAACATATCAGCCGAGTCCTAGGACTCAGAGGCTGGATTCTCCAAGTCGTCCAGCAGCGGACCAGATCCAGATTTTCCAAGTTATGAGATAAGAGGGCCCAGATTCGAGTGATCAGAGACTCGACTCTTGGCCGGGCGGCCTCTGGGCACCTAGCTTTCATAAGAGGAGTCGCCCGGAGGCGGTCCTCAGAGAACAAGGGAAGTTTTGGTTCATTTGCAGGGGAGGTGTCCTTGCAGTAGAAGAAGGTTTTTTGCCAGTCTTTGATGCGATTGGGAAAGACTGGTTTAGGAAAGACAGAGTTGAGGCGCCGTTGAAGAGCGACGACGCCACATTGGAGAAGAGGGCCCCCAGAAGTCTCGGGCTGAGGGTTGCAGTAGAAGAGTTCAAGCCAGAGATTGAGATCGGGCTTGATTTGGAGGTAATCCTCACACAAGGTCACAAAATTGGAAAGAGTGAGAATGGAATTAGGAGCCAGATCATGAATCCGCAGCTCATAGAGTTCAAGGAGTTGGCGGAAGAAAAGATCACCGGGGGGAGAAAATCCGCGGAAGAGATGCTCCACGAAAACAACCACCTCACCCTTAGCGGGAGAGGGAACGGTTTCATCCCCTGGGGCCCGAGCTTGAGCGCTGGAAGGAATCAAACCTGAGAGCCTGTGAGTCTTCAATTGTTCCGCCGTGACCGTAGATCCACCCCAGTCGGCGGAAATCGATCGCTTGGAGGATGATTTCGCGGCGGCGGAGGCCGCGGCGGCGATGTCCACCGTCCTGCTCGACGAGGATGCCTTGGCCTTGGATGCGGTCTTTGCGCGCTTGGGAGCCATGGCGTGCGGGCAGTGTGTGCTGGGCACGGGAAGAGATGGGCGCGAAGAGAAAGAAGAGATTTTGAGCTGAAGGGGGCAAGTGAGGTTTAAGACCTAACCCTTCGGTATTTATAAGAGGGTAAAACCCTAGAGAGTTACAGTACAGGTCCACAGTAAACTGTGGATAACGTTTCATCAGTAATGGTTCAGTGGTTAACAGACAGAAAGGACATAGCAGAGAAAAGTTAAAGCCGCAGAAGTGAAAAAGCCGGCTTGTCCCAGAATGGCGAGTCCTGTGGCAGTGAAAGTCAAGTTATCTAGTCCTTGTTCGCAAGAGTCACAACAAACCCGGCCAGCATGTGCAAGGGCAAGGGTGATGACTTGAACGAGGAAAGAAGATAGACTCATCTTTTTTATGTCTTATGTTTTTATGCAGGAATTCATCTTGGAGCTAGCAGCAAGCGACTTTGGAGCCTGTGGCTCAAGTGGAAGGAGTCGACCCAGGGAGTCAAACCAACAAGTCAGAGGAAGCCGCCAAGCTGCGCCCAAGATAAATTCGGGGGCTACTGATGGGGGGATACTTTATAGGTAGGCCCATGGACCCGGAAAGTAGACCCGCCAAGACCAAGAAGGCCAAAGCCGAGTCACGCATCAAGTCGCATGGGCTGGGCTGGAGACAAGCCGTCCAAGGCCCATGATGGAGAAAGGACCCATCGAGAAGGAGTCCAAGTACAACCCGGAGTCTAACTTGGAAGACCAAGACGTAGAGTAGGACTCCGTGTTCTAGTGTGACTCGGTATAGCCTGTAAGTCCAGAGACCCGGCAGCCTTTATAAGCAGGGTCCTGGACCTTAGATCGACGAGTTCTAAGTTCTAAGCTTCAACCAGTAGAGAGAAACCCTAGCCACCAGAGAGAAGTCGCCGGCTCCTGAGTTGTGGGAGCCGGGTCCTTGTATTCGAGATCTGATCAAGAGCAATAACATAGAAGCAGGAAGTAGGTCTTTACCTCTAATCAGAGGGGCCGAACCTGGGTAAATCCTTGTTCCTTGACGAGGTTAACCGTTCCTACGTACTTCAATCACCAATGGCCCCAGAACTCATCTTCCCTGAGGAAGAACTTGCCGTGACAACCCCACGACACCTATTGTGACTAACCTCTTAGGACCCAACTTGGTTGGGGACCAACAAGCTCACACTTGATCAATAGGTTGTGGTGGAGGACATTGGAGACTTGGTTACTTTTGAAGAATTAAGGGATCTTCATTGTTATATTTCATCAAGCCAAGTCAATCGGATTATCACATATCTATCTCATATCCAATGCTTCCTCCTTGCGGTAACTTGTATTTAATTCATATATACATTGAAAGTTGCTTGCTCCCTTGCATGTGTTAGTTTTTGTTCCTAGCATGTGCTTGTATATGATATGCTACTTTCCTACTTGTCTTGTTATTCAAGGTTGTGTATGATAGTTGTGTATCATGTATGTGTAACTTTGTGTTGAGCTTTATTGGATCTTGTGTGGATTTCATTTGGCTCTTTGAGATATTAATGGACTATCCCATTTTGGGGGAGTGATGTGCTTTGTGCACCTCACAAACCTAAAAATGTGTGTACATGAGGCACACCACCTAGTATTGATATTTCAATATTATCTAGTTACTATGTGGTATGTCATATTCATGAGAAATTCAAATTCTACAATGTCCATTAATTTCTCTAGTTGGTTTTATTTGCCTCTTGCTTAGATAAAATGAATTATCACATTATGGGGGAGTAATAAGCTATGTGTATATTACAATCCCACAAAATGTGAACATTTTAGGTTTGCCACTTAGATTTGATATTATATATTATCTTAGTCCTATGTGGCATGTGGCTCGAACAAGTTCCATTTTTCCTTTTGGTTATCTTTTGGCTCTTGTTTGTGTGAGTTTGCTTGGTGTGGTTTTTCTCTAATATGAATTTCCATATATTAGTTGAGAAACCATTTGTTCCATATTATTCTAACCATGGCCTTGCCGGTTGGTTTGAATAGTTGAAACTACCAACAAACCTGAATTTAAATATGGTGTTTTTATTTCTTATCTCTTGCCATATGTTTTATCTTGTGAGGATTTTCTTGGATACCTCTATCACCGGGAAAATAATTCCAAATGGTCATTGTCCTTGGACAATCCATATTTATGTTTGTGCTGAAATATTTTTTATTATCCTTGCATTGGCATTGGCTTTTATTTGCCCCATCTCTTGCCAAAATATATATTTTGACTCCCATTGCCTTCCTTGCCTCTTGCATGGATCCTAATTTCCAATTGGTAGTGTTTAGTGTTGTAAATAAAACATGCAGAGTAATGATCCCTTGTGCATGCATTTTGTATTCAAATGCAAATATCAAAGATAATTGTCACATCCCGAATTTTGGCCCTATAAAATTTTCCTTGACAAAACCAAAATTTGGATTGGGATTTGGATCTTTTGATCTTGGCCCTCTATTTTATTCCACATTACCAAAACCCTCAAGGTTCATAAAATATTTGTCTTTTCCTTAATACAAAAGGGACCTAAACCCTGGCCTTCCAAAGGAGCTATACCAAGGGTGACTTCAAAAATTCCCCAAAAATTCCAGAGTGATCCCCATCTAGTGTAGAACCTACTTATGCAAAAATATTGGGTGACTTGTTAAAAAAATATATGACTTTTCCCTGATTTATTTTCTGCCCAAAATCCCAAAACCCTAGCTTTCCAAAGGAAGTAGGTCAAAAACATCTTCTAAAATTCTACAAAAATTCAGGGAGGATCCCTAACCAGTATGTAGTCCAAGGATACAAAAATATTCCATACCTTGTTATGAAAATATTTGAGTTTTTCCCTGTTTTACATTCTGGCCTAAACCTCGTTATTTTTGGAAACCCTGACAAACCTTTTCTAAAAATTATAAAAACCCAAGGTAGATGCTATTAACCTATACCTACCTCCATGAATTTTCCTGGCCAAAAATATTTTATTTTTAAACCCCAAAACCAGTTTTCTATTTCTGACCAGAGGTGTTCGATGAAATTTTTGTATAGGTAAAGTTTGGATTTTGGGGAAAACTTTGTTCTGCAAAGCTGTAGAGTGTTGAATTTGGCACCAAGTGACACGGTCAGTTTTCCATTTAGTGACCTAGGCTGAGAGAAACAAGTTGATGCCGATTTCGGCATGGTCTGGACAGTGGCCATGGCCGCACCCGACGGCGCCGCCACTTTGTGGTCGTCGCCGGTCTGCCTCCCCAACGCTCCTCTTGCGCCTCCTGCTTCTCCTCCTCCGCCCGGACCCCCCATGAGCCACGCGCCGCCTCCTTCCTCGCTGTGCGCCGTCGGCCGCGTCACGACGCGCCGCACGCACAGGAGCGCGGTCCCCTCCCGCTGTAGCGACTGCTCCCCCGTGCCCGTCGATCCTAGTCACCGGCCGCGAAACCCGTCGTCTAGCCCCTGCCCTCCTCGCTCCGCGACGCGCCGCCCGCTACAGCATCGACGCGATGCTCGCCGGCCGCGGACACATCGCTCTCCCGCACCAGTGCCCAGCCCCGCCCGTGCTTATCCACTGCCGCGGATTTTCCGTCGACTGCAGCGCCTCCGAGCTACACCGACGACGCCATCGCCGTCGTCTCCCCCCTGCCACGGCCTCGTCGCCCGCCACCTCGCCTCAAGCTCCCCGTCCAGACCCCCACCTCGGGAGGCTATAAAAGGACCCCCGGGAGCAGCCACCAGGTCACACACCCCTCCCTCTCCCTCCATCAGCCCTCCCCTCTCTCCATTGTGCCTCGAGCCGCCCCAATCACCGCCGGCAAGCTTGACCTAGCCGCGCGGCCTCGGCCAAAATTTCCTCGCCCCTAGACTCCCTCCGTCCAATTAAACCCACCCTAGACCCCCCAGAGCACCACGATGAAGATGACGTCCTCGCCAGGGTGAGTGGTGCCTGGCATCGTCGTGTTCGTCACCGACCGCCCCTCGGCCACCGCGGTCGACGACGCCCCGCTGCTCCAAGCGTCCCCACCGTTCATTAGCACGTCTACGGGCTGCGCAGCAACTCCCCAAGCCTCCCCGCCGCCTCTCCCCTCCCTCCCTGTCGCCGCAGCCGCCGGGAGACCTCGCCGGTGAGTCCACCGTGCCGGCACGCCTCCACCCCGCCCCCCCGGGTTCTTTCTTTTTTTCCTGGCGTGCGTACCGGTTCGGCCCAGCAGCCACTGACCAGTGGGTCCGGGCCATCAGAGTTTTAAACTTTTCTGAAAGGTTTTTCTTTATTTGTTTCTGTTTTTGAAAAGGGCAGATTTTAGGGTTAACTTTGGAAGGTCATAACTCACTCAAAAAAATTCAGAAAAATATGAATCTTTTTGCATTGGCTTTGTTTTGAAATTCTCTGTCCAATGCCACTGGTTTAAATTTATTTGAATATAATTTGCCTACTGAACCTTTGAATGCCTTGTGGGAGGTTTTAACCTTGTTTTTAAATTTCTTTAATAGATTCAAACCCTGCTTTTGAAGTGGAAGTTGAACCTATCCCCGAAGGCAAGCCATCAGCCCCCAACCACCTGTTTCCAAGTTGTAGAAGCCTTGTTTAACTTGTTTGCTATTTGCTTGAGCGATAGTTGCATCTCACCTGCTTATTATTTCATGCAATCTATTGTGGTCACCTTTATTTCATGTCTATTATTTTATGTGATCTATCAATGCTACTTTTACTTTCTGCAATACGATAAACTCATGTTCCGTGAGTTGAGTTCCGGCCGGCGACTAAATACATGTTGGGCACCGCCCACGTGGATTGAATCTCGCCTACTTTCAGTATTATTATTTCATGTACCTTTACTTTCCTGCAATACGATAAACCCATCAAGCGTGGGTTGAGTTCCGGTACCCCGTCTAAATACACGTTGGGTCCTGCCCAAGTGGATTGAAGCGGCTACTTTTCTGTAGAGTTGTGGCGTGCGTTGGACGGTACCATGCACCACTCCCCGTTCCGGCGACGATGGACTGGGGGAACCGCCGCAGTCAATGGAATGGTGGAACGGGATCGCGTGGACGCCTCCACTAACCTTGTAGTCGATCTGTGGCTGTCACTGGCCGGAGGTATCTCCGCCATCGCCCGATTGACGCTAACCGATTGTTTTACTTTATTTTCTTACTCGACCCGTGGCTGCTACTGGCCGGAGACATCTCCGTCCTCGCCCGGTTGATTTTGTCATTTTCATTTCTTACTCGACCCGTGGCTGCTACTGGCCGGAGACATCTCCGTCCTCGCCCGGTTGATTTTGTTATTTTATCTTTACCCAACCTGTGGCTGTCACTGGTCGGAGGAAACTCCGCCATCGCCCGGTTGACCTTATTTTACCTTGCTGAACTACTATGTGATTATTTGATGCTCATGTATATCTTGTGGACTAACGTTTGCTGCTGTCTTATGGCCGAGAATAAAAAATGACTAAAAAGATAACCACCTCCGTCGACTAGATTGAGTCAAATAGTGCCACTCGCCAAACACACCCGCACAACCATGCGTCGTTGAAATGGGAAGACCGTAGCTTAGTAGCCTATCGAACCTCTTTTGATGCTACCCACTTGGCAAGTCTAGTTGGATACTGCATAGTTGTGGTCGGGGCTAGACTTGTGAAGGTTCCGGAGCTAGGTGTTGCTCATGAGTTGGGGACGTGCCGGATTCACTTCGTCACAAGACTTAGCCCGAGTGGTAAGTCGGTAGCTATACAAGGAGTGTCTTGGTAGAGCGGACGGCTACGGGGGAATAGGTTTGTGCGGCAGGTACCGGCTGTACAAGCTTAGACCCCAGCGTGTGGATAAAAGTTGCAACCTCTCGAGAGTGTCAAATCTAGAATCTAGTATTGTTCCTACCTAAGGAACGGTGTTGGGTCCAGTCACACTAGAGTCAGTCCAGTCAAACACGGAGAAATAAATTCACCAAACGGCCAGAGTTGGCCAAAGTTGAATGAGCTGAAAGTGGACCATAGTTGGTCAAAGCCAAGCCCAGAAGCGGACCAGAGTTGGTCAAGCTTGAGAACATAAGTGTTGTGGAGAGTGTTATGTGGAAATGAGACTCGTTCTCATAAGCCACGGTTTTCGTCACAGGTAAGTAGGTAAGTTAAGTCCAACCGTTAAGCTTGGACTCGCACCTGCATCCATGCCATGCCATATAGGAATCGTTGGTTACGGTTGATTGAGGATTGATGTCTTGCGAGTACATTCCATGTACTCACCTGGCTTTTCATGTGGCCAGATCCTCCTACCCCGCCGCCGAGTACCCCTTGTACGAGAACTAGATCCGGTATCCAGGCAGAGCCCGTGGAGTTAGGCCCTCATCACCACACGCTTCCGTCATCCCGCTGACGCCCTCTGATGAAGTCATGTTCAATAAATAATGTACAAACAGTTGTGTGCGCTAGGGCGCAGCCTTGTAACGAGACCCTTGTAAAATACCGTCGGTTCCCCGACCCCTTAATAAAGTGGTTATGTTCTGTTATCAAGTTGTCATATATTCAGTGCTCCTGGGACTGATATATGGGGTAACTCGATCTCCGGATCGGGGTGCCACAGAGCTTGGTATCAGAGCCTAACTGCCTATAGGATACCCTAGTTCTAAACGGAGCCTTAGATAGCGAACGTTGCTTTGTTTGCTTTTAATTGTTTCTCTATCTGTTTGTGTTTATTTTAACCATGCAACTCACCTCTTTTGTCCTTGGTACAGATGACGTTCGAGCTACCCGTAGAAACCCCCGCCTTGAACGTTCCCGGCATGCCACAATTCCTCCGCGAGATTTGGGCACACCTCTACCCAACCTCTCCTCCCCCGACATACCGCGTACTCGCCTCCCGTTCTGGTGGGACTCATCCTGAGTTCGTCGCCACCGTCTACTTGTGCGCCTCGCCCGTGGGCCGTGGGCACACCTACTCCCTCTCCTCCGGCGTCCACCACCAGGAGACCCGAGCCATCCAGGAAGTCGCCGCAGATGCCATCATTCTCCTCCGCACCCACGACCCCCGCATGAAGGAGTGCACCCGCTATGCACACCTCCCGAGGTTGGATTTGAGCAATGGGGATATCCTTTTTCCCGGCCCATGGAATCCCTCTCCAGAACTCACCACCCTACTCCAGTACACCTCCCACCTCCACCAATATCTGCATGACACTCTTCTTCAGCTCCCTAGGCTTCGCAATGGCATGACTGCAGCTAAGGTAGTGAGAGCACCAGTACCTAGCTCTTCTCGTCAGACCCCTCCATACCTAGCTCACCTTCCTCTTACTCTTGACCAGCTTAGAGGAAGACTCGCTTCCACTCCCGCTCGAGCCACCGCGTTCCGTAGTTCTAGCGCCCCTCCTCGCTTCTTCACTGGATACACTCAGGAACCTCAGGCCCAGTGTCCCCGCATCGACATCGGTACACCCTTCCCCTCGTACGCCCCCAGAACACTGGGAAGGAGCATCAACGGCATCGACATCATCGCACCTGCTACTCCCCTCGAGATGTAGCTCTAGACGCTAGCCTCAGGAGCATTAGCGCTTGCATCCTAGTTGTGTATCGTAGTCGATGATCACGTAGTCCGACGTGCACGTGAATAATGTAGGAGTAATGGCTTGTTCCTCGCACAATATTGTGTACCATGTGTCATGTAACCCAACTCTCCATTGTATAAAAACGCCCTGGTTTTATCTCTTGCTTTTATTTGGATCTTCTTGGGTGTTGCATTTCTTCTCCCCTTATGGAAGCTCATGGCACCCGTCAACCCCACCTTCAACCAACCAGGATGAGGCCCAACACAGGTACAAGTGGCAGCCAAGGAACCCCAATCCGCCGATCAGCCCGACAAGCCGGCATGGACCCAATGCCCCCACAACCGCCAACCCCACAGGAACCAACTCCAAGCCAGCTATTGTTAATGATGGATGAACGCCACCAGCTGTATATGACTCAAATTATGAGATAATTTGGCACCTACATGCAAGCACAGAACGCCCCTCACTCGACCCGGTCCATGCTGCAAGACTTCCAGCGTACTCGGCCACCCCAGTTCTCGCAGGCCACCAACCCACTCGAAGCAGATGATTGGCTCCGTACCATGGAAAAGAAGTTAGAGATCGCTCGCGTTGATGAGCAAGACAAGGTACCTTTCGTCACTCACTATCTTGAAGGACCAGCCGATGTGTGGTGGGATAATCAGAAAGATATGAGAGGAAATGGAACCACTGTCACCTGGACTGAATTCCAAGAAATATTCCGCAAAGCCTACATACCCTCAAGCCTTATGAAGATGAAGCAGCAGGAGCTTCTGGCACTCACTCAAGGCAACTCAACTGTAAGCGAGTACCTGGCCAAGTTCAACGATCTTGCCCGTTATGCCCCGGATGATGTCAACACAGATGAAAAGAAGAAGGACAGATTTCTCCACGGAATACACCAGGCCATCAAGACCCAGCTCAGCGTTCTACAGTTTCCAGATTTTCAAGCCATGGTAAACACCGCACTGATTTCAGAGAAGGAACACCGCACCATCTATGATTCCCACAAGAAGAAGTTTGAGTCTCGCAAGCACCAGCCAGAAGAAACTCACAAGAAGCCACGTACCTGGTCACCCAACTCACAGACCACTGCACCTCCAACTACCTGGACCCCACCCAGAAAGGAAGGATACCCCCGAAGCGAATTCTACCACAAGCGTCCACTTGTAGATGACTGCAAGAGGGAAAATTCCTGCTTTAAGTGCGGCAAAAAGGGGCACTACATAGCTGATTGCCCGTTGACAAAGAACAACAATGGCAGTAACACCAATCGCAACCTCAACAACCCTCCCGCCGGAACAATCACGCCCCCTCAAGTCGCTCGTGTCCACCACATGTCCGCCGAAGAAACCTACGAAGCTTCAGATGTGACGCTTGGTATGTGAACCACCAACGCTAAACTTACAATAATTTTTGTTGACCCTGGAACTCCCCACTCTCTCGTCAGAAGGTTTCGTTGCAAGGCACCGTTTTACGTTTTTCCCTAGACTTGGACCTAAGCCATGAGTTCACGCGTGAGGAATGTTCCCTTCAAAGTTTGGACAAAGCCAGAACGCCACACCCACAGCAGAGTCACAAGGATAAATAAGGAAAAATAGGATAAACCCACCAAAGAGGAAGCCCCCTGGAAATGAGAGAATTCTTGAGAGCGGAATAACCATACCTATTCCATGAGCAACTCGAATCTCGGGGACGAGATTCATTTTAAGGGGGAAAGGTTTGTCACATCCCGAATTTTGGCCCTATAAAATTTTCCTTGACAAAACCAAAATTTGGATTGGGATTTGGATCTTTTGATCTTGGCCCCTCTATTTTATTCCACATTACCAAAACCCTCAAGGTTCATAAAATATATGTCTTTTCCTTAATACAAAAAGGGGCCTAAACCCTAGCCTTCCAAAGGAGCCATACCAAGGGTGACTTCAAAAATTCCCCAAAAATTCAGGGAGGATCCCTAACCAGTATGTAGTCCAAATATACAAAAATATTCCATACCTTGTTAAGAAAATATTGGAGTTTTTCCCTGTTTTACATTCTGGCCTAAACCTCGTTATTTTTGGAAACCCTGACAAACCTTTTCTAAAAATTATAAAAAACCCAAGGTAGATGCTCTTAACCTATACCTACCTCCATGAATTTTCCTGGCCAAAAATATTTTATTTTTAAACCCCAAAACCTGTTTTCTATTTCTGACCAGAGGTGTTCGATGAAATTTTTGTATAGGTAAAGTTTCGATTTTGGGGAAACTTTGTTCTGCAAAGCTGTAGAGTGTCGAATTTGGCACCAAGTGACACAGTCAGTTTTCCATTTAGTGACCTAGGCTGAGAGAAACAAGTTGATGCCGATTTCGGCATGGTCTGGACAGTGGCCATGGCCGCACCCGACGGCGCCGCCACTTTGTGGTCGTCGCCGGTCTGCCTCCCCAACGCTCCTCTTGCGCCTCCTGCTTCTCCTCCTCCGCCCGGACCCCCCCAGAGCCACGCGCCGCCTCCTTCCTCATTGTGCGCCGTCGGTCGCGTCACGACGCGCCGCACGCACAGGAGCCGCGGGTCCCCTCCCCTCGCCTGTAGCCGGCACTGCTCCCCCGTGCCCGTCGATCCTAGTCACCGGCCGCGAAACCCGTCGTCTAGCCCCTGCCCTCCTCGCTCCGCGACGCGCCGCCCGCTACAGCATCGACGCGATGCTCGCCGGCCGCGGACACATCGCTCTCCCGCACCAGTGCCCAGCCCCGCCTGTGCTTATCCACTGCCGCGGATTTTCCGTCGACTGCAGCGCCTCCGAGCTACACCGACGACGCCATCGCCGTCGTCTCCCCCCTGCCACGGCCTCCTCGCCCGCCACCTCGCCTCAAGCTCCCGTCCGGACCCCCACCTCGGGAGGCTATAAAAGGACCCCCGGGAGCAGCCACCAGGTCACACACCCCTCCCTCTCCCTCCATCAGCCCACCCCTCTCTCCATTGTGCCTCGAGCCGCCCCAATCACCGCCGGTGAGCTTGACCTAGCCGCGCGGCCTCGGCCAAAATTTCCTCGCCCCTAGACTCCCTCCGTCCAATTAAACCCACCCCTAGACCCCCCCAGAGCACCACGATGAAGATGACGTCCTCGCCAGGGTGAGTGGTGCCTGGCATCGTCGTGTTCGTCACCGACCGCCCCTCGGCCGCCGCGGTCGACGACGCCGCCGCTGCTCCAAGCGTCCCCACTGTTCATTAGCACGTCTACGGGCTGCGCAGCAACTCCCCAAGCCTCCCCGCCGCCTCTCCCCTCCCTCCCTGTCGCCGCAGCCGCCGGGAGACCTCGCCGGTGAGTCCACCATGCCGGCACGCCTCCACCCCACCCCCCCCGGTTCTTTCTTTTTTTTCCTGGCGCGCGTACCGGTTCGGCCCAGCAGCCACTGACCAGTGGGTCCGGGCCGTCAGAGTTTTAAACTTTTCTGAAAGGTTTTTCTTTATTTGTTTCTGTTTTTGAAAAGGGCAGATTTTAGGGTTAACTTTGGAAGGTCATAACTCACTCAAAAAAATTCAGAAAAATATGAATCTTTTTGCATTGGCTTTGTTTTGAAATTCTCTGTCCAATGCCACTGGTTTAAATTTATTTGAATATCATTTGCCTACTGAACCTTTGAGTGCCTTGTGGGAGGTTTTAACCTTGTTTTTAAATTTCTTTAATAGATTCAAACCCTCCATTTGAAGTGGAAGTTGAACCTGTCCCTGAAGGCAAGCCATCAGCCCCCAACCACCTGTTTCCAAGTTGTAGAAGCCTTGTTTAACTTGTTTGCTATTTGCTTGAGCGATAGTTGCATCTCACCTGCTTATTATTTCATGCTTATGATTTCATGCAATCTATTGTGGTCACCCTTATTTCATGTCTATTATTTTATGTGATCTATCAATGCTACTTTTACTTTCTGCAATACGATAAACTCATGTTCCGTGAGTTGAGTTCCGGCCGGCGACTAAATACATGTTGGGCACCGCCCACGTGGATTGAATCTCGCCTACTTTCAGTATTATTATTTCATGTACCTTTACTTTCCTGCAATACGATAAACCCATCAAGCGTGGGTTGAGTTCCGGTACCCCGTCTAAATACACGTTGGGTCCTGCCCAAGTGGATTGAAGCGGCTACTTTTCTGTAGAGTTGTGGCGTGCGTTGGACGGTACCATGCACCACTCCCCGTTCCGGCGACGATGGACTGGGGGAACCGCCGCAGTCAATGGAATGGTGGAACGGGATCGCGTGGACGCCTCCACTAACCTTGTAGTCGATCTGTGGCTGTCACTGGCCGGAGGTATCTCCGCCATCGCCCGATTGACGCTAACCGATTGTTTTACTTTATTTTCTTACTCGACCCGTGGCTGCTACTGGCCGGAGACATCTCCGTCCTCGCCCGGTTGATTTTGTCATTTTCATTTCTTACTCGACCTGTGGCTGCTACTGGCCGGAGACATCTCCGTCCTCGCCCGGTTGATTTTGTTATTTTATCTTTACCCAACCTGTGGCTGTCACTGGTCGGAGGAAACTCCGCCATCGCCCGGTTGACCTTATTTTACCTTGCTGAACTACTATGTGATTATTTGATGCTCATGTATATCTTGTGGACTAATGTTTGCTGCTGTCTTATGGCCGAGAATAAAAAGTGACTAAAAAGATAACCACCTCCGTCGACTAGATTGAGTCAAATAGTGCCACTCGCCAAACACACCCGCACAACCATGCGTCGTTGAAATGGGAAGACCGTAGCTTAGTAGCCTATCGAACCTCTTTTGATGCTACCCACTTGGCAAGTCTAGTTGGATACTGCATAGTTGTGGTCGGGGCTAGACTTGTGAAGGTTCCGGAGCTAGGCGTTGCTCATGAGTTGGGGACGTGCCGGATTCACTTCGTCATAAGACTTAGCTCGAGTGGTAAGTCGGTAGCTATACAAGGAGTGTCTTGGTAGAGCGGACGGCTACGGGGGAATGGGTTTGTGCGGCAGGTACCGGCTGTACAAGCTTAGACCCAACGTGTGGATAAAAGTTGCAACCTCTCGAGAGTGTCAAATCTAGAATCTAGTATTGTTCCTACCTAAGGAACGGTGTTGGGTCCAGTCACACTAGAGTCAGTCCAGTCAAACACGGAGAAATAAATTCACCAAACGGCCAGAGTTGGCCAAAGTTGAATGAGCTGAAAAGTGGACCATAGTTGGTCAAAGCCAAGCCCAGAAGTGGACCAGAGTTGGTCAAGCTTGAGAACATAAGTGTTGTGGAGAGTGTTATGTGGAAATGAGACTCGTTCTCATAAGCCACGGTTTTCGTCACAGGTAAGTAGGTAAGTTAAGTCCAACCGTTAAGCTTGGACTCGCACCTGCACCCATGCCATGCCATATAGGAACGTTGGTTACGGTTGATTGAGGATTGATGTCTTGCGAGTACATTCCATGTACTCACCTGGCTTTTCATGTGGCCAGATCCTCCTACCCCGCCGCCGAGTACCCCTTGTACGAGAACTAGATTCGGTGTCCAGGCAGAGCGCCGTGGAGTTAGGCCCTCATCACCACACGCTTCCGTCATCCCGCTGACGCCCTCTGATGAAGTCATGTTCAATAAATAATGTACAAACTGTTGTGTGCGCTAGGGCGCAGCCTTGTAACGAGACCCTTGTAAATACCGTCGGTTCCCCGACCCCTTAATAAAGTGGTTATGTTCTGTTATCAAGTTGTCATATATTCAGTGCTCCTGGGACTGATATATGGGGTAACTCGATCTCCGGATTGGGGTGCCACAATAATGCATGAATCTTGGGGGAGCATTCCTTTTTATTTAGAACACTATCCTATCTATCAATATTTGATCCTTTCAATTGGTATTTGATTCTTTATCTTTTGTTTGCGTACCTTCAATTGGTATTAATTGGAATTTAATATCTCCTCCATAGATATTTGTCTCAATTGATATTTATTGTGGGAGTTTTGATACCTTATTGCTCTATTTTGCTCTACTTGATTTCGGTCAAGTATTATCCTCTTCTTGGTATCTTTTCTCCTAGTTGGTATCTTATTTTCAATTGGTGTCTTATCAATCATGTGTTATTTTGATTCGATTCCTATTGATATCGCACTTCATGTGTTGATGTGTTTTGGAATCAATCATATGTTGATTTGATTTTTCCTCAATCATGTGTTGATTTGGATTTTGATATAATTTGGATAACTTTTTGGGTCACATTTGGTGTGCTCTCTTCTTGGTTTACTTGGTGTTTTTGTCCAAATTGTATCTCGTTTGGTTCTTGAAAGACTTTGCATGTATTTTCACTAATATATATGTTATATGGCATGTTTGTCTTTCTAGTTCCAATATATAGGGGATACTCCACCAAATCCTAAATAGGCTAAGATGTGCATGAAATTCAATTTCATATCTATATGCATATATTTATGTGGAGTGTTTCCTATATATTGTAGTTTATCTAACTACTATGGGACCCAATGAGTTTGGGAACCATTTTGTGCTTAAATTTTGTTTTAGGTACAATGGAGATGCATTGGATGCTTGCCTCATTCATAAGGAAGGTGTTCTCACCGTGTGATTGTCGGAGTCAAGCTTTGATGACAAACCAACTCTCATCATCTTCATCGTCAATGCATCTCGGTAACAAGTATCCATCTCATGCATATCTTTCTAGTATTCAACCTTGTGTAGGTTGCCTCTTGGCATGAAATCCTTTAAGTGCAATTATTGTGGTTTTGACTTGTTTTCTTCACTTGGTATATCTTTGTGATATTTGTGATGAAATTGCAAAAACCTTTTCTTCAATTGATATTATTTCTTTGTGATACTTGTTGCCTATCTCAAAGTATCTCCACTATCTCTTGTTCCCTTAGTGATATGTGTGATGCATTTGATATATTTGAAGTTCATTTATATACAATGAGATAAATTTGAGCTATGTGCTATGCTTTTACGCAACAATCTCGCTTGTATAGTGATGACTTCCTTTTGGATACCTTGTTCTCTTTTTTCGAACTATTTCATATGTATATGTTTCTTTGCGGATGTATATCTTCAATGGTTTGTCTAACTAGAAACCTATACATATGAGAGAGGTCACCCTTTAGTTGGTATCCTAATTCTTTTTGAGCTACCTTGTTTTCATCTATAATTCTTTGGTGGCTCCAAATTTGTCTCATGAGTGCTTGTCTTATTTTATTGGTATCTTTGCACACTCATGTATTTGTTGAGGATCTTTTACTTCAAGCTTACTGTAGCGCCCCGACCCCAGAACTATACAGTGAAATACTGGGTTTACCAATCCCAGGCCAAAACTCATTGGCAGGTGTGCTCGGAATGGATCATCGGCACACAACACCTCGATCATGCCATAAGCTCAGACATCGCTTTCACGTATAGTAAAGAGACCAAGACTGCGGAACAACCGGCACATCACAGACTCTACGACACAAGAGATCATAGTTCAACTCATATATGAGAAAGATAGCAAATATCACAATCAGAGGTCATAGACCCATCATTACATCAAGCGGAAGCAAATTTAGTTGTCTAAACAACAAGATCCAAAATATGGCCTAAGAGGCCTACAGATAAACATCCCGTGCCAGGCTGTTCCAAGACGTCCCAAGCTGCCACCTGGGAACCCCAGACTACTCGTCGATGTCAATAAAGAACCCACCTTCCAGATCGGTGACGTCCTCCTCTGAAACAAATAATATTCAACAAAGCAAGGCTGAGTACGACGTACTCGCAAGAATTAGTAGGACGATATAGGCCCAATGCTGACGGAGGCTCTAATGCTGTAGATGTAGCTAATTTCCATAAAGCTAGTTTTACTTTTTAAAAGAGATAAAGACCCATGTCATCGTCTACTCAGAATGTTTTCCGAAAAGGGGTAAGAGAGTAATTTTCATCTCCGGTTCTCATCGAACCATTTGTAGCCAACACCAACTCATCTCCACCAAGGCACTCCCTCGAATCACCCTCGAGAAAATGAACCTCTTATCACACTTTGAATTGTAACCTCTAGCTGCCAAGTTTTAATTAGATTCAGATTTTCTATGATCTCGTAGTCCGTTCCCAAGTCGTCCATAACCGCGGACACGGCTTTTCGAAAAGATTGAACCCTGCAGGGGTGTACTAACTTACCCATTGGTACCGTCCGGCTCGCCTAGTTAGCTCTCTTCCGGGGAAAGCTGGCAAGTGGGCGCGGTTAAACCTTGACCTCGCGTGAGACTATCCAAGAATCATCTGTGGCGACAGGACAAGTTTACCCAGCCTATTTCAGCCCCTGCCCCCATCGCCACACCCTAACACCACACATACCCTCTTCATCGCGCCATCGTCCACCTGCAACTCACACGCAAATGGAAAGCGCAAATCTAGAGGATCCTTGGATACGCCCGCACAAGTTATTCAGTTAGTAAGGAGCCCATACCCCCACCAATGGCGGCATGCTCGATCTTGGTTCTAGAGACAAGAACTCGCACCTAGGGGAAAGAATGAGACAACCCACCATCCCCGATGGCAACTCATCCAAGCCTTCTTAGCAATTTAATTAAGCATCACATGTATCCACCATGCCCGAAATATTCCATCAACATCAACATCAACATCATGGAATTAAATCAACGGACAT
Source organism: Puccinellia tenuiflora (assembly GCA_012064385.1). NCBI lineage: Eukaryota > Viridiplantae > Streptophyta > Magnoliopsida > Poales > Poaceae > Puccinellia > Puccinellia tenuiflora. The sequence goes on along the minus strand of QRDG01000281.1, from coordinate 960,498 downwards.
CTATAGCATTTAACTAAGCATGGCTAAGCATACTAAGCATATAATACGACAATTATCTCTTTATCTGATTATCTCAGGCCAACACATTAACCCTATGGTTCATAGGAGGGGAAGCATGTGATGGTTCGGGACGACATGCATTTGTAGGATACTCTAGTATTGACCAAGAATTGACATAGAATCGAATGCAATATTCTGGTGGATAAAATAAGTTTATAAAACAGTAGGATGCTAGATGCCAAGAAGGTTAGGTTAGCTCTTGCCTTGCTGATAGTACTGGTCGCGTTGATCGTCGAGGTATTGTGGTGGAACCTCGACTCCTGAATCTAACGAAACACAGACAATACAGGAAACAAAATAAATAACACGAATACAAGGTGCAATGCACAATCATGATGAGATGGTCAAATTATGCACTGAAATCATATTGGGCATGTCCCACAAGTTAAATGGAACCCCTAAATAAATATTGCAATTAACGGGTTAACACTCCATATTTAACTTAGTGAATTGCGTTATTATCCAAAAATGTGATTTAAATCTGCCATGTTAATCAATTATTACAAACAGCACCAAATTTAATTCTACAACTCTCTAAAATAACATAAACTTGTAGTTCATTGTCTACTGAACATTTTGAGCTATTAAACACAATTTTTGGATAAGTAGAACTCAAGTTATGATTTTCTAAAATTGTTATTAATTCTGCCATTTTAGTAATTTTAAATAAACAGCAGAATAAACTTATTTAGTTGATCATATAAATGATACTAATAGATAGATATGTTTTTATGAACATTTTGGCATATCATTTGTAATTTTCTGAGTTATAAAACAAAAGATATTGAATTTACAAATTCATTTGAAAATCTGCCATTTTAGTTATTTCAACTTAACAGCAATTTAGAAAACTCATTTTAACATGTAAAACAGAACTAACATTTAGATGTTGTTTTCCTGAACATTTTGAGATCTTGTTTGCAATTTTTGGAGCAATATTCATAAAGTTATGAATTTCCCAAAATGTGATTTAAATCTGCCCTTTTTATATTTAATCAAAAACAGGCAATTTAATTTAACCAAAAATTCAAATAAAGGCACTAACATGTAGAGTTTATTTAGCTGAGCATTTTAACATATTATTTGCATTTTTCTGATTTGTAAAACTCTAGATATGAATTTCCAAAATTTGAATAACTCACATATGTTTTGCATTTCACATTTAAATTCAAATTTTACAATTCAATTGCATGTATGAGTTACAAATTTGGATAGGTTATGAAATTGTGAACAATGTGGTATGTCAATTGCACTTTTCTGATTTACCAAATAGTAGATATTGCAAGAACAATTTTTTCTGTCAAATTCTGAAATTCCAAAATTGAAGAACTACTGACATAAGCATGACATCATCAGAGGAGCTGCGGCATGCTCGGACGGCGGCGGCCCGGGTGTAGAAGAATCGGTCGACTCCGTGGGTCCCGTGCCTCCCGACCCGCAGCGCCTGGTCAAGCAGAAGGAGGAGGTCGAGGAGGAGCTTTCGGTGCCTTCTTCTTGCTTCGGGGTGGCCGGAACCGACGGCACGGTGCGAGATGGCGGCGACGACGGCGGCAGGAGCTTGAGCTAGGGTTTGCCACAAGGGGGGGGGGGAAGGAGGGGGAGAGAGAGCACAGGGGGCACGGGGAGCTTCTTATCCTCCTCGGGGGGCCAGGGCGCGAGGAGGAGCAAGGGGAGGCCACGGCGACGCGGCGGCCATGGCGACAGTGCCTCCCCTGTCGCCACAGTGAAGGGCGATGAAACTTTTCCGAAAAAACCCTGGCATTTCTTTCCCTTTTCTATTTTTCTTTTTATTTGAAAATAGCAGCCTTTTCTATTTAATTGAGGCATCAAAACATTCCCAAAAATTATGAAAATATTCATGGAGGCTCAGAATAAAATAAGGAAGCTCACCATTTTTTTTTTGAATTTTTGAGAGGTTTAACTTGGTTTCAAAATTCAAAGTTGATTTGAAACTATTTGAAGTCCTCATTTTTAATTGAGGCATTTAAACCTTTTTATAAAATCTGTAAAATTTCATGTAGCCTTCCCATGACATGTAGAAACTCCACAAAATTTGGTGTTGCAAAATAAAAAGTTTTGCATAACATTTGTTCATAGGGTTCACATTTTGCAATGTTGATCAAATTCAACTATCAATTTTATAGCCTTATAAAAGCACAAAGCAAGAACATTTATTTTGCACTCTTGGAACTTCCTGGACAAATATGGAAACTCAAGAATACTTTGTTTTGCCAATTTGAGCAATTGCATTTGGTTTGGGATTTTTGGAAGTGTTTGCTTCCTTTTAATGCTTTCCATTGTTTGCAATATTTAATTTAGCAATTTAATTATGTATGCCATGATGCAGTGCAAAGCAAAAAGTGAAAATTTGGCTCAAATTTTAGGGTACCAAATCTGGGTTGTTACAATTCTACCCCCCTTACAAGAATCTCGCCCCGAGATTCCTAGAGTAGGAAGAGGGAGAGGAGGGAAACATGACAACCCTTAACTTCAACGATCTTCTCGATCCCACGATGATCTTCCTTGTTGCAGAGAGTAAGGTGGCAAGCATGACGTGCCGACGAGAAAGTCAGAAGATAGTTCAAGGTGATAGACAAATTTTCTCCAAGGGTTGGAAATATGAACTTTGCACAAGACCATAAGCCATTGGGGAAAACTAGGAACAGCTTGACCAAGCAAGGTCGAGCAGAAGATAGGGCAACTTCTGGACTCCACGCTTTTGACACACCCACGTTTCCATAGGGTTGGAAGCTCGGTCCTAACGGGACTGATGAATTGACCTAACATCCGTGTGATTGGGAAAACCCTTGGGGTCACCTAGGAGGGAAAGATATAGCATTGCTCCACATTTCGATAGAGAGGTAAAACCTGATATCGAGCTATTGCCATGAGATAGATGGAGTAGGAGGATTGACCGAGGGGCAGTTAGTAACTCCATTGTAAGGTTCTCCTTGAGTTTGTAGATACCACACTCCGCCTTCGGAATAGCCTCCAATCGATCATCAAGCGGAGGTCGTACTTGTAGATAGAGAAAAGACCTTAGGGAAACTATTAGGATAAACTACCCATGATCCTCAGGTATAGTGGTTGAGGTTAAAGTTTTAAGGGATTTTGTCAACGGCCTTCCGGTGAGGTGCGTGAGCCACAACACCGGACTGGTCAGGATTACTAGCAGGCTTAGGTCATGCTCTTGACGACCCCAATCATCATTTCTGCTTGAGGTTCCGAGTTGGTTAGGTGTGCATACACTTCAGGCTTTGCAGGTCTGAAGAGGGAGGTTACGTCAGTAACAGAAGGTAGGGTCACTAATTTCTCAAGACATAGGCTTCAATGCCAAGCTCCAGAACACGAGCTAGATTGGGAGACATCGGTAAGATGATGAGACTTGACCACTAGAGGGGAGACCATATCCTCAAATGGTATTTGATGGTTGTGTGCAAATGACATGAATATGAATGAATGCGATGCTCCAGAATCGAATAAAACTGAAGCTGGATATGTATTGACTCGAAGCGTACCCATGAGAACACGGGGGTCCTCTTCAACTCCTTCAGCCGAGACGTGGTTCAGGCGACCACGGCTGACGGTCATGGCCTTGGCAGCTGGTGTAGAGGGAGCCGGTGCAGGTGCTGAGGTAGCCGGTGCCTTCTGGGGACACTCCCTGGAGAAGTGCCCCGGCTGGCCACAGCTGAAGCAAGTGAGCCTCGGCGGTGCAGGCAGCTGAGGGCGGTACCCACTTCTAGCCGCACCCAAGGTCGAAGTAGCTGGGCGAGGCGGAGATGGCCTGAACCCTGTAGGCTTTGGCGCGAAGGGTGCCTTAGGCACAGCGCTGTAGGGCACAAATATCCGGCGCTTCTTGCCCTCAGAAGAAGAGGAGCTCTGGTGGTCCCCCTGCACAGGCCTCTTGGAAACCTCCAGTTCCTTCCTACCCTGCTCCAGAGTGAGAGCAAGGTTGTACAGCTCCTGGTAAGACTGGAACTTGAAGGGCGGCAACTCATGACGGAGTCGCGGAGTCAGTCCCTTGCGGAACAGATACTTCTTATCTTCATCATTGGTCACGTCCCGGGGGGCGTAACGAGAGAGGTTGTTGAACTGACGCCCATAAGCTTGAACGTCCATGCGTCCCTGGGTCAGCTCCAGGAACTCCCTCCTTTTCAGATCCATGATGGGTTGGGGAATGTAAGCCGCACGGAAGGCAGCGCGGAATTCAGCCCAAGTGAAGATATGTCCAGCCGCAAACATGGACACATGGCTTTCCCACCAGGACCCTGCGGCTCCAGTCAGCAGATAGGTGGCGAAGTTCACTTGTTCCGCCACCGGAACATGCAAGGCAGTGAACTTGCGCTCGAGAGCACGAAGCCAGTCATCAGCATCCAGGGGCTCTTTAGCATAAGCGAAAGTGGGAGGCTGGGACTTTAGGAATTCAGTGAGGTTGTTGCATTCAGTGTTCCTCCGTGCACCCTGCTGCACCAATTGCACGAGCAGATTCTCGTTGCGCACGCGGCCTTCTTCAATAATCATCAGAACCTCCGCCATAGAGGGTGGCGGCGGTGGATCAGGATTGCTTTTTTCACCACGACGGGTAGGAGCCATTCTGGAGATATGAACAAGGACACAGTTAGTAACCATAGCCGGTCATTTAGGATAGATCATTAGACTTCTTCCTGATATAGAGATTTAAGATGGCACAAAAACAGATCAAGGCAACCACGTGTGACATTACGTCATCGCGGCGATAGCAAACAGAGTAAGGGACTCGAGACTTAAACTGGACGGTAAGAACCCAAACCTCGGGAACCTAAAACTTTGCCATAGAGGGTGGACAACAGGTTTAGAGTAAGGGGCGGCTAACAACGATTTCACGATATTGCAGAAGCCTTTGTTAGCACTCTTCCGACAACTAGTGCCGAAAGGGTTTCCTGAACGGGTGTTAGTGGAGGAAATCCCAAATATTGATGGACCACTCGCGAAGAGCAATCCCGCCGTGATTCATATGGTTCTGTGGCAGAGAGTCTAGCTAAAGCTAGTGTCAGAGGAGAGCATTGCTGAGCAAGTCAATTACGGCCGCAACCTCGAGTTTGAAGACTAACTTCAAGTTTTGCCAACCTGATGTAGGGTTTGACCACTAATATCAGGATTCGACGGAAAGATCTTGGGTTAAAGATCAGCTTCATGCACTGGGACTCACGAATAGCATAATGCTCACATGGGTGACAACCCTCATAAATCATTACACTAGAGCCCTAGCACAATCCGGGACCTTCGGTTCAAGATCTTGGGCTAAAGCAAGGGAATTTCTTGACGATCCGCAACACTTCCTTTCTTCGGGCTTTAGAATTGGCTGACGAGCAAAGTTAACCAGTAACTAAAGATAGAACCCAACCCCATGATCCTAAAGATTTGGATTTTGCAGACGAGTAGAAGCATCGTTAAATCAAATAGAGGTAAGATAACTCAGATTAGAGCGAGTTGGATGAGGAGTAAAAAGAATCCTAAGAAGGTTTTCACAACTCATTTTTAGGTTAAAAATAATTTTCACGCACTAGACTCGACATCGACCAATAGAAAGGGTTTCCTACAGGTAGTCCTGCTCTGATACCAACTTGTAGCGCCCCGACCCCAGAACTATATAGTGAAACGTTGTGTAACCGGTCATGCTACACAATCGAGGGTTACTGGGTTTACCAATCCCAGGCCAAAACTCATTGGCAGGTGTGCTCGGAATGGATCATCGGCACACAACACCTCGATCATGCCATAAGCTCAGACATCGCTTTCACGTATAGTAAAGAGACCAAGACTGCGGAATAACTGGCACATCACAGACTCTACGACACAAGAGATCATAGTTCAACTCATATATGAGAAAGATAGCAAATATCACAATCAAAGGTCACATACCCATCATTACATCAAGCGGAAGCAAATTTAGTTGTCTAAACAACAATATCCAAAATATGGCCTAAGAGGCCTACAGATAAACATCCCGTGCCAGCCTGTTCCAAGACGTCCCAAGCTGCCACCTGGGAACCCCAGACTACTCGTCGATGTCAATAAAGAACCCACCTTCCAGATCGGTGACGTCCTCCTCTGAAACAAATAATATTCAACAAAGCAAGGCTGAGTACGACGTACTCGCAAGAATTAGTAGGGCGATATAGGCCCAATATTGACAAAGGCTCTAATGCTGTAGATGTAGCTAATTTGCATAAAGCTAGTTTTCCTTTTTAAAAGAGATAAAGTCCCATGGCATCATCTACTCAGAATGTTTTCCGAAAAGGGGTAAGAGAGTAATTTTCATCTCCGGTTCTCATCGAACCATTTGTAGCCAACACCAACTCATCTCCACCAAGGCACTTCCTTGAATTACCCTCGAGGAAATGAACCTCTTATCACACTTTGAATTGCAACCTCTAGCTGCCAAGTTTTAATTAGGTTCAGATTTTCTATGATCTCGTAGTCCGTTCCCAAGTCGTCCATAACCGCGGACACGGCTTTTTGAAAAGATTGAACCCTGCAGGGGTGTACTAATTTACCCATTGGTACCGTCCAGCTCGCCTAGTTAGCTCTCTTCTGGGGAAAGCTGGCAAGTGGGCGTGGTTAAACCTTTACCTCGCGTGAGACTATCCAAGAATCATCTGTGGCAATATGACAAGTTTACCCTGCCTATTTCATCCCCTGCCCCCATCGCCACACCCTAACACCACACACACCCTCTTCATCGCGCCATCGTCCACCTGCAACTCACACGCAAATGGAAAGCGCAAATCTAGAGGATCCTTGGATACGCCCGCACAAGTTATTCAGTTAGTAAGGAGCCCATACCCCCACCAATGGCAGCATGCTCGATCTTGGTTCTAGAGACAAGAACTCGCACCTAGGGGCAAGAATGAGACAACCCACCATCCCCGATGGCAACTCATCCAAGCCTTCTTAGCAATTTAATTAAGCATCACATGTATCCACCATGCCCGAAATATTCCATCAACATCAACATCATGGAATTAAATCAACAGACATCTATAGCATTTAACTAAGCATGGCTAAGCATACTAAGCATATAATACGACAATTATCTCTTTATCTCAGGCCAACACATTAACCCTATGGTTCATAGGAGGGGAAGCATGTGATGGTTCGGGAAGACATGCATTTGTAGGATACTCTAGTATTGACCAAGAATTGACATAGAATCGAATGCAATATTCTGGTGGATAAAATAAGTTTATAAAACAGTAGGATGCTAGATGCCAAGAATGTTAGGTTAGCTCTTGCCTTGCTGATAGTACTGGTCGCGTTGATCGTCGAGGTATTGTGGTGGAACCTCGACTCCTGAATCTAACGAAACACAGACAATACAGGAAACGAAATAAATAACACGAATACAAGGTGCAATGCACAATCATGATGAGATGGTCAAATTATGCACTGAAATCATATTGGGCATGTCCCACAAGTTAAATGGAACCCCTAAAATAAATATTGCAATTAACGGGTTAACACTCCATATTTAACTTAGTGAATTGTGTTATTATCCAAAATGTCCAGTACTGAAATAGGGGCCCTAAATGCATGAAAATGACATTATTAGATAGGGATTGTTCTCCGGATCATTTTGGTACTTCGTTTGCAATTTTCCGATTAAGGATGAAGAAATGGCGATTTAAGTGGTTATGCAATTTAGATCATTTTAACCAATTCAAAATTAACATCAAAGGAAGAATTGGTTTCTTGCTGTGAACTAAACATAGATAGATAGCAAATGCTTTGCTGATCATTTTGATATATCATTTGCAATTTTTGGATCAATATTTATCGAGTTATGATATTCCAAAAATGTGATTTAAATCTGCCATGTTAATCAATTATTACAAACAGCACCAAATTTAATTCTACAACTCTCTAAAATAACATAAACTTGTAGTTCATTGTCTACTGAACATTTTGAGCTATTAAACACAATTTTTGGATAAGTAGAACTCAAGTTATGATGTTCTAAAATTGTTATTAATTCTGCCATTTTAGTAATTTTAAATAAACAGCAGAATAAACTTATCTAGTTGATCATATAAATGATACTAATAGATAGATATGTTTTTTATGAACATTTTGGCATATCATTTGTAATTTTCTGAGTTATAAAACAAAAGATATTGAATTTACAAATTCATTTCAAAATCTGCCATTTTAGTTATTTCAACTTAACAGCAATTTAGAAAACTCATTTTAACATGTAAAACAGAACTAACATTTAGATGTTGTTTTCCTGAACATTTTGAGATCTTGTTTGCAATTTTTGGAGCAATATTCATAAAGTTATGAATTTCCCAAAATGTGATTTAAATCTGCCCTTTTTATATTTAATCAAAAACAGGCAATTTAATTTAACCAAAAATTCAAATAAAGGCACTAACATGTAGAGTTTATTTAGCTGAGCATTTTAACATATTATTTGCATTTTTCTGATTTGTAAAACTCTAGATATGAATTTCCAAAATTTGAATAACTCACATAAATTCAAATTTTACAATTCAATTGCATGTATGAGTTACAAATTTGGATAGGTTATGAAATTGTGAACAATGTGGTATGTCAATTGCACTTTTCTGATTTACCAAATAGTAGATATTGCAAGAACAATTTTCTGTCAAATTCTAAAATTCCAAAATTGAAGAACTACTGACATAAGCATGACATCATCAGAGGAGCTGCGGCATGTCGAGCATCAATTCGTCGCCTCCGGTTGAAATTGAACGCGGGCAGTTGCTTTAAGAGCTAGAGGAGGCCGAGAGGAGCCGGGGGAGCGGCGGGTTGGACCATATGGTCGCCGGAGGGCCGGCGGCGACCATGGCCGCGGCGTCGGGCGGCGGTGCACGGTGGGAGAGCGGTACAGAGAGGGAAGGAGAGGGAGGAGAGGGCCACAAGAAGCAGAAGCTCACCAGGAGCGTGTTGGAGGGGACGGCACTGGCCGGGGAGGCCGGACGGCGGTGCTCGGACGGCGGCGGCCCGGGTGTAGAAGAATCGGTCGACTCCGTGGGTCCCGTGCCTCCCGACCCGCAGCGCCTGGTCAAGCAGAAGGAGGAGGTCGAGGAGGAGCTTCCGGTGCCTTCTTCTTGCTTCGGGGTGGCCGGAACCGACGGCACGGTGCGAGATGGCGGCGACGACGGCGGCAGGAGCTTGAGCTAGGGTTTGCCACAGGGGAGGAAGGAGGGGGAGGGAGAGCAGAGGGGGCATGGAGAGCTTCTTATCCTCCTCGGGGGGGCCACGGCGACGCGGCGGCCATGGCGACAGTGCCTCCCCTGTCGCCACAGTGAAGGGCGATGAAACTTTTCCGAAAAACCCCCTGGCATTTCTTTCCCTTTTCTGTTTTTATTTTTATTTGAAAACAGCAGCCTTTTCTATTTAATTGAGGCATCAAAACATTCCCAAAAATTATGAAAATATTCATGGAGGCTCAGAATAAAATAAGGAAGCTCACCATATTTTTGTTTTGAATTTTTGAGAGGTTTAACTTGGTTTCAAAATTCAAAGTTGATTTGCAACTATTTGAAGTCCTCATTTTTAATTGAGGCATTTAAACCTTTTTATAAAATCTGCAAAATTTCATGTAGCCTTCCCATGACATGTAGAAACTCCACAAAATTTGGTGTTGCAAAATAAAAAGTTTTGCATAACATTTGTTCATAGGGTTTACATTTTGCAATGTTGATCAAATTCAACTATCAATTTTATAGCCTTATAAAAGCACAAAGCAAGAACATTTATTTTGCACTCTTGGAACTTCCTAGACAAATATGGAAACTCAAGAATACTTTGTTTTGCCAATTTGAGCAATTGCATTTGGTTTGGGATTTTTGGAAGTGTTTGCTTCCTTTTAATGCTTTCCATTGTTTGCAATATTTAATTTAGCAATTTAATTATGTATGCCATGATGCAGTGCAAAGAAAAAAGTGAAAATTTGGCTCAAATTTTAGGGTACCAAATCTGGGCTGTTACACTTACCATGGTGAGCATGTTGAATTTTATTGGCTAAATGCTCTCACTAGCTTTTGGCATTTTCAATTGGTTTTAGTTTCCAATTGGTATCCCTAAGCTTGTGAACATACCTTCAAAGATCTTCCTTTTGTCTTGGTTGGGCCTATCTTATGTTGAATTTTTGAAAATTGGTATCTCCTTGTGGCTCAACCATATTTTTGGTGCAAGTGCTATGATTTGCTTTTTCTTTATGCATTCTTGCACTTGCTGTGTGTTCTAGATGATTTTGGGGGAGCAAGGATGCCATACTTGTGCACTCCTCAATAGTGCATGAATATTGGGGAGATTCTCCATTTTTATTTAGAACTCTCGCTTTAGATCTTTTCGATTGCTTTTCTCCTTTGTGGAGATGTTTAAAATGATTTCATCTTTTGGCAATCGTTGGATCCTCAATATAGTTTGATTTCCTCTAATTATTCGTCAATGAATAAGTACATTTGATATCACTCACAACTTGAGCAATGCACACATTTATGGAGGAACTCTTATTATATTGGCCTTCTAAATTTTTCTTCCCATTTCGGCAATCGATGCCAATGCGGGAGAAGTTTAGAGGGTTTAAGGGAATTTGGGTTTTATGCTTTTGTTGCATTTGCCTTTAATGCGCTTTCATCCTTGCTTGTTTGTCTTGCAAGGATGCTTTATTCATTATATAAACCCTCTTATAAGGTATTGTCATCAATTACCAAAATGGGGGAGATTGAAAGTGCATGGTTGCCCCCATGTGTGGTTTTGGTAATTAATGACAATCTCTATGGACTAATGTTTGTATTAAGCTATATTTATAGGTGTGTCCATTTGAGTTGCTTGATCTCCATTTGTTGGAGTCAATGCTAAGGGAAGAAGTTTGTGGGTTGATCAAGGCTAAGATCGGCGGGTTGATCAACACTCAAGTCCAAGTGAAGATATGCCGAAGAGTGCTTTCCCCATCTTGGTGTATGGGGGAGCGTCATGTGATTCTTCACCAAGTGAAGCGCAATCGAGAAAGGTGGTGCGTCTTGAGGAGATGAAGATCGTCTTCATCGACCTCAAGTGGATTTATGCGCAAGGCAAAGGTATGATCTTGATAGGGTTTCTATTTTACCGGTCTCATGATGTTAGTTGAGAGACCGGGTTATAGGATAGATAGCCGTACTATCAAGAGGGGCTCTCGACCGGGTATCTTGATCGTATCGTCATAGAGAGCACAAACCTTTGCATCCATTCTATCATCTTTATTGGTTCTTATTTGTCTCTTATCGTGGTGTGGTCTTGGTGCTTGTCGTGCTCGTCATGACAAGGCTAAGTTCACCGAAAACGGTTTTCATATGCGTCTTCTATTGTGGTTTTGGTATTGGAGATTTTTGCCGGTTCATCCGTGCGGAAGATTTATCTCTTCCATTTCTTTGCAAAATCTCCTTTGATTGTTTGCTATTTTCAAAGGTTGCTTTTGCCGTCCTCTTTCCAACAAAATTGGTTTCATGTCATTTGGACTTCATTTGCAAAAGTTATTTCATTTCCGATTTGCGAAATAGAGGTTGATCCTCTCCCCTTTGGTTTTTACAATATATGGTTGGACTATGATGTTTCTCTGCATAATCTTGTTGTGCTCATTGTGACAATTCCAACGAGTCCAAGATTATCGAAAACGGAGTTCGTTTGCAAAAGTTATGGGCTTTTGGATTTACTGTTTGATCTACCCCGGAGATGGTCCGGAGTCTCTGGCCCCACCGAAGTCTCCGGCCCCAAAGGACTCAGAATCTCCGGTCCCATGTTTTTGCTTGGTTGGAATTTGAGAGTGAAGGACTTGACCACTTTGTGTGTTCTTGCCTCTTGCATTTGTTGCATCGGATTGCTCTCTCCACGGTGATACGTGAAGTTGAAGGTTGAGAAGCTTGTTACTCTTGGGTGCATTGTGTTCCCAAGAGCTTGTGCCTCTTGGGTGCATTGTGTACCCTAGATGGTTGGAGGTGCCCGCGAAGACTTCGAGTTGTGAAGTTTCGGAAAAGTTTTGGGAGCCCCCGATTAAGTTGTGGGTGTGTGCCCCAAACGTTGTAAAGGCTCCGGATTCCGCCTTGAAGGATTCCGATAGTGGAAGGTGAACCGAGCCTTTGTGGCGAGGTTCATCGGAGAATAGGGTGAGGCCTTTGTGTCGTTGAGTACGCCTGTTGTGGCGAGCTCACACCCCTCCAACGAGACGTACTCCCTTAACAAGGAGGAACTCGGGAATACATCCTCGTCTCCTTATGCCTCGGTTATCTCTATACCCGAGCTCTTTACTTATGCAATTTACATTGTGATAGCCTTCGTGCTTGAAGTCATATATATTGCTTTCACCTTGTTGGGTTATTGCTTAGCATAAGTTGTTGGTGCACATAGGTGAACCTAGTATATTTAGGTTGTTGGCTTGTTAATTTAAACACACAGTTTTATTCCGCAATTATCAAGCCCTAAAGCGGAAAAGTTTTAATCGCCTATTCACCCCCCTCTAGGCGACATCGTTTGTCCTTTCACTATTCTCCGATGAATCTCACCCCAAGGGTTAGGTTCACCTTCCACTATCGGAATCCTTCAAGGCGGAATCCGGAGCCTTTACAATGATCTTGGGGCACACACCCACAACTCAATCGGGGGCTCCCAAACCTTGCCCGAAGCTTCACAACTCGAAGTCTTCCTGACACCACCAACCGTCTAGGGTACACAATGCACCCAAGAGGCACAAGCTCTTGGGAACACAATGCAACCAAGAGTAATAAGCTTCTCAACCTTCAACTTCCACAAATCCTCGTGGAGAGCACAAACTGATGCAACTAATGCAAATGGAAAGAGCACAAGTGCTCAAATCCTTCACTCTCAAATTCCAACTAAGCAACAAATGCTTTGGGGGGAATAATAGAGGAAGAACAAAGAGGAGAACCATAAAAGAACTCCAAGAACTAGATCCACTAGGTTCCCTCACTTAGAGGAGACATTGTTTGGTGGAAATGTAGATCTAGATCTCCTCTCTTGAATCCCTAATTTGGGCAAGAATCATTGGAGGGATTGAGAGAAACCCAAGCTTTTTCGAGGTCAAACAATGGAGGAGGGAGGGAAAAAGTGGGCTACCTCCTCTTGGGGAAGAAGGAGGCTATTTATAGCCTCCCCCAAAATCTGACCATTACAGCCTCGGGAGGCCGGAACTTCCGCCCCACCCCCCCCCCCCCCGGAAATTTCCGGGGAAACTTCCGGGGCAAAGTTCTGGACCCCCTCCAGAGAGAAAACGTGAAAATGACTTAGCCAAAATTTCCTGCACCGGAACTTCCGGACCCTCGGAAATTTCCGGGGAAACTTCCGGGGAAAATTTCCGGAACACCTCCAGAGAGAAACACCAAAAAGACTTAGCAGGAAAATGTGAGGGAAAAACTAGGGCCGGAACTTCTGGTGCTTCGGCCATAACTTCCGGAACTTTCGCCCCTCTGAAAAACTACAGAAAGTGCAAAACGAAAACGGGCATATCTTTCGCATCCGGACTCCGTTTTCGATGATCTTGGGCTCGTTGGAATTGTAACAACAAGCTATACAAGAATATATAGTAAAACATCATAGTCCAACAAGGGAGGATAAAACCAAATGGAGAAAGGTAAAACCTCTCTATAACAGACGAACCGATAAACCTCCAAAACCAAAAACGCAATAGGAGACCCATACGAAAACCGTTTTTGGTGAACTTGGACTTGTCATGACAAGAACGACAAGCACCAAGACCACACCACGATAAGAGAGAAATAAGAACCAATAAAGATGATTGCAAGGATGCAAATGTTTGAGCTCTCCACGAACGATACGATCAGATACTCGGTCGAGGAGCCCCTCTTGATAGTACGGTTATCTATCCTATAACCCGGTCTCTCAGCTAACATCATGAGACCGGTAAAATAGAAAACCTATCAAGATCATACCTTTGCCTTGCGCATAATCCACTTAAGGTCGATGATGACGATCTTCATCTCCTCAAGACGAACCACCTTTCTTGATTGCGCTTCGCTTGGTGAAAACTCGCTAATAGCTCCCCCATACACCACTATGGGAGAGACACTCTTCGGCATATCTTCGCATGGACTCAAATGTTGATCAACCCGCACTTAGACTTGATCAACATATAATCTTCTTCCCTTAGCTTTGATTCCAACAAATCGAGATCAATCAAAGCATATGGACACACCTACAAGTAGCTCAATACAAACATTAGTCCATAGAGATTGTCATTAATTACCAAAACCACACATGGGGGCAACCATGCACTTTCAGGCTTCCTTTATCTGACACTTGGCTGCAGGTTTCTATCCGGCCGTGGAGGATGAGGCGAAGAAAACCAATCTTGCGTCCATCGGCGTGGCGCCCAACGATGCGGCTATGTCCGCCTGCCAGCCAACCGTCCGGGAGGTCTTGAACCAGTTTGGACGTGAAGCGGTGGCCTTGGTCGCGGCTGCCCGCGAGGTGCTTCAGGTCCTCTGGCCTAACGACGCGGCTCCGGCGCTCATCTCCATACAGGCGGAATGGCTGGCCGAGTCCCCGAACCGGATTCTTGAGCTACAGGAGTCGGCCACGCGCGGGGGTGCTCAGTGGGCCGTCTACCTGCTCCTCTCCTGGTATCCGGACACTGATATCGAGGTCTTCAATGAAGGCTCGTGAGACGGCATGGACTACTCGGAGCTCCGCTTGCTGAACGGTGTTCACCGCACTGCCAGCACCATTGCCGAGTTCGTTGACTTTGACGACTTCATCCCCCCCTACGTGGATCCGAAGGGGAAGAAGGTTGAAGGCGGCGATGGAAGCGGAGCCGGTAATGACGATGTCGGCAAGGCTAGCTGCTCCTATCCGGCTGGAGCTGCAGACAAGTGAAGACCTCGGGATGCCGGGTGGGAACTTGTTTATAAACTTTTATTTTGTCCCCGGGATGCCGGGTGGAATTGTAGAACTTGTTTTTGTCTTGCACTTTGTTAATCGAATCGGCCGGCTGCTGGCGGCCGGCAGCCTTGCGACCTTATTCTGTATCCTTGCACTTGCGGTTTTCAGCTCAGCTTGTGTCTTTTCTGACCGGGTGGGGGTTCGACCTCGCCCACCGGGTCCCACTAGCCCCCGAAATTGGGGCCGGTTTGTGTAGCGAACCGGGTCGAATTTGTCAAAGCCTTGGGGTTCAGTCCGGCTCGCGTGGGGAGCTGGGTAGCATTTCTTTCGCCTGTCGGGGTAGTCTGGCCGGCTCGCGCGGAGAGCCGGGTAGATTTTCTTGTTGATCCTTGTGAACATGAGTCGTTAGATCGTTAGTGTAAGTAATCGAAAGGTTGGCACTTTTATCCTTTCACTTTTTATTTGGAATATAACCTCCGCTCGCCTCGTTCTTGCCCTCTTATCCTTTCTCGTGTACGCGGCCAGTCATGACCTCTGCTCTTGCCGGCGTGTCAGCCGGGTTGTGGTCTGCAGCCGGATCCGAAGAGTGGGCCGGCTGGCTGGGCGTACGTTCAAGGGACTTGTGAGCTGGACGGGCGAGCGGGGTGCGGTTTTTGTACGGCGAGCTGAGTGTCGTTCTTTCTTTTCGATGTTTTTCACATGTGAGCTTTTCGGCTTTTGCTCTGGCCGACATGTCACCCGGGTTGCGGTCTGCAGCGTGGATCCGCAGAGTGGGCCTTTGGCGTCTAGCGCGTTAGTAAGCCATCTCGAGAAGGAATGAAAGCCGGCTAGCCGTAGCCGGGCGAGATATATTAAAACTTGCGGTGATACAAGGTAGCCCCCGAGTGTGTGCTCGGGGCTACCGCCTTACATAAAAGCAGTAAAAGATATAGGGTGTTACACTTCTAGGTGTAGAAGGGGCAGAGTAGGTCTGCGTTCCATGGGCACTCCGTTTCCTCGTATGAGGTATCCGCCTTGTTCTTCTTGGGCTCACGCGTATCGGTGAGGTAGTATGCGTTGTTCAGCAGCGCCCGGCTGACGACGAAGGGTCCCTCCCATGGGGAGGATAGCTTGTGCTGGCCCTTGGTGTCCTGGATCAGCCGGAGCACAAGGTCGCCCTCGCGAAACGCGCGTGGCCAGATCCAACTAGCGTAGTAGCGGCGCAGGTCCTGCTGGTACAGAGCCGACCTGGACAGGGCCAGCTCGCACGCCTCCTCCAGTAAGTCGACGCCATCTTCGTTGGCCTTCTTTGCTTCCTCCTCCATGTAGAGGACGGCTCTAGGGGAGTCGAACTCGATGTCCGCCGGCAGGACGGCCTCAGCGCCGTACACCAGGAAGAATGGCGTGTAGCCGGTTGCCCTGTTTGGTGTTGTCCGGAGGCTCCACATGACGGATGGGAGTTCTTCTATCCAGCAGCCGGGTGAACGCTCGAGGGGGTCCACCAGCCGAGGCTTGATGCCGGCCAAGACGAGGCCGTTTGCTTTCTCCACCTACCCGTTTGACTAGGGGTGGGCCACTGATGCGAGGTCCAGCCGGATGCCCTTGTTGACACAGAAACGCGCGAATGCGCCCTTTGCGAAGTTTGTGCCGTTGTTGGTGATGATGCTGTGCGGGTAGCCGTAGCGGTAGATGATGTCCCGGAAGAAAGTGACGACGGTGTTGCCGTCCAGCTTCTTGATTGGCTTTGCCTCGATCCACTTGGTAAACTTGTCCACCGCCACCAGGAAGTGGGTCATGCCGCTGCGAGCCGTCTTGAAGGGTCCGACCATGTCGAGGCCCCAGACAGCAAAGGGCCAGGTGATGGTAATCATTTTGAGGGCTGCCGAAGGAGTATGCTTTTGCTTGCGGAAATGCTGGCAACCGTTGCAGACTCGCACCATCTCCTCGGCATCAGCTAGAACGGACGGCCAGAAGAAACCGTACCGCATGGCCTTGGATGCTATTGCTCTGGACAAGGCGTGGTGGCCGCATTCTCCCTTATGGATGTCCTTGAGCAGCCGGTGTCCTTACTCTGGATCGACGCAGCGCTGGTAGACGCCGGCTACACTGCGCATGTACAACTCTCCGTTGATGATGGTGTAGGCCTTGGCGCGGCGTAGGACCTGTCTTGCGTGGACCTCCGCCTCCGGCAGTACATCACGAGCGAGATAGTCGAGGAAGGGTTGCGCCCAGGCGGGAGCCTGTTGCCGTGCAGCCCTCGGGTCTGGCTGCGCAGCCCCCAGGTCCGGCTGGATAGCCCCCGAGTCCGGCTGCACAGCCTCTGTGTTTCCGTCTGGTTCGTCGATGAGCATGGACGCGGTTGTGGCCAGGACCTCCTGTCCGACAGGGAGTTGCGAGGCGGCAGCCCCCGTTTTCGGCTGCATAGCCCCCGGGTCCGGCTACATAGCCCCGGATCTGGAGGAACGGCTGGGAGGTTTGGGTCGGCCGCCAAGATGATGGAGTCCGACTGTAGTGAAGGCGTGATGGACGGCTTGTGGAGGTGCTCTAGGGAGATGTCGGGTGGAATCAGCTGCCGGGTGGAACCGAGCTTGGCCAGCATGTCAGCCGTCTCATTGTTGGCCCGGGGTACGTGGTGGAACTCAAACCCTTCGAAATGAGCGCAGAATTGCTGGACGAAGAAACGGTAGACGGCCATGTTCGCGTCCTTGGTGTCCTAGTCTCCCGAAATTTGCTGGATCACCAGGTCCGAGTCGCCGAAACACAGGATTCGCTGGATGCCTAGCTCCTTGGCCAGCTTGAGGCCGTGGACGAGTGCTTCGTATTCGGCGACGTTGTTGGAGGCCTTGAAGTGAATCTGCAGTGCATATTCCAGCCGGTCTCCCTTGGGTGAGGTGAGGACGATGCCGGCTCCCAGGCCTTCCTTCATCTTGGAGCCGTCAAAGTGCATCCGCCAGTGCGATCTATCCGGAGACGGCGGCAGGTACTGTGTCTCCGCCCTGTCGATGAAGAAATTGACGAGAATCTGTGATTTGATGGCCGTCCTTGGCTCGTAGTAGACCGTGTGTGCCGCCAGCTCAATGGCCCACTTGGCGACCCGGCCGGTGGCATCCTTGTTGCCGATGATCTCTGAGAGCGGGGCTGCGCTCACCATGGTGATGGCGTGCTCCTGGAAGTAGTGCCTCAGCTTTTTGGCGGCGAAGTGCACGCCATACACCATCTTCTGGTAGTGCGGGTAGTTTTGCTTGGATTGGGAGAGGACCTCGCTTAGGTAATACACTGGCCGCTGGACTGGCTGCTCCTTGTCGGCTTCCTTCCACTCGATGACGAGGACGACACTGACGACCCGGCTGGTGGCCGCGATGTACATGAGCATGGGTTCCTTGGGAGCCAGCGGGGCCAGGACGGGTGCGGTTGACATCACCCGCTTCAGATCGCGGTAGGCGGTACAGGGGTAGGGCCTTCTCGCTGAGCCGGCTGAGCGAGGCAAGGCAGCCGGTGAACTTCTGGATGTCGCGCAGCCGGCTTGGCCGCTACATGTTCTCGATGGCGGCGACCTTGTACGGATTGGCCTCGATTCCCCGCTCGGATACAAGGAAGCCGAGTAGTTGGCCAGCCGGTACACCGAAGACGCACTTGTTCGGGTTGAGCTTCATCTCGAAGCGGCACAGGTTGGCGAATGTTTCCTTGAGGTTGTCGAGGAGGGTGCGCCGCTCCTTGGTCTTGATGACAATGTCATCGACGTAGGCGTGGACGTTCCGGCCGATCTGGTCATGGAGGCACCTCTGCATGCAGCGCTAGTAAGTGGCGCCTGCATTCTTCAGCCCAAAGGGCATGGTGGTGTAGCAGTAGGCCATGTACGGAGTGATGAACGTCGTCTTCAGATGGTCGGCCGGGTTGAGCTTGATCTGGTGGTAGCCGGAGTAGGCGTCCAGGAACGATAGGAGGTCACAGCCGGCCGTGGAGTCGATGACTTGGTCGATGCGGGGTAGGGCGAAGGGGTCTTTCAGGCATGCCTTGTTCAGGCTGGTGTAGTCAACGCACATGCACCATGTGCCATTCTTCTTGAGGACGAGGACTGGGTTTGACAGCCAGTCCGGGTGAAACACTTCCATGATGGAGCCGGCTGCGAGCAGCCAGGCTATCTCTTCACCGATGGCCTTTCTCTTCTCTTCCGCAAAGCGGCGGAGTCCTTGCTTGACCGGTTTAGCGTCTGGCCTGACGTGGAGTGAGTGCTCGACGAACTTCCTCGTTACACCTGGCATGTCCTTTGGAGACCATGCGAAGATGTCCCAATTCTCACGGAGGAAGTCGACGAGCTCGCCTTCCTATTTGCTGCTGAGGTTGCAGCCGATTGTCAGGAACTTCTCGTTGGGCCGGCTCGCGTCGAGCGGGATCTTCTTGCTGTCCTTGGACGCCTGGAACTGCATCTCGCCAGCCGGCCTCTTGGCGGCCGGCGCTTCTGCCGGCTCCGCCTCGACGGCACGCATGATTTCCTTGAATTCTTCGGCGATGGTGAAGGACTCGGCTATCTTGGAGCCGGCTGTGGCGCATGCTATGGACCGCCTGTAGTCGCCCGAGACGGTGATGATGTCCTTTGGACCCGGCAGCTTCATCTTCAGGTATGCGTAGTGGGGCACCGCCATGAATTTGGCGAGAGCCGGGCGCCCCAGGATTGTGTGATAGGCGCTGCGGTGCTCCACCACCTCAAACTGGATGGTTTCGTGGCGGAAGTTGGTTTTGTCGCCGAAGATGACGTCCAGCCGGATGGTTCCCATGGGGGTGCAAGTCTTTCCGGGTACGATGCCGGTGAAGACTATCCGGCTGGGCTGCAAGTCGAACTCGCGGATCCCCAGCTTGTCTGCGATGTCCTTGTACAAGATGTTGATGCTGCTTCCTCCGTCTACGAGTACCTTTGAGAAGGTGCAAGTGAGCCTGCCGGAGATGATGGTGGGGTCGAGGATGAGCCAGTAGCCCCCGGGTGTAGGCATGATGTCCGGGTGGTCCTCCGGCCCGAAGGAGATGGGTTGCTTGGACCAGCTCATGAGCTGCTACATGACGGCGTGGACTTCTTCCGCCCGCCTGCGCTGGCTGCGCTTGTCATTGCGCTCGATGACGGAGATGTCGTAGGTCGCGTCCTTGTTGGGGAAGTTGTCGCGGGAGTCGCCTGCGGCGTCAGCCGGCTGCTTGCCCCGGTTGTCACGGTCATTGCCGCCTGGAGGTGGAAGTGGAGGTGGAGGCGGAGGCGGCAATCCCACGCCCCTCTGGACTTGTCCCGTCCAGCTGCAAGAGGCGGTGGTGTGGCCAGCCAGCTTTCCTGGCTCGATGTGCCATTTGCAGGGGCGTTCATTGCGTCCTCGAGCGTGATCCTGGGCCGGGTGTACGGGCGGCCTTCTGGTCTGCTCCACTGGCAGGGGGGTAACGGTTTTCACCGCGTGGCGCCTGCTGGTTTCCTTCGGCGACGGTGACGACGTATCGCTCGTCTGACATCACCCCGTCCCTCTTCTGGTTGTCGCGGTCATTCGGATGGCCACGGTCGTCGCGGTGGTCGCGGTTGTCGCGATTGTTGCGGTTGCGGTTGTTGCGGTTGGTGTTGCTAGGGCCGGCTCATCGGTGATCGACTGACCGTTCTCGTTCACCCGGATAGACCTGATCATTGCTGAGTCGGCCATCGTGTAAGCGTCCGCGATGGACATGAGCTCGGTCATTGTCTGGGGGTTGACCCGGAGAAGCTTGTGCTTGAGCAGGGTGTTGTCGCGGCAGCCGTCGGTGAAGAACTCGATGGCCTGGCTCTCGTTGACCCCCTCGCAAGTGTTGCGTAGGCTGGATCACCGGGTGAGGTACTCGCGGTCCCTTTCGCTCGGCTTCTAGACGCAGCTGGCCGGGTGGCGCGGGCGACCCGGACGCTGGTAGGTGCTGGCAAAGTTCCCGATGAAGACCTCCTCGAAGTCCAGCCACGAGTTGACGCTGCGTACCGGCAGACTGTTAAGCCACGTGAGTGCGGAGTCCCTCAGCATTAGCGGCACGTAGCGCACCGCCACTCGCTTGTTGCCACTTGCGATGGAGACGGAGGTGCTATAGTTGGAGAGCCAGTCCTCTGGCTTATTGGTGCCGTCGTACTTGGGCGTGTCGCGGGGAAGCGGAAAGCCTCGGGGGAAGACATCCGTCGCGATGCGCGGGCCAAAACAGGGATGCTCTCCGTCGTCTTCTTCCTCCACCCGACGGGATTCTTCCAGCGCATCGATGCAGAAGCGGGCGTTGTCGCCAGCCTCCGGTCCCAACGGGCCGAGTCTGTCGTGGACTTTGCCCTTGCCGGCTGCCCATGGAGCCGGCTCGCAATCCTTGCCCTTGTCGTTCCGGCTGCCTCATGCAGCTGGCTCGCGGTTTCGCCCGCCATGATCATTCTGGCTGCCTCCTGCAGCCGGTCCGCGGTTGCGGTCCGGGTGTGGGCCTGAGTTGACGTTGCGTGCTCGGTGTACGTGAGGGAAAGAGGCCTGGCGATCCTGCCGAGTTGTGCCGGCTGGCGGCGGGCCGGTTGGTCCTCCATCCGGTGGCATTTCTCCAGCCAGACTGTTGGTAGCGGAGTCGGACTTTCGCCGCTCGTAGGCGGCCTGCATCCGGTTGGCGGCGCTGACGAGGTCTTGGATGCGTTGATGTTGTAGTCGCAGTTCTTCCCCTTATAACCCGGCGAGCTCGGCCATGGCGGCTTGCGCCGTCCTCATGTTCTTCGCGGGGGTGTTGTAGACGGGTCGACGGAAACCAGGCGGAGCGGCCGGATTGGCATCGTTGCCCATCTCGCTCCCGAGGTTGCCTCCGCGGCGCCTTACTTCCTCCACCCAGCTGGGGTGGACCGGCATTGGGGTGAAGCCGTGAGCGCTATTGTACTCACGGACCTTCTCCTCCAGTCGGCGCTCCGTGGCGGCGACGGTCTCGACGCCATCGAGAAGACGTAGGTGTAACGCCCCGGGATCGGCACTATGCAGACTTGAGCGATTCCCGCCAAATCCGCAAAATAACGATCCTAGGACGCCCACCAGGCATAACATGCACGTCGCAACACACATGTTATGCGGGTGGAATTGTGATGATCATTACAATAGTTCACGATGGAACCCACAAAACAACATATATACAGCAACGACTCAACGAGTCAAGAATACAAAAGATACATTACAAAGATACAAGAACAACGGAAGCGAAATAGTGTCCGGCTACGGACAAGATACAAATTGGACTAAGAGTCCTGAAGATAAACGAAGGCACCATGACCCTGCCCAGGCCAAGCCGGTGGGATTCCCAAGCTAACGTCGTCAGACTTCAAACCTGTCGGCTGCATTGGAATAGCAGCCCCGAAGGGGTCAGTACTAGTAGAAGTACTGGCAAGTAATACTCACAAGATATCAAAGCTGGAATTCCGGGGAAAGAGGGTTAGCGATTGAGGCGGCGGCAAGCAGCACTAACAACTTATAGAGACACGCTACAACTTGCGTCTAAAATAGAATAAGGGAAGAGAGCGCTTGCGCTACCGGGCTAAACTACTCACCAAACAATACCCGTCCTGAGACAACTCCATCGTATCATATACCCACGAGGAAGAAGTCCGGACACTCACACGTTGATCAAGTTTTAGCAAGTTTATTATTCGAATAAGGCTATTTACTAGTCAATTTAGCTATTTAAGATATACGGTGATGTCTATGATCTTTTTAGCCAGCACATTACCCAAGTCGTCCATAACCGCGGACTCGGCTTTTCGAAAAGATTTAACCCTGCAGGGGTGCCCAAATGTAACCATACACGTTCGATCAACCACACGCCACAAAGGCAAAAGGTATCTCAACACGACCTTCCCCTTCACTACTACATTGGGTAGAGAGCCACCTATCTGAGACTGATCCACGTGGGGAGCCCGGCCGAAACTCCTTTGCGGGCCCAAAAGTTGCGAGAACGGCTTCGGGAGGATAACACTCATACGATTGCTCCTCCGTCCACATGCGGTTAACGCCCATTCCGCAAACCTATATGCGCCCCCCCATAGTTGTAACCTCTCATCTTCATCATGCATTGTGCGTATGCTCCAAATGGTAAACACCCGAACTACTTTGTGGCTCCCTAACCAATATAGCAGATCCGGTACTGAGTTGCGGGGGGTTCCATAAGTCTTCCCACGTGTGGGTAGGGCGCTCATTCTTGGATAAGCGGAAAAGAACGGTTTTTCCTAGGCGACACTAGCAGAACAAATCACCATAGTTGGCCTTCCGCCGGTGCCTTATCTTTATTATAAAGTTCTCCCACATAACAGGTCTTCATTAATTAAATTATACCATCTAAACATCAGCAGTGTATAAGGACTCCACAAGCAACTCCTAAGCATGCGCTACGACTCGCAAGGCTAACAAACAACAGGTTAAAAGGATGTGGGGGTGTGGCTATATCATGGCTGCAAGGTAAACATGCTAATAGGAACGAGACACAAGCATCGATACATAGAGCTAGCAAGGAACAAAAGATAGGAGGAGTGAGAGACAGAAAACGAGCAAAGATAGCAAGTGAGTAGTCCTTGCCTGCAATCCGGTAGAGGTAGCAGAACCTGTCGTTGCTCACTTCAACTCAACGTCCTATTCCCGAAGAAAAAACAACGAACACTGAAAGCGCAAAACATGCATCTTACTTCTACGGCAAAAGATCCGGCATGCTTATGAGATGCATGACATGGCAATTATGAGAGGATGCAATTTTAGCAAATTTAAATGGAACTGAGGTTCCGACATTTAAATATATGTTTCAAATTATTTTTCTAACCATCAAAATTAAATGTTGAATTAACAAGGAGAAATAAGGCATGGGTGATCTAAGCAAAATTAAATGGAATAGGGACATCAATTATATTATTCCCCTTATATTCCATATTTAATTATGTAGATGATATACAAAACACAACTAAAGTGCAACTATATGATGCAAACATGAACCATGGATGTCATATTAAAATTCTACACATTTTTCTGATCCAAAAACATATAAAACATTTTGTAATTGGAGCTACCAATTAAAAGTTATGAATTTAAACATTTTGCAAAAATAATAAAACAAAAGAAAAGAGGAAGGGTGGAATAGGTGTGGCTGTGGGGATTTGAACACGGGCCGGCTGGGTGGAGGAACTGGGCAGCAAGCCACTGGGCTAGGCTGCAGTTTGTGACTATATTCATGTTCAACAGAATATCAAGTCACACAAAACGTTAACTGAATTTTACACAGGCAAGGTGCAGTCTTCAGGTTCAGGTGCAGCGCGATGGGGACGAGACGATCTGCAGCAGGTTCCTTTCGGCCGAGCGCGACTTCAAGGGTGCTGGGGTGCAGCGGGTGGTGCAGGGGGTACGCCGGTGGTGCTGGTGTGTGTGCTGCGCGAGGCGTGCACGAGAGGTGCAAGGTGCAATTAACAGGTGCAGTGCGTGCGGGATCATGGACAGGTTGCCATGGCCATGGACCTCGGGTGCGAGCAGCGCGGCGACAACGACAGGCGGCTCTCCGAGAGGAAGCTGGAGTGGTGGGGGTGCTGGTGTACGGGAGCAAGAGCAGCAGCAACTCATGGCGGGCATGGCGGGGACAGAGATGTTGGGCTCGCGGACGTGCTCGGCTTTCCGGCGGATGGTTAACTACGGCAACACGCGCTCGACGGCGACCAGAGCAAGGGGAGAGGTGAGGGAGGTGCCCGAGGGGAGATGCTCACCGGGAGGCGAACCGGAGGAAGGAAGATCGACGACGGTGGCGTGCAGGCGACGGGGACGTAGAGGTAGACCGTAGACGACAGCCCGAGGTTGAAGAAGACCGAGACCTTGGCGTCCAACTCCTGCTCGTGCACGATCGGCTCCGGATCCAGCTCGTGGCGACGAAGGCGCTGCAGTGCTCCTCCTTGCTAGCCCGGCGCGGCAGCATCCATGGCGTCGACGACGGGGTGCTCCTCCGACGGATTTTGGTGGGGATTGGGAAGGGAGAAAAGAGAGGAAGAGAGAAGTGGAGCGGGTGGCGGCGGTAGAGGAGAAAGGAGGAAGATGGGCTAGGGTTTGAGGGGGAAGCCCTGGTGCTTGCTTTATAGGCGAAGGGGGGCGGCGTAGGTGGCATGGTGGAGTGGAGGTGACGGCACGGGAACGAGGGCGACAGCGACGTGCTCGTACGGGAAAGGCAGCGAAGAGGTAAATGGGCCGTGGGCCGATTCGGGAAAGAGAAAGGCCGGGAAGAGAGAAGAGAGGAAGAGAGAAAAGGAGGCTGCGGCCATTTTTTTTTTGTGCTACTTATTATTATTATTATTTTTTTCCAGAAAATAAAAGAGGCAAAAATAAAATAGTTTGGGCATCAAATTAATTCCAGAAAATATGAAATATAGGGTTTGATGCAATTTAAATATTTTGCAAGATTTGAAATAGATTCTCATATATTTTCAAATATTATCTTGGGTTTTATTTGAAAATCGGAAAAGAGAGGGAGGTGGATTGATTA
Organism: Puccinellia tenuiflora; assembly: GCA_012064385.1. Lineage (NCBI taxonomy): Eukaryota > Viridiplantae > Streptophyta > Magnoliopsida > Poales > Poaceae > Puccinellia > Puccinellia tenuiflora. The sequence goes on along the minus strand of QRDG01000281.1, from coordinate 935,064 downwards.
AACCCTAGATTTATTTTGAAAAGAAAATAGGGTTTGAAAAATATATTTTTAGAGTTTATGGATTTATTATTTTGTCAAAACTATGCAACGTGATATGATGATGATGTCATGATGATGCGAAAAGAAAATAACAAACAAAAATCTAATTTGGGGAAAAACCCCGGGACATTACAGTAGGCGCACTGCGTCGAGCTCTGCGGCCGCTGTTGTTGGGTCGACATTGGCGATGATGGGCGTGGAGAGGCCTTGGATGAGAGCCTAGACGGAGCTCGGGGTGTTGTTGCGAACGCTGCCCTGCGGGTCGACGGGTGCGGCGGTGGTGACCATGACCTCCGCGTAGGTGTGAAGTACGGGGCCGCTTTCGCAGCTAGCGTCTCGAGGAGACGGTCAGAGCAAGTGATCGGTTGTGTTTTAGGGGGGTTTTTGTTATCGTCTCCACAGGGATCAAAATCTATTGGTGCTTTTCCTTTCCAGAAGCTTGGCACAACGAAAAGGTGGGTTGGTGTTTTACGGATCTAGGCTAGTTCTTGTGGATCAAGCAATAGAAAATAAAAAACGGTGACAGCAAAGGGGAGGCTAAGGAAGATCTCGCGGACAGCAAAGGGGAGGCTAAGGAAGAGTGGATCGTCAAACATAACAAAATCTCAAAACTTCAGCAAGGGGGAGGCTAAGGGAGAATCAACAAACACATAACATGAACTGCAGCAAAGGGGGGGCTAAGGAAGAGTTCACAAGCAATAAAGTCATAGCACGATTACTAAGTTCACACAAACAGAGCGATTCAGAGAGTTACAGAGAGTTTTCACCGAAGGGGTTGGAGAGGATCGAATTAGTTCATCGCGGCGGCAGCAGAGGAAGCATAGGCGGGAGGCTAAGGAAGATACAGACGAAGTAGAAGCAAGGAAGTAGACAGGGACAGATACAGATCAAGGGCTTCTTCTTTCCTCTCGTTCCTCGCGGATCGTCTTCGCCATGCTTCTCCAAAGTTCTTCCATTCTTGATCTGGGTGGAGTGGTTGGTTGGGTCTTGGATCTGGTGGATGCGGTGGAGAGGTTCTCCGGGGTGCGGAGCTCTCTTCTTCTTGGACAAGGAAGCCGCTTTATAGGCGCTGCGGAAGTGGCGAGGGCCGTGGTCGATGGCGTGGTTGGTGGCGAGGCAGGAACTTCCGCCGTCACTTTTCAGCTTTTTGCCTAGACGCACATGGTCTGCTCCCTACTTTATCACCTTTTTGACTCTTTTGGTTTCTTCTCCTCCAAGTTGATCGATTCCCTCCTTGCTGATTCAAACGCGTGCGCAGCGCAAGTGAGATACGCTCGCAAACTTCTCTTCTGGCTTCGAGAGGTTCTGGCTTCGAGAGGTGGCACCCTCACGAGGCATTCATCCTCGCTAAGCGAAACCCTCGCGAGGCCTTTTTACTCGCGAAGCAAAACCCTCGCGAGGCCTTTTCCTCGCGAAGCGTCAAGTCCTCTGGAGGCGTCTTCTAAGCAACAAATTGAGTTGGAGATGAAGAAATATGTGCCTTGGCGCACTGATCTGCAAAGAGTGGATAACTGATGTAAAAAGCATTTAAAACCTTGACTGAACTTCTCAAATATGAGCAGATTTAGTGTTTTGGATGTCGAAAAGATGTGCATAATTCAGAGTGATCAGCAAGCCTGCACCATTACGGGGTACTCGGGAGCAACAACGACGTAGATGCGATGCTCGCCAAAGCTGATGACGGTGCCGCCCTCGGGGAAGGTGGAACCGGCGAAGCAGGCGGCGTTGTCGGTGATGAAGTCGATGGAGCCAAAAGTGGTGACAAGGCCGGTGGCAACTCGCTCGCCAAGCCGGCCGCGGGATCCCGTGCAGAATGTGACCCCGGCCGCTGTCTCTTGCCCCACGGTGGGCGCCAAATGTCGGGGTATGGAGTTCGACATATGCCTAAGGAGAGGCTTGAGTGGTGTGGGAGCAACTAACACTAGTGGGGGATTCTGCAGGCGGGATTGGATACAAGCATGCATATGAACACAAGATGTACCCAGGTTCGGAGCCCTCTGGATGAGGTAAAACTCTTACTTCCTGCCTTTCTACTTCTTATTCTCTTGGTGGCAAACTTACAAGGCTCCTTGATCTGTATATCTGAACTAGGGTTTCCTCAATGGCCTCTTCCTTCTCTCTGGACGCACCCCTCCTTATATAGGGCTGAGGGGTTGCTGTACATGTGTGGGACCGGCTCATTACACACTGACTACCGGGGCCGGCTGCTCGACCCGGCCCCGCCGGGTCCGGCTACAGTCTTCTTCCTTCCCATAGTGTTCTTCCATCAGGTACAGTACTCGCCGCCTGGCACAGCGGCGCCGTTGTCGGGGACGTGTGAAGCCGAATGGCGCGCCTCCTGTCCTGCCGGCTCCGCCCCCTCCGGTTCCGGGTCAGCGGTCTGCTGCACGCCCCGCACAGTTCGTCGTGGAGGCAGTTGTGGCTGTGGTGCGGGCGATGTGCGGTCGGGCGGCGGTTCCCTGTAGCCCAAGTTGCCGTGTCGGAGACCTGGGCCAGCTGGCTCGAGCCGACCTCCTTCTTCGCCCGGCTGCTGGAGGCAGGCGGATGCCCGTCAGCCGGATAGCTTCTTCCCTTGGCTTCCAGCCGGATGGCTTTGATTTTAAACTTAGGAAGGTCCTTGACCACCCGGGGGTCATCCCCCCGACACAGGCGCTACCCCATAGTCAGGAATTGACTTTTTAAGCGCCTTCTGCAAGCGCTTTGCAATGTATCTGCCCTTACAGCCACCAAAACCGAAGATCAAAATCCCCTCCAATCCACTCCAAACCTCTTGTTCAAGGGATTAACCGAACAAAGCCTCAAATCTTGAGGCCTTGTTTGGCACTAGGGTTTTTGTGTGGATTAAGAGGGATAATCCCCACCAAACCCCAAATTCCCACTTATACCTACAAGAATGTTTGGTAGTAGAGTATTGGGCGAATTTAATCCCCACTTATCCCCACTTTTTCCCAAATCTTAGTGTATTTTTCTCAATCCACAATACTCTACCCTTACTTAGTGGATTGGAATTTGGATTTTGTGGGGATTGGATGAAGGTAGGGATTTCATCCAATACTTTAGAGGACTATTCCCACTAATCCCCACTAAACCGCTGATACCGAACAAGGCCTGGGAGGGAATCTGTTCGCTGCTCTTTTTTTTGAGGGGAATCTGTTCGCTGCTTGGGTTGAAGAAGTAGCCATAGCAGGCCGGACACCGTTGGCTCGTGAACTCACCAAGCGCTACTCGGCCCGAGCTGAAACAAGGCGAAACGGCCGGCTCGACAGGTTGGCCCATCTGGATACCCAACACACCAACCTAATAGTGGCCATCGGGCCGGGCTTTTTCGGGCCGAACGAAGGCACAGAATTGTGGCCCGCGGCCCATCCCGGCACGGCACGCACTGTTTCAGGCCGGGCCAGGCATGAGGCCCACCACGGGCCGTGCTTTTTTTTTCTTTTAGGCCCGTGGGCTGGCACGAGCACGGCACGGAAGTTAGTGGGCCGGCCCGGGCACGAGCACGACCTGAGCACGGCACGAAGGCCCGATTTCTGGGGAGGGTTCGGCAGCCGGTTTGCTGGAAAAAAAAAACAAAATTTTGAACGGGAGGGGGGGAGCGGGAAGGAGCGGGGGCTGCGGGGCTAGCGGGGGGAGTGGACCGGAGGAGCGGGGGAGCGTCTGGAGAGGGGTGGGTGGGTCCCGCGGTTCAATTTGAACGTTAGGGGAGCGGGAAGGAGCGGGGGGTGCGGTGGGACCCTATTTTTGGCCCGAATTTTACTGTTTAAACCCGAATTGCATTGTTTTAGCCTGAATTGTGGTGTTTTGGACCCGAAAATTCGATTTTTTGACCGTTTTGAGGGCAATTCTGTCCGAAAATGTCCCAAATTTCGCTATAAATAGGGCTGCACACCCCTCTCATTTCTCACACTCAAACCACACCTCTCTCATTCACCTCACATTTGTTTCCATGGCCGATGACCATTTCCACCACTTTCCCCACCAAGGCGGAGGAGCCGATCTTGGTGATAATGTTTCGTTCGTGGCGGGAGATTACGGGCTTAGTCCCGACGATCTCACGTACATTCATAGTGCAAATATGCCTCCTCCTTCCCAAGCGAGCGGTTCCACTAGTGCATCCAACTCCTCCACCTCCGGCACAAAAAAGCCTCGCACAACTTCCGCCATGTGGCAGCACTTCGAATTAGAAGAGAAGGTGCAGCCGGATGGGGGGAAGAAGTGGATGGCGATTTGCATAAGGTGCAGGGGCGAGCTCGCCGGAGAGTCCACGGCAGGGAACCGGCCACCTTGATAGGCACATCAAGATGCACGCAAGGAAGGATAAGGATCAGGGCCTCATACAAAGCTCTCTCCAATTCAACGCCGACGGTCAGGTAAGAAATTGGAACTATGATCCTCAAATTGCTAGAGATGGTCTTTGTAATCTGATTGCTCGCAATGATTTACCACTAGGTTTTGGTGAGTCTCCCGGTTTTGTCAAATATATTCAAACTTGTCACAATCCTAATTTTAAACCGGTTTCTAGACAAACTACAAGTAGGGACATGAAAAAATTAGCAAAGACTGCTCTTAAAAAAATAAAAGATGACTTCACTACATGCACCTTTTCAGTTTCTTTAACATCTGATATTTGGAGTGGTCGACGTAAGCAAGATTATATTAGTGTTGTTGCTCATTATGTTAATAACGAAACTTGGAAACTAGAAAAAAGAATCATTGGATTCGAATTAATTGATGTGTCCCATACTGGTTCGAACATTGCTAATAAAATCATTACTGTTGTTAATCAATTTAATCTCACCGATAAGATTTTTGCAATAACTCTGGATAATGCTTCATCAAATGCTAAGGCCATGACTTACCTGTCTCCTACACTTAGCCAGTATGCTGCATCTTGGTTACCGCATCAACGTTGTGCTTGCCATGTTCTTAATATTATTGCTAAATGTGCTCTAAATCACCTGGATAAACATTTAAATAATATTATACTAGCAATGTCTTGGGTGAATGCTTCTAATCCATGCATTGCTAGCTATAAAAGGTTTTGCGAGGCAGGTAATTCACGCTCTCATATGCTGAATTTAGATATGGATGTTAGATGGAACTCTACATATGACATGCTTAAAATTGTGATTCCAGATAAAAGAAATTTAACGTTTTTTGTTAATTCCAATTACGGAACTATCTTACTTACCGAACAAGATTGGCATGCTGCTGAAGTTTTGTTAGATTTTTTGGAAATACTTTTGGATGCAACACATGCTTTATCTGGGGTCTATTATCCCACATCGCCTTTAATGGTGCATAAGCTTCTATTGATAGCTTCTCACTTAAAACAACATGAAACTGATCCATTTTTAGAACATGCTGTTCATAAAATGCAAAATAAATATTTGAAATATTGGAGAGAAATTCCTGTTTTGTATGCATTTGCATTTATTTTAGATCCTAGGGCTAAACTGGAAGGTTTTGGTGCTGCTATCTCATTCTTAACTGCCGCCGTCGGCCATAATTATACGGATTATTTATTTGATGTCAAAACTAAGCTTAATGACATTTACTTTAAGTACAATGAAAAGTATGCCGGAGTTCGGCAGCGACGACCTGCACCACAAGGTGCAGGAAAGAAGCCGAAATCAGTGTGGAGTAAGTTATACCCGACCGGCTCTTCCTCGAACTCGTCAACAACGCCCGGGTATGACGGGGACAGGACCGGAGAATTAGACTCCTACCTAAGGTCCCCAATTGTCCACTATGAGGAAGACGGTGACGTTGAATTCAACCTATTGAAGTGGTGGCATGACCACAAACTTACATATCCGGTGCTTTCCATATTAGCACGAGACGTGCTAACTGTACCCGTCTCATCAACTTCATCGGAGTCTGCTTTCAGTCTAGCTGGAAGAATACTTGAAGAGAGAAGAGCATGTCTGACACCTGATATGGTGGAAACACTAATGGTCGTCAAAGATGGGGAACTAGCCAAAGAAAGATTACAACACAATCCGGTGGACGTAGAGCTGATAGCCTCATTTCAAAGTATTTATCTAGACGAGATTCCTCCGGAAGAATAGTTGTAGTTTATGTAGTTTTATTTCCCTTTTGTAATTTTATTTTCTTTTTGTAATTTTCTTTTCGTTTTGAGCAAGTGTTGTACTCTTTCCTTACCAGGGTTTGTCTCCAAGGGGAGTTTACCTGGAAGGTTTTAACGAGGCAACCTTAATAAAGCTCATTATTTACCCCATGTGGCACTTGGAGGGCAAATTGGTCCGAAATTGGCTCACTTTTTCCTATAAAAGTGGCTGCACACCCCTATAATTTCCCACACTCAACCACACCTCTCTCATTCACCTCAGATTTTTTGAGTTCTTCTCCATGGCTGATCTTAGTGCACCTCGCTTTGTCTCACAAGTGTGGCAGCACTTCACAAAAGAGGAGTGTGTGCAGCCGGATGGCAAGTTGAAGTGGATGGCACGGTGCCATACATGCGGGATGCGACTCATTTGGAGTGAGCACGGAACCGGCCACTTGATCAGGCACTTCAATAGGCATAGGGACAGGGTTCCTCCAGATGAATAGTTGTAATTTTGTTTTCTTCTTATAATTTTCTTTTCATTTCGAGCAAGCGTTGTACTCTTTTTCCTTACTGAGGCAACTTTAATAAATCTCACTATTTATCTTCACAGTCCCGGACTCACTTGACCTCTATTTCTCATTTTTTTTATTTTTTCGGTGTTTTTTCGGTAATTTTCGAATAAACAGGAAATTCTGCCGAAACAGGGAAAAAAAAGCCAAAACGGCCCGAAACAAGCCTGTCGGGCCGGCCGGCACGAAATCCATCAGGCCGGGCCGTGCCGGGCACGAAGTGTTGCGTGCCGGGCTTATTTCCTCTTCACGGCACATGGGCCGGCCCGGCACGGCACGAAACCGAATCGGGCCGCCGCGTGCTCGGGCCGTGCCTGGCACGAAAGCTACTGTTCGTGCTCGGGCCGTGCCGGGCCGGCCCGATGGCCAGCATTACCCCCAAGACCGCTTTTTGGACGCCGGCGGGCGATTTTCATCCCAGTCGCGCCCCCAGGACCCCTCCCCCCCCAAGACCTCGTTTTCGCCGGATTTGGTCCAAATTTTATCTGACGTCCCAGGCCAAACCCGGCGGGCCACCCCTGTCGGCAAGAGAACCACCTTTCCACCAACAGACTCGGCCTTTCCTCCTCTCCTTCTCCCCGTCGCCAGCACCGACTCCTCCCTTCCGCCGCGAACTCGCCACGAAAACCACCGCCAACCACCGCGACGACCCGCCTCTGCCGTATCCCCTCCCCGCCCCATCCGCCTCCACCCGAGAATCGCCGTCGCGATCAAGCTTCGCGCACATCCGCCTCCACCCTGCCCGCGAGGTGTTCAACGTTTTTCCTCGATGGACTCCGATGATGAGGAGATGCTCGCCGCTCTGCTGGATGAGGAAGCCGACTTTGCCGCCGCCGACGACGAAGAGCACTTGCTGATGCTCGCCTGTCTGGCTGGCCTGTACGACGCCGATGCACAGCCGAAGCGCGGTGGTTCGGCACCAGGTCGGCGCAAGAGCAAGACACGCCAGCGTGCCGAGGGGTATTGCATCCTGTACGGCGATTACTTCGCCGACGATCCAGTACACGGCGAGAAGACATTTCGGCGCCGTTTCAGGATGAACCGAAACCTTTTCCTCAGGATTGTGCATGGCGTCCGAGAGTTCGACAGGTACTTCGTTTTCAAGAAGGATTGCATCGGCACGGTTGGTTTTTCCTTGCTCCAGAAGTGCACGGTCGCATTGAGACTGCTTGCATATGGAGCTCCAGCTGATTCGCAGGATGACTATCTGCGCATGGCCGAGTCCACCATCCTTGAGTGCTTCTACAGGTTCTGCAGAGCCGTAATTGGCGTGTTTGGACCTGAATATTTGCGATCACCCACTGCTGAAGACACTGCTCGGATCCTAGCCGAGAATGAAGCAAGAGGATTTCCTGGGATGCTAGGAAGCATCGACTGCATGCACTGGAAATGGAAGAACTGTCCATTTGCTTAGCAGGGGATGTACAAAGGGCACAAAGGCGGTTGCAGTGTCATACTTGAGGCAGTGGCTTCGTATGATACCTGGATTTGGCATTCCTTCTTTGGAATGCCAGGATCAAACAACGACATCAACGTCCTACAGTGCTCACCTGTCTTCTCCAAACTTGTTGAAGGTATTGCTCTCCCGGTGAACTTCGAGATCAACGAGCACCATTACAACAAGGGATACTATCTGGCAGATGGTATCTATCCAAAATGATCAACATTTGTGAAGACCATTTCAAACCCTGTGCCGAAGACGGCTAAAGCTTGGTTTGCCAAGTGCCAGGAGGCTTGCATGAAGGATGTCGAGCGGGCATTTGGTGGGCTCCAAGCTCGATTTGCTGTTGTCCCCGCTATATCCTAGTCGAAAGATCAGATGTGGGAGGTGATGACTTGTTGTGTGATCTTGCACAACATGATCATTGAGAGCGAGCGGAAGTATCCAGTGGATGAGAAGGAGAAGAAGGTGCCATACTTCAGACAGGGTCCTCTCGTGGGCGAGGATCCAGAGGAGAGCGAGCGTCTGCCTGTACCGAAATCATGGACTGCCTACCTTGCAAAGCGTCAGGAGATCCGAGACCCAGTAGTTCATGAGCAATTGCAGCAAGATCTGATGGAGCACATGTGGAGGCGCAAAGGCGAGGTCTAGGTTTATGTAATTTGATTTTAAAAACTTGTTTTAAATTTTATGATTTGTTAAACAATTTGTAATAATTTTTCTGTCGAATTATTTGATACAAATGATAAATTTGCTTTAAAAATAATGAATTTACTATTAAAATGGGGTTCTATGATTATTTTCGCCGGAAAACGCCGGGTTGGGGGCGACTGGGAATCGGGCTGCCCCCAGGCCATTTTTTTCCACCGGCGCCCCCCAGCAGGCCCAAAAAAAACGCCGGCAATTCGGCCTGGGGGGCCAACGGCTGGAGTTGCTCTTAGGTAGCAGCATTCTACTCCAGTACACATCCTGAGAACATGAAACACTCTGGCTCCAAAGGAATGTTCTCTTGGCATTATATTCAGGGCCACGCGTGTAATGTCCGGGAGCCTTGTAATGTCTTCCATCAAGTACTGATGGTTAGTAGCGTCTTGGTATAGATCCGTGGGCAGTTACAAAAAGTATAATTAATAACAAATGGAAAGGACATGAGAAACTTGTTTACAAGGTAAATAACACATGACAAACGGTTCTTTTATGCTAGCAGGTCGGAGCTCATGTGCTTCCTTGAATAACCATTAAATGATCATATTTTGAACAATCTGTAAATTCTCTCTCTATATATATACTTAGTTAGTTGTGTTGTGTCCAAAATTCTATAACCTGACCTATGCTGGTTTTATGCTGCAGCTTGAAAGAATGGAAGATCGTGCCCTTGGATATGCATTTGATTGTGAACTGTTCTCCATACCTCTCAGATGTCAAGAACTTTAAGATCAAGGAACAAAGGCCTGTTACAACTGGGCGGGTTCTTCACAGGTCCCAACATATCAGTGAGAGGAACAGACCTAAAGTAATAAGGAAACTTAACTATCCTGAGAAAGATCGCATCATGCTCTCAGATTATCTCACAACAATCGAACTTTCTGTTGAAACACATGTGCCTCAGTACCGCTCAGAAATAGAGGGCAGTCCAGAACTTAAGTATGTTCTCCAAGTAGCTCTGGGTTTGGTTCTTGACGAACATCTTGAGGAGCAATCGCTTGGTGGCTTATTTAGTTTCAGCGACATACTCATTTCCAGGAGAAGTAAAGCGATGAGGCTCCAAATCCTACCGCGGTTCTCCTACACTTGTAGGTCAGGTGTAACTGACCGAAACCGTTTTGTGAAGATCACAGAAGAGCTGTTTGATGGTAAAAAGGTCCCAGCTGACATTTCTGGTTGGCTTGATAGTATTAGAAATGGTGCTGCTGGTTGTGTAGTACGAAGGCACATGCACATGCTACATCCTAGCGAGACATTTGCAGCATTCATCATTTTGTATGATGCATTCATGGACCTGTCTGCACATGAGAAATGGACATTCACACAAATGCCAGAAATGCAGGAGTACGACAAATGGTGTGACTATCACTTCAAATGGAAAGTTATGGATGACAGCCTGGACAACAAAACAGCATGGGAAAAAGCAAAAGCAGAAGAAGCACGGAGGATGCAGTTGCCAGCGGACATCAACTATAAAGAGAAGCAAGGTTACAAAAATGACATCCGGGGCCTGGTCCCATTCGTTAGAGACACATTTGTGCATCCTGCAGCTGGGTTCAAAGTCTTTATGCTTGCCATCATCATGATGGAATTTAAGAACTTCTTCAAGGACCTCCAAGATGAGCTATTTCGCCGTGGGAAGCTGCCCCACCTGAAATACTGAGACAAGATGTGAGATGTCAACTTTCACAGTGGTGTATAGTATCTGAAGAAGGCTTCTGAAGACTGGAATGTTTGAGCACCCTAGGTGTTCATCAGTCTACCTGGATGTGTACCAAGGGATCTGTAATGGCTTGAAACTAAGGTTGCTCTTAGACCGTTTTTGCTTACTGAGTAGCAATAGTACTAGTATAGGTTTTATTGTTGGCAACTGAAGTATTGCCCACTAGAAGTGAGGTCAGAGATGCACAGATCATCCTTCTCTTGTTGCTTTCTACTCCAGCACATTATGATCTCTTTCTTTTGTAATTTGACTGAAAACTGGGTTAAATAGTAAAATGTGAGTAATGGCTGTCAGTTATCTAGTTGCTTATTCTTTGCTACATGCTATTGGATTGCTGGCCGGAGTGGAAGTTCTTCAGCTCTTATCATTTCTACTGTCAGAAGATTTGACTTGAAGCGAGTTATTGCACAAGTATCAGGCTGTCGACAGTGTGACACAAATGATTCTTAGGTTCATTGATGGATGTGGACTGTGGAAGAAGAACATATTCGAACTGCTTGGGGTTAGTACCATGTTGTCTTTGCACACTCGCTTACATGTGGTCAAGCAGGAGGTGAGGTATTATGCTCAACTGATGGGAATGAACGAATTTTGCTGTGTGTCGAATTGATTGGACAGAAAGAGCTGAAAATCACAGATGCCTATCCCTGCCATCAACTTTTGAACTTCTGAAAGTGATCTGTTGGGATGGATGCCATGCCAGTGTCGTGTTCTGCGACACAATAATTGTTTCTTACTCCCTCAGTTCTTAAATATAAGATGTTTTAACATTTTTCTTTTCATCCGTATCTAGATATATTTTAGTCTAAGGTTTAAATGAATCTTGCACTAAAACATGTCTAGATACGGATGGAAAGAGAAATGCTAAAACATCTTATATTGTGGAATGGAGGGAGTAGTTATTTTCCTCTTGCCCCTGCTTTTATGGTCAGGCTGTAAGTGGGCCGCTTGTGTCCGCATGACTAAAGCGGGAGCTCGCTTGTGTCCATTTAAACTCCTTCAGATTAAGTGGGTGTCCATCTGCCCACTTATACCCATTTCTCTGTTGGGAATACATTAACGGTAATCTATACCTAATAATAAAAGCACTAAGGTTTCTTCTGGTCGGTTCGTCCGTCCCAGTCTTTTTTACCGTTTTACCCTTCCACCGAATCGCATATTACATACCAACTGCCATCGTACCGTTTCGTTCCTTTCCTTCCCCTCCCTCTCCCGGACCGAACGACACACACCTCCTCCCGTACAGAACACGGCAGAGCTGGGAAGCATCGCCGTTCCAAGGCTGGATCTACGCCACCCCGAGGTCAGGCTCAGAGGCGGATCCAGGGGGGGGACGAGCGGTGGCCTGGCCCCCGCCAATGATCGGCCACTCCAACTACGTACGACAGGGGCAGTATCTAAACGTAGTTAATTACGGCCATTAGACCGCTCAAGTATAGCTGCTGCATGGCCCAAGCCCAATAAGCAAATGAATTATAGGCCTACCTGGCTACGTGATTGATCCTCGAATCCACATATGCAACTACACGAGGCCTCCTTAGCGGGAATTGGGAATCCCTCGACAGTTACCTGATCGCCGCCACCGCCGCCGCTCGCCTGTGCTATGGGCTATGGCATCTGTCAGCCATCGGCCGGAAGCGGCGACACATGCGATTATTCCGTCTCGTCTACCATGTCTAAACTCCTCGCGCAAGGATATCGACGTTGCAGGCTTGCCTGTCGATCTGTACTTATCATCCAGCGAAATCAGCACTGGATTAATTTTTCAAGGTCCGTACATTAATTCCTCTTGTTGATATAGTAATGAGGTGATGCCTAATTATTATTTTTAGAATGTCTAAGATGCACATTATTACTTAGTAATAGTAGTACTTTTCTTAGATCAGAGGTACCAGATTTAGATCTAATTATCTTTCATTTAGTTAGCTATAATTCCGTAGGTAAAAGTTTGAAAAAAAAACATAACATATTGCCTTCTCCAAGCCGCATACTGCAAGTTTGAAACCTTTGTGGAGTGAAAATCAGAACTTAACTTAGGTCGATGAGAACATTAACTCTGTACGGTCTTATATGTAATTATCGAGCCCCCTTAAACAATTTTCAAATATGGGCAAGCCCCCTTAACAATTGTTAAATATGGGCGTAAATGTCCCACATAAATTTTACACAAAAGATATATCAATTTTAGGAGAGACGTGATATACATAGAGTGATATCGTATATGATTGTTGTCACTTTTCGGCCCTCCCTATGCTCAAATCCTGGATCCGCCCCTGGTCAGGCTCGTCCAACTCTAGACATACCGAGACCCCGAGGTCAGGCTCGTCCAACTCTAGACATACCGACGCCAGCGGGAGCGGCTTCGTGGCACGGTGGTAGAGGTTGGCGTGCTGCGCCGGAGTCCAGGCAGGCGGAGGGCCCAGGGCGCGTTGCCGGAATACAGGCAGCCGAGGGCAGGGCGGTTGGCGTCAGAGTCCAGGCAGGCGGAGTGCGCGAGGATTATCCAACAGCCGCGAGCTTACGGGCGCTTCCATGGAGGGCGCCGCGACCATGGCCGGACTAGCGCGAGGAACGACTCTGCCACTCTGGGATCCCAGATCCCAATGGTTCCTAGCTGGTCCAGCAGCGCGGCGACGGACGGGTCCGTGCCGGAGGGCGGTTCCTAGCTGGTACAACTGCGTCGGTGTGAGAATGTAAGTCGCGGACGACCGGATCCATCCCGGAAGGCGACGAGGCGGACGCCTACAGGGAGGAGGACTGGAGGAGGGCTACGAGCGGGAGGGGGTTTCCGGCCCGGCGACGACGACCTTGCGACTTGCCCGGCCTGGCTGCGGCCTCCTCGTCGATTCCGCGTTTCTCCTCCAATCCTCTGCTGCAGCCCCTCACCGAGAATCGACTATACCATAAGAAGATCGACACTTCCTGCATGCTCGGAGCTCTCAACGCCGCCGCTGGACGCTGGTGTTCGCCTGGGATGGTGGATGAAACAAGGCGCGGTGACAATGCGTGCATGTCAGCTCCTTTGTCTCCGCGCCCGCGCCATCGAAACGGGTAAGAACAGATCCATTCCGTTAGAGATTGGGATTCTGTGGCGATTTTCTCTATGGCGAAGAATGGAATTAGCAGAGCATAGACATGGGTGGATCCGCCCTCCAACCCACCTCCAATCAAGCCATGGCAGCAATCTAGCCGGACGTCGGCCATCCGTTGGTTGTGCGCGTCGTCGAGTCGCACCGGTTCCGCCCGACCACGGCAAGGCCCAGTGGCCGGCGACCATGTTCCTCTTGGCCCGTGCGTCCGTGCAGCATAAATTACAGAGAAATAATGAGCTGCATTGCCGCCCTCGGAGCTCTACGCTTCCGCATCCCCGACTGCCGTGCACGGGGATCTTGGCAGTACAAGCATATTCAGAGTTTCAGACAAAGGGTGCAGGTAAATGGAAGAGACATCGGCAGCGCTCGTGTTGTGCTATACTCTCTCACCGATGCTGTGCTACTGCACTCCGCTCGTTAGTAAAAGGAAACTAACAAGTTGGCTCCAGACATCAAGTGTAGTTAGGTAAGATGCTGATTGTTTACACTTTCTTAGTAAGAAATGGAGGAACACCCTTTCAAATTAAAATCAAACTTTTAGTATGAGTCAGAGGCAGCGTTCTCATGTTAGGTAAATAACCTTTTAACTTGATTCTCGTAGTCATACACCACATTTGTTTTCTTTATGTTTCTTGCATCAAAACGTGTTCTCCTTGTTACCATCGAAAAATATGGGAAAAAATTGTCATTTCACTACGCACATCTTACATTATTCGTCATTTAGAAATTTAATAGGCATCTTGTGCTATGTGAGAACGGTTTAGCTTGCAAATCATACATACAACGTGTCATCATCTTTCATGATACACGAGTACCATTCAATAATTCTACTAAAGTTTTGAAAATAATACTCAAATGATTGTATGGCAAGATAAGACTTCAATATGTGTTGTTACATGAATAGAAACCACTGGCCGTCATGTTTGATATAATTTTCTGAATAACAACTTATCATACTTTCAATCAACACCTAGAAACACATGGATATATTTACTAGGCTAAAGATATGTGAATTTTTCTCTCCCGTTGCAACGCACGGGCATGTGTGCTAGTGCTACACCTACGGACGAAATTTCTTACGGAACGCTACGCGCTGACGAAACGAGCGGACGTGGAGCCAGCGTGGATAACTTGCTCGTCCCGGACGAAAGAAAATCTGTTACGAAAACTAGAAAATACAGTATCCTCATCTGGTCAGGCGAGCTCCACTTCTTCGCGGGAGGTGCGGCAAGATAGCCCTCGTCGGTGGCGGCGCGGCGACCTACCCCTCGTTGGCGGCGGCGTGCCGACCTAGCCCTCGTCGGAAGCTGCACGGAGAGCTCCCCCTATTCTGCAGCCGGTCGGCTACCTCCAACAGAGCGGCGAGCTCTTGGTCGTAGTCGGTGGCAGGCCGAGCTCACACTCGTCGGATGTAGCGCGGCAACTTCCCCTCTCTGCCGGACATAGAGCTCCTCAATGTTTGTCTTTAAAACTCTAATTTTCAGAAGTACTTATTCCAGTGTGGCGTCTTGCTAAATAATTTTGTCTTCTGATCTTAATGCAGCTCTCTTTCAATTTCAGTTCATGGGAATGCAACGTCTGTACAGGTGGATGAGGTTAATGCGGCCTGCAGAGAGATGAAGGCGAGAGGATTGTTGCCAGATTGCTGAAGGATTGCTGCCAGATTATTTTCTGCAGGAGTATATAAGTTTGGTAGTGGATAGTCTTGGGGACGTTGAAATGTACTACAGACTGTTGTACAGGTAGTGAATGTAGAAACAAGGCTGGCTTGTAGGATTTCTTGTGAGGGTAAAAATTGTGTGGCACAGCTTGATTATGCACTTCCGTTTGTGTTATGTTTGTACCATCCTAGTGTGTATAGTTCAAGTTCAAATTTACATGAATAAAAATGTTCAGATGTATCTGCAGTTTGGGTTCAGTCCTTGTGCTCTGTTGTACTGCTGCTAGCTCATGGTTTTGGCCACCAATTTGCTACACTACCTGGCTCTTGCTTGTGGTTCTGGGATTTAAATTCAGATGTTGTTTGCTTAGTTTTCAAGCTGATAACATTCTGAATTCAAACGCATGCCAAAGAAATGGTTCTTCTGAGAATAAAATTTCAGTAAGTTCAACGGCACATCACCTTCCAGGAAATGCTGAACTCAAATGTCTTGTTCTGTTTTGTCGAACTGTCATCGAAAAGAAGGGCATACTCATGACAGTCATATATCTATTATATATACCTAATAATAAAGGCATTAAGCCTTCTTTGATTCGTCCGTCACAAATTTTACCGTTTTGCCCTTGCACCAAATTGCATAATACGACCAAATTGCCCCTTACCGGTTCGCTATTTTTCCTACCACTAGAGTCGTCGCCCTCCTCTTGCCCGTGGCCCGTTTGTTGCTTCAAATCAATAGCCAGAGAAGAGTAGCAGCGGGGAAGGAGTTAGCTGATCCGGCTGGTGGCTAGATGCAAGGGACCTTCGAACCCGTCGGCCACTCGGCCGCCCTAATGACCGGAGCTCCGCGTCCTCTCTCCCGATAGAGAACCGCCGCCGTCTAGGGTTCAGCACCGCCGCCGCATCCTTAGACGCCACCAGAAGCCGCACACCCCGAACTCGCCGCTGCTAGCTGCATCCATCCCGTGCGAGCGGGAGTAGCCATGGAGAGGAGGCAACTCATGTTGTTCTCCTTCCTCTGCCTTGACGATGCACGTCTAACACAGGTGCTCCTCCTCGCTCAGCTTGGCTGGGGGCCTGGGGCTATTCCCGGGTGAGATTCAACAAAATCCGTCGTGGGGAGGCTGAGATCCCTGAGAGCGCCCTGACTTGATCGAGGCCGGTGCGTCTGTCGCCTCCGACAGGCTCGATTTCATCATGCAAGCTATCACTGACCTGATTCGGGCAGGGCACCTGGCCGGCCTGTTGTTTGGCTGAGTACCTGAGGGCAGGTGTGTGCGTAGCCGGCGTGACACAGTCGACAAATTCAGCGTTAGTTACCTAGGGCTACGCATTGTTTGCAGAATAAAGTTCAGAGATACACATCGAAGACAGAATCTGAAGTTTTCAAGAAGTTAATATACCAGTGCAGGCTCAGACTCTAAAGCGTGATGGAGATACGCTCATTGTTCGGGAGTGTTTTTACTCACTGGAGCACATCACTTTCTACCCAGGGATGAGCCGACGGGAAGGGAGGCGAAGGCTCCTGGCGTAGGAAAGGAAGGCCGCATCGGCCGGTGGTGGGAGGGTCTCGACGGCTCACAGAGTTGTCAGAGTAGGAAAGGAGCGCAACAGGAGTACAGGGGCCGATGACGCCTTGCAGGCCATTTTTCTTCCGGGAAGGATTGCTGCGGTGGCCGGCGGGATGAGAAGCCACGACTTGCTTCTGACCTGATTTTTTTTGCACTTGCTTCTGATCTAATTTGTTTCCGTGGATTCTCCCGCTTGCTTTCTTCTGCCTTCGCTTTAGATCCGTTTCTCTTTTATTTCGTTGCTGGATACTGAATTCCTGATCCATTTTCCTTTTACTTTCTGCTAGGTTCAGACCAGTATATTAAACAAAGAGCAGATTTGATTTTCGGTTTATGCATTCGTCGCCACATCCAGGAAGAACATTGCTATCGAGTCAAAACTTCGTTCCTGTGCTACAGAAGGAAAACTTCTCTACTGAATGAATACTTCGGTTCCTGTCTTCCTGAGCTAAAATGCATAAAGAACACATGCAATATATTTTAAAGTTCTAAAACGTTTTTCACAAAAGTAATGTATGCTCGTGATTATTTGGTATTTACCTTAGATTGACCAACCGAGATCTTTTTGGATATGTTTTAAGATTTTTATAGAAAAATATGATTTGAAATAACATTTTACTCCCTAATTTCAAAATAGTTTTGGGTGCTATAATTTTTGTACGATTAAATCTGTAACTATTAATCCTTTTATTTTGAAACTATTTCTGTCTGGATCTAACAGTAAAATCGTTCCCTGTAAATTAATGATCAAAGATAGAGAAGTATGACTTTCACTAGCCCTATTTTTGGAAATACTAGCTCGTTCATTATTTCATATTTTGATCACTATGATTTTTTTAACCTTATTTTGATCACTGTGATGATCAGCCCATTATGTGTGTACTACATGTAACAATAATCGCCCATGAAGATTTTCTCATGCATAAGGTAGAGCACTTTTCTAACTCACCCTCCTTTACCGTTCCACGCGTGCGCCCCGCCATGAAGAAGCCTGAAGGAGATCGACCTACCGCATGAGTGACATTCTTGGCTGTTTTCTTCCAGAAGTTACTAACGAGGGAGGGGATAGCCGGTGGAGGGAAAAAATAAGAAGGATGTCATGACCATGATGGAGGGGGGAGGAAGGATGTCCTAGCCATGCGGTGGGGAGCGTGTAGATGAGTAATAGGAGATACGAGGATAAGAGGATGAAAAATATGTAGATTATACTCCTGTACAAATATATCAAATTTAAAAACAAAGCCTGAAAATCGTAGATTTAATAAAAACGAATTTAAAATTAAGTACTCAATTAATAATATAATAAACATTATAAATTAAAATTAATAGTGATTTAATCAAAATATATTCCAAATTATCAAAGATTTTATTTACGTAATTTTAATCCAGTATATGTATCACATACACAAGGATAGTTGTGTTGGTTACCAATAAGGACTCTCTCTAGAAAAAGTACACTGATAGTTCATATATGGCTCCATCTGACCAGAAGAAACGTATACTCTCAATTCGACAGAAAATAGAGAAAGAAATGAGACCCAGAAAGATAACACGGTAAACAAAAATCAATAAATTAGAGTTAAAGAAATTGTGGAAAAGTGACTTGTGGATAGTCCATTACAATGCGAGTTCAAAACGAACATGAAAGTTTTTAGAGCACTCTAAGTTGAAATGTAAGTGTGAAATTTTCCGCTTTCGTTGAGTTGTTGTAGGGAGAGAGAGAGGGGCATTTATCGCTAAAAGGGAACAAAATTGAAGTTATGAGACATGTCACTAGGAGGAAGGACAAATTGAGTAATTTTGTAATTAACCCGTAGCAACATACAAACATATTTATTATATATAATATTACCAAAATTTCACCACAGATCATAGGGCCGCCAACCCCGCTAATCCCTACCACCGTGCACCTGGAACGCAGCGACAGCATTGTGATGTGCGTCAACTGCCCACAATTTTTTTTAACCTGTTTGGCTGTATTTTTTCATCCCGTTGCAACGCACGGGCATGTGTGCTATACATGTAAAATTGCAACTGCATATAATTTTTGCACTGAATTCAAATTCCCTGGAGAGAGGCCAGATCCAAAAAAAAAATCCTTAAAATACACAAATCATGTCTAACTCTGATCCATCGTATCCCTGGGGTCGATCTGAATGATGCAAACATGCCTGAACGTGAGTACCTCGCGCCACGTAAAGTCCCAGTACTTGTGTGAGCGTCCGTCAACGGCGAGCAGCTCGGCCGGCGGCACGACGGCGATCTGAACGAAGAAAACCTGTGTGAACGTGAAGTCCGACTACTTGCGTGGTCTTCCGTCGATGGCGAGCAGCTCAGCTGGTGGCACGACGTGACGACGGCGAGGTCTTGCTGTTCGGTGATGGCGAGCAGCTTCCGTCGATGGCGAGCCGGCCGGCCGTTCACGACGGGATGGTCGTTGTGGCAGCCCGGCGGCTGTGTTTGATCTGGACAAGGGCAGAGCTACGACAGTTCAGGTTTTTAGTTGCGTAATTAGCGGCAACTGCATGGATTGGTTGATGGTATCGCTGTTTTTTCCCCTTCATTGAGTTCATTCAGTAGCCACGTCAGAGCCGAGCCGAGCCTCGTCAGCGCGTAAAAGGCCCGTAACCATAAGTGTCGCAAGAAAACAGCCAGCGACAGATATTTCGGATCGGAGGGAGTAATTAGCAGACGACGAGCGCAGCCGGCCGGCCGCGGCCGGGGAGAGGTAAACGATGTTCATGAACACTGGCGACAGACACGAATGGTGTACAGAGGAAGCCACCGCGAACTGGACAGAGAAAGCAGAGCAAAATGACTATCAGACAATCGGCGGCGGCGTCTCCTTAACTCCGCCGGAGCGTCGATGTGAGCACGTGCTGGGGGGCACTGAACACGAAGATGCCGTTGTTCGTGGACGAGAAGAGCTTCCCTTAGTGCGTGGCTAGCTTCGGTTCATGAGCTTGCTCATGTAGCTCAACCGCACGCCGGCGCCGGCGCCGCTTCTCATGTCGAGGAAGCCGATGGCGTCGTACTGGATCATGGTTATGACCGACCGCTCATCCTCAATGGTGTGGAGCAGACGCTTGTCGTGATGTCGTCGAGCGACGCGGTCATGTCGACGTCAGACCACGACCAGCCACGATCTTGTCCGGCAAGTCTGGACTAGTTGTCCGTCTTGGGGAATAGCGTGGCCACCTTGAGCGCGTTTGTGACGTCGAGTCACTGGAGCCTGTCCCCGGCGTCGCTGGGCAGCTTGTAGACTGACGAGTCGGCCTGCTCGCTCGTGGTGGCGTCATAGACGCCGACGCCGTACACGTTGAGGCGGCCATTGCAGCTCGTGAGCATCCTCTAGTCCCGGCTGTCGCCTGTCGGATACGAAAACAACGACGGTGAATTAACGACTTGGGCTCACGGCGTGGAAGTGGCAGCGGAGGACCCAGCAGACCGCGGAGCCATGAGCCGGTCGCGCAGCCATGAGCTCGCCCTCGCCATGGATGGTTCACTGTGTTTTTAACCAGTGTTGAGACTTTGAGGCATAGCCCAGGTGTTTGTAGCGAAGCCGAAAGATACTTCCGTCGGGAAAGAAGAATATCGATTGACCAACCTGAGGAGTGCCACAACTTCCTTTCACACACACAAAAAAAAACACAGATGTTACCTCTATCCAGTCTGTAGATTCTCTAAGTTTGCCATGAAAAAATCTCGAGTGTTTCTCATAGCAAATATTCTAGGTATTCACAAGAGCTCGCTTATTCTCGCCACAGACGAAAACTATCTACACATGTGTATTTTACACCTCCATGTGTGCAGGTACGGACCGCGGTTACAGCTTCAGCGTCAAGTCAAGCTCTGGCAACTCCTGATCTCCACCACCACAGTGGCCAACACCTCCGTCAGTCCACCGCCGCTCTCCTTCGTCCTTGCCGGACGCCGCCGCGGCCGCCGTCCTCTGGATGTTCGATGCGCGCAACCACCTCGGAAACTCGCTCGGCGCTGCCACACCATGGATGGTAAACGCGTAATCGTCCCGTTCCAGCGGCGGCAGTGTGCCGGCGCGGCGCCTCGCGAGCGTGCGCTCACGCTTGTGCGCGTTCTGGTGCCCGCCGAGCGCCTGGGAGCTGTAGAACTGGCGCCGGCAGTAGTGGCACCGGAACAGCTGCCGCGGCTCCTGCTCGGCCTCCGTTGACACCGCCGGCAAAGGCACGTCCGCACCGACCGTGCCGATGAGGTCGAGCTCGACTTGCCGGAGATACGTCACGCCGTCGACATCGATGCCACGGCGATCATGGCCGCTGGCGCTCACGAGCGCTGGAGCTCCCGGGCCTTTTCCTCCTCCTTTCTCCAGCTCTCCTATGGGGCTGGGCAACGAGATAGCAGATGCAATGGAAGTGTTCCGTGTGCCGTGTAAAAAGCTTGTAGGAATTGATCAAGCGGTGATATGAGCATTGCTGTACATGTCAAGTGACTGCGACGGACTATTACATTTACATATCATCTTCTTTCTAGTAATTTTCAAGTTTGATAGTCATGCAGGCATTGGTTTCTTGACATCCGGCACGCGAGCCAAATCGCTAATCCGCTGATGCAATCGAAGATTGCCGTTCGTGTGGGAGATTTCATTTTCTACCGCCTAACGAGATAATGAAAGTGATCGGTAAACTGGTGCTGGGATTAGATTATGGTAAATGATAATAGTAGATTGGTGTGGGTGTGCATTTGTCTGATTGAAAAAATAGTAAAGATGTCCGAACGTGTTTTGTTCTGTAGAAAAGTTGCCACGGTACAATTTTCAAACTAATTGACAGACGAGCAAACGACCCTATGTGATCTGATTTAACTACTCCCTCTGATCGGAATTGATTGTCGCAAGCCGTACATCACGTTTGTACTAAACTACTATCCGTCCGTGACAGTTAAAAGCGATTGGAAGGAGTAACTCACAGTGAGAAGTAACCTTGATACATGAACCACACAAGTCCGAACCATCATACAAGGCATATATCTTATGTAATAGTCACAAACGGTATGATCAGGTCAAATAAAAGCAGAATCAGACAAGAGCAATTGATCACCAGAAACACAAACGAACAGGCACACATGCTTTCAGTTTCAGATTTCAGTCGCGTGTTCAACTCCCAAGGTGTAGGATCGAAAAGAGAACCAACATTATATATATCTTCCATACTCAAGGTTCTTTAGTTTGTGAAATAAATGGACCACGCGGACTTTAGGTCGAATGAAGGAACAGTCTCCTAGGTGATCAAGGACTACAGGTGTTGCAAACTCAGTCCATTCTTCCCTTGAGCACTCTCTCCTGAACTTCAGTGGGCGTTCTGCAGCCAGGAAACCAAGGTTTCAGAATATGAGGAAATACTACAAAGGAATTAATTGGCAAGCACCCTCTCTATGAACTCATGTATGGTTCGCTTCGCAAAACAACTACTCTTATGGTGCACAATAACAAAACTATGTTGGTTCAACAAATCTAATGTTCAAATATAAACTCTTGCTGAGGGGATTAGCAGTATTCTGGGGTGCACTTCTGCACAGCAAGTGCCCAAATAATGAGTTACATAAGTATTCAGTCAGCAGAGGGGATTAGTAGTATTCAGGGGTCACATACTCGCATGCATTTTTTCGTAAATATGTAAAAGTTGAAACGATATCTGGAACTTACACAATGAGAACATAACCTCCCCAGCCACTCAGGCAATCACGATCAACAGAAGACAGCAATGCTTGTGAGACGGTCTCAAATAGTTCTTCAGGTTCCTTTACCACATAAAAAAAATGAAGTCATACTTAAGAGTGCAAAACGAGATAACGAAAATTACTATAGCATTCTACAGGGTGAACCAAATAAAAAGTTAGTTTTATGATATCACATATCATGATGTATACATTTCTCAAGTAAGAAAACGAACCATGTCTGGTTTATACATGGACTCGCAAGCACCATATAATGATTCCGAAGCAGTGCCAGAAACCACAAAATCTTTTGCCAGTTCCCTGCATAAAGGAAGCACTTTTGATCAGATTACCTGCTACATATATAATAGCTAGACAAGAAGCCAGCATTAGGGTTCACAAGAATCAATATTATCATGTTTCAGTAAAGTACAGATAAGATGGGAATGGATATTGGCATCTGTATACATTAACAATACATTTTTTTAATGGCTCCTGGCCAGCCCTAAAACAATATAACCCTTCTAAATCATCTAAATGGTAATATATAGGCAAGTTCATCGCGTATCTGTGTATGCTGACGATGTGGCTCTGTTTGCAAAGCCAACGGTGCAGGATTTGGCAACGGTTCGTGGCATTCTGCAAATCTCCGTGAAGCCTTGGCCTACACGTCAACTATCGAAAGTCCACTGCAACCATGATTAGAGGAGATCCTGACGACAATGCATTGATTTAGCAGGTGTTGCAATGCCCTCTGGCGAAATTCCCTATCAGATACTTATGTTTGCAGCTGGCCCTTCACCCCCTTACCAAAGCAGAATAGCAACCTATGTTGGATAACGTGGTTGAATTTATTCCAGCTTGGCAATGCGGCATGATAGCAAGGGAGGGCAGACTAGTCCAAACGAAATCAGTTATCTCAGCCAAGACAGTTCATCACTTGTTGACTGCAGACACAACAGTGTGGTTATTGGAGGAAATGGATAAATGGATCGATCTTTCTTCTAGGCTGGGTCTGACGAGGTAAATGAAGGACAGGCTTCGAGCAGCATCTATAAACCCACATGCTTTGGTGGTCTTGGAGTCAAGAATCTCAAGCTACAAGGCCTTGCGCTCAGATCTTGTTAGGAATGGTTAAGGAGAACTGATCAACTGATCGTCCTTGGCAAGGCTTGCCAATGCTGAAGGATTTCCAGGCAGCTGCAGTGTTTGACAGTTTGGTACAGACCAACGTGGGGAATGGGAAGCATAGAATGTTCTGGAAAGACAGGTGGATCAGCGGACTATCAACCAATGATAGTGCACCATTTAGTCACGCTGTCTGTCAACACGAGATGCAAAAACAGCAGAACAGTGAAGGGGGGCTGCAGGAGAACAGGTGAAAATCTTGGACATCACGAATGGCCTGTGTCCTTGAGGCGCCATGCAGTGTGTGCAGCTATGGATGGCCATCAATGCCGTTCAGCGTGATCATGCAATTGCAGACAGCTTCTCATGGCCCTGGTCTTCGACAGGACAATATTCAGCAAAACTGACATACAAAATGTTTTATCAAGGAGCGTTTCGACGGCAAGGCACGGGTTGCAAGATCAGTCCTCGACATGCTACGTTTGTCTGCAAGAGGAGGACAATGTGGTGCACATTTTAATTCAGTGTGTACATGCTAGGCAGGTGTGGCACACACTATTTCATCCTCTGGGAGTGGTAGCCGAAGCACCGGACAGAAGCAACACCTTGGAGCAGTGGTGGAGCAGGGAAAGGATCAGATCCAGTGTCAAGATGAATAAGGAATTTGATGCCTTGGTTATCTTGACCTGCTGGTCACTTTGGAAGAACAGGAAAGCATCGGTCTTTGCTAATGAGAGGCAACAACACCCTGCAGATCAGTTGGCCACCAGAATCATGGAAGATCTCGAGCAATGGTCATTGTTGAGGAGTGGAGTTACTAGTGTTTTCAGACATAGTGTGAGAGAGTAGCTTAGGTGTGGAGTTATATTGTGTCTCTCTGCCCTATCGTTCGCGATTAGGTACGATCTGGTAATTATTTCTACCTCCTATAAAAGTATGGTATGCTGTTAGCATACTCCCGAAAAATATATAAGCCAATATTAAGTCATTTATTTGTTCTTAGTGCATTTTATACCCTAATTTGGCGTTTTCTGAACTTCACTGTTCAATATTCATGTTTTCGCAGGGAAGGCATTCTCCATACATCTTACAGTGATCATTGCCCTCTTTTTAGTTCTTGGAATAAATTTAATAGAAACATGGAGCAAATGGATGACAATTGAAAAATACGTCTGATGATTATGACTAAGCCAAAGCTGACAAAGAGAATACTATTCACTACAATACACATGCCGGTGGGAGATTTGCAACGTACATGGAATCATGGAAGAATGTGGATGAAACATAGCACACAGACATATTCAAATCAACTGGACACACAGAAAGACGGGAACTTATACATACTTGGCACCAATGCAATCCATGGTACATATAAATGGCTGATCGTTTTCTCCTAGCCCAGCAATAATTGGCTGGCAGAAGTATGGCCCAAACCTACATATCATGAAGTAACTCTGTTAGTCGTCTCCACTGTTCAGCGAACAGAAGGGGTAGTAATAAGACAGAAGGGCCAGTATAAAATAACAGCAATTCTGTATCTACAAATTTCAGCTAATCATAAATATGATCTATAAATCAGATTGAACAAATAAAGGACACATAACAACAAGAAGAAGAATTGCACAATGCATCAGCATAACTACGAAAAACATTGAACTACATACTAGAGGACAACTTTTCAAACTGCAACACCATGATATCATCAATTTTCTTAAATCACATATGTTCATATGGACATTAACCGAATAGAAGGGCAGACACCAACAACAATTCAGTTCAATAAGTCCAAATTTACTTCATATTCTCGGCAGTTGTTCATGTTTTCATTTCACATGAATCGGTACTCTTTACACCATCCCCATTGTGTGCCTTTATACAAATAAAGTTACCAAGGCTTGAAACATCTCACCTCTTCTCGTAGAGCAGGGCAGAGACAAGGCTGGCGAAGGTCTCGGGCTTCATGTCCCTCTCCTCCCGCAGCTGATACAGTTTGTGCTTAAACACCAGCCGCTGGTACCTACGCACACATAACGCAGCACACGCACGTCAAACCCAATCCCTAAATCGAGGACAGACTCCAAATCAGGCGGGATCAACCACGCAATCAAAGAAAGCAATCAAGGAATTCGAGACCCACAGCGTCTGGGCGTCGGTGGCTAGGCCGGAGAGCCCGATGTACAGCTTGCCGTGGATCTTGAACACCCTCTGGAAGTCGGTGGCGACCGTCTGCAGCTGCACGCCGAGGCGCCGGTCGCTGGCGATCGCGAAGCAGTTTTTCCCCACCATCGCCACCACGGCGCTCCCGTTGTACTCGAAAATCTGCGGAAGGAACGCGAGACCGCACGGATCAGACAGGGGAACCGAGTAGACGAACTAGGGTTTTTAGTGAAGAGGAGATCGGAGCCTCCGATTCCGGTGCCGGGGACACTTACCGACATGGCCGGCGTGGATGAGTCGAACAGCGGCGGAAGTCGGCGGAACGAGAGTAGGCGGCGGCGCGCGGCGGCCTCGGTTTTCCGGCGACGGGAAAGAGAAGTGGCGAGTGGGCTGTGTAATTGGGTGGATTGCTTAGAGCAACTCCAGCCGTTGGCCCCCAGGCCGAATTGCCGGCGATTTGGGCCTGCTGGGGGCGCCGGCGGAAAAAAAACGGCGTGGGGCAGCCCGATTCCCAGCCGTGTCGCCCCTCAACCCAGCGTTTTCCGGCGTTTCCGGCGTTTAATCGTTTTCCGGCGTTTTCCCACATAGACCCTCATTTTACTAGTAAAATCCATTATTTTTAAAGCAAATTTATCACAAATTGTTTAACAAATCATAAAATTTAAAACAAGTTTTTAAAATCAAATTACATAAAACCTAGACCTCGCCTTTGCGCCTCCACAGGTGCTCCACCAGATCTTGCTGCAATTGCTCATGAACTACTGGGTCTCGGATCTCCTGACGCGTTGCAAGGTAGGCAGTCCATGATTTCGGTACAGGCAGACGCTCGCTCTCCTCTGGATCCTCGCCCACGAGAGGACCCTGTCTGAAGTATGACACCTTCTTCTCCTTCTCATCCACTGGATACTTCCGCTCGCTCTCAATGATCATGTTGTGCAAGATCACACAACAAGTCATCACCTCCCACATCTGATCTTTCGACCAGGACATAGCAGGATACTGGACAACAGCAAATCGAGTTTGGAGCCCACCAAATGCCCGCTCGACATCCTTCCTGCAAGCCTCCTGGCACTTGGCAAACCAAGCTTTAGCCGTCTTCGGCACAGGGTTTGAGATGGTCTTCACAAATGTTGACCATTTTGGATAAATACCATCTGCCAGGTAGTATCCCTTGTTGTAATGGTGCCCGTTGATCTCGAAGTTCACCGGGGGAGCAATACCTTCAACAAGTTTGGAGAAGACAGGCGAGCACTGCAGGACGTTGATGTCGTTGTTTGATCCTGGCATTCCAAAGAAGGAATGCCAAATCCAGGTATCATACGAAGTCACTGCCTCAAGTACGACACTGCAACCGCCTTTGTGCCCTTTGTACATCCCCTGCCAAGCAAATGGACAGTTCTTCCATTTCCAGTGCATGCAGTCGATGCTTCCTAGCATCCCAGGAAATCCTCTTGCTTCATTCTCGGCTAGGATCCGAGCAGTGTCTTCAGCAGTGGGTGATCGCAAATATTCAGGTCCAAATGCGCCAATTACAGCTCTGCAGAACCTGTAGAAGCACTCAAGGATGGTGGATTCGGCCATGCGCAGATAGTCATCCTGCGAATCAGCTGGAGCTCCATATGCAAGCAATCTCAATGCGACCGTGCACTTCTGGAGCGAGGAAAAACCAATCGTACCGGTGCAATCCTTCTTGCAAATGAAGTAGTTGTCGAACTCTCGGACGCCATGCACAATCTTAAGGAAAAGGTGCCGATTCATCCTGAAACGGCGCCGAAATGTCTTCTCGCCGTGTACTGGATCGTCGGCAAAGTAGTCGGCATATAGCATGCAATACCCCTCGGCACGCTGGCGTGCCTTGCTCTTGCGCCGACCTGGTGCCGAACCACCGCGCTTCGGCTGTGCATCGGCGTCGTACAGGCCTGCCAGACAGGCGAGCATCAGCAAGTGCTCTTCGTCATCGGCGGCAGCAGAGTTGGCTTCCTCGTCCAGCAGAGCGGCGAGCATCTCCTCATCGTCGGAGTCCATCGAGGCAAAGCGTCGAACACCTCGCGGGCAGGGTGGAGGCGGATGTGCGCGAAGCTTGACCGCGACGGCGATTCTCGGGTGGAGGCGGCTGGGGCGGGGAGGGGATACGGCAGAGGGTGTCGTCGCGGTGGTTTGGCGGTGGTTTTGGTGGCGAGCTCGCGGCGGAAGGGAGGAGTCGGTGCCGGCGACGGGGAGAAGGAGAGGACGAAAGGACGAACCCGTTCGTGGAAAGGTGCGTTATCTCGCCGACAGGGGTGGCCCGCGCGGTTTTCCCCTTTCGCCGGCGCCCCCAGGCCGGATAAAATTTGGCCCAAATCCGGCGAAAAACGAGGCCTTGGGGGGGGGGGGTCCTGGGGGCGCGACTACGGTGAAAATGGACCGCCGGCGTCGAAAAGTTGTCCTGGGGGGGGCTTCGTGGGGGGACGGCTGGAGTTGCTCTTAGGCCCAGTTCTTTTGGCGGCCTATCCGACAAGCTGCCCTACCCTAGCTTTCTAGACAAGTCGCACCTAAAATTTAGATAGGCTTCCTAACTAGTTTAGACTAAACCATTTCAGAAATCTACATAAAATTTTAGGTGCGGCTTCTTTAGGAAGCTGGGATAGGGCAGCTTCTCGAAGAAGTCATAAAAAAACTGGGCCTAGGCAGCTTCGATAACGGCTTCTCCTAGAAGCTCCCCTCCCCGGCTTCTCCTAAAAGCCCGACTCAAAAATTCGTTTAGATTTCCAAACTATTCTTTCCAAAACTAATTTAGAAGTATAATTATATTTATGAGTCGGACTTCTGGAAGAAGCTGGGGAGGGGAGCTTCTCGGAGAAGCCCTCCTAAAAGCTGAAAAGAAGCGTGCCTTATACGGGTCTCGTGTCGATACGTGCAGATACGG
Organism: Puccinellia tenuiflora; assembly: GCA_012064385.1. Taxonomy (NCBI): domain Eukaryota; kingdom Viridiplantae; phylum Streptophyta; class Magnoliopsida; order Poales; family Poaceae; genus Puccinellia; species Puccinellia tenuiflora. The sequence goes on along the minus strand of QRDG01000281.1, from coordinate 906,310 downwards.
TCCAGAAGTCAGTCTATGAGTTTCTTTGCGTTTTTATGCTCCCTATTTTATATTTTCTTTTTCATCAATATTATTACTGCCAAATTTTATTTACTTAATTTTAAAGTTTTTTAACATGAACATTTTTTCCACATATGAACATTTTTTTTCAAAACCCACTTATATTTTATTGAATACGTGAACATATTTTTCTTTGGACCCACGAACAGTTTTGAACCTAGTGAACATTTTCTTTAAGTACAAGAACAATTTAAAATATGAAAGTATTTTATTCAACCCATGGAATATTTTTGAACCTCATGAAGATTTTTTTCGAACCCATAAACCGATTTTTTCATATATGAACATATTTTAAAACCTCATGAAATTTTTTCAAACTAAGTCAAAAAATAATATGAAAGTAACATAAAAAGGGAAAATAGAAAAAGGAAAAGACAAGAGAGAAGAAAATAAAAAACAGAAAAATAAAATCACAAAAAACTAGAGCCGCAAAATAGGAGAAGCCCAACCATGTTGCGCCCCGTAAAACGAAAACTTCAACACTAGTGAATAATTTCTGGCCCGCTGTCAGATCTCCGGTGTGGCACGAGTAAGGGTGCAAGTGGGACGGCTCGCGGGAGGCCCACTTATGCCCGCGGAGTCCCACACTTGTTTAGTGGGCGTTCCGCGGCAGACCGCCAATCATATGTGGGTGTCCACCCACCCACATACACCCACACATGCCCACATACGTCACTGTTGTTTTTTTATCGATGGGCTTTACTGGAACTATAAGTAGGCCTCGATTCTCTTCTCTTCAGTTTGTTCTTTCGAGATAAGGTGTTCCATTATACAATACTGCACACAGTTCCATTTTGAGGCATGCCCAAGTGAGTTAGTAGTAATGGTCGTGCTGAGGAATTGAAGCAGAGCATAGGCGTCACCGGCTGGCCAGCAGCAAGACCGCCACCACGAGCAGCGGCAGCTCGGCGCCCGTCGAGATACGTATGGCGAACCGTCCCCCGGAGCATGTAGAGGAGCGGTGGCCATGCGGAGTTTGTCGGGGGCGCCACAGCCCCTCCTCCCCCACTTCTCGCATCTCAAAAAGGAAGGTTCGATGGGGACAAGTGTGATAGCCCACATATCCCACAGAATTCTGAAATCTTCCCGTGGGTTCTCACTTACGAAATTATGCGGGCGCGGGTAGTGGGCTCCGTGGGTATCCCACTCCCACCTGAACACTTAGGCACGAGTCGTCTGTGTCGTATTGAACGGTGTGTAGGATTTCTGAGACGTTTCTCTGATCTTGTTGGTGTTGAAGCCATTTTTTTCCTACCTTTCTGGTGGCTCGCGCGAGCGACTCCGGAGGCGCCCAAATTCTAACCAAAAGCACTCCACTCCACTCCAATGTTTTCCTAGCCTCCACTGGCGGTGGCGGCTTCGAGTCGTCGATGGCTGAAGGTGTGGCCCACCCATCGCTACTTATTCGCATGAAGAGGTGGCGTTTTAACTGGTGGCACGATCTAGAGGAGCGGTGGTGCTAGGTGGCAGAACGATGGTGTGGCAGAGCTTGGCGAGGCAACGAGGTCGCAATGGTGAGAGCATATCTAGCAGTGACCGTAAACTACGGAACTGGTTCGTGTTTTGGGTAGTTTACAGGCTCAAAAATCGTCGCGCAGAACAGAAACCCAAAACGAAACTGCAAAAAAGAATATGCCGCAGAATATTTCGTCGTCTTCCGCCTTCATCTTTTCCTCATATTAGTTAGCCCTTAGGTTGGGTGATGGCAGGCCGCCATGTCAGCATGCCACCATGGGTGGTTGCACCAGGGGCCACCCCTATGTTTTCTGTTCGCGTCGGTCCTCGCTTCCTTTGACACGGTGACTGCGGTCACCGCCAGACCGGCATCTCAGCCGCTCCTAAGCATGCCACTGCGGTCGGGATCATCAACGCCAAGTCGCCAAGTCGCCAGCCCCCTGCTCTGTCATACCATTCCTAACCTCTTCACACTCTAAAATTGCTGGCGGATCTTTCGAATCAAGGAATATACAGTCACCAGAAACCTAAAACATGAATACAAACGTAAGATACAAAGCAGACGGGACAATTTTAATTTCAGCTAGCCCCTGTGCGAAGAAAACTGAACAATTACTGTCGGGGCCTCACCTATAGTTTTCCGCCAAAAAGGAGAACAACCCAAGAAAAGAATAGCGTAAAAGAAACAACAGTAATTTCAGCTCATGAAACAACGATAGCATTGAGCTCATAGGTTGATGGATCCTAGGGACATAACTATACTATTTTAGTTCTTCTATTTTAACATGTCACTCAGATTGTGACACTTTGTATTCCAGAGCAATTTAACTTATCACTAAACAAAAGCGACACAGGTAGAGGTTTTGAGTTCATCTCAGGGTACAAGAAGTATTTGAGAACTCAAGCACTCAATCGGTCAATCCTTATGGCATACCAACTTTGTACGATGATTTCCCTAAATATATGTTTAACAGATAGGGCTAGAAATGTGGTTGCTAAATTATATACTACCTAAATTTGTACGAAAATGTTAACAAAGTTAGAGTTTGGCTACCACAAATATGACATAAATAACATTCTCAGTTTTGTGACCATGACAAAAATATTTCAAGATCCCTTGTATTAATAGTCAAACTAGGAAATTCAGCCAGATGGCTTCCCAAAGTAGTGTTGATTTACACTGGCGGTGCCTAGTGAGATCAATGGCTAAGAGTGAGAATGTATTAGAGAAATGATACCCGAGTCGGTCTCATCTGAACCAAGAAACATTGAGTGGGTTGTTGAAGTTTGGGCTGGGAACGATGCCTTCGTCTGGCATCGGTTTCGTGTTAATATAGGCACAAGGGAATCCATCGGTTTTGGTATCCATACACAATACGTATGGTATACAAGAGAGATATAAACGGATGCCTATACATCATCTAACAGCCCCCCTTAATCTAAACCTTCTGAAAGGTTGAGATTACGCTTGAACTCATCTAATTTCTTGACTGGAAGTGCCTTTGTGAAACCATCTGCAAGTTGATCTTGGCTTGAAATAAATCTGATGTTCAACTTGTGAAAGAGCATGGTTGCCACCATGTGTGGTTTTCGTAATTAATGACAATCCTTAAGGACTAATGTGTGCTTTGAGCTATACTTGTAGGTTTGGTCCATAGCAATGCTTGATCTCCATATGTTGGAGTCAAGGCTAAAAGAAAACGAGTGTCGCAACAGTGGAACATGGGGTTCCCCTGATGCGATCAAAGTGGGTCCATCGCATATGGGCCCACCCAGGAGACACTCAAAGCCAAGGCTCAAGACTGGCAGGTGGGCCCCCCCCCACCTGCCCCGCGGCGTCCCGACGCGCGGTACATCGACAACCAAGGCAAAGGAATCGGGGACCCTCCGGGGCCCCCTCGACCCGGAAGCAGGCACGGAGGTCCTGGGACCCCGACGCCCGGTAGGAGGCCAGGCTCACCCCCGGGAACCAACCTCCAGTGCGCAAAGAGGATAAGCTTGCCAGCCCTGGCTAGAAGCTCCTAGAAGACTTGGGCGCCAAGAAGATGGAGGCGCCAAAGGGGGGCAGAGGCGGAAAAGCTGTCAGCCTCTGTCCGCCCTCCCTGGAAAAGGTGGGCGGCCTCACCTACCCCCTCTGAGAAGAATACTTGGACGAGAGGAGACCACGTCGCCTCCTAAGGAGAACCCGGAGGGGTTTTCCTGCCAAAATCCGGCCCCAAGGGTGCTCCTATGGTATCCCCTTAGCCTATAAAAGGAGGACCGAGGCACCCAAGGGGAGAGGAGGGAATCATCGTCGAGTTGGAGGCTAGGCTAGGTAGAGCACAAGTCCGAGATTAGCATAGGCGAGAGGTGATCTCCTCCGGGTCAGGATCTGCTCGTCTTCAACCTCTAGCCAACACCTCCCGGGTTCCCACCCGCGACCACCATTGTAAAGCTACACCATGATACACCACTCAATCCAGACATGCAGGAGTAGGGTTGTTAGCCTCCGGGCGGCCCGAACCTGGGTAAACTCCTTGTGTCTCTGTGATGCTTGCTAGTACGTAGATCTCGAGCGTAGACGAAGCCCCCGGGCGGAAGACGATCTTCGGCCTCCTCTGCGCCCCATACCGAACCTAAAAAGGGGGTATCCTTTACTCCCGGTGTCCGTGATCCAAGACACGACATCTGGCGCGCCAGGTAGGGGGCGCAAGTGCTGATTTCTTCTTCATCGGCTTCGCGTTCTTCGTCGAGATCTTCCTCAAGTTCTTCATCGGCTTCGTGTTCTTCGTCGAGATCTTCCTCAAGTTCTTCGTCGGCTTCGAGATCTTTGAGGAGATCTGTGTCAGATTCTCCAGATCTTTCGGCCAGATCTCCTTCAGGGTCATCGACAAGGTCTCCGCCGAGCTCAAGGTCATCGACAAGGTCCCCGACGACATCAAGTTCTCCAGTAGGGATGGCGCGGAAGAAGAAGGCCAAGTCCAGCAAGGAGTACCTGCGGTACCCGGGACTTGGCTTCGACCCCGAGAAAACTTCAGCGGCGCCATCCGCGCAAGGTCTCGCCAGCGGGATTCGGTTCGTACCCCCGGTGGCTCGGCCCGATGCAGCTGCAAGTAGGGGCTTGCCCCCGGGAAGTAGTACAGGCATTGACACCCCTCTTTCCCCGCGGACGCGCGTGGTCAAGGAAGAGCTCTGCTTGGAAACTTCCCCGTCGACTCTCCCCTTGGAGGGGGAGCGTCAGATTCAAGGTCAAGAAGCTGAGGTTGAACCGTACGTGCCGCAAGGAGTCCAGCACCCTTTGGGCGAGGATGGACAACTGGGACTCTGGTGCTCGTTCCATCAAACCGACAAGCAATGTATCGACGATTGTCGTGAACTCAGAAAGCGTCCAAGGAACAAGGGATGTTACATTTGTGGAGAGCTTGGTCACCTCCGCCGAGATTGCCCTCTGAATGCAAAACCAAAGAAAACCCCGAAGAAGAAGAAGTCATCGAGAACTGTCGCAAACGCTTCCACCCAAACCGACAACTCGCTTTCACCGCCAGTGACCCCCGCGGGTCCAACCGTGACTACCTCCGACTGGGATCGAGCCTATTTCAACGAGAGCCAGCCAGAATGGGATCTCCCGGGTCACATCGTGACAATACACCCGGGACCAAGTGGGCCGCCACAAAATTATTGGATTGCAAAGTGGTTGGCTTCCAAGCAACGATGAAAAAGAGCCAGGAAGGGTCTCCGGACCGGCACGACAAAGGTGTCAGCAAGGCGGGCGTGCTTTCAAGCGGCACTAGGAATGAAAGAGGTCTCCGGACCGGCATCGTAAGAATGTCAGCAAGTTGGACGTGCCTTCACGCGGTGTCAAGAGCATAAAGGTCTCAGGATCGGGGCCACGGGCCCCAGCAATAAGGTCCTGCGCCAGTAAGGATGACTGGGCAGGCGGCTATTTCAGCAGGAGTCCCTGGCCCTGCGGATAACCGCAGGCGGGGCAGAGTTATGCCTTAAAAGCGGCATAGAAGACCCGCCCCGGCGGCAGCGCGACGAAACAATTGCTGAAATAGCCCTAAGGAGGTCGACATTAAGATAAGTATGAAACATGCTTGCACGGGCTTTTCCTTCGTTGCTTCTATTTTATGCATCTTGGCTAAGACGAAAGCGGGCGTTGTTTTGAGGTGGCGCCTCCGCGACTAAGCTGTCCGTTTCCCTCGGGCAGTGGAATCATGGGCTGAGGTCTGCGACGGTCAAAAAATGATGGGTTCTTGGGGGGGATGCGCCCTGTGTTGGGGGCTCAGATCCGTCTGAGTGCCCACGGCTGGTTAGCTCTCATGCTCATTAATCCTTCCCGAGAGCGTTAAGCCCCCACGGGTGCAATAAAACGGATAAAACCTGGGAAAAGTTATTTACATTCAGAAAGGTACAAAGTATGCAAAACACAGTTCACGTTTCCTGGTATTGCTCCATTTGCTTTCAGGACCGGTTGTCGTCCTCGCGGGAGAAATGCTCCATGATATCGTCCACCTGGCGGGTCACCTCGGAGTCAGTCAGCATCTCGGGGATGAGGCTCTGCAGATCGGACAAGGAAGGAGGAGGCTGGTCGTGTTGCCGTAGGGCCGCGACGAACTGGGTGGCCACCTGCCGGGCGGCAACCCTCCCTTCCTGGAGGGTGGCCCTGCTGACGCTGTCCCTAAGGCCGCTGATGCGCGAGGCCACGAGCTCCAAGAACGACGGGTAACACCGAAGGGAGTAGGAACGCTCCAACGGGAGGGCAGGCAGGCCCTTCACCTTCAGCACCGCCAGCCCTTCGATGATCTTCAAGACCCAGGGGTGCATCTGGAGCAAGATTTCGTTGTTCCCCTGCCGATGCCGACGGAAGTCACTCGCCTCCTTGGCATGCGCTTCCTTGGCCTTTGTCAGGTCCTCTTGCACCTCTTTGAGCTGATTGGACAACTCCTCATGGCGGTCCCAGGCGATCTGGGCCTACGATTTGCTCGTCTCCGTGGTCGCCAAGCTTTCGGCGAGCTTTTTGGCCTCGTCCTGGCGCATGGTGGACATGCGTTTGGCGGCTTCGTCCCGGAACTTCACCGCTTCCTCCAGGCTCCTGATCTTCTTCTCCAGTTCGAGATGGTGGGCGCCCAAGTTCTTCTTGGATTTTTCGGCCGTGGCCAGGGCCTTTTTCTGCGTGTCGATGGTGGCCAACAGGGCCACTATCCTCGACGCTTGGCCATCACGCTCGCCTCGGATCCTCCGGATATCCTCTTGAGTTTGTTCCCGGCGTTTCTTCTCGTGGGCAAGGTCCTCCTTCAGTCTAGAGATCTTCTGATCCTCTGACCGGATGACCTCGTCCTTCGCCCGGACGGTCTGCTCCGTCGCCGCCTCCACCTCCATGCGAGTCCACCCCTACGCGTTCAGCATTCCTTGCTCCAGGCGTTCCTCATCAAGGGCCGCTCTGGCCTGGTACGCCTCCTCCGCTTCGAGGAAGGCCTTCTTCTGGGCCTCGAGCTCTTGGATGCGCTCCTGCAGCTTCTTCTGTTGGTTGGACAGTCTTCGCTCCCGGGCGTTGAGCAGCTCTTCTTCCATCGCCACTCGCTCTTTGCGGGCCCGCACCGCCTCCTCCCCGGAGGAGGGTGATGGCTCCTACTGCTTGAACTCGGCCTCCGCGAAGGCCAGGAATTCCCTGACGTTAGGGAACGTCCGCGTGAACCATGGCTCCGGGTTCACCGTCTGCTGCTCAGGCCGGGGGCTCGCGGGCTTCGACGCCTGGGCATCGTCAGGTGCCTGCTCGGCCTCTGCGTTGGTATCGGACTGGTGCGCTGGGGGCTCAACATCGTCTTCGCCCCCGACGCGTCTCTCCGTCCCTTCGACGTCAACTTCAGGGCGGGCCGCTGGGGACTCAACATCGCCATTGTCCTCGGCACGGTCCCCAGGGTCTGCACCGACAAACAAAGTGTTAACCTCTGGGAACCTCCGGGTCCCCCGGGAACAACAGCGGCGACTTCGGGTAGCTTTACCTGAGGGTGGCACTGAGGCTCTTGGGTCCCGACCCGGGGGCGCTAGCTCCTGCTCACGGATTGGCAATGTCCGGGTCTCCATCGGCGGCGGCCCCGTGTCTCCTGCCTCCGGGGATTCCGCTCCCGGTGAGGCTCTATTGGGAGGCGGATGCTCCCTTGCGGCTATCACGGAGCTGTCCGTAGCCTCCCCAACTTCGACGTCATCATCCTCTCGGACGCGCTTCCGGGAGCTCTCGGATTCGAAGGACCTGTAGCACGCATGCGAAGATCAGAACTATCGCAGCTCCCTTCAAGCAAGGAAGGATCATGGTAGGCACCGGAGTTACCTTCGGGCCCGCTTAGCGTCAGAGAAGCCCCATCGCTTCCCCACAAGGTCTCTGAAGGGGTGCGGCATCGACACGCTCTCGTCGTCTCTGTCTTCGGCAGGAATCGTGGGCGGGAGTCCCCTCGGTTTCTGCCCCGCCTGCGGACCTTGAGGAGCTGGCTGCCCGGGGGGCGGCTCTACCCCAGCGTCTTCTGGTCCTGCAGACGTCTCCACCTCTCCTTTGGGGGACACAAGAGGAGGGACATGGCCCAGATCCTTTGGGCCCTCCTCTTCCTCATCTTCGTCGTCAAAGATCTCGGGCTCATCTGGCGAGAAGTCCCCGTACGGCGGCTCCACCGCCATCCAGGACCTCCCGCGGACCGTCGCCCGGGGTACCGGAAGCGAGTCTAGGAACTCGGTACCCTGAAGCCCGTACGCGTTGCACCACGGCAGGAGAGGCACCGCATCCCCTCTCGCGATGCGGTCCAGCAACGAGAAATCTCCCGCCGGAAGGTCGTACCGTTCCCCCGGTAGTAGGAAGTGCATCTTCCCCTTCAGCATCTCAGGCGATATATGGGACTCCATCCCCTGGTGGGTCTCCCACAACGGTCGGGACCTGCATTGCAGAGGAGCAATCCCCCTCCGCACGAAGTCTGCAGCGATCATGGCGCCTGTTACCTGACCATCCCGAAGCCCCGCGAACTTCTTGACAATCGGCAGGAGGGCCTCGTCTTGGGAGCTGAGGTCCCTCGAGTTGGCCAAACTCTCGGCTGGAGCAGTCGGCACAAGGAGATGCGGGCTGATGCTTCCCACCTGAGAAAGGTACCAGTTCCCCCTCCAGTCCTTCCAGTTGGGGTGGATCTTGGTCCTCGGATATTGGCTTGCATTCTCATGCTTGAGGCAGAAGGACACCCTACCTGCTACCCATCTTGATCTCCCCCTTCAGGGTGTGAAGAAGTGTCGGAACAATGCCACAGAGGGCATTACACCGACGAACGCTTCGCAAGCGTGCGCGAAGATTGCCAAGATCAGCACCGCGTTCGGATGCAGATGGCGCATGTGCAGCCCGAACGCCTCCAAGACCGCCATGAAGAAGTCGGAGAAGGGAGGGAGCAAACCCATCACCGAGAAGTCGTGGAACGTCACCACCTCACCGTCTCGCAGAGGACTCGCCCCCGGGCGGATCTCCAGCTGGTCGCCCCCGACGAACTCCTTGCTTAGCGTCTCACGGACAGCGGCAACCCTCTTCTCGCTAGCAAATGCACTCGGATCGTATAGAGCTTGTGTCACTCTCGGAGAGGGAGGTTCGGTCCGGGCAGGGCCTGCCGCCGCCCTCTTCTTCGTCCTGCCGGCCTGCTTCTTCGCCGCCGGCTTGCTCTTGGCCTTGGGCGCCATCGGAGCGGAGGCGTTCTGCTTTTGGTGTCGCGGCGGCCAAGAAGATTCGCGGTGTGCTACGAAGGATGAAGACGAAGTGCTCTCCGGCGGCGCTTCGAGATCTCGGTGTTTGGGAATGAGTAACGGCTACAGTTCCTTGGAACCGTGGCTTATAAGGCTCCCCACGCGTCGCGTCGTGGTCCCACCGCCCCGGCCGGTGCGGGGACCGAGGAGGCTTTCCATTCGGTCGTCTCCCCCTGAAGATTCAAGTTGAGCGTTGGCGATCCGCGCGGATCGTAACGTTCAGAAGACCCGCGGGACGCGCACCTCCGTAGTGCGCGGCTCTGGCAGATGTGACAAGACGTTCAAGACCTGATGCCGGGGACCCACTTTGACTCTTTTTGGTCATAGCCCTGACGGCAGAAGGGCGTGGCCGCCGGGACTATGCCTGGGGGCTACTATCGCAACAGTGGAACATGGGATTCCCCTGATGCGGTCAAAGTGGGTCCATCGCACATGGGCCCACCAAGGAGACACTCAAGGCCAAGGCTCAAGACTGGCTGGTGGGCCCCCCACCTGCCCCGCGGCGTCCCGACGCGTGCTACATCGACAACCAAGGCAAAGGACTCGGGGACCCTCTGGGGCCCCCTCGATCCGGAAGCAGGCACGGAGGTCCCGAGACCCCGACGCCCGGCAGGAGGCCAGGCTCACCCCCGGGAACCGACCTCCACCGCACCAAGAGGATAAGTTTGCCAGCTCCGGCTGGAGGCTCCTAGAAGACTTGGGCGCCAAGAAGACGGAGGCGCCAAAAGGGGGCAGAGGCGGAAAAGCTGTCAGCCTCTGTCCGCCCTCTCTGGAAAAGGTGGGCGATCTCACCTACCCCCTCTGGGAAGAATACTTGGACGAGAGGAGGCCATGTCGCCTCCTAAAGAGAACCCGGAGGGGTTTTCCCGCCAAAACCCCTTCGGCCCCAAGGGTGCTCCTATGGTATCCCCTTAGCCTATAAAAGGAGGACCGAGGCACCCAAGGGGAGAGGAGGGAATCATCGTCGAGTTGGAGGCTAGGCTAGGTAGCGCACAAGTTCGAGATTAGCATAGGCAAGAGGTGATCTCCTCCGGGTCAGGATCTGCTCGTCTTCAACCTCTAGCCAACACCTCACGGGTTCCCACCCGCGACCACCATTGTAAAGCCACACCATGATACACCACTCAATCCAGACATGCAGGAGTAGGGTTGTTAGCCTCTGGGCGGCCCGAACCTGGGTAAACTCCTTGTGTCCCTGTGATGCTTGCTAGTACGTAGATCTCGAGCATAGACGAAGCCCCCGGGCGGAAGATGATCTTCGGCCTCCTCTGCACCCCATACCGAACCTAAAAAGGGGGTATCCTTTACTCCCGGTGTCCGTGATCCAAGACACGACAACGAGTTTATGTTGATCAAGGCTAAGTGCAAGTTGATCAGTTTATGTTGATCAAGGCTAAGTGCAAGTTGATCAACACACAAGACTAGGGATGTACCATGAGGAATCGTATGATCCCATGGTATGGTAAGCAATTGTCAATATAGCTTTGTGAACTAACCCATGATCTATGTGCTTGTATCTCTATGTGTGGATAGGTAGTTCTCCATGAGCATGCAACGAAAGGGATATCCTATGTAGCCCATGGAGGATGGCGTCACGTGGTGATCGTCATCAAGATAAAGGCCAAGTGAAGATATGTCGAAGAGTGTCTCTCCCATCTTGGTGTATGGGGGAGCACATTGCGAGTCTTCACCGAGCGGAGCGCAATCAAGAAAGGTGGTCCAACTTGAGAAGGTCAAGATCGTCATCATCAAACTCAAGTGGATCATGCGCAAGGCAAAGGTATGATCTTGATAGGTTTTCTATTTTACCGGTCTCATGATGTTAGTTGAGAGATCGGGTTATAGGATAGATAGCCGTACTATCAAGAGGGGCTCTCGAGCGAGTATCTTGATCGTATCGTCGTATAGAGCTCAAACCTTTGCATCCTGGGCATCATCTTTATTGGTTCTTATTTGGCTCTTATCATGGTGTGGTCTTGGTGCTTGTCGTTCTTGTCATGACAAGGCCAAGCTCACCGAAAACGGATTTCATATGCATCTTCTCTTGCGTTTTCGGTTTTGGAGATTTTGCCGGTCCATCCGTGCGAAAGGTTTCACTCTTACATTTATTAGCAAAATCTCCCTTGCTTGGTTTCAATATTTCTGCTTTTTGTTGGGTAGCTCTTGTCATCCTCTTTCCAACAAAATTGGATTTACCTCGATCGGAATTTCCTAGCAAAAGTTATTCAGTTTCAGGGTTTTGCTGTTTTTCTCTGTGCAGCGGTAGTACCGCCGGTGGTACCCCCAGCACCACCGCCAGGGAGGTGCTCTGTTAGCCCTCAGTGGCAGTACCGCCTCCTCTGGCGGTAGTACCGCTCCTGAGGACTGAAAGGACATCTCTTGCCTAAGTAAGTTTTGTGTGTTTGATAACAACATGAGTGACGTCTCATTGTGTGCTAAGTGTGATAGGTACATTTAACAAGTCAAGACGGAAGAGAATCATCCAAAAAGGGATAAGACAAGCGAAGACGGAGCAAGTAAATCCTGTGATTTGTTGGGCCGGAATTCATTCGGATTGGTCCGGAATAATCCGGACTCAGTCCGAACAAATTCTGAGGTGACCTCAAAATGGTTCTGTTAGGGTTTCGGATTTCATCCGGAATGGTCCGGAAAATTCCGGACTATCCGAAATGGATCCGGATTATTCCGGATCTATTCCGGATGGTCCGGACTGGATCCGGAATATTCCGGGTGATTCCGGACGACCAGTTTCGGGCTGAAACGGCTAGTTTTTGGAGGACCTATATAAGGGCATCTCTTCTTCCTCAAGAGGTACCACGACCAAAAGAAGAACACCTCCATTGTTTGAGAGCTTCAAATCAAGAGATCTCCCTCTCTATCCACTCAATCACTTAGCCCTTTGGGGATTTGAGAGAGGAGACCTAGATCTACACTTTCACCAAACCGATTTGATTTCCCCCTTGATTTGTGAGAGGGGGCTTGCTACTCTTGGTGTTCATTGGAACCCTAAGAGGTTGTGGTCCTTCGGAGCTTTGGGAGCTACGAAGACATTGCTGGGAGCCACCAATTGAGTTGTGGTGTGTGCCCCGGCCTTGGGCATCGAGTCTTGGCGGCTCGGTGCATTTGGTGAAGACCCTCCAACTTGTGGAGTGTGCTTCATCCTTGTAAAGGTTCTAGTTGTCAACCTCAACGGCAACATAGTGACAAGTGCCTCGCCACATCGGAGGTAAGACACAACGGAGATACGGTGTGCCATATCAAGGCTACTCGGTGTTTCACTTTGGTGAACACCGCGCCGCTCCAACGGAGATTAGCTTCCATTGGGAAGTGAACTTTGGGATAAATCTCCGCGTCAACTTGTTGGTTATTCCTCAACTTTCCTTTACTTTTTGCAACTAGCTTTCTCATATATATATATATATATCTCTTATGCTAGTAGTCAATTGCTCAACATATAGGGTCGTTCATCTAGTTGCATAATCTAGAGAACTTATATTTGAGCAATACCGATTTAAAACGAAAAAGAAGTAAAATTTGTAGTTAACCTATTCACCCCCCTCTAGTTAACCTCATCGATCCTTTCAATTGGTATCAGAGCCTCGTCTCTTCATTAAAGGCTTCACCGCCTAAAGAGGAGGATGGGGCAACCCACCGAGATGGATTTGATTAAAAGTCAAATACATGACATGGCCGAGAAATCCGATAAGAGGATGGATAGGTTGGAAGAGTTACTAACTAAACTTGCATCCGCATCTAGCAATGCAAATGAAAATGAAAATGTTTCTCTAGATGAAAATGGTAACCCTAGAAATCCATCTAAAGAAAGTGAAGTAGAATCTATCAAATCTAGGGAACCAAATCAATTTGGACATGTTTATAACATTGCTCCTAATGTCCAACACCCACATGTGAACAATCTTGGTAATCCACCTTTAGTAGATAGGACCCGTTTTACTAATTGGAAAGCTTCTATGAAGTCTTATGTGTGTAGCTCTTCAATGCATATATGGAGAATCATTGAGAGGGGATATTATCCTAAGGATGTCAATAATTTGACCTCAAGTGAGATCATTGACGAACAACTCAATGCACATGCTATGCACATGCTCGAGAAGGCAATGGTCAATGAAGGTGTTGAGCATATTCGGTCTCTCCCAAATGCCAAAGAAGCTTGGGATTATCTACTTGCTATGTATGATGGCAATGTGAGCATGCAACGCTCGAAGAAATCACTTCTTCAACGGCAAGTTGATCACTTTATCATGAAGGATGGAGAAGCTCCGGAAGATGTATATCGAAGACTCAAGGCTCTTGTTGTGGACATGAAGGATGTTGGATTCAAGGATTGCGATGATGATTGGTTCAAGGGAAAATTTCTTCAAACCTTGATTCCATACAATGAGAACATGGTAATGAATGTCCAATCAAGAGCGGACTACATGGAATTAACTTCCAATGATGTTTTAGGTACCTTTGTCACCATGAACATGATGAAGAAATCCTCGGAAGATGTTCTAGCTTGTGTGAATGGAATGAAAAGAGTATCTCTTGCTTTGAAGGCAACATCTTATGATGAGGAAGAATTAAGTGATGAAGGTTCATCCACCTATGTGCCATCCGAGAAGGAGAAGAGGGTGTCACACAATGAATGTTTGGCTCTTGCCAATCATAATTGGTGGAAGAAAGGAGACTTTAGATCAAATGCAACGAAGAACAAGGGAAAAGAAGTCTCAAGTATGAATAAAGCAAGAACTTGCTTCAATTGTGGAGATAGTGAGCACTTCGTTGCAGATTGCCCATACAAGAGTAGAATTGAGAATGGAGGACAACTCATTAAGAAAACCAACTTTATTCCCAAGAACAAGAACTTCATGAAGAAGGTACCTCGAAGGGCAATGGTGACTAATGAGCAAGAGTATATATCCGAAGGTGAAGAAAGTGAAGATGAAGAAGGACAAGTCGGCATGGCGGCCATGGCAATTGGGATTATTCCCCCTTCTTTGGATTCTCTCTTTTCAACTCCAAATGATAAGAAAGGTCCTACCAAACACAAGTGCCTTATGGCCAAGGGTACATCTTCAAAGGTAACCCACTCACTAAAACCCTCAATTTCCTCTACTCCATCATTGTTGAATTGTGTTGAGGAACTTGATGATAAGAATGCTAATAATCTTTCAAAAGTCATGAGATCACTTGAAAGTGAAAATAAAATTGCATTTGATGCCTTCATGACTCAACTTGGTAATGCATATGGTCTCATTAAAGAACATGAAGAAAGAATATGTGAACTTGAGGGTTTCGCTCGTGATGATGCTAATAGGATAGCGGAGCTTGAGGAAGCTCTAGATAATGCACTATGCCTTAAAGATTCTATTGAGGAAACCTCCACTTTAGATCTATCTAAAATGATGGGTGACCGTGATCATGCACTATGTAAGCTTAAGGAATTTATGGATGAAAATGATAACATTATGAATGGTCACAATGAACTACTTAAGGATTTTGAGCATCTTGAGAAAGCTCACATGGCACTCTCAAGAGAGCTCAAGGTTCTTAAGGAGTCACATGACATCTCTCAAGATAAGGATATAAATGAAAATGCTTGTGCCACTAACCCCTTGTGTGTCAAAGCATCTCTCATAGTGGAGAACAATAGGTTGAAGGCTCAACTTGAGAAAGGACTAGTCTCTTGCATCCAAGGAGAAAAGAACCTCAATAATCTTTTGAGAAATCAAAGGAGAGTTGTGGGTAAGGAAGGACTTGGATTTGGAGTCTCATCCAAGAAGACCAATGAGAAGAAGAAATCAACTCCCTCCACTAATGCTATTGTTTTTGTGAAGGAGGGGGAGTTGGCTAACGATGAAGATGAATTTGATATCCTTGCTAAAAGCATTGCTCCTAAGAAGACATCTTCTCACAACAACTTTGCGGGAAAATATAATCCATCATATGTGCTTTTGAAATCTAATGATGGACATGTTTATGCAAAATATGTTGGAACTTCATATGGTAGTGATTATCATGTTTCTATTTGGATTCCCAAGACCCTTGTGACTAACAAGAAAGGACCCATCAAAACATGGGTACCTAAATCAAGGACTTAATTCATTGTAGGTATGTGCTTCCGGAGGATCATCATGGCTTATTGATAGCGGTTGCTCCGCACATATGACCGGAAGCAAAGAAGTGTTAAGTGACTTAATGTATCAACTTCTCAAAGTATCTCATGTCACGATTGGTGATGGATCCGAACTCAAGGTATTGGGACATGGCAAGGTGGTCGTTTCTCCGGATACATCCATTGAGAAAGTCCTCCTTGTTGAGTCCCTTGGTTATAATTTACTTTCCGTTTTGCAACTTTGCGAGTGCAACTTTACTGTTGTCTTTGGACGATATCATGTGCTTATCCTTCACACAATTTCTCTTAAAGTAGCCTTTGTTGGATTTGTGGAAAACCGTATGTATGTAGTGGATTTCTCGAAAGAAACTACACATATTGCCACAAGTCTAATGGCTAAATCCGACGTGGGTTGGCTTTGGCATCGTCGGTTGGGCCACGTCGGTATGAGAAATTTGCAAACACTTGTGAAGGGTGAGCATGTGGAAGGACTAACAAAAGTGATTTTTTCCAAAGATCGTCCTTGTAGCTCTTGCGTTGCCGGAAAGATGCATGAGAAGAACCATCCCAAAGTGACAACAATCAATACAACGAGGCCCTTCCAACTCATTCATATGGATTTGTTTGGGCCTCCCACTTATGAAAGCCTTGGTGGCAAGAAATATTGCTTGGTGATTGTTGATGATTATACAAGATACACTTGGACCTTCTATATCAAGAAGAAGAGTGAAACTCAAAAGGAATTCATTGATTGGGCTACTCAAGTACAATGCCAATATGATACAACCATCTTGGCCATAAGAAGTGACAATGGAACCGAGTTCAAGAATTACACCATGGATGAATTCTTGAGCGATGAGGGTATTAAACACCAATATTCCGCTGCATATACCCCTCAACAAAATGGTGTTGCGGAAAGAAAGAACCGTAGACTTATTGATATGGCAAGAACTATGATGGCCGAATTCAAGTCTCCATATAACTTCTGGGCCGAAGCCATCAACACTGCTTGTCATCTATCCAACCGGCTCTATCTCTGCCCGTTCACTAACAAGACTCCTTATGAACTTCTTGGTGGTAAAAAGCCCAACCTCTCTTATATTAAAGTTTTTGGTTGCAAATGTCAAGTTTACATTAAAGGTTCTAAATTGCCTAAATTCGAGCCTAGAACTTTTGAAGGCATATTTGTTGGTTACGCCAAGGATTCCCACACTTATAGAGTCTACAACATATCCACCGGGTGTGTTGAAGAATCTATGAATGTGGTGTTCCATGAGGATAATGGCTCCCAAGTGGGGCAAATTGATCTTGATGATGTAGGTGATGAGCCCTCCTCCATAGCCATAGGAAGAATGGGTATAGGTCCTTTTATACCCGTTGAGGAACCCCTTGTGGCAACGGAGTTGGACTCAAGCTCGACGCAAGTGGAGCCCTCTACATCAACCATCGATCAAGCGGCAAACCAAGAACAAGCTCAAGATCTACAAGATGATACCAATCATCAAGATAATGATCAAGATCCACCCAATGATAATGGTGGTCAAGATTTTGGTGATCCTTCACCAAGAACTCCAACCCACTCTCGGATTAATCAAAATCAAGATGAAGGAGATGATGAAGATGCACCTCCTAATGAGAGACCCTCAGATGCCCTTGCTCGTCGAATGGCTAGCAAGGCCGTGGCATTACATAAAAAATCTCTCTATCAAAAGAACATCATTGGTGGCCTTGGAACGGATGTGTCCACTCGGAGGCAACTATTACTCTTTGTGGCATTCATGCCCATATATCACATTTTGATCCCACCAAGGTGTATGAAGCTCTTGAAGATGAAGATTGGGTCCATGCTATGCATGAAGAGCTCCATAAATTTGAGAGAAACAAAGTATGGTCCCTAGTGGAAAGACCCAAGAACCATAATGTGATTGGAACTAAATGGGTGTTTAAGAACAAGCAAGATAATCATGGACAAGTGATTCGCAACAAAGCTCGTTTGGTTGCTCAAGGCTACTCTCAAGTCGAAGGACTTGACTACGGTGAAACTTTCGCTCCCGTAGCTAGACTTGAATCCATTCGTATATTACTTGCATTTGCCTCTAGCCATAAATTCACCTTATACCAAATGGATGTTAAAAGTGCATTTCTAAATGGTCCACTTAATGAGATGGTATATGTTAAACAACCTCCGGGGTTCGAAGATCCCAAGTGTCCTAACCATGTCTACTTACTCCACAAGGCTTTGTATGGCCTCAAACAAGCTCCACGTGCTTGGTACGATCACTTAAAGGAGTTCCTAGTAGACCGTGGTTTTGCACTTGGGGTAATCGATCCCACACTCTTCACCAAGAGTGTAATGGAGAATTCTTTGTATGCCAAGTATATGTTGATGATATTATATTTGGTTCTACTAATGTCTCTTTTGTAGACCAATTTGCTAAGCTAATGACAAGTGAATTTGAGATGTCTATGATGGGCGAATTAAAGTTTTTCCTTGGTTTTGAAATTGAGCAATATGAAGAAGGAACCTTTATTTGCCTAGCTAAATATATTCAAGACATGCTCAAGAAATTTGATATGTCAAATGCAAGCCCACTGAGATTTCCAATGGCAACAAACGTGAATCTAACACTAGATCACGAAGGTATTCCGGTTGACCAAAAGATTTATCGCTCTATGATTGGTTATTTTCTTTATCTTTGTGCATCTAGACCGGATATCATGTTTAGTGTGAGTTTGTGTGCAAGATTTCAATCTAACCCTAAGGAAATCCATATGACCGCCGTCAAAAGAATTCTTAGGTACTTGGTTGATACCTCTCATCATGGCCTTTGGTATCCTTCAAATACAAGCTTTGATCTTGTGGGGTATTCGGATGCGGATTGGGCCGGTGACAAAGTGACTAGGAAATCAACCTCGGGTGCTTGCCAATTTCTTGGTAGGTCACTTGTGTGTTGGTCTTCGAAGAAACAAAATTGCATATCCACTTCCTCCACGGAAGCCGAGTATATTGCCGTCGCAAGTTGTTGCTCTCAATTATTATGGATGAGACAATGTCTTGAGGATTTCGGAATTAAGAAAAAGACATTGCCTCTTTTATGTGATAATGAAAGTGCTATAAGAATTGCTCACAATCCCGTGCTCCATGGCAAGACGAAGCATATTGAAATACGGTATCATTTTATTCGTGATCATGTGGCCAATGGAGATATCTCACTTTCTTATATCAATACCAAAGATCAACTCGCCGATATATTCACAAAGCCACTTGATGAGAAGAGATTCAAGGAATTGAGGGGACAAATAAATGTCGTATGTGCAAGCAATTTTAGTTGATTGAAGATGATGCATACACACCCTCACTAGATTTTTATTTGGACTCTAGATGTGCGCATGGACATAGGGGGAGTGTAGCTCAACTCATGAGTCAACACTACTTCTATAATGCATAAATAAACAAATCATGCAATATAGTCATTTGTGACAAAATGTGCTTAAATGATGAGTTTTGATCATGGACCCAAGATACATCTTCGCGGTGCCATATCAAATATACTCATATATGGTGGCTACGGCCACCGACATCCTTTGAAAGAAAAGTTGGATTGTACGATTATCATTTTGGATTTTATATTGTTCGAAACATGCTCCATGTTGTTCGCGTTCAATTCGTATTTTTCTCCATTGAGCATGTGTAGAACACTTTATATCTCCTTATCTTGGTTCTATGCTTATACCTAACCCTCCCTTCATCTCTAATCATATGCCATAGTTATGTTCTCACCAAATAAGGCTGGCTACTGTGCATTCGGAATTGGTCCGGATTTTTCCGACCAAATTCCGGACGTCCGGAATTTTCCGGGACAAATCCGAATTTTTTCCGAGGTGACCCCATTTCCTTTCGGGAGGGGTTTCGGAAAAATTTCGGATTCGTCCGGAAATATCCGAACGATCCGGAATTCGTCCGGAAAATTCCGGATCTATTCCGAACGTCCGAAATCAATCCGGAATATTCCAGATCTATTCCGGAAGGACTTTGGGGCTGATAACCTTTCGGCCGGGGGGGAGAGAAGTTACATTCTCTCTTTTCCCCCCGTCCCCTTACTCTCTCCTTCTCCTCCTAGCCGCCTCACGTTCGTCGGGATCATTCCCACCGTCCAAATAGCCGAATCTTCGTCAAGATTGGTCTTGGGCCTCTTTGAAGAGGATTCACCGAAGGTTTCTCCTCAGTGACATGGATTCGGGTACCTCTCTTCTTATCTCTCTAGGGTTCTTCGTATAGATTGTAGATTAGATACTAGTGCTAGATACTATCCACATTAGAATCTAGTGTCTCCCCTAATCAACCCTACGACATCGTGTAATTTGAAGAAGTTAATTTTGAGTCAAAATTTCTTAGAAACTGGTTACACTCGGAATGCATCCAGAATCACCCGGAAAATTCCGACTAGTTCAGAATAATCCGGACTAGTCCGGAATTTTCCGAGTCATCCGGAATTTTCCGGTTCATTCCGGACCCATTCCTACTTGAGACAGATTTTCAGAAACTTGCACTTCTTCAAATTGCATTTTTCTCTTTTTTCACCTGGCATATGCACTTATCCTATTCTACACATCTATATCATCTATTCACAGGTGACAGCAATGACCGGCAGCACACTCGCAATATCATAAGAAAAGTTCCTCGTGGTCGTACAACTGACCGACCATCCAAGGATGTAAGGGCTGGTGAAGGGTCTCGGGGCACCCCTCATACTCGCTCCCGTGGTCACACACAGACTGGGGGTCGGGGTCGGGGTGCTCCCACTGTTGAGGATGAAGTGGTAGAAGAAGAGGTTCCCTATGAGAACATGAAGACTATGAGTCGCAAGGAATGGAAGCTGATTCATAAAGAAAACCCTTATCACTTCCGTGAGCGCACAAGTGATGCGGATGATCGTTTCTGGACTAAAACACAGATGAAGGCTTGGGATCAGTTTTACATGACTCTTGAAGAAAAGGTAGTGAAGCAGAAGGTGATGGAAAAGGAATACTATCTTGAGAGGAAGGACAATGTGTTTTATCATATTAATGAGACACTTGAGAAGCTTGGCATTGTTAAGCTTGTTCTTCTATATCAACCCTTTTGCCCGGAGCTGATCTCACAGTTCTATTGTACCGTGCGCTTCAAGAGTGACCGGGTAAGGACCATGACATGGATGTCAGGTAACCAGAAGCTCAGGAGTAACTTGGCTGAATTTGGCGCTGCTTTGGGGTACACATGGATCAACACTCATGGTAATCACGGGTACCGTATTCATGATTTCAATGAGTATGCAAAGGAAAGTCTTGCTCACTGCTATCCTGAATCTATTGCAAAACCCAAACTTCCTTTCATTAGTGAGATGTACCCCCACTACAATCTTCTTGCCAAGATTTTCCGTGCTAGCATCATGAGCAAGGCCGGTGATGTTTCAGCTGTCAGGGGCTATATGATCAACCTCATGCATCTTTGCAAGCCAAGTCGAGTGAAACAGATTGATGTCATGGACTTCATCTACTGGGAGATCTTTGCAGGGGTCATGGACAAGAGGTCTCCAGCTTTTGCTCCATATATTCAGATTTTCATCAACCATGTCTATGACGGTGATGCCATGGCGGGTCTCGATGTCTACAATCCTGAGTACTTCACTCCCTCCCTTATTAAGGGTCCCCAGCTTCCAGAGTTTTCCAAGGGCAAAGGTCCTGCTACAGATGGTCCAAAGAATAGAATCTCTCAGTTCTTCAAGAGCATGTTTGAGATCGTGATGCCCGTGCATACAGCCATGAGGCTCGTGAGT
Source organism: Puccinellia tenuiflora (assembly GCA_012064385.1). Classification (NCBI taxonomy): domain Eukaryota; kingdom Viridiplantae; phylum Streptophyta; class Magnoliopsida; order Poales; family Poaceae; genus Puccinellia; species Puccinellia tenuiflora. The sequence continues at coordinate 885,115 of QRDG01000281.1, read as the reverse complement.
TGGCCAAAGAGACTCGTCGTATTCAGAACGCTGATCGGAGGGCGACCGGTCTCCTCACTACAGCTGATGGTCCTGAGTTGGCTCCTACTGAGTATGTTGAGATACCTATGCCTGAGATTTCCGATGCGGACTTCTACTATCATCAACAGAGGGATATGCCTGAGGAGGAGGAGCAGCCCGACTTGGACCATGACATCGCAGATGATGAGGAGTCACCTCCCTCGGAGTAGATTTTCATGGGATTTCGTTAGCTATGCTCTTTTCCCTTTTTGGCGCCTTGATGCCAAAGGGGGAGAAGTAGTTCTATCTAGGATTCCGGGGAACCAGGGATTTGCATGGGTTTGGGCACAAGCTTCTTGGTGTTTCATTTGATCTTATAAGCTTGTGTTCGTCTTATCGTTATTTCATTATCGTGTAATGGTATTGTACTCATATCTATGTGTGGATCTATGACCTTATCTGTGTGTGGATCTATGACCTTAGCATATTACTTTCAATATCACTTTCAAATGTCATGCTTATTAGTTAAATTATCTTTGTATCATTGAAGTTGTTTTAGTGGGCACATTTTGAAGATATCTAAAATAGAGGGGGAGTTTGTCTCTTGATGTGGCAACTTGTTGCTCACATCGAGGGGGAGCCCGTCTCTAGTTTACATATTATATGCAAATCCTTATGTTGTCATCAAACACCAAAAAGGGGGAGATTGAAAGGACATCTCTTGCCTAAGTAAGTTTTGTGTGTTTGATAACAACATGAGTGACATCTCATTGTGTGCTAAGTGTGATAGGTACATTTAACAAGTCAAGACGTTAGAGAATCATCCAAAAAGGGATAAGACAAGCGAAGATGGAGCAAGTAAATCCTGTGATTTGTTGGGCCGGAATTCATCCGGATTGGTCCGGAATATTCCGGATGGTCCGGAATAATCCGGACTCAGTCCGAACAAATTCCGAGGTGACCTCAAAATGGTTCTGTTAGGGTTTCGGATTTTGTCCGGAACGGTCCAGAAAATTCCATACGGTCCGGAATGGATCCGGATTATTCCGGATCTATTCCGGATGGTCCGGACTGGATCCGGAATATTCCGGGTGATTCCGGACGACCAGTTTCGGGCTGAAACGGCTAGTTTTTGGAGGTCCTATATAAGGGCATCTCTTCTTCCTCAAGAGGTACCACAACCAAAAGAAGAACACATCCATTGGTTGAGAGCTTCAAATCAAGAGATCTCCCTCTCTAGCCACTCAATCACTTAGCCCTTTGGGGATTTGAAAGAGAAGACCTAGATCTACACTTCCACCAAACCGATTTGATTTCCCTTTTGATTTGTGAGAGGGGGCTTTCTACTCTTGGTGTTCATTGGAACCCTAAGAGGTTGTGGTCCTTCGGAGCTTTGGGAGCTACGAAGACATTGCCAGGTGCCACCAATTGAGTTGTGGTGTGTGCCCCGGCCTTGGGCATCGAGTCTTGGCGGCTCGGTGCATTTGGTGAAGACCTTCCAACTTGTGGAGTGTGCTTCATCCTTGTAAAGGTTCTAGTTATCAACCTCAACGGCAACATAGTGACAAGTGCCTCGCCACATCGGTGGTAAGACACAACGGAGATATAGTGTGCCATATCAAGGCTACTCGGTGTTTCACTTTGGTGAACACCGCGCCGCTCCAACGGAGATTAGCTTTCATTCGGAAGTGAACTTCGGGATAAATCTCCGCGTCAACTTGTTGGTTATTCCTCAACTTTCCTTTACTTGTTGCTACTAGCTTTCTCATATATATATATATATATATATATATATATATATATATATAGACACCCTATTCAGCTCCCAGGGTGCATAATACTTATTTTGCACCCTAAGTTTTTTTTACTTTATTTTATTTCGAATTTATGTTTGATATACAAATAATTACATTCATATTGACCCACAATAAAAAATTGACATTAAAAAATGCAATTTTATGAGTCATAACAGTGTAAAAACCATAAAAAAATGCATATTTTACGACATATTTTTTACGTCACGTAAAAAAAAGTTTTACGTCATGTCGATATTTTCTTACGTTCTCCTTGACTTACGAGGTAATACAAAATTTACGTGACATAATAATCATTTACGGTTTAGAAGATATGGGGTGGGTGTAGAATAACTTATTCTACTCCCTGGGTGTCAAATAGCGCGTCCCTATATATAGACACCCTATTGGGTCGTTAATCTAGTTGCATAATCTAGAGAACTTATATTTGAGCAATACCGATTTAAAACGAAAAAGAAGTAAAATTTGTAGTTAACCTATTCACCCCCCTATAGTTAACCTCATCGATCCTTTCAAGGACTTTGAGCCCTCTCATGAGCTGTGCAGCACCGCCAGCAGTGCCGCCAGCAGTATCGCCAGGGAGGTGCTCTGTTAGCCCTCAGCGACAGTACCGCCGCCTCTGGCGGTAGTACCGCTGCTGGAGACTTTAAGCCCTCTCCTAGGCTGTGCAACACTGCCTATAGTGCCGCCAGCACTGCCGCCGTTGATGCCCTCTGTTTCACCCCAGCGGTAGTACCGCCGCCTCTGGCGGCAGTACCGCTACTGCAGGTTCTTTTGAGAGCCGTTGGTGGGCTGAAACACGTGGAGCGGTAGTACCGCCCCTGCGCGAATCTTCCCGCAACGGTTGGATTTTGGGGCAACCTATTTAAGGGGCCTTCTTCGCCAATGGTTGCCCAACTCTTTGCACTCTCTCTCTACTCCATTGTTGACCTTTTTTGAGAGCTTGCTTCCTCTCCATCCCTCCATGATTCTTGCCTCCTTTTAGAGGGAAAGAGAGAGGAGATCTAGATCTACCACTTAATCAAGCCATCTCTCCTCTAAGTGAGGGGAACCCTTTAGATCTAGATCTTGGAGTTGCTTTGGGTTTCTCCTTTGTTCTTCCTCTCAAATCCCTTCCTAGCATTAGTTGCTTTGGTTGGATTTGGAAGTGAAGAACTTGACCACCTTGTGTGGTCTTGCCTTTTGCATTTGGTGCATAGGTTTGAGTTCCCCACGGTGATACGTGGGATTGAAGTTTGAGAAGCTTGTTACTCTTGGGTGCAGAGGGCTCCCAAGAGCCTGTTCCTCTTGGCTGCATTGTGTACCCTAGACGGTTGGTGGGCGTCACATCCCGAATTTTTGCCCTATAAAATTTTCTTTGACAAAACCAAAATTTGGATTTGAATTTGAATCTTCTGATCTTGGCCCTCTATTTTATTCCACATTTCCAAAACCCTCAAGGTTCACAAAATATTTGTCTTTTCCTTAATACAAAAGGGGCCTAAACCCTAGCCTTCCAAAGGAGCTATATCAAGGGTGACTTCAAAAATTCCCCAAAAATTCCTGAGTGATCCCCAACTAGAGTAGAACCCATTTATGCAAAAATATTGGGTGACTTGTTAGGAAAAGATTTGACTTTTCCCCCTGATTTATTTTCTGCCGAAAACCCCAAAACCCTAGCGTTCCAAAGGAAGTAGGTCAAAACCCTCTTCAATAATTCTACAAAAATTCAGGGAGGATCTCTAACAAGTATGTAACCCAAATATGCAAAAATATTCCCTACCTTGCTAGAGAATTTTTGGAGATTTTCTCCAGTTTACTTTCTGCCCCAAACTTGTTATTTTTGGAAACCCTACTGAATATTTTTCAAAAATTACAAAATTTATAGGGTAGGTGCTCTAGACCAATCCCTACCTACATGAATTTTTCTGGCCAATTGTCCTTTATTTTAAATGCCCAAAACCCCTTTTCCCTTTTTGACCAGAGGTGTTTGTTGAAATTTTTGCTTAACCAAAGTTTCGAATTTGGACAAAATTTGTTCTGCAAAGTTGTAGTACTTTGAATTTGGCACCTAGTGACGCGAAAGGTTTTGCATTTAGAGCAGTGACCTGACGGAAACATCTCCATGCCGATGTCGGCATGGCCATGACATGGGCATGCCCGCACCCGACGGCGCCGCCCCTTTATGGTCGCCGCCGGTGACCTCCCCCTCGCCTCCTCTCGTGTTCCCCTGCCTTCCCCACCTCCTCCATCGACTCCAGCACGCACGCGTCGCCCCTCCCTCGCCCCGCACGCCGCGGTCCGCTAGACGACGCGCCGCTCAGAACAGCGCCGCCGCGGGACCCTCACCTCACAGGGCCGCACTGGACGCCCGCCCCGCGAATCCCGTCGTCCAGGAACAGCTCCACCCAGCACAGCACCCCGGCCGCTACGCAGTCGACGCGCCGTCCATCGCTTCCCCCTCTGCCCCAGCCTCCACGCGCCGCCACCTCGCCCACGGTCGCACGGACCCCCACTGCCAGCACGCGCCACGCCGCCCCGAGCTTATCCGCGGGCGCGAAATCCGTCGTCTAGCTCCCCTCTGACGCTACACCATCGATGCGCCGTCCGTCGTCTCCCACCGCCCGGCCATCCTCGCCTCGACACCTCACCGCAAGCCCGCCGGGACACCCACCGTGGAGGGCTATAAAAGGAGCCCCCCGGCAGCAACCCAGCACCGCACCACCCTCCCCTCCCTCTGAGCCTCCTCCCCACACCGAATCAGCCCCTCGGGAGCTCCGAAACGCCGGCGACGGGCACGTCTCCGCCGCTCGGTCTCCGAGCAATTCCCCACCTCTAGAGCCCCCCCCCCCCCGCCACCAGCACCTCATCCCTCCCCCAATCCAAGTTCCCCGGAGCCCGTAGCCACCCTCACCTTTCCCTAGGATCGCCGGAATCGACGCCCTCGTCCTCGACGGTGAGCACGCCGGCGACGGTGACTCCCTCCCCTCTGTTCCTTTTCTTTTTTTTCCTAGAGCGTACCGGTTCGGCTAATGGGCCGCTGGCCAGTGGGACCAGGCCGTCAGACTTTTAAACATTTCCAAGTGTTTTCTTTTTTTCTCTGTTTTTAGAAATGGCAGATCCTAGGGTTATCTTTGAAAGGGTATATCTCACTCAAAAAAATTCAGAAAAATATGATTGGCTTTGTTTTGAAATTCTCTGTCCAATGCCACTGGTTTAAATTTATTTGAATATCATTTGACTACTGAACCTTTGAATGCCTTGTGGGAGGTTTTAACCTTGTTTTTAAATTTCTTTAATAGATTCAAACCCTCCATTTGAAGTGGAATTCGAACCTGTCCCTGAAGGCAAGCCATCAGCCCCCAACCATCCGTTCCCAAGTCATCGATGCTTTATTTGACTTGTTTGCGCGATAGTTGCATTCCACATGTCTTATTTCATGCCTATTATTTCATGTGACCTAATGCTACTTTTACTTTCTGCAATACGATAAACTCATGTTCCGTGAGTTGAGTTCCGGCCGGCGACTAAATACATGTCGGGCACCGCCCGTGTGGATTGAATCTCGCCTACTTTCAGTACTATTATTCCAAGTAACTTTACTTTTCTGCAATACGATAAACCCATCAAGTGTGGGTTGAGTTCCGGCCGGCGACTAAATACATGTCGGGCTCCGCCCACGTGGATTGAATCTCGTCTACTTTCCGTAGAGTGGGGTGTGCGTATTTATTTACTCAACCCGTGGCTGCAACTGGCTGGAGATATCTCCGTCCTCGCCCGGTTGATTTTGTCATTTTCATTTCTTACTCGACCCGTGGCTGCTACTGGCCGGAGACATCTCCGTCCTCGCCCGGTTGACCTTACTTTACCTTACTGAACTGCTATGTGGTTATTTGATGCTCATGTATATCTTGTGGACTAACGTTTGCTGCTGTCTTATGGCCGAGAATAAAACTGTCTAAAAAGATAACCACCTCCGTCGACTAGATTGAGTCAAATAGTGCCACTCGCCAAACACACCCGCACAACCATGCGTCGTTGAAATGGGAAGACCGTAGCTTAGTAGCCTATCGAACCTCTTTTGATGCTACCCACTTGGCAAGTCTAGTCGGATACTGCATAGTTGTGGTCGGGGCTAGTCTTGTGAAGGTTCCGGAGCTAGGCATTGCTCATGAGTTGGGGACGTACCGGATTCACTTCGTCATAAGACTTAGCCCGAGTGGTAAGTCGGTAGCTATACAAGGAGTGTCTTGGTAGAGCGTACGGCTACGGGGGAATAGGTTTGTGCGGCAGGTACCGGCCGTACAAGCTTAGACCCCAATGCGTGGATAAAAGTTGCAACCTCTCGAGAGTGTCAAATCTAGAATCTAGTATTGTTCCTACCTAAGGAACGGTGTTGGGTCCAGTCACACTAGAGTCGGTCCAGTCGAACACGGAGAAATAAATTCACTAAGTGGCCAGAGTTGGCCAAAGTGGAATGAGCTGAAAAGTGGACCATAGTTGGTCAAAGCTAAGCCCAGAAGTGGACCAGAGTTGGTCAAGCTTGAGAACATAAGTGTTGTGGATAGTGTTGTGTGGAAATGAGACTCGTTCTCATAAGCCACGGTTTTCGTCACAGGTAAGTAGGTAAGTTAAGTCCAACCGTTAAGCTTGGACTCGCACCTGCACCCATGCCATGCCATATAGGACCGTTGGTTACGGTTGATTGAGGATTGATGTCTTGCGAGTACATTCCATGTACTCACCTGGCTTTTCATGTGGCCAGATCCTCCTACCCCCGTCGCCGAGTACCCCTTGTACGAGAACTAGATCCGGTATCCAGGCAGAGCCCTGTGGAGTTAGGCCCTCTTCGTCGCACGCTTCCGCCAATCCGCTGACGCCCTCTGATGAAGTCATGTTTCGATAAATAATGTACAAACTGTTGTGTGCGCTAGGGCGCAGCCTTGTAATGAGACCCTTGTAATCCATCGTCGGTTCCCCGACCCCTTAATAAAGTGGTTATGTTCTGTTATCAAGTTGTCATATATTCAGTGCTCCTGGGACTGATATATGGGGTAACTCGATCTCCGGATCGGGGTGCCACAGAGCTTGGTATCAGAGCCTAACTGCCTGTAGGATACCCTAGTTCTAAACGGAGCCTTAGATAGCGAACGTTGCTTTGCTTGCTTTTAATTGTTTCTCTATCTGTTTGTGTTTTTCTAACCTTGCAACTCACATTTTTGGCTTCTAACTTTGGTACAGATGAAGTTTGAGCTACCCGTAGAAACCCCCGCCTTGAACGTTCCCGGCATGCCGCAATTCCTCCGTGAGATTTGGGCACACCTCTACCCAACCTCTCCTCCTCCGACCTACCGCGTGCTATGCTCCCGTCGTGAAGGGACTCACCCCGAGTTCATCGCCACCGTCTACTTGTGCGCCTCGCCCGTGGGCCATGGGCACACATACTCCCTCTCCTCCGGCGTCCACTACCAGGAGACCCGATCCATCCAAGAAGCCGCTGCAGATGCCATCGTTCTTCTCCGCACCCACGACCCTATCATGAGGAGGTGCCCCCGCTATGCACACCTCCCAAGGTTGGATTGGGGCAATGGAGATGTCCTCTTTCCCAACCCGAGGGATCTCTCTTCAAAACTCACCGCCCTTCTCCGGTACACATCCTACCTCCACCAGTATCTGCACAACACACCTTCTCACGCTAGCATGACTGCGGTTGGAGCAACAAGAGCACCAGGAATCGGTCCTTCCCACAAGATCCCTCCGTATTCAACCCACCTTCCCCGTACTCTTGACCAGCTGAGAGCAAAACTCGCTTCCACTCCCGCTCGAGCCACCGCGTTCCGTAGCTCTAGCGCCCCTCCTCGCTTCTTCACTGGATACACTCAGGAACCTCAGGCCCAGTGTCTCCGCGTCGACATCGGCACACCCTTCCCCTCGTACACCCCCATAGCGCTGGGAAGGAGCATCGACGGCATCGACATCATCGCACCTGCTACTCCCCTCGAGATGTAGCTCTAGACGCTAGCCTCCGGAGCGGTAGCGCTTGCATCCTAGTTGTGTATCGTAGTCGACGATCGCGTAGTCCGACGTGCGCGTGAATAATGTAGGAGTAATGGCTTGTCCCTCGCATAATATTGTGTACCATGTGTCATGTAACCCAACTCTCCATTGTATAAAAACGCCTTGGTTTTATCTCTTGCTTTTATTTGGATCTTCTTGGATGTTGCATTTCTCTCTCCCCTTATGGAAGCTCATGGCACCCGTCAACCCCACCTTCAACCAACCAGGATGAGGCCCAACACAGGTACAAGTGGCAGCCAAGGAACCCCAATCCGCCGTTCAGCCCGACAAGCCGGCATGGACCCAATGCCCCCACAGCCGCCAACCCCACGGGAACCAACTCCAAGCCAGCTATTGTTGATGATGGATGAATGCCACCAGCTGTACATGACTCAAATTATGAGAGAATTTGGCACCTACATGCAAGCACAGAACGCCCCTCGCCCGACCCGCTCCAAGCTGCAAGACTTTCAGCGTACTCGGCCACCCCAGTTCTCGCAGGCCACCAACCCACTCGAAGCAGATGATTGGCTCCGTACCATGGAAAAGAAGTTAGAGATCGCTCGCGTTGATGAGCAAGACAAGGTGCCTTTCGTCACTCACTATCTTGAAGGACCAGCCGATGTGTGGTGGGACAATCAGAAAGATATGAGAGGAAATGGAACCACTGTCACCTGGACTGAATTCCAAGAAATATTCCGCAAAGCCTACATACCCTCAAGCCTCATGAAGATGAAGCAGCAGGAACTCCTAGCACTCACCCAGGGCAACTCAACTGTAAGTGAGTACCTGACCAAGTTCAACGATCTTGCCCGTTATGCCCCGGATGATGTCAACACAGATGAGAAGAAGAAGGACAGATTTCTCCATGGAATGCACCAGGCCATCAAGACCCAGCTCAGCGTCCTACAGTTTCCAGATTTTCAAGCCATGGTAAACACCGCACTGATTTCAGAGAAGGAACACCGCACCATCTATGATTCCCACAAGAAGAAGTTTGAGTCTCGCAAGCACCAACCAGAAGAAGCTCACAAGAAGCCACGTACCTGGCCACCCAACTCACAGGACACTGCACCTCCAACCACTTGGACCCCACCAAGAAAGGAAGGATACCCCCGCAATGAGTTCTACCACAAGCGTCCACTCGTGGATGACTGCAAGAGGGAAAATTCCTGCTTTAAGTGCGGCAAGAAGGGGCACTACATAGCTGATTGCCCGTTGACCAAGGACAACAATGGCAGTAACAACAATAGCAACCTCAACAACCCTCCCGCCGGAACAATGAAGCCACCTCAAGTCGCTCGTGTCCACCACCTGTCCGCCGAAGAAACCTACGAAGCTTCAGATGTGACGCTTGGTATGTGAACCACCAACGCTAAACTTGCAATAATTTTTGTTGACCCTGGAACTCCCCACTCTCTCGTCAGAAGGTTTCGTTGCAAGGCACCGTTTAGGTTTTCCCCTAGACTTGGACCTAAGCCACGAGTTCACGCGTGAGGAATGTCCCCTTCAAAGTTCGGACAAGCCAGAACGCCACACCCACAGCAGAGTCACAAGGTTAAATAGAGGATAAACCCACCAAAAGAGGAAGCCCCCTGGAAATGAGAGGATTCTTTGAGGGCAGAATAACCATACCTATTCCATGAGCAACTCGAATCTCGGGGACGAGATTCATTTTAAGGGGGGAAGGTTTGTCACATCCCGAATTTTGGCCCTATAAAATTTTCTTTGACAAAACCAAAATTTGGATTTGAATTTTAATCTTCTGATCTTGGCCCTCTATTTTATTCCACATTTCCAAAACCCTCAAGGTTCACAAAATATTTGTCTTTTCCTTAATACAAAAGGGGCCTAAACCCTAGCCTTCCAAAGGAGCTATATCAAGGGTGACTTCAAAAATTCCCCAAAAATTCCTGAGTGATCCCCAACTAGAGTAGAACCCATTTATGCAAAAATATTGGGTGACTTGTTAGGAAAAGATTTGACTTTTCCCCCTGATTTATTTTCTGCCCAAAATCCCAAAACCCTAGCGTTCCAAAGGAAGTAGGTCAAAACCCTCTTCAAAAATTCTACAAAAATTCAGGGAGGATCTCTAACAAGTATGTAAACCAAATATGCAAAAATATTCCCTACCTTGCTAGAGAATTTTTGGAGATTTTCTCCACTTTACTTTCTGCCCCAAACTTGTTATTTTTGGAAACCCTACTGAATATTTTTCAAAAATTACAAAATTTATAGGGTAGGTGCTCTAGACCAATCCCTACCTACATGAATTTTTCTGGCCAATTGTCCTTTATTTAAATGCCCAAAACCCCTTTTCCCTTTTTGACCAGAGGTGTTTGTTGAAATTTTTGCTTAACCAAAGTTTCGAATTTGGACAAAATTTGTTCTGCAAAGTTGTAGTACTTTGAATTTGGCACCTAGTGACGCGAAAGGTTTTGCATTTAGAGCAGTGACCTGACGAAAACATCTCCATGCCGATGTCGGCATGGCCATGACATGGGCATGCCCGCACCCGACGGCGCCGCCCCTTTATGGTCGCCGCCGGTGACCTCCCCCTCGCCTCCTCTCGTGTTCCCCTGCCTTCCCCACCTCCTCCATCGACTCCAGCACACACGCGTCGCCCCTCCCTCGCCCCGCACGCAGCGGTCCGCTAGACGACGCGCCGCTCGGAACAGCGCCGCCGTGGGACCCTCACCTCACAGGGCCGCACTGGACGCCCGCCCCGCGAATCCCGTCGTCCAGGAACAGCTCCACCCCGCACAGCACCCCGGCCGCTACGTAGTCGACGCGCCGTCCGTCGCTTCCCCCTCTGCCCCAGCCTCCACGTGCCGCCACCTCGCCCACGGTCACACGGACCCCCACCGCCAGCACACGCCACGCCGCCCCGAGCTTATCCGCGGGCGCGAGAATCCGTCGTCTAGCTCCCCTCTGACGCTACACCATCGACGTGCCGTCCGTCGTCTCCCACCGCCCGGCCATCCTCGCCTCGCCACCTCACCGCAAGCCCGCCCGGACCCCCACCGTGGAGGGCTATAAAAGGAGCCCCCCGGCAGCAACCCAGCACCGCACCACCCTCCCCTCCCTCTGAGCCTCCTCCCCACACCGAATCAGCCCCTCGGGAGCTCCGAAACGCCGGCGACGGGCACGTCTCCGCCGCTCGGTCTCCGAGCAATTCCCCACCTCTAGAGCCCCCCCCGCCACCAGCACCTCATCCCTCCCCCAATCCAAGTTCCCCGGAGCCCGTAGCCACCCTCACCTTTCCCTAGGATCGCCGGAATCGACGCCCTCGTCCTCGACGGTGAGCACGCCGGCGACGGTGACTCCCTCCCCTCTGTTCCTTTTCTTTTTTTTCCTAGAGCGTACCGGTTCGGCTAATGGGCCGCTGGCCAGTGGGACCAGGCCGTCAGACTTTTAAACATTTCCAAGCATTTTCTTTTTTTCTCTGTTTTTAGAAAGGGCAGATCCTAGGGTTATCTTTGAAAGGGTATATCTCACTCAAAAAAATTCAGAAAAATATGAACCTTTTTGCATTGGCTTTGTTTTGAAATTCTCTGTCCAATGCCACTGGTTTAAATTTATTTGAATATCATTTGCCTACTGAACCTTTGAATGCCTTGTGGGAGGTTTTAACCTTGTCTTTAAATTTCTTTAATAGATTCAAACCCTCCATTTGAAGTGGAATTTGAACCTGTCCCTGAAGGCAAGCCATCAGCCCCCAACCATCCGTTCCCAAGTCATCGATGCTTTATTTGACTTGTTTGTTACTTGTTTGCGCGATAGTTGCATTCCACATGTCTTATTTCATGCCTATTATTTCATGTGACCTAATGCTACTTTTACTTTCTGCAATACGATAAACTCATGTTCCGTGAGTTGAGTTCCGGCCGGCGACTAAATACATGTTGGGCACCGCCCGCGTGGATTGAATCTCGCCTACTTTCAGTACTATTATTCCAAGTAACTTTACTTTTCTGCAATACGATAAACCCATCAAGTGTGGGTTGAGTTCCGGCCGGCGACTAAATACATGTCGGGCTCCGCCCACATGGATTGAATCTCGTCTACTTTCCGTAGAGTGGGGTGTGCGTATTTATTTACTCAACCCGTGGCTGCAACTGGCTGGAGATATCTCCGTCCTCGCCCGGTTGATTTTGTCATTTTCATTTCTTACTCGACCCGTGGCTGCTACTGGCCGGAGACATCTCCGTCCTCGCCCGGTTGACCTTACTTTACCTTACTGAACTGCTATGTGGTTATTTGATGCTCATGTATATCTTGTGGACTAACGTTTGCTGCTGTCTTATGGCCGAGAATAAAACTGTCTAAAAAGATAACCACCTCCGTCGACTAGATTGAGTCAATTAGTGCCACTCGCCAGACACACCCGCACAACCATGCGTCGTTGAAATGGGAAGACCGTAGCTTAGTAGCCTATCGAACCTCTTTTGATGCTACCCACTTGGCAAGTCTAGTCGGATACTGCATAGTTGTGGTCGGGGCTAGTCTTGTGAAGGTTCCGGAGCTAGGCGTTGCTCATGAGTTGGGGACGTGCCGGATTCACTTCGTCATAAGACTTAGCCCGAGTGGTAAGTCGGTAGCTATACAAGGAGTGTCTTGGTAGAGCGGACGGCTACGGGGGAATAGGTTTGTGCGGCAGGTACCGGCCGTACAAGCTTAGACCCCAACGCGTGGATAAAAGTTGCAACCTCTCGAGAGTGTCAAATCTAGAATCTAGTATTGTTCCTACCTAAGGAACGGTGTTGGGTCCAGTCACACTAGAGTCAGTCCAGTCGAACACGGAGAAATAAATTCACTAAGTGGCCAGAGTTGGCCAAAGTGGAATGAGCTGAAAAGTGGACCATAGTTGGTCAAAGCTAAGCCCAGAAGTGGACCAGAGTTGGTCAAGCTTGAGAACATAAGTGTTGTGGATAGTGTTGTGTGGAAATGAGACTCGTTCTCATAAGCCACGGTTTTCGTCACAGGTAAGTAGGTAAGTTAAGTCCAACCGTTAAGCTTGGACTCGCACCTGCACCCATGCCATGCCATATAGGACCGTTGGTTACGGTTGATTGAGGATTGATGTCTTGCGAGTACATTCCATGTACTCACCTGGCTTTTCATGTGGCCAGATCCTCCTACCCCCGTCGCCGAGTACCCCTTGTATGAGAACTAGATCCGGTATCCAGGCAGAGCCCTGTGGAGTTAGGCCCTCTTCGTCGCACGCTTCTGCCAATCCGCTGACCCCCTCTGATGAAGTCATGTTTCGATAAATAATGTATAAACTGTTGTGTGCGCTAGGGCGCAGCCTTGTAATGAGACCCTTGTAATCCATCGTCGGTTCCCCGACCCCTTAATAAAGTGGTTATGTTCTGTTATCAAGTTGTCATATATTCAGTGCTCCTGGGACTGATATATGGGGTAACTCGATCTCCGGATCGGGGTGCCACAGTGGGTGTCGCGAAGATCTTCAAGTTGTGAAGCTTCGGGAACATTGTATGGGTTTGGTCAATGCCCTCAAGAAGACCTCATTGTACGGGTTTGGTCAACGCCCTCAAGACGACCTCATAGTGGATGAGCAAATCCCCCATCGGGTATTCCTCACGGGAGGAGCTCATGGAGAATGCGGTGAGCACGGGCGTGCTTGTAGGAGGGCCAAGGAGCCTCCACACCCCTCCAACGTAGACGTACTTCCATTGGGAAGGAACTACGGGAAACAAACCTCCGTCTCCACTTGTGTCGGTTATCTCTATAACCAAACCCCTTTACTTATGCATTTACTTTGTGATAGCCATTGAGCTTGAAGTACTATATATCTTGCTATCCTTGTTGTTTAACTTGCCTAGCATAAGTTGTTGGTGCACATAGGTGAACCAAGTATATTAGGTTTTGTGCTTGATAAATTAAATGCTAGTTTTATTCCGCATTTATCAAGCCTTAAACGTAAAAGTTTTAAATCGCCTATTCACCCCCCTCTAGGCGACATCTCGTTCTTTCAATTGGTATCAGAGCAAGGTCTCTCCTTGTTAGGATTCACCGCCTAGAGAGCAAAGATGTCGTTTAGGGAATTAGTGCACGATCCCACTTTTATATTCGATGGCACAAATTATGTTGTTTGGAAAATTCGCATGCTTAATCTTTTTAGGGACATAAGTCCAAATATAGAGAGAATTTTAGATATGGGATTTCCTCCTCCAAAGGACTCTCAAAAGTTGTCTTTAGAGGATGAGGAAATCTCTTATCTTGATTCTCTAGTATCTAATGCAATTGTCCATGTTTTGAGTGATATAGTTCTCGGGTCAATCATGCCTTATGGAAATGCTCATGAGCTTTGGACGAAGCTTCAAAATAAATATGGCAAGTCCAAGATTGATGAGGATGATTGTTATCCTTCCACCTCCGGACGTGATGAGTTCTCAACTTCGTCTACTCCACCTATATGTGGTAAGCCACAAACTAATGACATGGTGAGTAGTGATGGCCATTGCAATGTTTATAGTGAGTTCACTATTAATGATCCTTTGTCTCTATCTCATTGCAATGCTTCATCTAAGGACTTAAACACTTCTAGCACTATAAATACTTTACATGCTTGTGTTGATAGTCCTTGCATATCATGTAGAAATTGCATGAATAAATCTCATGATGATATGCTAGCAATATCTTGTTGCCATGATCAAAATGCTTGTGTTTCCTCTAGTCCTTGTGTTCCTAACAATGTAGAGGAAATCGAACTGTTTATGAAACAAGATATGAATCTAAGTGATGCATCAACTAACGGTTCTTCTTCATCAACTATTTTTTTGCCTTATGGCTAAATCCTTAAGTAATGATGACGATAATGATAATGATGATGTTGATAATGATGCTCTCTTGGATAAGATGAAAAATGTTGTCCTTCATGCTCTTCGTAAAAATGATAATGCTTCCTCTACTTTCTTAAACATCATGTCTATTGTTGATGAAAGTAAAAATATTATTGATGAGTAGAAGACACCATTGAGAAAATGGAAGCTCGTGAGCGTGATTATGCTAATGAGATTGCGGATTTCTCTATTGCTCTTGAAGAAGAGCAAGGTCGTAGGTCGACCCTTGAGGAAACTCTCGTGGATCTTGAGGAGTCTAGTAATCTAGATATGTCTAAATTAAGAAAAGAACATGATCATGCTCAAGCTCTTGCTAAAGTCTTAAAAACTAAAAATAGTGAGCTTGTTGTTGAAAATGTTAGACTTCTTGAGGCTAATGAGAAACTAGAAAAGGATCTCAAGTCTTTGTTAAGTTCTCTCGCAAGTCTAAATAAGTCTCATGATCAACTTCAAGCTCAAATTCTAAAAGAGCTTCCTTCTTGTTCTCCTATTGCTATTAATAATGATGCTTGTGCTACTAACTCTACTCCTTGTGAAGCATCCATTTTAAGGGAGAACGTTGAGCTAAGGGCTCAACTTGAGTTGCTAACTAGCAATTATGAGAAATTGGAAGAAAGTCATAAAAAGCTATCTAGCTCTCATGATGATCTTCTAGTGTCCCATGATAGGCTAAAGCTAGCTCATGAGGCTATCACTACCAAGGTAACATCTAGTGAGCCTCGTGTGGACATTGGCACATCCTCTACTAATAATGCTATATTGCCATGTGCTAGTCCTAGTAGTTCATCCACTCACAATGTTGGCACATCATGTGATGAATTACTTTCCTTGCCTTGTTGCTCTAACAATGATGCATCTACCTCCTCTAGTACTTGTGTTATCACTAACCATGTAGAGTAAAGGAATGAGCTCAAGGCCCAAGCCACTTCTTTGAAGAAAGGCTTCGAAAACAGTCATAAAGGGAAGTCCACACCTGACAACATGTTGAGTGTGCAACAATCCCCCAATGAGAAAAGTGGACTTGGATTCAACTCCAATAATAAAAACAAGTCCAATATTGACAATAAGAAGGGCCAAGAACTAGTCAAGAATCCGGCCAATATTACTTGCTTCAAGTGCAAGATTGAAGGGCACCATGTTAGAGATTGCCCTATGAAGAAGAAGCCTCTTAGTGAGAAGCAACTAGGGAAGCGGCCTCTTGTTCAATCTTATGCTCAACCACGAGTTGAACAATGGCCACCTCCTAAGAAGACTCAAGTCAATGCTCCTCAAGTTGAGGAGCCTATCAAGAAGAAGGAGAAGAGTCGAAGTTGCTACTTATGCCGTGAGAAGGGTCACTTGGCTTCTTCATGCACTAGCGGTACCCTATCCAACCCCGTTATAATTGATGATGTTTATTCTCTTAGGAAGGATAGGATTGCCAATGTGGTTGCCAAATATGTGGGTGCTCAAAGTGGTGTCAAGAAAAGAACCATTTGGGTACCCAAACCTATTGTGACTAACCTCTTAGTACCCAACTTTGTTGGGGATCAACAAGCTCAAACTTGATCAATAGGTTGTGTTGGAGGACATTGGAGACTTGGCTATCTTATGAAGAACTAAGGGATCTTCATGGTTATATTTCCTCAAGCCAAGTCATTTGTATTATCACATATCTATCTTATACCCAATGTTCCTCCTTGCGGTAACTTGTACTTAACTCATTTACATTGAAAGTTACTTGCCCCCTTGCATGTGTTAGTTTTGTTCCTAGCATGTGTTTGTATATGATGTGCTTCTTTCTTACTTATCTTGAGAAATCAAGTATGTGTTTGTTAGTTGTGTATCATGTATGTGTAAACTTTGTGTTGAGCCTTTTATTGGATCTTGTGTGGATTTTATTTTACTCTTTTGGGAGATTAATGGACTATACCAATTTTGGGTGAGTGACTTGCTTTATGCACTTCACAAGCCCAAAAATGTGTATTCATGATGTACACCATATAGTATTGATATAGCAAGATTATCTAGTCTCTATGTGGTATGTATCATTCATGAGAAATTCAAATTCTATAATGTCCATTAATTTCTCTAGTTGGTTTTTAGTTGCCTCTTGTTAGAAAGAAATGGATCATCACGTTATGGGGGAGTAATAAGCTATGTGCCTGTTACAATTCTAGAAAATGTGAACATTTGAGGTTTTGCCACTTGGATTTGATATTGTAAATTATCCTATTCCTATGTGGCATGTTAGCTCGAACAAGTTCCAATTTTATTGAGTGCTTCTATTTGATTTTCTTTTGGATCTTGTTTGCATGAGTTTTGCTTGGTGTGGTTTTCCTCAAATATGTATTTCCATATGCTATTTGAGAAATCATTCGCTCCATATTATTTTAACCATGGCTTTGCCGGTTGGTTCGAATAGTTGGAACTACCAACAAATTCTATCAAATATGGCGTTGTTTTAATTCTTATCTTGTGCCATATGATTTATCTTGTGAGGATATTCTTGAATATCTCTATCACCGGGAAAATATTTCCTTTTACTCATTGTCCTTGGACAATTGGTACTCATGTTTGTGGTAGATTATTTGTGATTATCCTTACGTTTGGCCTTTGCTATTAATTGCCTCATCTCTTGCCAAGTATTTTCTTTGACTCCCTTTGTCTTCCTTTCCTCTTGTGGATCTTTATGTCTTGTTGATCTTGTTAGTGCTTTAAATGGCATATGAGGAGTAATGATCCCTTGTGTGTGCGTTTTGTATTCAAATGCAAATCCTAAAGATAATGCACGAATCTCGGGGGAGCTTTTCTTTATTATTTAGAACTCTATCTTATCAATTGACATTTGATCCTTTCAATTGGCATTTAATTTCTTTCCATGGTGTTTATGGAAGACAAACCTTATTCCTTTTTATGCTTTGTGCCATCATGAAAAGTGTAGAGAGTGTTTGGTTTGTTTGTTGTAACCTTGCTCTCTCTAGGGAGTTGCTTTCTCATTAGTCGATTTGTGTCTTATCTTCTTAAATGAGAAAACCCAATGAGCATTTATCTTTTTATCTTATCTTCTATGCTCATTGATCTTGCTTAGGTACCTTCAATTGTATCTATTGAAATTTTATATCTCATCCATAGATATTTGTTTCAATTGGTATCTCTTATGGGAGCTTTGATACCTCGTTTCTTGATTTTATTTTACTTGATGTCTTTCAAGTAATACTCTTCTCTTGGTATCTTTGCCTCTTGCGGGTATCTTATTTTCAATTGGCGTCTTATCTCGCATGTGTTGTTTGATTTGATTCCTTTTGATACCTCACTTTATGTGCTGATGTGTTGGAATCAATCATTGGTTGTTTTAATTTTTCCTTGATCATGTGTTGATTTGGATTTTGATATAATTTGGACAACCTTTTCGTGTCACACCCTGGTGTGCCTACTTTTGGTTTACTTGGTGTTTGTGTCCAAATTGTATCTTTTTGGTTCTAGAAAGTCTTTGCATGCATATTTATTAATATATATATCTTACGGCATGCTTGTCTTTTTGTTCCAATATATAGGGTATACTCCACCAAATCCTAAATCGGCTAAGATGTGCATTAAATTCAATTTCATATCTATATGCACATATTTATGTGGAGTGTGTCCTATATATTGTAGTGTATCTAACTACTATGGGACCCAATGAGTTTGGGAACCATTCTGTACTTGAATTGTGTTTTAGGTACAATGGAGATGCATTGGATGCTTGCCTCATTCATAAGGAAGGTGTTCTCACCATGTGATTATAGGAGTCAAGCTACGATGATTAACGAACTCTCATCTTCTTCATCACCAATGACATTTCGGTAACAAA
This sequence comes from Puccinellia tenuiflora, assembly GCA_012064385.1. Lineage (NCBI taxonomy): Eukaryota > Viridiplantae > Streptophyta > Magnoliopsida > Poales > Poaceae > Puccinellia > Puccinellia tenuiflora. The sequence continues at coordinate 866,567 of QRDG01000281.1, read as the reverse complement.
TGTCTACCTCATGCATACCTTTCTAGTACTCAACCTTGTGTAGGTTGCTTCTTGGCATGGATGCTTTCATATGCAATTGTTGTGGTTTTGGCTTATTTCTTGCACTTGATATGTCTTTGTGATATTTGTGATGAAATTGCAAAAACTTTCCTTCAATTGATATCCTTCTTATGATACTTGTTGCCTTTTCTCAAAGCATCTCCACTATATCTTGTTCCCTTAGTGATATGTGTGATGTCTTTGATGTGTTTGAAGTCCATTTATATACAATAATGAGATAAATTTGAGCTATGTGCTATGCTTTTAAGCAATAATCTCCTTTGTATATTTATGACTTCCCCTTTTGGATACCATGTTATCTTCTTCTTCAACCATTTCGTATCTACATGTTTCTTTGTGGATGTATTCTTCAATGATTTGTCTACCTAGAAACCTATATATATGAGAGAGGTCACTTTTAATTGGTATCCTATTTCTTTCGAGTCACCTTGATTTGTATCTATAATTTTTTGGTGGCTCCAAATTTGTCTCGTGAGTGCTTGTCTTATTTTTATTTGCATCTTTGCACACTCATGTTTTATTGAAGATCTTTGACCTCATGCTTATCATGGTGAGCATGCTGATTTTTATTGACTAAATGTTCTTACTAGCTCTTGGCTTTTTCAATTGGTTTTAGTTTCCAATTGGTACCCTTGAGCTTGTAAACATACTCTTTTTCTTTAAAGATCTTCTTTGCATCTTGTGTGTTGGCAAGACGTGATGTCGTTTTTGTCTCTCATTTGGTTAAGGCTATGATGATGATCTATCTCATCCCTCTTTTTGTCTTACCAAACAAATTTTCTTGTCACACACACTTATGCTCGGTTGGGCCTCTCTTATGTTGAATCTTTTCAATTGGTATCTTCTCATGGCACAACCATATCTTTGGTGCAAGTGCAATGGTTTGCTTGAGTTTTATGCACTTTTGCACTTGTTGTGTGTTCTAGATGATTTTGGGGGAGTGAGGATTCCATATTTGTGCACTCTTCAATAGTGCATGAACATTGGGGAGCTTCTCCATTTTCATTTAGAACACTCTTTTCGGATCTTTTCGATTGCTTTTCTTCCTTTGGGAAGATGTTTAAAAAGGGATGTCATCTTATTTGCAATCTTTAGATCTTCAATATAGTTTGATTTCCTCTACCTATTCGTCATTGAATATGTAATTTTGATTTCACTCATATCTTGAGAAATGCACACCTTATGGAGGAACTCATATTATATTGGCCTTCTAAAATTTTCCTCCCATTTCGGAAATATATGCCAATGGGGGAGAAGTTTAGAGGGTTTAAGGGAATTTTGTTTTATGATTTTGTTTGGTTCTTAAGCATTTGCCTTTATGCTCTTGCGTGCTTACTTGTTTGTCTTGCAAGTATGCTTAATTCATTATATAAACCCTCTTAAAAAGGGATTGTCATCAATTAACAAAATGGGGGAGATTGAAAGAGCATGGTTTCCCCATGTGTGGTTTTGGTAATTAATGACAATCCTTAAGGACTAATGTGTGCTTTGAGCTATACTTGTAGGTTTGGTCCATAGCAATGATTGATCTCCATATGTTGGAGTCAAGGCTAAAAGAAGAAGAGTTTATGTTGATCAAGACTAAGTGCAAGTTGATCAGTTTATGTTGATCAAGGCTAATTGCAAGTTGATCAACACACAAGGCTAGGGATGTACCATGAGGAATCGTATGATCCCATGGTATGGTAAGCAATTGTCCATATAGCTTTGTGAACTAACCCATGATCTATGTGCTTGTATCTCTATGTGTGGTTAGGTAGTTCTCCATGAGCATGCAACGAAAGGGATATCCTATGTAGCCCATGGAGGATGGCGTCACGTGGTGATCGTCATCAAGATAAAGGCCAAGTGAATATATGTCGAAGAGTGTCTCTACCATCTTGGTGTATGGGGGAGCATGTTGTGAGTCTTCACCGAGCGGAGCGCAATCAAGGAAGGTGGTCCAACTTGAGAAGGTAAAGATCGTCATCATCAAGCTCAAGTAGATCATGCACAAGGCAAAGGTATGATCTTGATAGGTTTTCTATTTTACCGGTCTCATGATGTTAATTGAGAGACCGGGTTATATGATAGATAGCCATACTATCAAGAGGGCTCTCGAGCGAGTATCTTGATCATATCGTCGTAGAGAGCTCGAACCTTTGCATCCTTGGCATCATATTTATTGGTTCTTATTTGGCTCTTATCGTGGTGTGGTCTTGGTGCTTGTCGTGCTTGTCATGACAAGGCCAAGCTCACTGAAAACGGATTTCGTATGAATCTTCTCTTGCGTTTTCAGTTTTGGAGATTTTGCTGGTCCATCCGTGCGGAAGGTTTCACTCTTCCATTTATTAGCAAAATCACCCTTGCTTGGTTTCAATATTTCTACTTTTTGTTGGATAGCTCTTGTCATCCTCTTTACAACAAAATTGGATATACCTCGATCGGAATTTCCTAGCAAAAGTTATTCAGTTTCAGGGTTTTGCTGTTTTTCTCTGTGTAGCGGTAGTACCACCGGTGGTACCGCCAGCACCACCGCCAGGGAGGTGCTCTGTTAGCCCTCATCGGCAGTTCCGCCTCCTCTGGCGGTAGTACCGGTCCTGAGGACTTTGAGCCCTCTCCTGAGCTGTGCAGCACCGCCAGCAGTGCCGCCAGCACTACCGCCAGAGAGGTGCTCTGTTAGCCCTCAGCGGCAGTACTACCGCCAGAGGCGGTAGTACCGCTGCTGGGGACTTTGAGCCCTCTCCTAGGCTGTGCAGCACTGCCTGCAGTGCCGCCAGCACTGCCGCCGTTGATGCCCTCTGTTTCACCCCAGCGGTAGTACCACCGCCTCTGGCGGCACTATCGCTACTGTGGTGTCTTTTGAGAGCAGTTGGTGGGCTGAAACGCGTGGAGCGGTAGTACCGCCGCCTCTGGCGGTAGTACCACCGCCTCTGGCGGTAGTACCACCCCTGCGCGAATCTGCCCCCAATGGTTGGATTTTGGGGCAACCTATTTAAGGGGCCTTCTTCCCCAATGGTTGCCCAACTCTTTGCACTCTCTCTACTCCATTGTTGACCTTTTTTGAGAGCTTGCTTCCTCTCCATCCCTCCATGATTCTTGCCTCCTTTTAGAGGGAAAGAGAGAGGAGATCTAGATCTACCACTTAATCAAGCCATCTCTCCTCTAAGTGAGGGGAACCCTTTAGATCTAGATCTTGGAGTTGCTTTGGGTTTCTCCTTTGTTCTTCCTCTCAAATCCCTCCCTAGCATTAGTTGCTTTGGTTGGATTTGGAAGTGAAGAACTTGACCACCTTGTGTGGTCTTGCCTTTTGCATTTGGTGCATAAGTTTGAGTTCCCCACGGTGATACGTGGGATTGAAGTTCGAGAAGCTTGTTACTCTTGGGTGCATATGGCTCCCAAGAGCCTGTGCCTCTTGGGTACATTGTGTACCCTAGACGGTTGGTGGGTGTCGCGAAGATCTTCAAGTTGTGAAGCTTCGGGAACATTGTATGGGTTTGGTCAACGCCCTCAAGAAGACCTCATTGTACGGGTTTGTACAACGCCCTCAAGACGATCTCATAGTGGATGAGCAAATCCCCCATCGGGTATTCCCCACGGGAGGAGCTCACAGAGAATAGGGTGAGCACGGGCGTGCTTGTAGGAGGGCCAAGGAGCCTCCACACCCCTCCAAGGTAGACGTACTTCCATTGGGAAGGAACTACGGGAAACAAACCTCCGTCTCCACTTGTGTCGGTTATCTCTATAACCAAACCCCTTTACTTATGCATTTACCTTGTGATAGACATCGAGCTTGAAGTACTATATATCTTGCTATCCTTGTTGTTTAACTTGCCTAGCATAAGTTGTTGGTGCACATAGGTGAACCTAGTATATTAGGTTTTGTGCTTGATAAATTAAACGCTAGTTTTATTCCGCATTTATCAAGCCTTAAACGTAAAAGTTTTAAATCGCCTATTCACCCCCCCTCTAGGCGACATCTCGTTCTTTCAACTTGTCATTAGCAACTCTTTCTCTGACAAAGTGAAAATAAATCTCAATATGGTTAGTGTGAGCATGAAACACTGGATTTGCAGACAAGTAGGTAGCTCCTAAGTTGTCACACCAAAGACAAGGTTTTTATTTTAATTTGACTCCAAGTTCTCCAAGTAAAGACTCAACCCAAATTAACTCTGTTGTAGCATTTGCCAAGGCTTTGTATTCAGCTTCAGTACTAGAACGAGACACTATAGCTTGTTTTCTGGCACTCCATGAGACCAAGTTTGGTCCAACAAATATTGCAAAACCTCCTGTGGAACGCCTATCATCAAGACAGTCTGCCCAATCTGCATCTAAGAAAGCACTGAGAAGTGTGGAGGAAGACTCTGTGAAGGTGATCCCAAGTTTCAAGATACCTTGCACGTATCTGAGAATACATTTAGCAGCTGTCCAATGTGTTGTAGTTGGAGCATGAAGATACTGACAAACCTTATTAACTGAATAAGACAAATCTGGTCGTGTCAAAGTCAAGTACTGCAAGGCTCCAACAATGCTTATGTATTGAGTATTGTCATCGGGACCAAGTGGTGTTCCATCAGTAAGAGACAACTGTTCTGATGAAGACAAATGCGTGGGGGCTGGCTTGCAGTTCCGCATACCCACCTTCTCGAGTATTTCAGTGGCATATTTCTCCTGTGTCAGTAACAAGCCATTGTGGATTTTTTTAACCTCAATGCCTAAGAAGAAGTGTAAGTCACCTAAATCCTTTATGGCAAAATCATCATTGAGATCTCAAAGCAAGGCAGATATGGCATGATCAGAGGAACTTGTTACTATGATGTCATCAACATAAATTACAACAAACATAGTGATACCTGACTTGTCATAGAGAAACAAAGAAGTATCAGCCTTGGATGATATGAACCCAAGTGAACATAGTTTTGAACTCAGCCTAGAATACCATGATCGAGGTGCCTGTTTTAATCCATATACCGCTTTGTCAAGTTTGCAAATATAATGAGGAGTACTGAGATTCTCAAAACCTGGGGGTTGTTTCATGTATACCTCCTCTTCCAGAACACCATGCAGAAACGCGTTCTTGACATCTAGCTGTCGTAAACTCCAACCTCGAGAAACTGAAAGTGCCAGAACTGTCTGAATAGTTGCAATTTTAACAACTGGACTAAAGGTATCTTCATAATCTATGCCATACATTTGTTTAAAACCTTTTGCAACTAACTGTGCCTTATACCTATCAATTGTGCCATCTGCATTCTTCTTGATGCGATAAATCCACTTACAGTCAATCAGATTTTGATTTGTGCTTGGTGGAACAAGGTGCCATGTCCTGTTTTGAAGTAACGAGTCATACTCATCTTCCATTGCCTTTCTCCAGTTTGAATCATTCAGTGCCTCAGATAAACAGGATGGTTCTCCTGTGGATGTTAGCATGCCATATCTAGCAGGATCATCATTTTCCTTATAGATCTTAGGTTGACGACCATACCTAATAGTACCATCCTTGTAACTTTTCGGTTGTTGAATACCTTTCTAGAAACGAGTACGTGGTTCTGAAGTAGGCGGTGTAGCAGGTTGTAAAGGTGCCAAAGAAGCTGAACCAGAACTGGCCAGTGGACTGTCAACAGCTTCTGCAGCCACAGAGGATCCAGAACTGGCGAGAGACGCATGTGGTGCTGCATGTGCATGGTCTGCATGCGCATGCGAGGATGCAGACGCGGAGGGAGACTCTGTTGTGCGGGACGAGGCGACAGGAGAAGCTGCACGGGAAAGGCCGAGAGAATCCTCCTCGGGATCTGACACTTCGGGATCTGCTTCGGGATCAAGTGAGACAGAGGAATGTTCCTCCTCGTGTCCAGCACCAGTTTCGGCTGTTTGTGACATGTTTTCAACATCAATTTCTGCTTGATTTTCTTCTCTGTTTTCAGTGCGGTTTTCTTCCACAGCTTCACTGTCCTGCAACACATTAATAATAGGAACAATAGGCAATATATGATCATCAATATTTTGTGCATCCCCATGATGAGAAGTGGAAGACGGAAGGAGCAAAATCTCATGCTTAAGACGGGAACCGGCATTTGGGTGAAGTGTGGCAAACGGAAAGACATTTTCATCAAAGACAACATCCCATGAGATATAGACACGGCCTGTAGAGACATCTAGACATTTGACACCTTCGTGGAGGGGGCTATAGCCGAGGAAAACACATCGTTTTGAGTGAAAAGAGAGTTTACGCTTATTATAAGGGCGTAGATTGGGCCAACAAGCATAGCCAAAGGTTCGTAGGGCATCATAGTTAGGTTTAACTTGAAGAAGACGCTCAGTAGGAGTTTCAAAATTAAGAACTTTGCTGGGAAGCAAGTTTATAAGAAAGGTGGCTGTAAGAAAGGCTTCATCCCAGAACTTGAGAGGCATAGATGCATTTGCAAGCAGCGCAAGACCAACTTCTACAATGTGACGATGTTTTCTTTCAGCTGAACCATTTTGTTGATGAGCATGTGGACAAGAAACATGATGTGTGATACCCACTTTTTGAAAGAAGCCATTTAATTTCTCATACTCACCCCCCCCCCCAGTCAGTTTGCATAGTAATAATTTTTCTAACAAACTTGCGTTCAACATATTGTTGAAAGTTAAGAAAGACTTGATATACATCAGAACACTTCTTAAGCAGATAAATCCAAGTAAATTTACTAAAGTAATCGATAAAAGTTTACATAGTATGCATGGTTGCCAACAGATATAGGGGTCGGACCCCATACATAAGAGAAAACTTGCTCCAATGGAACAGTAGGCACACTAGTGGAAATAGGATAAGGCAACTGATGACTCTTGGCAAGTTGACAAGAATCACATACATATGGATTTATTTCAGGAGAGTAAGCTAGATTATTCTTTCTAAGAATTTGTTGAACTATAAAAGACGATGGATGCCCTAGACGACAACTGTCGTGGTATTGTCGATTCTAGCCGCAGCAGGGGTGCCATCGAGCTAGGTAGAGAGAGGGGTTTTGGAGACGTGGGGTGTTCCGGCATCGAGGTGACAAAGGGTTTACCCAGCTTCGGATCTCGCAACGGTGGCGAAACCCTACGTGCTGCTATAATTCACTATAAGGCAATATCGCCGAGTTACAGTGAATTGAGGTTGAGATCGTCTGTGCCCTAAGGCGTCCCAGGGGCCGGCTTATAAAGGCGTCCAGACCCTGGGCTTACAGGAGGAAACCTAACCGACTAAGAACAGAGTCCTACTCTAACCCGGCTTGGGCCTTGCCTTGTGGGCTAAGTCTTCTGCAATGCAGGCCGGCTTCTAGAGTCTTCCCTTAGCCGGATGGGCCTCCCGTGCTTCAGCATACTGGGCCGCCCGGTAAGCCGGATTCGGCTTACCACCACTTTGGGCCACCCTGGTCTGCTGGCTTTTAGTCTTCTCTGTGAGGACACCTGTTCGGCATAACCCCAACAGTAGCCCCCGGAAAGCTTCAAGTACTTCAGCGGCTGGCTTCAATCTTCCGGCAATATGTTGTCCAAGAAATTCATCATCTGTCTTCAGTCTTGGAGCATTCCCAGAAACCTGAAATCATGTCGAACAGCTTTGTCGATTTCAACTGCGCCGGCTTTGAATGTCGAAAAAACACTTGAACGTGCAACGACACGCGTCCGCCGATTTGACAACTACGTCAAACCCGGCGTGGTGAGTGGAGGAGCATCTTTTGAATGCAGGGGCTAGTTTCCGTTTTTCCCGCGCTGGAACCGAGGCATCGGAGAGAAGGAACCGTCACCAACGGCTTGATCCGAGACACGTGGCGCAAAACCTGGCTACGAACCGTTGCACACATCTCGGCGCAAAAAGCTACGAACCGTTGCACACATCTCGGCGCAAAACCTGGCTACGCTCCGGGCCATGACACAGTGGCTCTAGCAAAAGCCGCTGCCGAAGCCGCTGCCACGATGGCTTCTGTTGCCACAACCGCCGAAGCCGCCGTCGAGGACGCATGCGTTGGCGAGGAGGAAGAGGAAGAGGAAGCCGTCATCGGCAAGGACGCAGCCAACAACCCGTCTCGCAACTGGGCCTGCTCGGTTGTGGATGAAACCGAATTGAAGGGGATGGAGACCGACGGAGCCATTGTTCCCACTTCTGAGTCGAATCCGACTTGGCGATCCGCCAACGGCGACCCCTACCCGACTCCCATTAGAGACGAGCGGGTACTTCTTTCTTCCCATGTAATTAGGGGATTCTCCTTGCCGCTGTCGGCTTTCATGATCGATCTCTTAGATCACTACGGCCTCCAGCTCAACAACATAACCCCGAACAGCCTGCTGTACATCTCTGGCTTTGTAGCGCTGTTCGAAGGGTACTTAGGCATAAAACCTAGGTTAGACTTCTTCGAACGTTGCTTCTTAGTCAAGAGGCAGACCGTCAACAAGGAGCTGCTGGTGGCCGGCACAATAAGCTTCAATTGCCGCCGAGACATCGACTGGTACCCTCAAGTGCCAATTGTGGATTCGGCAAAGGGATGGGTGTCCACCTTCTTTTACTGCAAGGATGTGGCGTCTCCAAACCGACTGCAGGGGCTCGCCCCTTTCACAGACGAAGCCGGTACGCTGCTGCCCTCCTGGAAGAAGAAGCCGTCGGGTGTAATGCCGACGGAACATGCCGCCCTTCAAGCGAGGATTGCGCAACTGACGTCCGGCTCTCCTCCCTTGACTGGGGAGGACACCATCATCTGCTGGATGAAGAGACGAATCCAGCCCCTCCAACACCGTGCTCGCCTTCTCTGCGAGTACACGGATAACTCTGATCCCATGCGGATCAATGAGAAAGACTTGGAGCAGAGCCTGTTTGAGGCTCGTTTCAACAAACTGATCAAAGCCCGGCCTGGAGAAGGCCGGCAATATGAAGAATCATTGCCGATGTTTACGGCAGCCAACCCTCCCCCAAAGGTACTTTAACTTAACCAAAGTTCAATTCTTTGAGAGATTCGGGTTTGCTTTTGTCGAACTAACGTGTAATATGTCAGATTGCTGGAATCACCGACGTCCGCCCTGCTGGGAAGCCATCGTCCAGCAAGGCGGCCACACGACCCATCTCCCTTTCCTCGGCTACCGCAGAAAGCCGGAAGAGGAAGGGCCAGTCGACCGCTAGCGGCGCTAAGTCGACTGAAGACGACGATGCACTTGCTGGGCTCAATATCCCCAGCAAGAAGTAAGTCGACTGATAACATCTCCTCCTTCCCTTGCAGCAATGCCGGATTTGCTAAACATCTTTTACCTTTGCAGGATGAAGAAAGGCGCTCCGTTGAAAACTAAGACGGTCGCCACAAGGAAGAAAGCCTCTCCTGCCATCCCTCCACCAACTCCTCCGGTTCCAGAGCCGAACCCAACAGAGGAGAACACGCGCATCATGGTGCCGGCTCCGCCTGTTGGGAGAGCCGGGGTTATTCCCCCCACGCAATGGACGGAGATGACGGGGAAAGTGACTGAAACCTCCTCTCCAAGGGCTGAAGCTCCGGCTGATGATGCCCCAATCTTTCCCCCAATCAAAGCCGAGGCCTTCGACGAGGAAGGGCGTATCAAGCCGGAATTCATGAGCCGGTTCATGAAGGCACCTCGGTTTCCCCGGAAGAAGGGAACAACCGTCCGGGACGACGAGCCGGATCACACCAAGGCCTATGACACCTTCGATGTCATAGAGATCCTTGAAGATCAGCAGAACTACTTTGCTGATAGCTTTGAGGCTGGCATGACGCTTCTCCGCGAGCACTACCAGGTAAAATATCTTGCCCAGTAGCCCCCGAGCACTATGCCGGGTTAAGTTATTAAAACTAGCCGTCATAGTGATCCGAGTTAATGTGCATGCATACACTTAGCCCCCTAGCCATGAAATGTCGCCATGTAGCCACCTTAACTTGTAAACATAGCTTTAGGCTGTTAGCAATTCCTTACGCAGATCCACCGAAAAATTGGCGCTGAAACCCTCAATTCTTTGGGTGTGCGAAATCAGGAGATGCGTCGGCTCAAGACTGAACTGGCGACAAAAGACGCCATCATCGAAGGGTTTGAGGCAGACCGGGTTCAATACCAAGGTACAAATGCCGAATCCTTAGCTTTGAGTTCCAGGCTTGTTTTTATACTGCCATCATCAAAGCCAAGGAGCTTGCCGAGAACGCCGGCATTGTCGACCGGCTCCGCAACGAAAATATTGAGCTGAATAAGCTTAATCAATCGATGGCTGCGGAGCTGGAGACAACCAAGAAGAATCTTGCCAAAGCCGAACAACTTCTGGAATCAGAGAGGCAGAGCCACAAGGATGCCTTCAATGAAATCCAGGACCGGCTTAACAGGCGCCTTGACGAATCGCTGGCTATCGACAACCAGCTTCTGAGTAAGTTTTAAAATAACTTAAACTCATTGGTTTCTGTCTTAGCCGAATATAATTGAACTTCGCCTTTTGCAGCTCCGGCGGGTTATGGCCATGAGCTAACGGCGGAAAACCGGCTTGACCGGATTCTGGAGGTAGGGGAGCTCATCCCAAAGATTATTTCTTCGGGAAAAGAGCTTGTCGAGAAATTTTTTCCCGGCAACCCTGAGCCCCCGACGAACCTTGCCAGCTTTGAAGCTGAACTGGCCGAAGCGGCTTCATTCTTTGATGAACGGCTTCGATCCAGCGCTCGTGGAGGTGCCAAGATGGCCTTGGGATTAATGATGGCACATTACCCGGAGGCGGAAGCATGTCGTGTGGCATCCGGCTTCCCTCTGGAAAAGGAGGATGGCACACCCCTGGACGACCAAGATCGGAAGATGATCCTTCGCCCCGTCTCTGGCTATGCTAGCAAGATTGCCAACATGGTCTCCTTGACCACCATCTTCAAAGAAATGCCGTGCCCGCCAACTCCTGCTCAATCAGATGATGACACTGAGGCGGCGGAGAAATCTTCATGAGCCGAATTTGCTCGTTGAGCCGGCTATCCTGAAAATGTAATGGGCAATATGTAAAGCCGTCCAAACAATGTATATGTCTAGAAATAACTTAGCCTTTTGCTGTATGTTAATCAGCTTTATATTTTGCAAACTTGCAATTTTATGCCTCAGTTCAATCTGGCCTTGACACCTTAGCCTTTAAGCGCCGGCAAACCTATGGCGAAGCTAACTCGCTGAGCAACAGGGTATGCAATGACCAATCTGTTTAGACTCAGAACAAGTGCCGCCTTTCGGTGCCGAAACGCTTTGAAGCAACCCGGCGCAAAAGGCTAGCAGACAAACATTAATTTGGCAAAACGTTGATTTTTCATCACCTTAAGGCGGATTCAACATGAAAAGTTTACCAACGAGAGCAACGCAGGCAATTTCGGGTAAACAGACTAACAATAAGATCATAGGGAAATAAAGGATGGTACAGATTCTCGAATTCGACATGAGAGAAACCAATTTTTATTTCATGATCACATTGTCATGGTTACAATAGAATTTGCTAAGTGTAAAAAGGATGTAGCTGAGCGATATTCCACGGATGTTTCGTCTCATCTAAGTCGTCATCTATATGCCTTTTTCTCTTGCGACCTTTCTTCCTGGGATCTTTCTTTGAATCCCTTAAGTCGAGGAGATAATATGACCCGTTTTTCAGAACTTTGCTGATTACAAAAGGTCCTTCCCAAGGCGGGGATAATTTGTGCTGCCGGCTTTGCACAAGCCGAAGCACTAAGTCGCCTTCCCGAAAAGATCGATTCCGCACTCTATGGCTCTGATAGCGACGTAGATCTTGTTGATAGATGGCAGATCTTTGGAGAGCTAACTCTCTTTCTTCTTCGAGGATATCTAAGCCGTCTTGACGTGCTTCTTCTGCGTCTTTTTCGACGTAGGCTGCGACTCGAGGCGAATCGTGGATCATGTCGGATGGGAGCACCGCTTCTGCACCATAGATGAGAAAGAAAGGGGTGAAGCCGGTTGATCTATTGTAATGCCCGGGGGTTTTCCCCAAAATAGATTTTTGCTTGTTTTTGTTTTTGCATCATCAAGACATCAGCATCATCGCATCGCATATTTTTGACAACAAAAATTATTTTTATTAAACCTATTTTATTTTGCTAAAAATTGTCGGAAAATTTTTATCGAGACAGTCGTCTCCGTTTTCCAAAATTATTTGCCAAATTATTTTGCCAGAAAAATAAATATTTTGAGTTAGAGAGAGAGAGCAGCCCAGCTAGCTAGGCCCAAAAGCCCAGCAAGCAAACCCTAGCCTCCAAACCCTAATCCTGCCCTGGCTGTTTTCCTTTCCCACCCCCTGCATCTTGCAGCCGCCCTCTCCTCTTTTTCCGTTTTCGCGGAAACGCCCTTCCACCCCTCTTTTCTTTTTCTTTTCCCCCTTCCTTCTTTTTCTTCCTTTCTTTTTCTTCTCCTCTCCCTTTTTCTTTTCTCTCCCGCATCCTTTTCTTCTTCCTTCCCCGAGCCCTGCACCTTCTCCTCCCCGATCGATCCCCTGCCTCTCCTCCCTGCAGCGCGCCCGCCGGCCTGAGCCGTCCCCTCCGCTCCCGCGTCGCCGCCCGTGCTCCTTCCTCCCCGTGGCGCCCTTGCCTCTCTCCTCCTCCCGCTGTCCCTCCTCTTCCCATCTGCGGCCGGCCCCGCCACGCCCGACCTCGCCTCCGCCGCTCCTGGCCAGTCCCCATCCCCATCCTCTTCCTCCAACTCCACTCGCGCGTGCCCGCTTCCCCGAGCTCCTCCTTGCCTTGCCGCCATCCTTCCCCCGATCCGTGCGTGCCCGAGCTGCTGCTCCTTGTCTGTTCTCCGTGCAGGTTCCCGTGTGCTGTGCTGCTGTTGCGCGTCCCCGTCTCCATGTCCCTGTTCCCGGAGCCAGTTCCCAACGGTCGTTCTCCGTTTCTGTTTCCGACCCGTGGTGTTGTGCTGCAGCCGCTGTCCGTCTCCGGTGCGGTTTTCCGTCAAGTTTCCCGATTCCCCGGTTGTCCCCGACGTGAAGCCGAAAGTTCCCGTCGTGACCGAGTTCCCCGGTTGTTCCCGTTGCCGTGTTCCGTTCCCCGACGTTTCCCGGTCGTTCCCCGATTCCGTTCCCGGTGCGGTTCCCCGACGGTCCTCCCCGGTGCTTCCCCGATATGTTTCCCAGTTCCCCGTTTCCGTTCCCGTTTGTTTCCCGATGTCATGGAATGTTCCCCGACGCTCCCGTTTCCGTTCTCCGTTCCCGTTCCCGACGCCGTGAAGCCCGAAGACAGAGTACGACGACCCACCGTGAACCACGACGACCGTGAACGACTACCGGTGCCCGAACGAGGACAACCCGCCAAGGTCTACCTCAACCGGAACCCGTCGAGTTCTCCGACGCCGGAACCCCGACGACCCCGAAGCCGGAACGCCAAGGTCTGCAACCCCAATTACCCGAGTGCGACTACTTCCACGACGTCGACTACCTCGACTACCTCGACTCCGGACGAACGACTACTACGACTACTTCGACTACGACGACTACTTCGACTACGACCCGAAGACGGTGGCTTCCAAATCTGAAGATCCTCGTCCAACGTGTGAACCCAAACCCTAACCCCTATGCCATATATATCCGTATCTCATAAAATCATGCATAATTAATTAAACATCGCACCTTTATTCATTTAGTCGAATTAAATCAATTTAATTATGGGATTTGTCCGGTGCATTTATATTGTGCACCAATCCCATTTAAAATGCTTTGCCATGTGTTAGGGAATAAAATTGGATCACCTTTAAATTGTCATGCATCATGTCATCAACATGCCGCTTCTTTTGCCGTAGAGTAAAATGCATCTTTTCGTTGTCCAGTGTTTGTTGATTCTTCGGGAATAGGACGTTGAGTTGATGTGAGCAACGACAGGTTCTGCTACCTCTACCGGATTGCAGGCAAGTGATACTCCCTTGCTATCTTTGCTTGTCTTCTGTCTCTTACTCGTCCTATCTTTTGTTCCTTGCTAGCCTTATGATACGATGCTTGTGTCTCGATCCTATATGCATGTTTACCTTGCAGCCATGATATAGCCACACCCCCACATCCTATTACCTGTTGTTTGTTTATCTTGTTAGCCTTGCGAGTCGTAGTGCATGCTTAGGTGCTTTGCTTCAGTCCTGTTATCTTTTTGTCTAGTCTTGTTCTAACATGATAGCTAGGCTCAACTAAAATGGTAATCTTTACTTTCTGTTGCGATGGGAATAATATAATAAAGATAAGGCACCGGCGGAAGGCCAATCGTGGCGTTTTGTTCTGCTAGTGTCGCCTAGGACCCGAGTTCTTTTCCGCTGATCCAAGACTGAGCGCACTAACCACATGTGGGAGTTCTATGGGCCTCCCCGCAATCTATTACCGGATCCTCAAACCTGTCCAGATGCCACAAGTAGTTCGGGTGTTTCAGTAGGTCTTGTGCCTGGTCGTTTATCGAATGTGGACGGAGGGCAATCGTATGAGTGTTCCTCCCGAAGCCGCGCACGCAACGGTTAGGCCCACCTCGAAGCTTCGGCCGGACTCTCAAGGTGGATCAGACCTAGCTAGGTGGCTCCCTGGACTTGTTTGTAGTGAAGGGAAGTATTGTGTCGAAACCTCCACCGGTACATCTCTAAGCGAGAGTTTCGATGCGTGTGGGTTCATTGGTGCATCCCTGCAGGGTTAAATCTTTTCGAAAAGCCGTGTCCGCGGTTATGGACGACTTGGTGAAATGCGCTGGCTCAAAAGATCATAGACAACTTGCACCTTATGTTAAATATAACTTGACTAGTAAGATAGATTACTTAAATAATAACCCATAAAACTTGTCCACCGTGTGAGTGCCCGGACTTCTTCCTCGTGGGCCGAGGATACGAGGGAGTCGTTTTAGGGCGGGTTTGTTTGGTGAGTAGTATAGTTGGTTACCTATGCGCTCTCTTACCTCCTCTCTATTAGACGATTGTTGTAGTGTGTCTCTATAGGTTGTTAGTGCTGCTTGCCGCCGCCTCAATCGCTAACTCTCTTCCCCCGGAATTCCAGCTTTGATATCTTGAGAGTATTACTTGCCAGTACTTCTACTAGTACTGACCCCTTCGGGGCTGCTATTCCAATGCAGCCAACAGGTTTGAAGTCTGACGACGTTAGCTTGGGAATCCCTCCGGCTTGGCCTGGGCAGGGATATGGTGCCTTTGGTTATCTTCAGGACTCTTAGTCCAATTTGTATCTTGTCCGTAGTCGGACGCTACTCGCTTCCGTTGTTATTTTGGATCTTTGTATTGCATCTTTGGTTCTTGACTCTGTGAGTCGTTGTTGTATAAATGTTCTTTTGTGGGTTCCATCGAGAACTATTGTAATGTTATCACAATTCCACCCGCATAACGTGTGTGTTGCGACGTGCACGTTATGCCTGGTGGGCGTCCTTTAGGATCGTTATTATGCGGATTTGGCTGGAACGCTAAAATCTGCATAGTACCGATCTTGGGGCATTACATCTATTTGTGGTAGTACGAATACTCCATAAGACCGCCGGCAATTCCTCAACCCAAGCGCCGGCTGCTCGATGCAAAGGGGGTTTCAAGCCTCGGCTTAATACCTTGCAGAATAATGCCGTTAGTGCGCTCCACCTGTCCATTGGATTGCAGGTGTGCCACCGATGCCACGTCGAGTCGGATCTTTGATCGGCTGCAGAACTTCGCTAGCTCACCGACGGAAAAGTTTGTGCCATTGTCAGTGATAATGCTATGCGGTATGCCGAATCGAGTTGTAATCTCGACGATGAACTTTGTAGCTGTAGCTCCGTCAGTTTCTTGATGGGCTTTGCCTCCACCCACTTCGTGAATTTGTCGACCGCCACCAGTAGGTGGGTTAAGCCTCCCCTTGCCGTCTTAAGAGGTCCCACCATGTCGAGCCCCCAGACCGCAAACGGCCAAGTGATAGGGATCGTTCGGAGCTCCTGAGCCGGCAAGTGAACCTGCTTTGCGTAGCGCTGACACCCTTCACAAGTCCTGACGATGTTGATAGCGTCCTCCTTAGCCGTCAGCCAGAAGAATCCGTGCCGAAACGCCTTGGCGACCAACGCCTTTGCCGCCACGTGATGCCCACATTCGCCGGAGTGGATTTCTTCCATGATTTGCCGTCCTTCCTCTGGAGAGACGCATCTTTGGAAGATGCCGGATGTGCTCCTCTTGTAGAGTTGTCCGTCAATAATCGTGTACGCCTTTGCTCGACGCTCAATTTGACGGCTTAGCACCTCGTCGTCCTTGGGCAGTTTCTTATTAATCAAGAAATCAATGTAGGGTGTGGTCCAATCCGGGATTACCAAGCACACCTGAACTGATTCTGCCGACAAGGGGTAATCTTCATCGCCGCCTTTGATGGACGGCTTGTGAAGGTGATGGAGAAATACGTCTGGTGGCACTGCCTTTTTCTTGGATCCTATTCTGGCCAAGGCATCAGCAGCTTCATTGTCATCTCGAGAAATATGTCGAACCTCTAAGCCGGCAAAACATCGGCCGAATTCATCGACTGTTCTTCTGTATTCCGCCATTGTGGGACTCTTCGTGTCCCAGCATCCATCAAGTTGCTGCACAACCAGATCCGAGTCGCCATAGCAGAGGATGCGATGTACTCCCAATTCCTTAGCCATGTGAAGACCATGAAGGAGAGCCTCATACTCTGCTACATTGTTGGTGGCATTGAAGTGGATTCGGAGGACATAACTGAGCTTGTCACCCTTAGGCGATTTTAGTACTACTCCAGCCCCCGAGCCTTCCTTCATCTTTGAGCCATCGAAGTGCATTATCCAGTACTGAGAATCCGGCAAAGGTGTGCTTTCCATCGCCTCTGTCCAATCTGCAACAAAGTCGGCTAAAACCTGAGATTTGATGGCGGTCCTCGGCTTGTACTGGATGTCGAAAGCTGCTAACTCGATGCCCCATTTGGCGACTCGACCCGTTGCATCGGCATTGTTGATGATTTCCCTTAGTGGAGCCTTGCTAACCACCGTGATCGTGTGATCCTGGAAGTAATGCCGTAGTTTTCTGGAGGCAAAGAATACACCATAGGCTAACTTCTGGTAGTGAGGGTAGCGTTGCTTTGAATCTGAGAACACCTCGCTAATGAAATAGACGGGGTGCTGATCCGGCCATTGCTTCCCTTCCTCCAGGAGCTCCACTACAATGACGGCACTTATGACGAAATTCGTGGCCGACAAGTAGAGGAGAAGCGGCTCTTTTTCCCTTGGAGCTGCTAAGATTGGGGCATGTGTCAATGTATACTTCAGCTGAACTAGAGCTTCCTCTGCTTCCTCTGTCCAAACAAACTGTCCGACTTTTTGAGGAGCTTATACAGTGGCAACGCTTTGTCGCCCAGCCGGCTAATGAATCGGCTTACAGCCGCGGCGGAACCCGTAAGCCGTTGTATGTCTTTTAGACAAGACGGACTTTCGATGTTCTGAATCGACTTTATCTTTTCCAGGTTAACTTCAATTCCTCTTTGGGAAACAATGAAGCCCAGAAGCTTGCCTGCGGGTACTCCGAAGACGCATTTTGCCGGATTAAGCTTCATCTGGTACTCCCTTAGATTTGCAAAGGTTTCCGACAGATCGGCGATAAGATCGCCGCGCTTCTTCAACATGACCGCTATGTCATCGATGTAGACGTGAACATTGCGGCCAATCTGCTTGTCCAAACACCGCCGCATACACCTTTGGTAAGTAGCACCAGCGTTCTTTAAGCCGAAAGGCATTGTGACATAGCAGTAATTGCCATATGGCATGGTGAAGGACGTCTTGATTTGATCTGACTCCTTCATCTTAATCTGATGGTAACCCGAATAGGCGTCCAGAAAACATAGCATCTCTGAGCCGGCAGTTGAATCAATGACCTGATCGATACGCGGTAAGGCGAACGGATCCTTAGGGCAGGCTTTGTTTAAGCCGGTGAAATCAATGCACATACGCAGCTCAGAGGTGTTCTTCTTTGGGACTAGCACGGGATTTGCCAACCAGTCAGTGTGGACAACTTCACGAATGAATTTGGCGGCTGTGAGCCTTAGGATCTCCTTTCCAACCGCCTTGCGCTTCTCAGTTCCGAGCCGGCGGAGGCCTTGCTTGACCGGCTTTGCATCCTTGTTGACTTTTAGGGAGTGCTCGACAAGTTTCCTCGGGACACCTGGCATGTCAGATGGTGACCAGGCAAATATGTCCCGGTTCTCACGGAGAAACTTGACGAGCTCGCCTTCCTATTTGTCGTCGAGACCGGCACCGATGATGGCCTCCTTTGTCGGATCATCCTTTGAGAGCTTGATTTTCTTGGTGTCATCCTTTGGCTTGAAGCTTGAGTCGACCTTAGAGGACGGCTTTTCAGTCGCCGGCATCTCATCGGGACCAATTGTTTTCTTGAGATCCTCCAACTCTTCCCTGCAGATTTCTTGTTCAGCATGGACGGCATTGGAGGCCTCGCATTCCTTGGCTTTCTTGAAGTCTCCCTTAACTGTGATGATGCCATTGGGTCCCGGCATTTTCAGCTTGCTGTAGATGTAGAAGGGGCGAGCCATAAACTTGGCGAAAGCCGGACGTCCAAAGATGGGGACCACCTCAAAAGAGACGTCCTCAGTCCGAAAATTATCGGCTTCACCAAAGGTGACCTTCAGGGTAATTTGCCCCATCGAGGAGGCTTGTCGTCCCGGCACAATCCCATGAAACTTCACAGTACTGTGGGTGAGTTGTGACTCGGAAATACGCATCCTCTTCAACGTTGCGGCATAAAGTATGTTGATACTGCTACCGCCATCCATGAGCACCTTTGTCAACTTGTACTTGTCGACTATTGGGCTGACGACTAAGGCGTAGGTGCGCTTTGCAGGAACTCTATCCGGGTGATCGCTGCGATCCCATGTGATGGGTGTGTCGGACCAATCTAGATATTGAGGAACTGCGGGCACCGTAGCGTTGAGTTCTCGCCAAGCCGCCTTTTCTTTGCGTGAAGAATCTGTTGCCAAGTTGACAATGAGACTTTCGGCATGCTTAGGGAATTTGCTGCCTTTTTCTTTGGAGGCGGCGTCATCCGACTCTGAAGCAGCTTCCTCCTTCTCTTTGTCGTCTTTCCTGGACTTGCGCTTGTTCCTTCACTTGCCAGCTTTGGGGTCTTTAGCGATGTCTCGATTGATGTGACATTGTTGGAGCATGTGTGAACTTGTTCCGTCTGGCCTCAGGTGATGGACACAGGGGTTGTGTTTGATGTCGTCATACTTCACCGCTGGTGGCCGGGATGATTGGTTATTTGCCGGCTTCTTGCCTTGCCACTTGCCATTGCTTGAGCCACCCTTTCCAAAGGCGGCAGCGACCTCGTGAGAAGGGCCGGCTTGGTCTTCAACCCTCTTTTTCCCGGATTCGCGTCGGCGGTTTTCGGCATCCTCCCTGTTGTCATCATCAGCGGCGGCGTACTTGTTTGCACAAGCGAGTAAGCCCCCAAAGTTTCCGACTCGTCGCTGTAGATCATGAAGCGAAAATTCGTCCCCTTCCTCAGAGATTGCTTGAAAGCATGGATCGCCTGAGTTTCTGAGACGCCTTCGCAAGCGTTCTTGATTTCACTCCATCGTGAGACGAACTCACGGCTAGACTCGTTCTTTTGCTGCACGCACCGCTGTAAGTCGAAAATCGACTTTGGGCGCTTATATGTGCCCTGGAAGTGCTGGATAAAAACACGCTTCATGTCACTCCAGGTATGAACTGTCCTTTCTGGCAAACCTTCAATCCGCATGTGTGCTGTCCCGGTCAACATCAGGGGCAAAAATCGCACTGCAGAGTCGGCGCTGCCTTGGTATATGTCGCAGGCACTGACATAATCTGAGAGCTAGGTCTCAGGATTAGCCGTACCGCTGTACTTCTCAACCATCTTTGTTACGTTCGACAAGGTGGGAGGTAGAATTTGCTCTCTGATTGTTCTGCCAAAACACTTGGGGCCGAGGTATTGGGCATCTCTGGCCGACTTCCTCTCCTTGATTAGGCTTCGAACATCATTGGCTGATGGCGGTTTAGCAACCGACTTTTCTTGTCTTGGTTCTTCCCTGTGACGGCTTTGGCTCGCCCGGCTTGCATTACGCGGAGGGCTTGGAGTCCTTTGCCGTCGTGGAGGGGGTATGTATTTGGAAGGGTTATCTCCCTCTTTGCGCGGTGGAGGCGGCGGTGGAGGTGGCATATGACCTCTGTTATCCTCCCTTCGGGGTTGATTTTCCCCTTCACGTCGTCGCTCCTGACGGGGTGGTGCCGCCTTTTCCTTGCGAGGGTCCTCCTTTTGCTCTCGGCTCCGATGTCTTTCCCGACCAGCTTCACGATGGCGTGAAGAACCTGTCCGGGACTCCTCGCCCTTAGGCTGCTTGTCCTTCGGGCCCTTGCTGCCTTTGTTGTGGCTGCTTGAGCCGGCCGGGTCATCGTCTGGGTCGGCAGGGGCAGCAGCCATTGGTTTGTTGGCAGTTGACTTGCAAAGGCGAGAATCGTCAACAAGCCGTCCTGACTTGACTTGCGAATCGTTCTGCTGCTGCTGTGCAACCTCCAGTAGATAAGCCGAATACTTAAGCCGAGCGTCTCGATCCAACGATTTGTCGAACATGACCTCTTGGGCAACCTCCATGTTTTTGGCTGGGGTATTGAAGTAACACAGATTTGTCACCGGGTCAAGTCGGTGGTGGTACCTTCTCCAGACTGAATCGACATGGTCGGCTTCCCACTTGCTGCGGAAATCCAACCTCTTATGCAGGTTCTTATCACGAGACGGACGGAAAACATCGTCAGCCCCCTTTTCTCTCTGCTTTCGGATGAACTCCGTCTCCTTATTTGTAAGCTTGACCTCGCGTTCTGCTATATGGGTTGCTTGCTCCTCTAGCAGGATGCGGCGCTTCTCAATGTCGTCCAGCGATGCGTTAGGAGGAAGTGGCGTTAGAAGTTGTTTGTACTTTGCCATCCTCTCTTCATGCTCCTCTGCTGCCTCGCCGGCCATAGCATCGATGTCGTCTCCTTCAGCCGGCACTCTAGCTGACCCCTTTAATGGAGCCAGTGGTGGAACAAAATCCACCTTGAGATTTCCGGCTTGAGGAGTTTTTTCTTCGCCATTGGCGGCTTTCGAGGTGTTGGGGTCGTCATTAGGATCCGAGACGTTTCCCATCAAGACCTCGACAGGGCGTCCTAAGCAGGATGCAACTTTCCGACTAAAATCATCAGATTCTCCTTCAGATTCGAGGTCCTGCTCCATATGGGCGGTGTCCCCTGATCCGGCTTCTGAATCAATCCCAGACTGCAGTGCAGGGAGGATAGACTCAGGTTCAGTCATCGACTCGTGTGAGCCGGATTCTCCTACGACCCCGACGAAGTGGAAGTCCGGCGCCGCCATGTTGGAGCTTGCGTCATCTTCAGAGTTTTCGTCATCAGCGTCGAAAGCCAGATCCAGATCGGCTATCTCGTCAGAGTCCAGATCCGACTCCTCGTCGAGGTTGCTTGGGTGGGTGGTGGGCAAGCTCGAGGTGAAGCCGAGATCGTCCAAGGCCTGGGCGGTGAAGCCGACGAAGATGTCGAAGCCGCCGATGGAGACCGTGGACCAGCCGGCGGGATCCTCCTTTGCCGGCGTCCAGACGCCGTCATTGAAGACGTGGCCGGCTCCTGACTCGTCGAAGTAGCTCACCATGCCGACCGCGATGGTGTCGCCGACTCCGCCTGTGGCTCCTGGACGGATCGAAACCCCGGAGGTCTCCTGCCCCACGGTGGGCGCCAACTGTCGTGGTATTGTCGATTCTAGCCGCGGCAGGGGTGCCATCGAGCTAGGTAGAGAGAGGGGTTTTGGAGACGTGGGGTGTTCCGGCATCGAGGTGACAAAGGGTTTACCCAGCTTCGGATCTCGCAACGGTGGCGAAACCCTACGTGCTGCTATAATTCACTATAAGGCAATATCGCCGTGTTACAGTGAATTGAGGTTGAGATCGTCTGTGCCCTAAGGCGTCCCAGGGGCCGGCTTATAAAGGCGTCCAGACCCTGGGCTTACAGGAGGAAACCTAACCGACTAAGAACAGAGTCCTACTCTAACCCGGCTTGGGCCTTGCCTTGTGGGCTAAGTCTTCTGCAATGCAGGCCGGCTTCTAGAGTCTTCCCTTAGCCGGATGGGCCTCCCGTGCTTCAGCATACTGGGCCGCCCGGTAAGCCGGATTCGGCTTACCACCACTTTGGGCCACCCTGGTCTGCTGGCTTTTAGTCTTCTCTGTGAGGACACCTGTTCGGCATAACCCCAACAACAATGCCAGGTGGAGGATGACGGCTTGATGGTAATGAAGGCATGCTTGGAAGAGGCATTGGAGATGGGCACCAATGGGTAGAGTCCACCATGACATGGACCTCTAAAGAGAGTCCTTCGTGTGGCCTGGTCCTTGATACGTCTCAAACGTATCTATAATTTTTGAGTGATCCATGCTAGTTTTGTGATATTGTCACATGTTTTTACTGTCATTTATATCATTTTTATGCATTTTGTCGGACTAACCTATTGACAAGATGCCCAGTGCCAGTTCCCTGTTTTTGCTGTCTTTTTGTTTCAGAAATTTACTTCTGGAAATATTCTCGGAACGCGCTGGAAATTTTTGAGGATTTTTTATTTGCCACGACGAAGTACCGGTCCGAAGGAGAGCCGGAGGGGAGGCCCACAGGGCAGAGGAGGCCCCCTGCCGCGAGTCAAGGTGGACCCGCGGGTGGGGCCCGCCCCTGCCCCTGGGACCTCGCCTCGACGCCTATAAATTGCCTTTTACCCTAAAAACGTCGAGGCGGCCATTATTTTCCAGAAACTCGACCCCGACGCGCCGTCACCGAAAACCCTAGTTCGGGGTCCAATCTGAAGCTGATCCCGGCACTCTGCCGGAGGGGAGATCGATCCCAGAGGGCTCTTCGTCGCCATGCCTTCCTCCGGGATGATTTGTGAGTAGTCTCACCTTGGACTACGGGTCCATGGCAGTAGCTAGTTGGTAGTCTCTCTCTCTTGTGTTTCATGTCTTATGATCTTGTGAGCTGCCTAACATGATCAAGATCGATTATTGTAATGCTATGTGATGTGTTTGCTGGGATCCGATGGATTATGAAGTTATGTTCAGATTGTGCATGATTCTTATATGAGTAATTTATGTTCTTGCATGCTCTCCGATGTGCGTAGTTACTTTGTCCAAGTGATTGTGTGTATCTCCAAGAGAGGGTATTTATGCTAGATAGTGGGTTCATGCCCCCTTTTGTTCCTGGGCATGAGTGACAGAAACGTATAAGGGCGAGGGTGTGCTGTTGCTACTAAGGGTAAAACAGCGGTGTTAATGTCTCTTTTGATATTAGTATTGCTTACTTCATGCACTTTACTTAATGCAATTGTTTGTTGCTTGCAACTTAATACCGTTGGGTGACAGGCTGGATAGCGATCCCACGGTGGACTTTTTAGACAAAGACGTAGTTGGACTCAATGGTCTTTGTTCCTTGTCGTGATGCCTCCATAAATATTATCATGTCCTTTTTGTCAAAGCTAATTTGGGTTTGTGCCATGATCTTGTCAATTGCCTAGCTGTAATTCGTTCACCCATCACATGCATATTTTATTTACTTGAGAGACTCCACTAGTGAACCCATGGCCCCCGGTCCATCTTTTTACATTGTTTTCAACCTCATTTACTTGCTTTTAATCATCATTATTCCTCTGGTCACTTTTCATATTTTATCTATTTCATCATACAATTAACCGCTTTGTTTTCTGCGAGACCGGAAAGATTGACAACCTTTCCGCCGTTGGGGGCAAAGTATTTTGGTTGAGTGTGTGCAGGTCCATGTCTATTGAAGGTTAAACGCCAGAGATCTTCAACATTCACCTCATTGTTGATTTCAAAGTCCTACTGGTTCGATAAACCTCGGTTCGTTAAACGAGGGAAAACTGCTACTAGCTACAATTCCGCCT
Organism: Puccinellia tenuiflora; assembly: GCA_012064385.1. Classification (NCBI taxonomy): domain Eukaryota; kingdom Viridiplantae; phylum Streptophyta; class Magnoliopsida; order Poales; family Poaceae; genus Puccinellia; species Puccinellia tenuiflora. Next base: position 842,618 of record QRDG01000281.1, on the reverse strand, counting down.
TCGCTTGGGGCACCACCCAACTTATCAATATCCACCATCAAGCAGTTTTCTGGCGCCGTCGCCGGGGACTTTGGAGCTACAGCAAGGGGGGTCTCATACTCTCAATCTCTTTACTTTGTTTTTGTCTTGCTTGCTTTATATCTCGTTTAGTTTATTTTCCTGTTTCAAAATTTTAAAACCCAAAAAAATTAGTGTAGTCTTTATTTTCGTTTTGTTAGTATGCTTAGTTATTTACTTGTTCTCAATGGTTAACTTATTTGAAACTAGATCTTATTGGCAAGGCGGGTTCACGGAGGATCAACAAGAATATTATAAGGATTACCGTTTGTCACAAAAAGGGATACACTTATGGAAAATAATTAATACTCTGAACAATTATGCTAGAGACTTGTGCTTAAATTATGATATATCTTATTGCTGTGATGAGTCTGGTTGTAGCATGAATTTTAAACACCTTCCTTTTCAATGTGCTGGTAATGATAATGAAACCTTAGCATCTTATGCTAAGGGAAACTATGATTTTTATGATGTGGAACCTATTGAAGAATTTATTACGTGGAAGGGTGCTTATGAAATTTATTCTTTGATTGAAAATGATGATGCTGCTCCTTATAAATCTGAAAGTTTTGGTATACTTAATTATTGCATGGATAATTACAAAGATGAAAATTGCTATATTACAGAATATCTTAAGGGTTTATCTCCCCCAGAAGAAGAGACTAATGCCGTGCAGGAGCCTATGGAAGAAGAAATTGCTGAAATTGCAAGCTCATTAGATGAAAAAGAGGAGGAGAGTGACGAACAAAAGGAGGAAGAATGGAGTAGCTACCCATCTCTACCTTCTAATGAGAGTAACTCTCTAACTCATACATTATTTAATTGTCCTCCTTCCTCACAAAAGGAGAATGAATGCTATGATCCCATTGATTCATTTGAAACATCCCTTTTTGATAAAAATGATCTTGTTATATATGATAATCCGTGCTATATTGATAAATCTTATGATAATCCTTTATTTACTCCAACCATTGAGATGCATGATAATGAAGAGTTGTGCTTAGAACGTCTATATGATAAAGCTCTTGATGATGTTCCTAGATTACTTGATGATAAAAATTATAATGCTATTGAAAGTGGGTTTAATCTCACTATTTTTTAGATGGACCAAAATTATGTGCTTGTAGATCATGAAAAGCCTGTTTTAAGTGATAATTATATTGTTGAGTTCGTTCATGATGCTACTGAAAATTATGATGAGAGAGGAAAATATGGTTGTCAGAGTTCTCATGTTACTAAAACACCTCTCTTTATGCTAAAAGTTTTGAAGTTGCACTTGCTTTACCTTCCTATACTTAATGCTTTATGCTTCATTGATTTATTTTCTTACAAGATGCCTATGCATAGGAAGAGGGTTAGACTTAAATGTGTTTGATATTTGCTTCATGATGCTCTCTTGTGCGTTTCAACTCCTATTCTTATGTGAGCATCATTGAAATTATTGGGCCTAGCTAAAAGGCTTTAAAGAAAAGCGCTTGTTGGGAGGCAACCCATCTTTTACTTTCAGTTTGCTTTTTATTTTTCTTGAGTCATGAAGTTATTACCTCTGTAGCAACTTCATTGTATCTTTTTCTTTTGTTTTTTTGTGCCAAGTTTAGCCTCTAATGCATTGAAAGTGCGAGGTATTGTGTTGCTGTCCAAAAACAGATTATGTGCGCCTGTTGCACGAAAATCCTAAAATCGCCAGAAATTTATATTTTTCTGATAATTTTTGACAGCAAGCCTGATGCTTTTATCTATCTTTCGTTAGTTTAAGTTTTTTTATTTGAGCTACAGAAGTGCCTCGAAAAATTCGATCTTTACAGACTGTTCAGATTTTGATAGATTCTGTTTTTATTTTGCATTTGTCTCTTTACCATCGTCATATGTGATACTCTAGGGGTGGAGTGCCACATTGAGGCTTAGTAAACAGTAGCTAATGTTAAATGAAGTTGGTTTGCAATTTTTCATGAGTTGAACACATGTGCATTTTAATTTATGAGCACTAACCCTCTAATCAAATTACGAGAAGTTTTGTGTGAAGTGAGTTTTTAAGTTCCAAAGGAGAGGAATATGAAGAAATCGAGGATGGATCAGAGCTCAAGCTTGGGGATGCCCCCATGGCACCCCCTCTGAATATCAAGAACTATCAAGAGTCAAATCTTGGGGATGCCCAAGGCATCCCCTCATCTTCATCGACTATCATAAGGTCGTCTTCGTTGAACTTCGTTTTTATCACTTTACATATTATGTGCTATGCTTGGAGCGTCTTTTTACTTTCAGTTTTGTTTGTTTGTTTGCTGGTCATATCTTTGTTGGATCCTAGCTTTATTTGTGTGGGAGAGTGACACGCTCCGCTTTTTTGTTTGAATACTCCTTTGCTTCGCTTATATCTTTTTGAGTATTCTTAGCTACTGTTTGTTTTCTAGTAAGCTCTCACTTTTAGCTTTTATCTTGTTTAGAGCTGCTAGTTGTTAAGTTAAACTCTCTTGTTCTTCACTTATACTTGTTGGAGAGTTGTTGTTGAAAAATTGCTTGAATTGTCAATGCGACAAAATGCTATTTGTGTGATGATAGAATAAAATGAAAAGCCTGCATAGTTTTGTAGATCATGGTGTGGATACTTGATGCTTATCAATTGTTTTGAGATGTTAAGTTGAATGCTTAAACTTTCTGGTTATTTGAGTGGAATTGATTAGTAAAGAAATATGGTTAAAAGCTTGAAATTGTGTGGTTTTTCACAGTTGTTAATTCATAGTGCTAATCTTTCCATCAAAAGAATTGTTTGGTCAGCAAGGGAGACGGTGTAGAGTTTTTATGGTTATGACCGGTAGATGTCTTATGATGTTCTGTTACCGGTTATGGATAGATGTTTGCTTCAAATACCTTTTTGCTAAGCCTAAAATTCGTACTGAGCGTATGGTTCACTCGTGCATCCAATCCCCAAAGCCAAACTTTCTTGCTAGCTGAGTCCACCATATCTACCTATGCATGGTATTTCCTACCATTCCAAGTAAATTTGTCATGTGCTACCTTTAAAAATTCAAAATACTTCTTCTTTGTGCCTCTGTTTTTAAGCTCATGAGGGAGCAGTAGAGAGCTAGATATAACTTGTGACAAGCGAGGTCATTTCCCCCCTTTCACCCGGTGTTGATGGATTACGTCTTCACTTGAATCAACCCGAGAGCAGCTTAAGCAAAATATAAATATAACTCACCAATTCTCCTCCGCGCAATGCAAATCTGAGAAATCAGCCCAAACATTGGACAGTGGTGAAACCAAGGAGAAAAGAGGAGCGTACTCGCTCTTCTAAGAACCATCTGCTCTCACAAGTCTAAAAAAAACCTTGCTTGTCATGAGGGACTAGATAGTTTCTCTGTTGTGAAGTCGTTGACGAAAGCATGCATGCCTCAAAATCATTTTACTTTTGTTTTAAAAACCAAAAAGCTCTAGCACATGACTAATCCCTGCTTCCCTCTGCGAAGGGACATTCTTTTACTTTTAATGTTGAGTCAGGTTTCCCTTTTTCCTTCTATCTCCACAAAAGCAAACATCTAGCATTGACCCTGGGTAACGTTGAGCATATTACATTATCGAGATTAAACATGAATCTTTATATTGACTTTATCTATAAGATAAGCCGTTAGAAGTTGAAGCTCTTTGCTAATGCTTACATCTTCCTTTGTGTTGATTCTCAAACACTTTTGTCATGGAATTATTATCCTTGTGAATTATTCAAATATGTTGATCATATTGTTTTCATGTCTTTGACATACTATTTATGAAAGGTTTTGCTTGGATGATTCAACTTGTTTATTCATTGCTTTCTTGCTATCAATTATGGACAATTGTTTTGTATCTCTTCATTCACATCTTTGATTTGCATTACTATCTTGATCAAGAATGTGTTGGTTGCATGTCTCATCAAAAATTATTTGTTATCACTTACCAACTCGAGGACGAGTAGGAGTTAAGCTTGCACTACTAGGGAAAAGGCTACCCGTGGCGCACCAAATAAGGCTACCCGTGGCGCAGGGGCCTGCGCCACGGATTGCCACGCCACGGGTAACCAAACTTACCCGTGGCGCAGGCACAGATGTGCGCCACGAGTATTTCCCATGGCGCACCGCTTACTCATGCGCCACGGCTAGGGTGCGCCACGGCTACCTTCTGTCATGCGCCACGGCTAAGTTTTTCTTTATTTTTTATATACAGAAAATACGGTATTTATATAGGTATTTATACAAACAGTTGTTAATACAGATATATCACATTACAGGAAATTCATATTCCAATATTATATAGAGAGAAATATTTGATAAACCAGTACAAATACACAATTTCCAATCATAGTTCATCGATCATATTATTACACAAAGTTGATCACAATCATAGTTCATCGATCATATTATTACATATCCAGTAGCTAATACATGAAGCTTAGCTAATTTCAACATGAACCTTCTGATTCATCGAACTGTACTGAGTCGACGGCGGCGCTACGCATCCAAAGAGAAGGAACCCTCACAGGGTCATAACTCACGTGAGCAGGAACCCTCTGAAGAAACGACCACCTACCGTCATACTGCCTAACCAGCAGATACATGTATCGACGGACGTGCTCGTCCTCCTCCCTAATACGGCGACGTACCTCCTCCTCGGGGGCCGGCTCCCTCTGCACCGAGCGTGGCCCACGCGACTGCCACCACAGAAGATCAGGGTCGACGACGTCACCCGGATTCCTCACCAAGCTGCGCGTCCCGGAAGGTAGCACCTCCCAGTGCCAGCCCGGTGGAGCCCAGTCCCGCACATCGCCCCTCTGGTCCAACATGGACATCGTCACCGAGAACACCTAAGTAAAAAATGCTTAAGTCAAAATTTTGTTACAAAAGTAATATTAAAATTTACGAAATGCGAGAAGTTAACAATGGAAAGCCTCATATATCATTGCCGTGCAAAACAAGGCAAAAAGAGTGTGTACAAGACCATGTATTAATACAAACACTCCAATTGTATATACTACAAGGCATTGTACACACTCTCCTTGCCTTTACCATGGCATAGTTTAAATCATCGGCTTTGTCAATTCATAGAGAAGAAACAAAATGATTTGAGTTTATGCCTCATACTTAGATTGGACACACATTGATCAGGAACGGGGCAAGCAGACCAAGTAAGAGTATGCACAAGATGTTTATTTGTGCATATCACAAGGTCCGCTAGCACCTCCCTGAATCACATAGTGTGACACAACATTTTAATCATCGGCATTCAGAAAGAGAGAAAAAACAAAATGATTTCGGATTTGCGCCTCATACTTAGGTCGGACACACAAGTAGACCTGCAGGATCCTCGGCAATTCATTATTGTGTCACCCAAATCCAGTGGCCGGATTCAACCTACCTGAGGGCTTGTGTTTCCAACAGCATCGTTGTATTGTCTTTATTCACCGACCTACAGGAGGTGGATCCAATGGCTGGCCGGTGAACAAAGACAACACAATAATGCCAGGGAACATGCCAGCAGGTAGGCTAAATCCATCCATTGGGTTCGGTGACAAAGGTAGACGCTCGTTGTGTGCCGTTCGCTGCAGGGAGGCTAAAATGCCTAGTGTCACAACATTTTAATCATCGGCTTAGAAGAAAAAAACAAAACAAAATAAAAATGACTTAGATTTCGCGCCTCATACTTAGGTCGGACACACAAGTAGACCTGCAGGATCTGGTGAGCCAAGTATGATGCACAAAACTTGGTACTTGTGCATATCACAAGGCTCACAAGACCTGCAGGCCTACAACCTAGTGCCACAATATTTTAATCATCGGCTTTCGAAGAAAATAAGTTCGAAACAAGCACAGAATTCAGTCCGGTGGTTAGGAAAGAAAATAGCACATATAATGTAAGAGAATACCAGCAAGTAGCAGCCACGGACCATATACATCTAGTGTACCTACTCAACCAGAGCAATTAGCTAAAGCCATAACCATTACGGCCATTCAAGCCAGCAGCTCACCTAATAAGCCTAACTAGTGTTATTGACCGGAACACTAAAACACTAGAACCAAATCCTGACCCTAGCTATCAAAACCCTAACACTAGAACACGCTGGCCATAACTCGGAGCAGAGGAGCTGGAGCTCACCTAGACAGGTTGTAGCCGATGCCGATCTCATTGCACGGAGAGGTGGCGAGACCTAGACCATGTTGCGCAAAAGCTACACATGCACACTCCAGAGATATCTCTGACAAAGCAAATAATGTAGCTTACATGTAAGAAGAAGAAGAAGAAGTCGAGGATTGGGCCAGAAGATTCGGCCTCGACAGCAAGCTCTTTCACCATCACCTCCGCATCGCACAAGTCCTTGTGCACCTCCGCATTCGGGCAACTCCCACTGCTTCCGGGCAAGGACGCGCCTCCGAGAACCTCCAGTACTTGCTGATCCACTTGACGAGGTACCTCATCAGGCCGGCCACCTCCCCGCCGTCCAGCTCAGACACGGCCGCGGCCAGGACAAGGGAGTCGACGCAGTCCACGGTGCTCGACGGCGTTCTCCTTCTTCCCTGCGTCCCTTGGCGTCGTAGGCGGCGTCGGAGGCCGGGGAGAGGAAGCAGCGGAGCGCGGCGAGGAGCGGAGGTCGGCGGCCTGGCGGAGGACGGCGCAGACGAGGTCGGGGCGGCCGGCGTCGGCAAGGGAGGAGAGGAGGTCCGGCTGCGGGTGCGCGCGGGATGCCGCCGGAGTCCGCGAGGGCGAGCACGACGTCGTGCTCCGCGAGGCGGCCGGGACGGAGTGGACCGCGAGGGGAGGTATAGGGGGCGGCGGCGCGGACCGCGAGGGGGAGCTTGGGGGAGGGGAGCGGGAGGGAGAGGGAGTTGGAGAGGGCCGTCAATCTAGGGTTAGGGGCGGGGGAGCAGGAGGGCAGAGAGGAGGCGGAGGAGGGTCAGGGGATAGGGGGCGGGGAGGTGGCTTACCAGTGCCGCGCGCCGTCGCCGTGGAGCAGCGGATCGAGCGCCGTCGCCGTGGGGTCCTCCTGCTCCTGCGGGATTCCTGGTGGCGGAGGCGGAGGCGGCCGGGGAGGAGGCGGAGGCGGCACGGGGAGGAGGCGGAGGCGGCGCGGGGAGGAGGCGGAGGCGGCGCGAGGAGGAGATCGGGGCCGGATCGAGAGCGGCGCCACACTGGGGATCGATGCGCTCTTATTTCCCCTCTGTGTGGGCCGGCCGGGTGCTACACTTACCCGTGGCGCAGGGTATTACTATGCGCCACGGCTAAGAGGCTACCCGTGGCGCACATGTTTGTGCCGCGCCACGCCTAAGTGCGCACAGGCCGCGCCGGACAGGGCCCATATTAGCCGTGGCGCACATCTCAGAAACATGCGCCACGGATAAGTTTGTGTCAGTGGCGCAGCACCAAGAGGTGCGCCACGCATAATTAGCCATGGCGCACAATGCTTACAGTGCGCCACGGATACGTGGCTTACCTATAAGCCTTTTCCTAGTAGTGTTGGGGATGCTGATACGTCCCAAACGTATCTATAATTTTTGAGTGATCCATGCTAGTTTTGTGATGTTGTCACATGTTTTTACTGTCATTTATATCATTTTTTATGCATTTTGTCGGACTAACCTATTGACAAGATGCCCAGTGCCAGTTCCCTGTTTTTGCTGTCTTTTTGTTTCAGAAATTTACTTCTGGAAATATTCTCGGAACGCGCTGGAAATTTTTGAGGATTTTTTATTTGCCACGACGAAGTACCAGTCCGAAGGAGAGCCGGAGGGGAGGCCCACAGGGCAGAGGCGCCCCCCTGCCGCGGGTCAAGGTGGACCCGCGGGTGGGGCCCGCCCCTGCCCCTGGGACCTCACCTCGACGCCCTCCGACGCCTATAAATTGCCTTTTACCCTAAAAACGTCGAGGCAGCCATTATTTTCCAGAAACTCGACCCCGGCGCGCCGTCACCGAAAACCCTAGTTCGGGGTCCAATCTGAAGCTAATCTCGGCACTCTGCCGGAGGGGAGATCGATCCCGGAGGGCTTCTTCATCGCCATGCCTTCCTCCGGGATGATTTGTGAGTAGTCTCACCTTGGACTACAGGTCCATGGCAGTAGCTAGTTGGTAGTCTCTCTCTCTTGTGCTTCATGTCTTATGATCTTGTGAGCTGCCTAACATGATCAAGATCGATTATTGTAATGCTATGTGATGTGTTTGCTGGGATCCGATGGATTATGAAGTTATGTTCGGATTGTGCATGATTCTTATATGAGTAATTTATGTTCTTGCATGCTCTCCGATGTGCGTAGTTACTTTGGCTAAGTGATTGTGTGTATCTCCAAGAGAGGGTATTTATGCTAGATAGTGGGTTCATGCCCCCTTTTGTTCCTGGGCACGAGTGATAGAAACGTCTAAGGGCGAGGGTGTGCTGTTGCTACTAAGGGTAAAACAGCGATGTTAATGTCTCTTTTGATATTAGTATTGCTTACTTCATGCACTTTACTTAATGCAATTGTCTGTTGCTTGCAACTTAATACCGTTGGGTGACAGGCTGGATAGCGATCCCACGGTGGACTTTTTAGACAAAGACGCAGTTGGACTCAACGGTCTTTGTTCCTTGTCGTGATGCCTCCATAAATATTATCATGTCCTTTTTGTCATAACTAAATTGGGTTTGTGCCATGATCTTGTCAATTGCCTAGCTGTAATTCGTTCACCCATCACATGCATATTTTATTTACTTGAGAGACTCCACTAGTGAACCTATGGCCCCAGTCCATCTTTTTACATTGTTTTCAACCTCATTTACTTGCTTTTAATCATCATTATTCCTCTGGTCACTTTTCATATTTTATCTATTTCATCATACAATTAACCGCTTTGTTTTCTGCGAGACCGGAAAGATTGACAACCTTTCCGCCGTTGGGGGCAAAGTATTTTGGTTGAGTGTGTGCAGGTCCACGTCTGTTGAAGGTTAAGCACCAGAGATCTTCAACATTCACCTCGTTGTTGATTTCAAAGTCCTACTGGTTCGATAAACCTCGGTTCGTTAAACGAGGGAAAACTGCTACTAGCTACAATTCCGCCTTCGCTTGGGGCACCATCCAACTTATCAATAACCACCATCAGTCCTTGATCAAAAAGAAGAAAGGGTGAAAATCAAGAAATATATCATTATCAAGTGTAAGCTTATGAACAGATATAAGATTTTTTGATGCACTAGGAACATGCAATATGTTGTTGAGATTAAAGGAATGATGTGGGGTCCGCAAAATAGAGTGACCAATATTACTAATATGCATACCAGTAATTCAGCTGTGCGAACACAATCGTGTCCATTGTACTTGCCATGTGTAGAAATCTTGTTCAACTCGCTAGTGATATGATCTGTGGCACCCGTATCAGGGTACCAGTTTGTATCGAGACCATAGGACGCAACATGTGCACCCTTGTCACAACGGTCACCACCACGATCATTGTTATCCTCCTCGTAGCGCCACCAACAGGCTTTTGCAGGGTGACCACGAATCCCACAAATCTGGCAGGTAATGTCAACATATGGTGTTGGTACACGGTCACGACGACCACGTCTCTGGCGAGAGCGATCGCCACCATTGCGGCGATCATCATTGGGGCGGCGGTCACCACCATCATTGCGGTGGTCACGACGATCACGACGGTCATCATCATGGCCAATACGGCGGTCATCATCACGGTGGTCACGGCGATCACGAGAACCACCACCTCCTCCACGAAAATCACGGTCATCAGGACGGGCTACATTGGCCGAGGAGACAAAGGAGCCATCACCATAATTTTCCAACGAGTTTTTACTCATATCATATGAGCTCAGTTGTGCAAAGAAATCATCAAGAGTAGTGCCCGGGTTGCTGTTGACAGACGTGACAAGAGCATTGTAAGACCCATCAAGGCCATGAAGGAGGTATCCGATGAGTTCATCATCCTCAAGGGGTTTTCCAGCGGCAGCAAGTTCAGATGCAAACCCTTTCATTGTGGTAAAATACTGATCAGCCGTCGTGTTGAGTTTCTTTGTGTCATTGAGTTGCGACTGAAGATGCTGCACCTTCGATCTATTGGCTGACGAGAACATGGTGGTGATAGCAACCCAGGCTTGCGCAGTAGAATCCATCCAAGCACATGAGTGAGAATATCTGGTGACAACGAATTCAGCAAAAAACGCAGAACCTGCTGATTACATGCAATCCAGGCGAGGTAGGCAGGGTTCTCCTCGACTGTCTTCTTGTTTCTGTAGTCTTCAACTTCCACGGTTTTGGGCGGCGCACGGTCGGTGTCGTCGAGCAGACCCATGACATTAGCTCCTCGGAACGTAGGGAACACGAGAGCCTTCCATAGAAGGAAGTTTCCTTGGGTCAGTTGTTGAGTGGGAGGTGACCCCAGGGCGGCGGCCAGGGCGGCAATGGATGACTATGACGACGATGAATGGTGGCGGCGGCAGCTGAGAAGCGGCGGCAGCGGCAAGGTGCCTAGGGTTTTGGTTTTGGATTGTGGCAGCGGCAGCGGCTAAGAAGCATAGGCGGCGACAAGGTGTCTGGGGTTTTGGGTTGTGGCAGCAGCAGCGGCGAAAGCTAAGAAGCGGCGCGGCGGCGAGGTTTCTAGGGTTTTTGGGTTTTGATTTGTGTGTAGCGACGGCGGCGGCTGAGAAGCGGCGGCAACGGCTAAGATTGTTTGTTTGAGTTTGGGTTGTGTCAGCGGCGGCGGCGGGTTTTGTTATGGCGGTGGCGGCAGCTAGGTCTTGGAAGAGAGTCGCTCTGATACCATGTTGAAGTTTGGGCTGGGAACGATGCCTTGGTCTGACATCGGTTTCGTGTTAATATAGGCACAAGGGAATACATCGGTTTTGGTATCCATACACAATACGTATGGTATACAAGAGAGATATAAACGGAAGCCTATACATCATCTAACATGGGTAACTTCATCACCTCTGTTGTTCCTTAGACATTTATGATAGTAGTGTCTGGCAGGATTTCATGGACTCTCTTCCACACCACTAAGGACATAATATTCCCACTAAATGATCTTAAGAGAGTTATATCCACATGAACGATTTTTGTCCATGGTAGGTAGTACTATCGCCATCAATGACAGAAGTCATCCTTGATATACTGCCTACTATTTTTTTTTACAAAATACAAGGGAAATGAATGTCATACCAAAAACAACAAGGGAGTAGTATGTGATGATCTAAAAAAAATCAAGAAGAATTACCTTCTAGAAGCTACTGTTAACAAACATCTATTCATTGATTGCAATGTCAATTCCTTCAATAGTAATTCCATACTATCTAAAAATATTGTATGCTACAATGTTTCCAATGTTAAATGGTAATTCCATACTACCTAACTGAATACTCAAAGAAGGCGGCAAGATTAGCAGAGGTGAACATCACATAGCAGAACTCCCGGACCCTCTCGCGCTCGCGTGGCCAAGCAAGCTCCTCTCGACCAATCTCCATCATCGGACCATTGCCGGATGTTGCCGTCCAAGCGCAGAACAGGGCATAGCCGAGCACGCACCTAGGTACCCGTACTCGTCGTCGCCAACATCGCCGTGGAAGACGAAGGGGCTCCCGGCGCGCGGCGCGGTCGAACGCGTGCGAGATGCGGCAACACAGCGCCGCCGCGAGCCTGGCTTGCAGTGAAGAAGGAAGGAAGCAATTCGAGAGCAGAAGCATAGAGCAGGCTAGTGTACCAAAAATACGCCTTCGATCATCGTTCGCGGATTTACACCCAGACTGTTCTTTTTTTCATTAAATAAGTGAGGAGTTTTAGAGGGTGTTACAGGCCAAGTCTTGACCCAAGGTCAAGACCGAAAAAATAAGTCGGTATCAAATTACACAATGCTTTGGCCCCGGCAAGGCACCACCGATTTGCCTCCTCCTTAATCTTGTCAATGACTAAGGCAGCCGTGGTCGAATTATTCCGAAAGACACGAGCATTCCTCTCCGTCCACACCTCCCAAGAGACCATCATCGCGAGCGAGACCACGGCCTTCCTCTCACCACCTCTTTTGTGAATCGCCTCGCTCCACCACTCTTTGACGGTGTCAAAGGCGTGCCACTCCGTCGGGTCAAGATCGTGAAGCCCGATCCAACTCGTCAACGAAGACCAAATTCTCAAGGTGAAGCGACATTTGAAGAGAAGATGCGCCGCCGTTTCTTGTTCTTGATTGCAAAGCTTGCATAGGCCGCAATTTGGCCAACCCCTCCTCTCAATCCTATCCGCCGTCCAAACGCGGTTTTGAAGAACTAGCCATGCAAAGATCTTACACTTTGGTATCCATACACGGACTGTTCTTGCTAACTTGATCGATCGATCAGCGGTTCAGTCCAGCATATCTGCTCCAGAGATAGAATCAGTTCACACTTAGAGCATCTCCACTCGTGCCCCCCATAGGCCGTCTGGATGGCCGCCCGAACGAGCGCTATGGGGGGCGTCCGAACGATATGCCGTCTATGGGGGACGCCTCTCCCCACTCGTCGTCCCCAAATTTAAAAAAAATGAAATTTGAAAGTAAATACGATTTCATTCAAATTTTCAGAATATCTTACAATATTTGAATGAAATTTAACTAAAACTTAAAAAAAACTAATCTAACGGTAGTTGAAGACAGTGTAGCCGCCGCCGTTGTCGTCCTCGTCGTCTCCGCCGCCGCCGTTGGGCCCTGCCTCGTCGTTGTTGGCGTCGTCGTCGTTGCCGGTGAGGTCGAGCAGTGCCGCCCCGGTGATCTGGAGGTGGTCGTGGAGCGACCACGCGCACGCCCCCGACGCGTTGAGCGGCAGGAGCGACGACGTTGTCTCAGTCTTCACCCTCTTGGGGGGCGGCGGCGGGAGGCGGAGCGTGACGTGGAGCCCGTCGCGGAGCCGATGACGAGGGCGCCGGTCCCCGGCTCCGACTTCGGAGCCCGCAGCGGCGAGGAGGACGACGTAGACCGGCGGGGGGAGGACGCAGACCGGGAGGAGGAGGACGGCGTCGAATCCCGCGGCGCTCATCGATGGGCCAGGGGCGGAGGCGGGACGATCGGGGGCGTCTCAAGCCGCGGCTCGTCGCCGGCGTCGATGTGCGCCATGACGGACGCGAGCGTGCGGCCCTGCACGCCCCAGAAGGCGTACCGGCCCTCGATGTTGCGGTCGCGTGGCGGCGGCCCTTCGCCGTCCCAGCGGTTCATCCGCTCGTATTGGATGCGCCGGAACACCGCCTCGTAGCGGTCGGTGTTCGACAGCGCCTACTCCGGCTGCTGGCGCTGCTCAGCGGTGAGCTCGTGCCAGTAGTGGTGCATGACGGCCGCGTTCCTGTCGGTCTCCCAAGGACGCGGCGCGTCAGGCACCGGCACGCCGGCGACGCCGATGGCGAACTTGTTCCCGACGCGCATGTCCAATGGGTAGGGGTACCACGATCAGAACAGCGCCTCCGCCTCGTGCTTGAGGAGGCTACAAGGGCCGAAGCCGTTCTGCACCGCCGGGTACTTGCGCCGGTTGATCCCATAGCGGCGAGAGAGGGATGGAAGGGCGGTGTGGGCGGCGAGAGAGCGGTGCGCGTTGAGTGGGAGGGAGAGGTGTGCGGCAAGAGAGGTAGGAGGGGATGGTTTTTAACAGCGGCGGAGGGCCGTTAACACGACGGAGGGCATTAACACCCGCCGCATCAGCATGCTCGCCGCGTGGGCGAGGCGACGGGACGGCTCCCTGCGGCGTCGAAATATGTGCGACGACCGCGCCGTTGAACGTTTATGTTCCTATGACAGGCGTGGCCCATGACCAACGGCGACGAGGGGCGGTGCCAAGATTTGGCGGAAGGGCGTCGAAACGACGGGACGGTTTGCGCCGTTTTTTATGTGTCCATGACACGGCGGGCCCGCGCGCGCGTTGTTTCGTTCGACGCTACCGCAACAAGCCCCGATGCGCAGGGTTGGGCTGGTAGCGCCGAACGAAATAACGGACCGCCCCGGACAAAACCGGCCTATGGGCCGCGCAACTAGGTGTCGTTTTTCGCGCGGGGCGCCCCATAGGGCTAGGGGGGGGGGGCATTTGGGGGCGGCAAGTGGAGATGCCCTTACAAGTTGGGCCAATTTTCCAGGAATCATCGTGCTAAGTCGTGTAGAATATTAAGTCGATTTCGAACAAATCTTGTTTAAAACCTTTGGTATACATCCCTACCCAGAACACGAACAGGAGCAGAAAGGTACTGTAAATGACAAAAGGGACATGAACAGGATCGTAGGCAAATTCTCTTCAAGACAGGAAGCACTTTGTTACTAGTACCATAATTGACGGCTTCACGGAAAGCAACAATAAAACTTTGTGAATCATATGATTCATCATAAAACAGCCATGGTTATCTGACAAAGCAGTAGTGGGGAAGAAAGCAGGATCATTGGCTCCGATACACAAAAGACACAGGAACGTGAAAATGCATCTTATTGTTCATTCATACTAAATTCAGAACCATGAGATCCCACAAATAACAATGTTTCCCCTCCAGTGTCGATTACATGAAAGAAACTATTGACAGGTAGTGGAGAGGAGTTGTTAGCATAGAACTACCACTTTTCTGCTCAAATTTCGAATAACTACCACTTTTCGTTTCAATTGCAAAAAACTACCACATTGAGGTTGGTTTTTCGCAAAAAGCACTGATCGCTGATTTACGGCGGATTGACAGCGAATCCGACAGGTGGGACCCACTGTCAGTGCTGACGTGGCACCCCGCGTCGGCCGACCGGCACGGCCGTTGACGGCCGTTAACGGCGCCGTGTGGTGGCCCCACTCTTCTTCGGTTGACCTGGAGTGCGGGCGGGCGTGCGTTCCTCTCCTCTCTCTCACTTACCTCTCCGCTTGTTAGAACCGCCGCCTCGGACCGCCGCCGATTCGCCGCCGGGCTGTACTTCCGCATCCGTCCCCCCGGCCGCCGCCGCCATGCCTAGCTGGGACGACGGAGACGGCTCGAGCTCAGGCTGGTTGGGGGTAAGTTCCTTTCCCGATTTTAGG
Source organism: Puccinellia tenuiflora (assembly GCA_012064385.1). NCBI lineage: Eukaryota > Viridiplantae > Streptophyta > Magnoliopsida > Poales > Poaceae > Puccinellia > Puccinellia tenuiflora. The sequence continues at coordinate 827,575 of QRDG01000281.1, read as the reverse complement.
GTTAGGGTTTCGTTCTCGATCTGGGGATTTCGTATTCTGCTCGTTTTGGTGTGTAATATGCGCCGTTCTTTGTCATCCTGCTCGTAAAGGATACCGTGGAGAAGGATTATGCTCCAGATACGTGCGAGGACCCCAATTTCCACGGGCTGGCGGTCGGTTGCCCCCTTTTGTGTCGCGGGCACAACCTCGAGCCGCAGAGGTGTGTTGCATTCGAAGGGACGAACACGGGCCGTAGATTCTACATGTGTTCAGTCGAAAACGTAAGTACAAATGGTAGATTTGAATACCTATCTTGTTGACATGCTGGTAGCACTGGAATGTGCAGTACCTATCTAGTTGAAATGCTGAACATAGATGAATTTAGTGTACTAGGTATATTGATTGGTTGATAGATAACCTAGATATATTAGTTGACATAGATATATAGGTTGATAACCTAGATGAATATAGAGTAATGCAGAAATGCAGGTAGGATATGAATTCATAATGTTGGTCCTGTTTATATTATTTATATTGTTGTCAATTTGATGAATTCATATGTGATATGGTAATTAAATTTTTGTAGGAAGTGAACAATTGTGGATTTGTGGCATGGGTAGATGAGGAGTGGCCCATAACACTGAAGAGTTCACTGTACAGACTATGGGGAATGTACAATGACAGCAAGTCTGGTAGGATTGATGACCAGATACAGAATGGCAAGTTGATGCAGGAGCTATCTTCTGAGAAGAAGAAAATAGAGAAGAAATACTCAAGTCTAATGGATGATGTCAGCAGATTCATTGATGTGAATGTGCAGAAAACTATGAAGGAGAATTATGAGAAGATTATGTCTGGTGAAGTGGATGATTTGAACGAGATGAAGAATAGAGTTAAAGAGCTAAACAGTGAGCTGAGTGAGCTGAAGCAGGTGCACAAATCTCAAGCAGAAGTTATGAAGGCCAATAAGCAAAAATGGGATGAAGAAAAAGAAGAATTGAAGGAGGAAAAGAAAAAACTTGAGTATGCTCTGTTTGATCTGTTCAATGCTAGTAATGACAACAAGAGGAAGCTGAAGAAAATTAAGGAAATCTTAGATGAGTGATTTGTGTTGTTTTCATTATGAATGGCATGTGTTGAATTTGTACTGAATTTGAACAAGTAGATGTGTGTCTATTTCTGTGTTGTTGAACTTGTACTGAATTTGAACAAGTAGAAGTGTGTGTGTTTCTGTTGTTGGACCAGTACTGATTGTGTATTGTTTGTTAATGTTTAATTAAGTGACAGCACAAATGTTTAGGAGTAGGACAAATGTGAGAGTACCTTCTGCAGGATTAAGAGGGGAATTAGTTCATGGATAATGATGGAAAAAGGTTGTCGAGGACCCCGAGGGTTCTCGACAACCCTAATGTGGAATGATGAAAAAAGGTTGTCGAGGACCCCGAGGGTTCTCGACAACCCTAATGTAATGGTCAGGAATGATGAAAAAATGTTGTCGAGGACCCCGAGGGTTCTCGACAACCCTAATGTAAATGTTAGGAATGATGAAAAAATGTTGTCGAGGACCCCGAGGGTTCTCGACAACCCTAATGTAAATGTTAGGAATGATGAAAAAAGGTTGTCGAGGACCCCGAGGGTTCTCGACAACCCTAATGTGGAATGATGAAAAAAGGTTGTCGAGGACCCCGAGGGTTCTCGACAACCCTAATGTAATGGTCAGGAATGATGAAAAAATGTTGTCGAGGACCCCGAGGGTTCTCGACAACCCTAATGTAAATGTTAGGAATGATGAAAAAATGTTGTCGAGGACCCCGAGGGTTCTCGACAACCCTAATGTAAATGTTAGGAATGATGGAAAAAGGTTGTCGAGGACCCCGAGGGTTCTCGACAACCCTAATGTGGAATGATGAAAAAGGTTGTCGAGGACCCCGAGGGTTCTCGACAACCCTAATGTAATGGTCAAGAATGATGAAAAAAAATCGTCCTATTATTATTTGATATTTTTACATGTCATTAAAAATCATCAAAAATCGTCCTATTATTATTTGATATTTTTACATGTCATTAAAAATCATGAAAAAATCATCCTATTATTATTTGATATTTTTACATGTCATTAAAAATCATGAAAAAATCATCCTATTATTATTTGATATTTTTACATGTCATTAAAAATCGTGAAAAAATCATCCTATTATTATTTGATATTTTTACATGTCATTAAAAATCATATTAAAGGTTGAGTACCAACATAGTATCATATTACACATAATTTAAAGGTTCATACACCAAAGTTAAAGGTTCTGAATCAACATAGTCTTACATGCCACATAATTTAAAGGTTCTACAACCACCATAGTGTCATATCTAGGCCTACAATATGAATGTGGACAATTATTAATATTTCATCACTGAAATTATGCAATAATTTATATTTACAGTCTATTTATATTGTACCTATAAATGGCCTGCAACCATTTAGAAAACCCTCCTTTGAAGCATTTAGACAGATGAATGTGGCATGGAATCTGGGATTTTTGCTGGGATGCTCAAGCAGCTCTTTAGTTGTCACTATGCACCTACTCCCTGGATTGGTATCAAGAATAGCCTGCAAATAATCCCTCAGCCTGGTATATTGTGCCTTCTGGTCACCTATGACAGTACAAAATGCTTTCTGCCTTGCCATGTAAGCTATGCTTCTTGGGACTTCCACTCCATAATTGATCTTTGCATTGTCAATAAGTGTGTCAACAGTTGTGTTGGGATCTGTTCTAACAGCAGACACAGATTTCTGAGCTAGCCAATCAATGCTAACTCTGGTGTTCTCTCCATGTTGTAGACAGGTGTGCTTGTTTCTGAACTTTCTGATACAGAATGTCTTCTCATGTGCAATCTTGGAGGCTGTCAAAAAAAATGGACAACCTTGGGCTTTTCCTTCATCTGTGCAAGTGACAATTATTCTTGAAGGTGCATTTCTATGAAATGCATAATTCCTAAGCTGAGCTATGTGGAAATTTCTAAGAGCAACTCTGAATTCATAAACATCTGTAAAGCACAGCTTCAAAGCAAATTGCTCACATGGGTTAGCCCTACTGGGATCATACCAAACCCTCTTCTTTAACTTCTTTAGCCTCCTCTTTTTCCCACTGGCTAACTCCAATTTCTTCTCAGCAAAATCATCTGCACTGTCACCAAATTCATCAGAGTCGATGTCCTCATCATTTGAAGGTAAAAAATCATCCATTTGTTCATCATCTGAAGCATAGTGAGACCTACTAGTAGGCCCTTGCCTCACTACTTTTTTCTTCTCTGCAAAGTACTCAGGTTCTGCCATTTCAGTTTCACCACATCCATCTTCTTCATCCTCTTCTTCATCTTCTTCATAAATTTCTTCAACATCTGTATCCCCTTCAAAGTGTGAAAAGATGTCCTTCCTTTGCATTTTCTGCCTTCTCATCTTCTCCAATATTTTAACAAGCTCAGGGTCTTCTTCTCTTTCTTTCTTCTGCCTCTTCAATTTTTTCACTAACTCCACTTCCTCTTCTACCATGTTCTCTTCTTCATCATCAGATATGACATCAACACAAATTTCCCCTTTTGATTTGTTCTGCAAATTGGAGCTCTGTTGGGTGCCAAGATAAAGAACTTCTGACAAATCAACAGCCACTGGATAAAGCCCTTCATCATCTGATATGAAGTTCCTACCTTGATTGTCAACTGAAAACACTACAGACTCATTCAGTAGTGGAGCTCCTCCTTCTTCTCTGTTGAATCCAACTGGCCAGGATGCATTTTTTTTCAACACAGTTATATTCAGTACCTTCTCATTTTCAAAAATAGCTATCATCTCATCCACCTTTGCCATGCTGTCAATGACCTCCATGCCTTCAACTCCTTTTCCCTTTTCTTTAACATAATACATGCCATCTCTAATTCCATACCCATGTCCTTCTATCATTGCTAACAGATTCAGAACTGTTATGTCAGATTGGCCAATAGTTCTTTCCAAATTATCCTCACCAAGAAAATTAAATCTGACCTCCCAACTGACATCATCAAGACTACACATGCAGATGCAGGAAAATAATTTAAATTAATTAAATCCTACCGGGAATTAATTATTAAGTGCAAAATATAGTTCTAAGACAGATGAATATCAGTAGCCACAACAGTTCAAAATTCAAATACAGTGCAAAGATTTGAGGGTTCCAGGGTTCAAAGAAATCCATAGTTTAGGGTTAGGAACTTACTCCACTGCCCCATACGAGCTAGACCACTGCTGGCTGGTCTTCAACGGTGACGCGAGCACCGCCTTCGAGAAAGCTACGGCCGCTTTCGCCTCGGCCGTCAGCGCCACCGGCGACTGCGGCTTCTCGACGCGGGAGGTCACGCCACCACGACCGCCTGCGGACGAACACACGCCGCTACGCAGGCCTCCATCCACGCGGAGGCCGCCAACGGATTCGCCGCTGGATTCGTCGCCAACGAGGTCTCCATATTCGCCGCCGGGAGTCGCCGCCGCCATTGTCTGAACAGGGGTGAGAGAAAACGCGCGCGCAGCGGGAGTGGGAGCTCTCCGAACCCTAACCCTATCGGAAAAAGAGTGGGGCCGCCGTTAACGGCCGTCAACGGCCGTGCCGGTCGGCCGACGCGGGGTGCCACGTCAGCACTGACAGTGGGTCCCGCCTGTCGGATTCGCTGTCAATTCGCCGTAAATCACCGATCAGTGCTTTTTGCGAAAAACCAACCTCAATGTGGTAGTTTTTTGCAATTGAAACGAAAAGTGGTAGTTATTCGAATTTTGAGCAGAAAAGTGGTAGTTCTATGCTAACAACTCAGTGGAGAGAAATTGGACCTCCTTATCGAAATTAAATACAGGACACATTACCCAATCACAATTATCTTCCCCTACAGGAAAAGAACCCCATAACTGAACACCAATATGTGGAGCAGCAGCAGCAGCAGCTCAGATCTTTGAGTTGGCGATCTTGTACCACTCAGTGTGGAAGGAGCCTGACATGTCCACCCTCGTAGGTGTGAGCACCGAAGTAGTCCCTCTGCGCCTGCACCAGGTTCGCGGGCGCCGGGCAGCCTGTCCCTCCTCGGCGAGTCAAAGTACGCCAAACTTGCAGACATGCCTGGGATGCTAACACCGTTGTTGATAGCGAGGCAGAGCGACCCTCCTCCATGCAGCTTGCTTGTCCATGATCTCCTGTGCAAACTCCGGGTCTATGAGAAGGTTGGGCATTCCTGCCATAGGCCTTCTTGATGCGGTCCAGGAAGCTAGCACGGATGATGTTGAGCCGTTGAGGCCCCATCCTTTCTTTGTGCTCGCAAGGGTTGAGCCATTGAGGCCCCATCCTTTCTTTGTGCTCTTGGCCCCACTCTTCCAGATCCTGGCTAGCTCACAAGGGTTGAGCCCCCATCCTTTCTTTGTGCTCTTGGCCTTGATAACGTCCATGCCTTGCGCGTAACTGCAGATCTTAGAGGCATAGAGGGCTGTGCCTTGTCGACATAGAGGGTTGTGCCTTGATAACATCCATGCCCTGGGCAATAAGGCAATAAAAGGCTGTGTGCATCGCTCGATGCAGAGGCCGGGGTACACCCCCTTTTCGGAAAAAAAAAAACATCCATGCCCTGGGCGTACTGCAGATCTTAGAGGCATGCCTTGTCGACAGATACCTCACTGGTGTAGTCACCTTGGAAGATCTTGGAATCTGTAACCCGCTGAGGAACCTGGAATCCAAGGTGGCCTCGATGATAGGAGCAGCCACAGAGAGCTCAGCAGCCTGCTGCACTGTTCACTTCCCGGCCCTTCATCCCAGTCTTATCCAGGACCTTGTCGACCAAGTAGCCTTCACCCAGTTAATCCTTGATACCAAATATATCGGCAGTGATCTCGACGAAGAAACTGAGAAGCTCACCCTTGTTCCAGCCAGCAAAAACCTGCTGCAGCTCACAGTTTGTGACCTTACCAACAGACTTGAGAACATCATATGCTTTAGCGATCACTTGCATGTCACCGTACTCGATTGCATTGTGAACCATCTTGACAAGGTTTCCTGACCCACCCTTTTCCAATGTATGTGATGTAAGGGCCACTGTCGTGGACTTGAGCAGACACCTCGAGATTGAGAAGAATATCTTTAATGGGCTTCCAGGCATTATGGAGCGGCCATGGCGGGCACCTTCCTCTCCTCCAGAGACACCCATCCCGAGGTAGAGGATTCCACGCTCCTCCACCACCTTCTCCCTCCTTTCTGTGTTCCCATACCACCCGCTTCGTCCATCGATGATACAGTCACCCTGCTCAAGTGTGTGCTGCTGAGTGTTGCAATGGTCTGGTCAACAGGTGCACCAGCCTTGACAAGCATGATGACGGCACGTGGCTTCCGAATGGGGTTTACAAGGGATGCAGGGTCATGGAAGCCATACAAAGGAAGGTTTCCTTCGATCTTGGCAGGCTGAACAGTCTCGTCAACCTTGGAAGTTGTCCTTTTGTAGACAGAGCTGGGGAACACTTTCTCTGCAATGTTAAGGGCAAGGTTCTGCCCCATAATTGCGAGGCCAGCAAGATCAGTTCTGGTGAGAGCCATCTCCTACCTGAACACATCATGCATGGAACAATGCCAACTACTTATAAATAAAATATCAGACTAGAAAGGTTAGAAACGTTTTCGAACCCACTGATCAGACAAATGAATTAGAAATCAAGAAAAGGCTGCAGAACAAAACTTTCAGGAACTTACACGAAACCCAACAATAAATAATCGATTACGAGGGTACAGTTGTCTACTAAGAAATAACAAGCAGGGCAAAAACCACCATATGCAATTTTTAAAGATCTTAAGCACATGACCATATATAATCAATAAATAAAGTGTGGCCTCTCTATGGTCTACATCAATATAGTATAACAACTGGCCAACCGCAATCGAGTAGAACAATACATGTCGTTGAGTTGAAGACGAGAAACTGGTACTCGCAAACCACATAGCAAGAGTTTAGCGTCCACCATTTCAGTGAACATGAACACTACTAGGTAATTCAGTGTCTACATCTTGACTCTTGGCTAGCTAGTCCAATGATCTAATCAATATATCAGGAAACCCAACTAACGAACAGTGTCTTCTATTACTACTACTTCACTGGGGGAACTGGATGCTCCCATGGATCTGAGCAACTACTTACCTACTCCAGCTTTATCCTTAAACAGAAAAAAAAACTCAGTGACCCACCTAATTCTCTCCAGCAGGCAAACAGGACCAAGAACCAAGAACTGAACCCATAGTTGCACCAAAAACTCAGAAAAATCGTAAAGCCACAACATCGCAAACAGCAAAAAAGAATTCAGTCATACAAATAATGAAGAACAACCAAAACATCTAGAAAAGAAGTAGCTCACCAAGAAACTGATATTCAGCAACAACAGACACCAGCGCCCACCAAACCACACCTGCAAAATAACAAGTCAACAGATCAAACACCAGAACAAGAATTAAAAAACTGAACACCCAAAATCACAAATGTATGTACCTGCACCCAGATGAACAGCCGACGCCAACCGAACAGAAGCATGCCAGTAACCTGCAAGAAAAACGTAATAACCTATGCAAAACCAGAAACTACAGGGTAGTCAACAGAAAAGCAGGAGAACCAAGCACTGAGCCCCAAAACCCAAACAATAAAATTGTAACAAAAAGGGGTAAGCTACATCTGGCCTCAGATTTTATGCTTCACAAAGCTCTACCAGCTGATGAGTTTCAAATTAATTCATGCACATCATTTGCACCAGAAGAAAACATGTAATAAAAGATAAGGCCTCAGATTAATTTATATAGCATTTGGGCCAAAGAGACCATGCAAAGAAGATTCGTCTCACATTGATTTTCATTTGCACTAAGTATAAAAAACCACAAATCAAAAGACAAACAAATTTCGGATGCATCTGCCCTTGTGACTACCCTTTCAGCAAGCAAGAGTATCAGGTGGCAAAAAAAAAATCAAAAGATAAATCTGGTGCATCAGTGCTTTTTGTCGCAGTTCGAAGAAAGGACGAATTTGCAACAACTTAGCAAAAAATCTATCATCATTGGCCATATCCTAAACTAGCTCAATTAGAAGAAAAAAAAGTGTACCGATGTTCTTATCAGAACAAAAAATAGCAAAAGCATATATAGCATCGGTAATCACACGCTGGCAGGCCCCATCAACCAGAAACCGTTCGTCTCACTCGGCCCCGACACACCCCGAGGCTGGGCCGCCGGTGGGAAGGAGGATGCCAATTCTCAATCGAACGAGCCCACCAGCTTCGCATCCACAGAGCAAAACCCATTCATAAAACTATTGAAGAACCAAAACATCTAGAAAAAAAAGCACACTAAGAAACTAATATTCAGCAACAGCAGCCACCAGCGCCCACCAAACAACATAAGCCGACAGATCAAAAAGCAGAACAAGAAGAAAAACCTGAACACGCAAAACCCCAGATGTACCATACCTGCACCCAAAAGAACAGCCGACGCCAACCAAATAAAAGCACACAAATAACCTGCAAAAGCCAAAGAAATAGCCTGATGCTAGCCTGATTCAAAGCTAAGCTACATCTGGCCTCAGATCTTATGCTTCAATAAGCTCTACCAGTCGATGAGTTTCTGATTAATTCATTCATGCACGTCATTTGCACCAGAAGAAAGCATGCAAGAAAACAGAAGGCCTAAGATTAATTCATCGCGCCAAATAGACGAGGCAAAGATGATTTAAACATGGAGATGTAAACAGTAAAAGCGGCATGATCTTTGCAAAAATATGTATACTATTAAATTTAAATGCTATTTTTTCTTTTTTTTTTTGGCCAGTTGAGTGCTTTTTATATGAAGTTTTGTTATTTACTAACTATCGAAGAGAGGGGGAGGGGGAGGGGGAGGAGGAAATATCACCGGTTGGTCGGCCTCCAAAACCGAACCACTTGATACTCACCTCCTTCATCGTGGTGTCGATACTCTCACAGAATCTCTTGGCCCAGCCATCTGGCTCGGTGTCATCTACTCCCAAACCGGGGGCCCGGTCACCGGACTTGAGGTTCACCGGGTCTTTCCAGTCAGCGACATAGGCAGAAACACGCCTTTTGAACTTTGTTTTGAACTCTGTCCAGGCCTGGAACTTGTAATGATTTATGCGAGCGAGTCTGGTCCATATGCCACGGAAACCGGGCTTGAGATCAAAGTGATGGACCGCGTTGTTCAAAGAATCGTCAACGGCATCAAGCCGGACCAACGACTTGTGCCGCTCCACTTTGTTCACTCGACATGTGTACCCCTGGCAGAGACCCTCCCTTGGATGTGATGTTTGGCCCGAGGGGCCAAAATCATAGCATGGAAGCTGCACCTGGCCAACTTGCGGATCCACACCGGAAACAACCGCTTCTAACATGGATTTGGAAGGCCTCTCAACATTGTTCCAGTGTGGTGAAAAGATAAACTCATCTACATCCATAAATGCCATCCATTCGCACGAGGTCTGGTGCACGGCTGCACAGTGGGAGAGCCCGGCTTCCTGCGTCTTGACCCATGGCCAGGCCACTGTAGAGATATTGTACCCAGAAGCCATCAAATCAGCCACCCGGTCTGCCAGGTCATCCTGGCTGCCGTTGTCGTAGATGTAGAAGTGCTCCACACCTACTGCTGCATGGTGCTGCACCCACTCGGGGAGAAATTTTGCAACATCCCGCACCATGGTGCACGCACAGATTTTCATACGGGACAGGGTGGGCTGCTGGTATGGGGTGTAGGTCGCAAGGGAGGGAATAGGTTCCTCGCCTTTGAGCGCAAGTGTGACCCGGCCGGAAAGTAAAGATGCGGGTGGAGGAGGGCACCTGACGACCTGCTTGACCGAAGTGACTGCAGGGAAGGAGGCGACCATGCCATCCGCGGCGCCGCTGTACAGGCACTGGACATCAGCAGGGTCTTGGCTGCGGCTGAGGCCCTTGGCGAAGACGAGGACATCACCTCCGTGGAGCACAGCGGAATCGAATACCAGCCTCTCGCTCCAGTCTAGCAACGGGCGGGGCCGGGGGGAGCCGGATCCTCTGACTTTGCCAAGAGTGAGTTTCCTTCCCCTCGGGGCCGGGAGATGGGCTGGTGCAGGGGCAGCCGAGGAGGGAAGCAATCGGGGCGCTTGGATCGTGTGCGCGGAGTCGGGTAAGCTCAGGGGACTGGGTATGCTGCAGACGTAGGCGTGGCGCCCGGGCCCCGGCAGCCTCCCGAGAGCGCGCGCCGGGGACTTCTCCCCACCCTGGAAGACGCACATCGAGGGGCCACGAGGCTCAGCAGCGAGGACGAGAGCCTCCTGGTCCGGGAGCAGGACGGCATCGTGTTGGTGCTGCGGCGGGGATTGGTCGGCGGCGCGGCGGAAGGGCAGTAGGCGGCGCGCGAAGGAGATATCAGCTTGGGGCGGGCTCTGGAGCATGAAGGGAGGCGGGGCGAACAGCTCCGGCGGCGGGAAGAGGAGCTGCTGCTGCGGCTGCCAAGAATCGATGCCGGGGCCGAAGGAGGGCGAGCAGATTGGGGTGCGGGCGCAGCCGCCGACGATGAGCAGCGCACCCACTGAAACCGCGCCGGCGATGGAGAGGACGCGGCGGAGACGGCTGCGGGGGCGGTGACGCGGCATGACGGCGGCGGCGGCGGCGAGCGGAAAGCTGGATGTTTTCGAGCGGGGATCGATTTGCTTTCGCGCGAATCGAGTTACTAGCAGAGAAAACAGAGGAGGGGTTTGTGTTCCGGGGAATACGAGTATAGATCCGGGTCGCGTACGTACCGACCTAAGCACGTATTCGTATTCGTATCGGAATCGAGTTTGCCGGGTTGTAACCAGGCTGGATTCGTACCGACCCGCACTCGTATTCGTATCCAGGCTGGATTCCTACCGATTCGAGCCGTAGTCGTATTCGTACCGACCCGATTCGATTCGATTCAATTCGTACGTACTCGTATTCGCCTAGCTAGCTCCAACACTTGCTTCCTGACGAGTGACGATGGCCTTTCCTTCTTGCCCCTGATTTCTTTTGTTTTGTTCGTCAGATACAATTGACTAGCAACTTGCCTTGAGACCTCTCGTATTTGAAATTGCTGCCAACCAGCTAAGCTTCCTTTTTTGTGTTGTCGAAATCACTTGTAATTGCTGCAATCCAGGGCCAAACCAGCTTCAGATGTCACCAAGAGATCCATCTTTCGTCAGTGAGTCAAGGATAATAAATCAGCCACTCGATTCCAAACAAAGCCACTGGAACTATAACTCCACTCCAATCTCATATTGGATGACACAAATTTCTATTCTTCGTCAGGTACAACCCTCTTGCTCATTTCTATTGTTCGCTAGATACAACTTTCTCACTCGCGAAGGAAAAAAAGGATAAGTACGTTACAGCAAGAAGACGGGGTTATTGAGGGGGATGAAAATATCTTAGAGTATGCTACTGTTTTTTATAAAAAGTTGTTTGGTCCTAGTGACTCAGTAGGAAATGTTTCGTTGAATTTGACTATGTCTAATGTTCTAAATGACGATGATAGAGGGAAATTAGAGTGTGCTTTTACAATGGAGGAAATAAAAAATGCTGTCTTCCAAATGAAAATAAATAAAGCGCCTGGACCTGATGGGTTGCCGATAGAATTTTACCGGTATTTCTGGCCAATTGTGAGTAAAGATATTTTTGAACTTTTTCAGGAATGGTATGATGGTAGGTTAATTTTGTCCAGGCTTAATTATGGCATACTGACCTTGCTGCCCAAGTGTGAGGGAGCTAATATGATACAACAGTACGGGCCAATTTGCCTTTTGAATGTTATTTTCAAAATCTTCACTAAAGTAATTAATAATAGAGCCAGTTTGGTAGCTGAAAAAATAATAGCTCCGGTACAGACAGCTTTTATCAAAGGAAGATTTATTTTGGATGGGGTAGTGATTTTGCATGAAGTTATGCATGAAATTCATAGGAAAAAACTAGATGGTGTTTTTTTTAAAGTTGATTTTGAGAAAGCGTATGACAAAATAAACTGGAAGTTCCTTGAAGTAATGGTGCAAAAAGGTTTTCCTAGGAAATTTGTGGATCTGGTAATGAGTTCGGTAATGCATGGTAAAGTAGCTGTGTTGGCTAATGACAGGATAGGGCTTTTTTTTGAATCAAGGAAGGGGTTGAGACAAGGGGATCCCCTGTCCCCCATTCTCTTTAATACAGCTGTAGATGTTTTAAATACTCTAATTGTCAATGCAGTAGATTGTGGGCTGTTAGAAGGTCTAGCTGAGAACTTAGTAGAAGGAGGTGTTAGCATGTTGCAATATGCGGATGATACGATTTTTATGTTTCAAGATAGTTTGGAAAGTGCAAGAAACTTGAAGAGTATACTGTGCAATTTTTGAACAATTGTCGGGTTTGAAAATAAATTTTCACAAAAGTGAACTTTATTGTTTTGGTAGAGCTAAAGAGAAGGTACAAGATTATTCTGCTATTTTACTTGTGCCGTTGGTAGTGTACCTTTCAAGTATCTGGGGGTGCCTGTGCATCATAGTAGGTTGAATAAAAAAATTGGGGTGGTGTAGAGGAGAAAGTAGAGAAAAAATTACATACCTGGGCAGGGAAACAAAATTCGTATGGGGGGCACTTAATTCTGTTAAAGGGGTGTTTAAGCAACGTCCCTTATTATATGATTTCTATGTTTGAGTTACCTAAAGGGGTATGTAAAAAAGTGGAGTTTTATATGAAAAGGTTGTTTTGGCAAGAAGGTATGGATACTAAAAAATATCATCTGGTAAGTTGGAAAAAGGTGTGTCAACCAAAAGAGTTAGGGGGTTTGGGAGTTGTTGATCTCAAAGTAATGAATATGTGTCTCCTGAGTAAATGGCTATGGCGGATTGAAAATGAAGAAGGTGTGTGGCAAACTTTAATTAGGAAAAAGTATATTAGAAAGACCTTGTCAGCTTGTGAAAGGAAACCTGGCCAGTCTCATTTTTGGCAAAAGCTTGATGAATGTAAAAGATGTTTTCTTCAAATTCTGTAGGAAAGTGATTGGTAATGGTAGAAGAACTAGATTCTGGGAAGACGTTTGGATAGGAACAATTGCCTTGAAAGAAAAATTTAGTAGGTTATACAATCTGTCTCTGAATAGAGATATTATGGTGGCTGATGTTTTCTCTAAAGGTTGGGGTGTTATTAAATTTCGTAGAATTTTGTGGGGGGAGACAGCTGCTCTGTGGCAAGAACTCCAGCTTTTGTGTGCTGATGTCAATTTAAATGATGATGAAGATAGGTGTAGATGGATTCTTACAAAAAGTGGGAAATTCTCTGTGAGGTCTATGTATTTAGCTTTGAAAATGACTGTTGTTAAATGGCAACATAGAGATGTTTGGGTGGTTAAAATACCTTTGAAAATAAAGATTTTTCTATGGTTGGCTTTCCACAATAGTGTCCTGACAAAAGATGTGTTAATTAAGAGAGGTTGGAAAGGTAAAGATAGTAAATGTTGCTTCTGTAATGAATTGGAAAGTTTAGATCATATGTTCTTTCATTGTAGTTTAGCTAAGTTTATTTGGGGTGTTATTAGATGTGCTAAAGGGCTGGTAGATGTGCCTACACATTTCCAAGATGTAAGTGCTTGGGTAATGAAATTTTCGACTAAAGAGAGAAATATTGTAGCTGTGGGGGTGGCTGCGGTTTTCTGGGCTATATGGAGAGCAAGAAATGCAGCAGTTTTTTATCATGTTTACCCGCATGATCCCATTGTAGTTATGTACAGTATTTCTAACTGGATCGAGAAATGGTCAATTATGCAGAAGGGAAACGCCAGCCAGGAACTTCGCATCGTAGCTCGACGATTGGCAAAAGTAGCTTCTGAGGTCTTCGGGAAACGGCACGGATGGAGGCCAGTTACCAGGAGGATCGGTGTGGGATGATGAGGAGGAAAATGCATACTAGAGTAGTAGTGTGAAGGAAAGTTTGGTTGCTGTCCTTGCTAAAAAAAGTGGTTGTGAGGTTCTGGATAAGAAAACTGCTAGTATGTAATAGATCTTAAGTAGCTCGTTTCCTTGCTCCCCTCTGGAGTTTTGTTTTTTAGTAGTAGTGTTATCGGTAAGGTGTGAGCGTTGTGATGGGGCGATGTCTGGTTCCGCCTGGACGCAAGTGTGATGTACAAACAGACCTATGGTTTCATGTTGCAATGAAATCGGGGGCGGGAGCCCTTTAATTCGAAAAAAACTTTCTCACTCGCTCGTTTCGAAACAAAATCTTTTTTTTTTCGAGAAAACGCAAAAGAGTTTGCGTTTCATTTCATTGAACAGGAAGATAACACGGGTACAACCTCCACAAAGGAGGGACACACACACGACCGTCCTCACCAAGCTACTACAACTAGGTAAGGAGGTGCCCTCAACTACAGACCACAACGACATCAGGTCTCTCCAGCCTTGCCTCCAGCCAAGAATGGCGAGGTGTCGAGGCTAGGAGCAATAGGGCAGCAACACCGCCGTTTCGAAACAAAATCTCACGAACCGAACGAATGTTTGTAAAGAGCTCACAACTGCTCTGACATGTGGAAGCATTATCTAGCTCACAAGTCACTTTATCGTCTCTTAATTAGCAACGGAAACTATCTACAAATATGTATTTGCACCTACATATGGTAAAAAAATAAGAACTAATTGACTGAGAAGTATATGACCCTAAGTGGTCTGATTTAACTAAATAGGAACTAACTGACAGAGAAGTATATGACCCTAAGTGGTCTGATTTAACTAAATAGGAACTAATTGACAGAGAAGTATATGACCGACCCTAAGTGGTCTGATTTAACTAACTCGCAATGAGTGGCAACCTTAGAACGTGAACCGAACAGTCTGAACTAACATATAATATGCAATACTCATGGGCGGTTATCATCAGGTCAAACAAAAGCCTGCTCAGACAAGAGCAATGATCACAAGACACGCAAATGAAATTCTTCCAACCTATTTTTTGCAAAGGTGTGCTGTAACAAAGTATATAGACAGGCACACAAGCTTTCAGTGGCATGCTTCGAAGGTGTAGGAAGGAAAACAGAACCAACAATCATGTGTATCTTTCATGCTTAAGGTTCTTTAGTTTGTGAAATAAAATGGACCAGACAGCTTTTAGGTGGAATGAACTCCTACATTATCTAGGGTTACAGCCTACAGGTGCTACTAACTCAGTCCATTCTTCCCTGAACTTCAGTGGGTGTTTGCAACCAGGAAAACAAGGTTTCATAATATGAGGAAGGACTTAAGAGGAAATGGCAAGCACCTTCCTCTCTGAACTCGGCATGTGCTACTTGGAATATTACTAGTCTACGGTGCATAATAACAAAATCGTGCTGGTTCAATACATCTGATGTTCAAATCACGTGTTGAAGGGGTTATTAGCTCTCAGAGGTGCACTTTAGCACACCAAGTGCCCAAATAATGAATTACATACGTATTCGATCAGCAGAGAGATGGTTACATACTCACATGCATATTTTGGTACAGTAAAATGCAAGAGTTTGAGACATATGTGAACTTACTCAGTGAGAGCATAACCTCCCCAGCCACTCAAGCAATCACAGTCAGCAGAAGACAGCAATGCTAGTGCTTCTAAGATTGTCTCGAATAATTCTTCAGGTTCCTTTACCAAATAAAATTTGAAAGAAAATTGTCAAATTAACTGTGCAAGACGACCTGACAACAGAAACTACTATAGCATTCTGCAGGACGAACTACATGAGAGATTAGTTCTATGATATCGCATATCATGATGCAACACATGTCTCAATTAAGTAAACGAACCATGTCTGGTACATACATGGACTCACAAGCGCCATATAAAGATTCCGAAGCAGTGCCAGAAACCACAAAATCTCTTTGCCAATTCCCTGCATAAAGGAAGCATTTTTTTATCAGATTACCTCCTACAGATACAATAGCCAAGCAAGAAGCCAGTATTACGGTTCACAAGAATTAATATTATCATATTTCAAGAGACTTAACATAAAGCAGTGCAGTTCAAGGATACCACAGATCACATGGGAATGGATATTGGCATAATGTCTACATTAACAATACAACTTTGTATGGCTCCTGGCCAACTCTGAAACAAGATAAACCATCCAAATTATCTATGTGGTAATATATAGGCCAACATTAAGTCATTTATTGTTCTTAGTGCATTTTATACCATAGTTTGGTGTTTTCTCAAGGTCATGGTTCGATACCCATGTTTTTTCAGGGAAGGCACTGTCCATATATACCTTACAGTTATCATAGCCCTCTGTTTAATTCTTGGTGTAAACTTGATAGAAATAGGGAGCAAATTGTCAGAGCCAAGCCACTATATCCTTCGAGCTACCTTAAAAAGAGAAGAGAAAAGATAGGCTTCAGCTTCGTGACAACAAATGCTGATTTTAAATACAATCAAGAAAGCATTTCAAAGAGGCAAGCTGCATAATTCATGAAATAATTATGTAATGTGACCACATTATAATTCATTTAATGACACGAAGTTTCAAGAACAAAACTTAAGTTCATTTATACATCAATGTTTTGGTTTGTTCAACTGCTGTTCTTAATTATAGCAGAACATAAACAATAAAAAACAACGGAGACAAGCAAGGAGTACTGCCTGCGAGGTTGAGGTGAGGACGGTCGATCAGGAGATGAATGAGAGGAACCAACCCTAAATGCAGTATGTCTTTGCCCATAAAATCCATTGGGCATTACTTGGCGAGTGGGTTGTGGTAGATCACCATCACCTGCTAGAGGGATTGGCCCCAGTGAGCCAAATTCAAGCTGTTCAGAAGAAGAACCATGATTTGCACCTGGTTCGTATGGGTAAACCATTAAGTATGGTGAATCTGAAGCACCAACACCATTTGGATTCGGTGAAGGTGGTCTTCCAGGTCCATCCGATGGAACATGCCCCTGCATGGACCCTGGAGGCACCACAAAAGGGCATAATACAGGATCCGGGGGCGTGCATCTTGGCAAAATCGTCCATATTGTAAATTATTCCAATGGCTGTCAATATCACTGTTCAAAATGGCAGGCTTGTGCTCATAAGATGGATTAGCTACAGTACTGTACGATGGCGTTGAGGTAGCATTGTTATCAGGTTGTTGAACATCATTAAGTGAACTAAAGTTGTGAATAGCAACATTGACAGGAAACTGATCTATTTCTTCATTTCCCTCAAACTGCGGAACAGATCCATCACTATTGCCTGGAATATATGAGAGCACGACAAAAGGAACTGGTGGACCTGGTTGGACAAAAGTCAGTCCAGAGTTATCAGCTTGCCTCTGCAGAGGGGAACCAATAAGGAAATGTGCAAACATTGGATTAGGCATCCAGGTGTGTTAAATTCATTCCGTACTTGGCTAGTTCTTGATGGCTCTGATGGGACAAACACTGTTACTATGTCAGAAGCTTCATGTCTAATGAATGGTACTACATCACCATTCCTGGGGCCTTCGTCAACTTCTGATGACATATGGTCAGTGCTATTTCCTCTCTGCCAACCTGTCTTACTTATGCTAAGAGTGCTTGTGGTAGGGGCTGGAAAGGCAAGCTTTTCTTTTCCAATCTGTCCCTTGAAGATCATGATGTCTTTGCAGCTATTTCATCCCATAAACTCTCTGACAGGGCTTTGCTTTTGGAAGACCGGTGTTGTGAAGTACTAGTTCTCAAATTTCCACTACTCATGGGGACATTTCTACTGACTTCTCTACTTATTTGATTTTGAAACATGTTGGTACAGTTTTATTCTACTACTCCAGTATCCTCAACAGTATACTCTATATGCCTTTCCAAGGGTACACCATTAGGTGAAGAGGAACGGTTCTTGCCATCAAAATGATGCACATGTGGATCCCTTCCTTCATGGTTAAAATTTCTAGGTAACCGAAAACCATACTCATAAAGATTGTTGCCAGAATCAAGACTCGAATCTGATGTAGTACCATTTTCACTCTCATTACCATCCTGAGTGTTTGGTGCAAAATTAGGGTTGTAAGTATAATGGGTCATAGGTGGTGGAACGAATCCTTGGAGAAACTGCATGTTGTGCGACCACTGATTCCCAATTAAGCTAATTGGTGGAATCGCGGGAAAATATTTTTGATGAAAAGCTGTTGGAGGCAGTAACATATGAGAAGGTAATTGCTGGCAATTGAGCCTGTCCATTGAAGCCATGCTACTTTGCTGATGCCATTAGATTAGCTAGAACATGTTCCTCGTGCTGCATCCTTGATGCCCCAGAGACAGAAGGAAGTTCTCCATTGATCATGAAACCAATATCCTCCTGATAGCTGCTCGAAACACTATTTGAATCAGAAGCTGCTTTTGCACTGGGATGAGATGAGGTGTTCATGGAAGATATTGACTCGTCCTGTGAAGACTTAGTGCTGTGGTTGCTAGGCACTTTTGGAACTAAATTATTCCTTCCGCTATTGCGATCATTGTTCACAGATTTATCCAGCTCCAGAAGGGTCTGTTAGTTCAGGACTAGCCCGTGTTCTTGGAAATGGAGACATGTTTTCCCCATTACGGCCATTAACAAAGAGAACATTTGGCATTCTTCCATCCCTTTCACTTGCATCGATCCACCAGACCTGTTTCTTTCAAGCTGTTCAGAGACCTTGGTGTCGGGTTGTGTCGCATAAACTTTTTGGTGTTGTGCATGAGAAACAGCAGTATTAGCTGTCCTAGGCAAATTCCGAGAGTGTGGATCACTTCTTTGAGGTGGTTGAGAAATAGGCTCCGAATAACTGTGAGAACCTTCAGTCAGACTGTCCTGAGTAGCTCGAAGTTTAGGTTTTTCGATCTTATTCTTGGGCATTGTTGCACTTTCATGGCTGTTTGACGCTTCAGCAGGGACAACCTTCAGAGCACGATCAGGAAAAATATTTGGTGCAGTCGCATCAGGACGATTGCCACTCCCATGCCTTGCTAATGTATTTGTAGAAGAACTGATTTACTTCAGCAATTAGATCTTCGTTTGGACTTCAAGTAACTTTGCGACCCTTTTTGCCCCAAAAGAGAAGGCACTGCATATTCTTAAGTAATTGCCTGAAAAAGTAACAGTTTATCAACACAACATATTGCTGTACTTTCGCTGGTCTTACAAAACGGAGCTTCTCTATCAACACAGCTAAAATACGATATAAATTCGCTGTATTCAAGATGGATCAATCACGGCAGTAAAATGACCACAAAGACAGGACAATGACGTGTGTACATACAGGCAATGCATATTCTAATTTTGAATTGCTAAACAATCAAAATAAGACAGACATCATCTCTTAGTCAAACATGTACTTTGTATGCAGTCGACGCATGCTTATTATTGGTCTACTACCAAGAGTAGCTGACTTAAACCCACTACTAACAAATAACCATAAAAATAGTAACCACCACAATTCAAGAGACTTAATATAAAGCACTGCGGTTCCAGGATACTACAGATCACATGGGAATGGGTATTGGCATAATGTCTACATTAACAATACAACTTTGTATGGCTCCTGGCCAACCCTAAAACAAGATAAACCATCCAAACATCTAAGTGGTAATATATAGGCCAACATCAAGTCATTTATTTGTTCTTAGTGCATTTTATACCATATTTTGGTGTTGTCTCAAGGTCATGGTTCAGTATCCATGTGATTTCAGGGAAGGCACTGTACATATATCCTTACAGTTATCATTGCCCTCTGTTTATTTCTTGGTGTAAACTTGATAGAAATAGGGAGCAAATGAATGGCAATTGACAAATAATCAATCAATCTTAACCGGGGACTAAATACATCAGAGGATTATGACTGAGCCAAAGCTGATAAAGAGAATACTCTTCACTACGATACAAATGCCCGTGGGAGATCGGCAACATACATGGAACTGTGGAAGTGTGTGGACGAAACATAGAACACAGACATATTCAAATAAATTGGAATTTTGAGACGAAAGTAAGACACACAAAAAGTTACAGAAAGACGAGAACTTATACATACTTGGCACCAATGCAGTCCATGGTATAAATGGCTGATTGTTTTCTCCTAGCCCAGAAATAATTGGCTGGCAGAAGTATGGGCCAACCTGAGGGCAGGCCTTGGTGCAGTGGTGAGGTCCTCCCCACTTGTGCCAAGAGGTCCTGGGTTCGAACCAGCCTCTCTGCACTGCACTTTGCAGGGGTAAGACTAGGTTCCTATAATCCCTCCCCAGACCCCACCTTGTGTGGGAGCCTCGTGCACTGGGTCTGTCCTTTTTTTAAGTATGGGCCAACCTACATATCATGAAGTAACTCTGTTAGCCCTCTCCATAGTTCAGCAAGGGGTGGTAACAGGACAGAAGGGCCAATATAAAATAACAGCAATACTGTGTCTACACAAACATTCATTCTAGAGATTTCAACTAATTAAAAATATGATTTATGCGTCAGATTGAACAAATAAAGGACACATAACAACAAGAAGAAGAAGTGCACAAGAGCATCAGCATAACATTGACCTACATATTAGAGGAACATTTGAAACTGCAGCACCATAGGTATCATGAATCGTCATGTTTTTCAAATCACGAATTCATGTGGAGATTAACCCAATAGAATGGCACACCAACTCCGCACAGGGTCACCAGTCACCACAATTCATTAAGTCTAAATTTACTTCATATTTTAGCAGTATTTCTTGATTTCGCATGAATCAGTACTCTTAACACCATCCACATTGCGTGCTGCTAGAAATCAAGTTACCAAGGCATGAAACTTCTCACCTTTTCTCGTAGAGGAGGGCTGAGACAAGGCCGGCGAAGGTATCGGGCTTCATTCCCCTCTCCTCCCGCACCTGGTAAAGTTTGTGATTAAACGCAAGACGCTGGTACCTACGCACACGTAAACTGACGAAAGCCTCTGAATCAGGCGGGATCAACCACGCAACCAAAAAAAAGCAATCAAGCATTCGACACCCACAGCGTCTAGGCGTCGGTGGCGAGGCCGATGTACAACATTCCATGTATCTTGAACACCCACTGGAATTCGGTGGAGACGGATGCAGCTGCACGCCGAGGCGCCAGTCGCCGGCGGTCGCGAAGAAGTTCCTCCCCACCACGGCGCTCCCGATGTACTCGAAGATCTGCGGAAGGAATTGAAGGCGAGACCGCCCGGGTCAGAAGGGGAACCGAGTAAAAGAGCAAGAGTTCTCAGTGGGGAGGAGAACGGAGGGCCGGTTCCGGTGCCGGAGGACACTTACCGGCATGGTCGGCGGGGATGCTATGTCAGGGATGATATTAGTATGGAATAGTGGGTTATTAGTATGTTAGTAGCTATAAGGGTAGTATTGGTATTTCATCTAATGTTGGCATCTTGTACCTGGCTAGGTCTTTATAAGACTAGCATTGTATCCTGTGATCAAAAATCAAGAAATCAAACCCTAATTTTATCTTCCACTTTACTTTCCTGCACTTTACCTGTTCTTATTATCCTGCAATTTATCCTCTCTTTAATCCTGCAATTTACTTGTTTTTAGCTCCAATTCCTGTCAAATTCCTGTTCTTGACGATCCTACCTCGTCAGATCCAGTTAGGGTCCTGACAAAATGGTATCAGAGCATCGATTCTCCGACTGAAAATTTTCTCCCCAGCGGCATCTTCTTGCGGCCTCGCAGCGATTCCCCACCCTCCTCTCCCGAAATCCCGTCCCCAAATCGAGAGCGACGCCGCCCACCCACCCCCTCCTCCTCCAGCGCCACACAACCGCCACGCTCGGCCGCCCCTCCTCAGCATCCGCCTGCTCCTCCGCCTCCAGCGCCACACGGCCGCCGCCGCTCATCAAGAGCCCCTGCAGACCAAGCCGCTCTCCGCGCATCCACGTCCCGACGCCCAGGAGCTCGCCTCCGTGAGCTCTGCCTCCGGCGACCGCCTTGCCCAGCTCGTCGAGCTCCACCAGGGGGTGCTGACCCGACCCCGCCTCCTCTCCTTGGCCCTTCTCTGGTCACCGACGAGCTCATCGTCGCTCGCCTTCACGTCGGCCGCCACCACCGCGCCCGGCTCCGCCTCGACCACGCCAAGGCCGAGGCCGCCCCGTCGTCTCCCGCAGCCGGCGAGCCCGCGCGCTCCTTCGATTCTCCATCTCCCAGCGCCTCCACCACAGCTCCTGGACATTGCCCCGACTCCCTCCTTCCAGCTTTTCTGATCCCCTCGATTCCAGCAAGCCCAAGCTCAAACCTTGCGTGTCCACTGAAACTGGGCAGCGAAACCGTGGTGGATTGGTGGTGTTGGTGGCGTTCTCTCCACGATCCACAACAAGCAGGTGACGTGCTGGAGTGCTTGTCTCAGAAAGGCTTGAGCTTTACTAGCTCCCAGGGCGGCATAGTCACTATTGTCGTGTTTTTGGATCATCCATGAGCCACCACTCGTCGATTGGGTATGAGGACAGCATCTGTCATCCAGCTGTGTCTCCATTCCTGGTAACTGAACATGGTGCACCTGAGGTGTTTGATCAAAGGCCAGTACCAGGCTACACACACCAACTGTTTGGTAAAATGTCAACACCAGGTAGATGGAATGCAAACCTCAGTTGCTCGACTCCAACTGCA
Organism: Puccinellia tenuiflora; assembly: GCA_012064385.1. Taxonomy (NCBI): domain Eukaryota; kingdom Viridiplantae; phylum Streptophyta; class Magnoliopsida; order Poales; family Poaceae; genus Puccinellia; species Puccinellia tenuiflora. The sequence goes on along the minus strand of QRDG01000281.1, from coordinate 804,971 downwards.
GCAGAAGCCTTTCCATTTGCTGGAGTTAATGGTGATAGAAGTGCAGCCCCTCAGATGTTCGACACAAGCTCATGCTCTAATTATGAAATGCAATGGAGCTACTGTTCAACTCTTCCAGGCAGAGTGCTAAGTGTGGTGATGCATCAGGTAAAACATCCTGTGCCTATTGATGTGCTCAACCACCTATTCTCTGTATATGGAGTGGTGGAAACAATATTTCAGTCATTAAATCAGCATGGTCGTATGGTCTTAATCCAATACCAGCATGGTTACATGGCTGATAATGCTTTGCAAGCTGCACATGGTTGGTATTTATACCATACTTACTGTCAACTGGATATTAAGCATGCAGATCCTGTAGAACTGCAGATTCTTCATGATTATTCATGTGCATTGTTCTCTGAAATTATTAATGATGCTGACCACTTAAGCCATGAATCTACTGCGATGCCTCAAAATGAAGTCAGTGACTGCTCTCAGCTTGTTACTCTTCACATGAAAGGGCACACTTCAGAACAGCAAGTGCAATCCAATATACAAGTCTTCAATGTTGTGATCATCGGTACTCATGACCAAAAGCAACATGGTGGCAAGCATGATGCATCTACTGTGCCCAAGGAGCGAGTAATTGAACAACCCACGCTGATGCAAGTGCTTGATGAACTACCTTCATTCCATGCTCCTGAAGTGGCAGTTCAGTTGTGCAGTGCAGAAGTAGTTCAAGCAGCTACAGCGGTGGGACAGGGCAATCCAGCTTCTTCGACACCGCTGGTCATGCATGTTGACGACCCGCAACTGCCAACTCGTGTGCAAGATGCTTCCGACCTGTTCGAAGAAATGCCAGTATTTGATGTCTATGAGGAAGATACAAATGGTTCCCTGAATTTTGTCATTGAGTTGTGTGATACTGGTGTTCAGCACAAGCAATATGACAGTGAGAAGCCCATCTATGATCACGAGGAACCCCATGGTGCTAAAAAATTATCCTCACAGGAGTCTGATAATGAACAGCTTGCAGTGTGTTTCAACACCACTTCTGATAATGCATTCAGTGAAGAGTCTACAAACTTTACATTTCTACATGGTCCTGTAATACATGCTGACAGGTCCATCACGCTCACAACTGAAAAGAGCACCCAGGCTGCCTCCATACTGTGTGTTCATGAAGCAATCGTGAACCGCCATGATGAGAGATCGGAGATAAATATCAAGAAGCAGGAAGTGCTCATCAACAAGCATGATATGATATCTCCCGGTGTTCTGAACACTGACAAGGTATCATTGAGCAGTGCACCTTGTATATGGGATCCCGGCATAGACTTGTTCTCACATAAAAAGCTGCACATTTTTCCTTGGATTCCTAGTTCTGCTATAATTATTCTCCAGCAAGTACACAGTAAGAACATTTCTTCTTTGTTGGAGTTCTCGCTTGAGAAAGGAAGACATGTGCAATGGGACCCAGGTATCAAACTCCTCTTATGTGAGCTCTTGTGGTTGCAGACTATGACTAAAGAGACTGAATATGCATTGAGACATTTATTAGCTCTGAAATTTGGTACTCATGATTCCACTTACTCCATGGATACCACAACCACTATATGTTCTCCTACAAATTTAATTCAGCAAGGGAGAAACTTTGCAGCGGTGCTCCATTTTTGCCTATCAATATTCAATGATATGCACTGTTGTCGAAGTTTTCAGAAATGCAATTCAACGAGTTCTCAGTTGCTCTGGAACCAAGACATCAAGTTTTACACAATTGCTCTTTGGCTGATCAATTTCAATCCACCTTAGCAAGGTTTAAAGTTTCCGAAGAAACTTGTTCCATTGGTGACCAATGGTCTCAAGGGGGAAGGAATGTCAGGGAATGATATTAGTATGGAATAGTGGGTTATTAGTATGTTAGTAGCTATAAGGGTAGTATTGGTATTTCATCTAATGTTGGCATCTTGTACCTGGCTAGGTCTTTATAAGACTAGCATTGTATCCTGTGATCAAAAAATCAAGAAATCAAACCCTAATTTTATCTTCCACTTTACTTTCCTGCACTTTACCTGTTCTTATTATCCTGCAATTTATCCTCTCTTTAATCCTGCAATTTACTTGTTTTTAGCTCCAATTCCTGTCAAATTCCTGTTCTTGACGATCCTACCTCGTCAGATCCAGTTAGGGTCCTGACATGCTACCGACCGCGACTGGGGTCAGCGGAGCGAGAGGAGACGGCGACGAGAAGACAAGTGGCGACGCGACTGGGCTGTGTAGTTTTTTTTTTTTTTTTTTTTTTTTTTTTTGAGGGGAACTGGGCTGTGTAGTTGAATCCTCGTCTATTGATACGGGCCCAGAAGTCGGTCTATGAGTCGGCCTTTTGATTCCATGCAAAGAGAACATATCGGGCCTTTTGATATTTCGGGCCCAGAACTGTACTTAGAATGTGTTTGTTTCAGAAAAGAAAACCTAAACGTCGATTAAAAAACATTAACGCAATCAATATTTTAGAATCTGTTATCAAATTATCGGGCAGCCTAAACAAACACGATTTAACACTACCTATTATTAAGGCCTCCTTTGATTTATAGGATTTTCTAAGAAATCTTGTAGGATTTACAGCATGTGGATTTTTTTCCTTTTCAATGTGTTTGATTCAATTGTAACCGATTGTAACATGTAGGAAATATTCCCACAGGAAATCTATGTTTTTACAGGAAAACTAACATGAGCTTGGACATTATAGAAAAATCCTTTGGCTTATTTCTATGGCTATAGGATTCCACGAGAACAACTCCAATTCTACACAATTCTTATTCCTCTATTTTTTTCTACCCTATGAATCAAAGAAGGCCTAATGCAGTTATGAGATGCGTTATAACCAAACTTAGAGCACCTCCTCATCAACGTTAGCACACAAAAAGGTATCCATGGAGGGAAAATACATAAGAGAACCTGGGTACCATATCCTGATATTGAAAAATAATTTAAATTAAAAAAAGTTTAGAAACTGGCATTTGGGTAAACATTATCAGGTATTGCATCCGTACAAAACATTATGTGACGAAATAACTTTCATCGCACATTGTGTCAAAGATTTGGTTAAAGTACGCTATATACAGCTATACTTCAGAATTTTCTCTTTTTTTGTCACGAATTTAGTGAGAATCATTTGCTAGCCAAACTTGGTAAGCTTTGAGCGTAAATAAAATCAGAATTTTTTGACTATTTTTTGAATTTCGAAAAAACATCCCAGATACCAGGTGCGCTTGTCTCATGTGCCATTAGTCCGTGTCCCTCCATCAAGCCTCGTGGTAGGTTGAATTGTGGGAGACTCACAGCATCTCCATGGTGTCCCCGATAAACAATACATCGATGTAATGGCAGCGAAATATACAAAAAAAATTCTTTCTTGTCCATGATTTTCTCACAAGCTTGAGCAAACCAAACTTTCCAATCCGACAAACTGAAGAGATGAATAAATTGAAAAAAAAAAACTCAACGGCGTAGGCGGGTTCTCCCGGCTAGGTTCAGGCCAAAAGTCCAGTCTCTCTTGATAGAAGTCGAGATGGACTCACTCAGCCGAACAAATCCCTGAAACTTAGTCGGTGTTGTGACACGAGTGGAAATCATTCTTCCCGAACTAGTTGTAAAGCTCGCGAATTCGGGATTGGAGTGTTTGGACTCGGCGTGACAACCAAATGGCTATTAGATCCAATCCGGTCAAACCATCCTTCTCCAGAATCCTGAAGTTGCTTTGCATACGCCAAAGGTGATCCACATTGTTGTCACAGAATTTTTCGCCTCAATATTGTAAAGAAGAAGGGGACACATCCACAAATGGACGAGACAAGTGGTGTTGAGGGGCAAATGGAAAATCATCGCAGTATAAAAATGACCTCTACCACGGCCTTACTGACTTGGGCAGAGGGATGTTGATGTATTTCCTCTTCTTCTGAGCCTCGATAGTGGTGAACCCGCACTCCACCAGGGGGTCGTCTTTGTGTTGAATTTGCCCCTTTCATGATGAACATGAAGCCTAGAGGCTGAGGTTGGGACGAATTAACAAGTAGCCTTCGCAAAGTGCTACAAAGAAGGATATTTTGGATGATGCAAATGGAGCCTATACATATTCAAAAGTGAGCATATGCGATTTGTCACTAGGAGCGACAACTCGAGTTGGACTAACACGGGGAAGATGACCCGCTCTCCTTCCCTAGGAGCGGGCTGTGTGCTGACAGGTAGCCATCCTGGGCGAGCCCCTCCAATTGGCTCTGCTTTTTGTGGAGCCGCACCACATACCATTGGCGCCCTTCATCTTGACGAAAGTATGTGAGATTGAAGTTAAGTTTTTTCTTTGTTGGTAATTGAGTCACACAGGAGGAAGACAAGGAGACAAGGAAATAAAAGAAGGTTTCCTTGTGTCGCTCTGCCTAGCCTTATATAGGCGAACTGAGAGGCCAGATCTCATTGTACGCCAACCTCCATGGGTTCCATAACCGAGGAAGTAACCAATTTGGTCTCCAAAAAAAACTCCGCTGGGATTCAAGGCATAATCATTGCACAATAGTATTACGCGATGACCCAAGGCCATGACCTGCGCCCCCAAGCGTTCGATCGGTAGGGAATCTAAATGCATCATCCATAATGTCATGGCACTGACTCCTATCCGACAATTTCCCTCCGACCTTATCTTTAGCCTTCTACGACTAGTCACAGTGGAAAATAACATACACTGGTATCATGCATATGATACTAGTCTATGTTACTATCTTCATAGTGCGTAGTAACATATTTGTAGTATCATGCTACGTCGTATTTATTAGCATGTAGACTCATTGTGTCTCGAAATCCGTTATGTTACGGTATCATATTATGATACTCCCTCCGTGCGGGTGTATTAGTCATACGCGTGTCCCTAGATCATCAATTTGACCGATATAAAATAAAAAATATATTATTAGAAAATATAGAATCCAAAGTTTGTAATGATATATTTTTTGTCATGTATGCATCATATTAAGTTGATCAAATTGACAACCTAGAACTACGCGTAGGACTAATATACTTAGACTGAGTTAGTACCACTACCTCCTCTCTCTTTATTTATTGTTGTGCCACATCATCTTTTTACCAACATGTCATGCATGATACGAGCATGGTTAATAATACAGCCAGCTGCCGGCTGTAAGAGAGTGACACGTCATCAAGAGGTAGCATTAAAGATCACTCATACAATAGTGTTGGCTATAAGCTGGCTATTAGGTAAGCATTTTTTCCTCTCTTTCTCTCTATCTCTCTCTTCATATTTATTGTATTTGCCTAGGAGCACGCATAGAGGCGGGCTCTTGCATGAGAGCCCACTCTCCCTACTTTTTCATATCTCTCTCCTCCACATAGACAAAAATGCCACGTAGGCGGGCTATAAGCCCACTATTATACTTGCTCTACTAGCTATGATATCCCCATTGTGGCTAGTCTACGGGGCAACTATTACAGCTCTCCGAGTCAGGAACCGACTATTGGTGGTGGAAGTTTGAGGTTGACAAGATTAATGATTCTGTGAGGCTCAACCTTGAGACAAGATCGTTGACTTCAACTAACAAGAGCCCATCGATACTTCATTGTTCGCCACCCGGCTATAAAAAGGGAGTCGGTTCAGCGATACAGGCTTGGCGGACTGTCCCTGGCTAATGACGACGGGATTGATATCACTGTCAGGTAGGATCAGCAAGCCCAAAGACGATCAATTCAAGCCCAACAAGCTCGGGAGTCCCACGACACGAGCAAGGAAGTCATCCCAGATCAGACTAAATGCTTGACACGATTTCCATCTCCATCTTGTTATGAAAGCTAAGCGAGCAACTAGTATTCCCATTTGCTTTTGACAGTTGGGTCTGTTGAATTTTAAAAACGAAATGGAGAACTAAAGGTACTAGTGGGACGGATACCTATGACCACCCAACCATTTCAAAGACTTCTTTCAATGTGCAATCGATTTTAAAGACACGGCTACCACGAAGACAAAAGTGATACTACGAAACACAATCATGCAGCATGGCGCCTTCCATTTTGGAAATACTCCTTTCTATCGCACAAGCACATTGTTAGCATGGAGGTTAAGTGAGAATAGTATAGAGCTAAATTAGTTGTCAAATAAAAGCTCAACTTTATGGAACCTAGCATGCTCCACACCCACTCACACCCTTTCAGGTACGATGATTGATATACCCCAGTGGAAGACCTGAGGAGACTAGTGTAGCATCCTTGCACATTCAGCTTAAGAACACAGCAACAGTGTTAACATTATTCTACTGCCACTTGCTAAAGCTAGTATGAGTGTGTGATTCTCCAGCTACCAAATGAGAATCTATCCACATATAACCAGACATGCATGCCCACAATGTCATTCTGCAGCCTAGCTATGACATGACACTCTTTCTTGCAGCCTAGCTATGAGTCTATGACAGAGCAACCATAGGATACGATCTTAATTTTCTACCTAATATGCACATGGTCCGTTGTTCCTCTTGTTGCCGTCGTTTCCTAACAGCTCAAGTTACCTTGCAAGGTTGACTTGGTTAAGGAAACCTTCTAAGATTCTCCAGATACATGTTATAGTACTATTCACATAGCATAGTGCAGTCACTAGCAGCCATCACCCCTAAATTAACAATCAAGATTTGTCCAATTCCGTGACTAAGTGCCATTCAACAAGAAGAAGTCTTCACAAGTCTCTGTCTGAGACGGTAGTCTTGCATCTAAATTGCACAAAGAAACTGGAGGTAAATAATATCAAATTGCAAGTTGTACAGAAAACATTTATATGCAAGTTAGTTCATATAGGTTTTTACTAACAACAAAGCACACTCCTTGGACGACGCAACTGACCTCATGATTCATTCTTGAAACACTAATTCGACCTAGTTACCGAGTTCAAAGTATCAAACAAGCATATGGATTAGATACGTGTACAAATCTCAGGATGCAGCACATAGTGAATGGGGAAACTACTTTTCTTTCATCGTATGAAAATCTTTAATCTATACAGAAGTTTCAGAGCCAAACAAAAAGAAAAGAAATGGGGGAAAATACAGATGAACTCTTTGTACAGCAAGACGATCAGATGTGTGATCCTCTTCTCCGCAAACCCGAAAACTCTATCAATCCAACCAGCAAGTATATGTAGGTCACAAGGTAGGGGAACAAATCCTCGGAAAAGCACCAAGGGAGGCAACTGGAGCGAGAAACAATAATCTGCACTCAACATCACAAGTTATCTGAAACATTTGGATGGTGTGAGCCCACTGTATCACCGTGTTATCATATCACTCCTTTTGTCTCTTTTCTCAGCAGGGAGAACGGTGTTGTGATACACGAGGCGACTCCATGGTGATCCTTAATGTCCCTCCGAGCTCCATTGGCACCAAGGGAATCAGAGAGTGGAGCACATCTGTGATTAGTGGCCTGTAACTTGGTTCTGGCTGCACACAGAGCACGGCCACTGCAGCAACCTGAAAGGTAACCCAATCTAGTTAGTTAAGAAGACAGATTCAAATGAAAGAAACAATTGTGACCTAATATCGATAGTGAGTAGTACTTGGTACAAGTGCTTCAGGTCCATCGTGTTCTTGATCACGGGGTCAATTATGGTTGGAAGCTTTGATCTGTCAATTAGCTGAGGCATGGCCTGCATTTCACCTAAAATATGTCAGAAGCTATGGATTGGGAAAGTGCAAATTGCCTGGATTCAAGCAGTGTAAAACAGAAGTAATCTATCCAATGACAGTGAACTGCTCCACTGTTTAAATCGACCATTGTAGCCAAGTTTCAGAATGTTGCATATCAGAATATTGTGTACCCATGTAACAATTGATTGGCATTGGGATGGCGCCATCTTCTCAATTGGCCTCCTTCCCAACAAAAGCTCGAGAAGTACTACTCCGAACGCATATACATCGCTCTTCTCGGTCAACTTCCCTGTATTGAACACAGTTGCACGTAATAAGAATAGGCATCGTCATCGTGAATATCGTTCAGTGTAAAAAGTAGATTGCAGGTGAAGCATAAGAAGAAGAAAAAAGGAGGACATACCGTCTAATAAGTACTCAGGAGCAACATAGCCCAAAGTTCCGGAAAGCTTCAGATTACCTTTGCTACGATTTCCACTTGACACCGCAAGGCCGAAATCAGAAATCTGCACACCAACAAAGGATCAATGAACTGTTCTTCTTTTTCATTATGTGGTATGAGTTATGGTCAACAGTACTATTTTAGTTGACCAGAAGTAAAATATGTAGTCAGACCTTGGCATTGAAATCTGAATCTAAAAGTATGTTAGATGACTTCAGATCCCTATGGATGATTGGTGGATTGCAGTGCTCATGAAGATACTCTAATCCCCTGGTCAAGTTTAGTTTTCAGATGCGTATTAGAATAACCCATCATAAGCAGCTAAAAATGGTTATTATTCATGAAAGGTGAAGCAAAGCACAAGATGGGGAACCTTGCTGTGTCAAGAGCAATCTTCATCCGGATGTGCCAACTTAGAGCTGATCCATGCGATGGGCCTATGCAACCAAAGAGATAGCTTATCGATACTTCTTACTTATCGAACCAACATGATTACGTAACAAAACCGATATGGATGTTGATACTACCATGAAGCTGTGTCTCCAATGACCCATTCTCCATTAGCTCGTACACGATGAAGCGATTCTCTTCATGGATGCAGAAGCCCACAAGGGACACTATATTTGAATGCTGAATCCTCTGAAGCAAATCTAGCTCGTTCTGACAAATGCAACCACCACCAACCAAAGCATATTCAGCAAGCAAGACCACATACCGATCAAGAAACAAGGATGTGAGAACAACCAATGCCACACACAATCATCACCTCAAATTCCTTCTCGTACTCCTGAGCCTCGCACCCCAACCTCTTTATGGCAGCGACAAACCCTCCACCAAAATTGGCCTTGTACACACACCCGAACCCGCCGACTCCGAGCACATTGCTCTCGCTGAAATTCCCCGTCGCCTTCTCCAATAAGGTGTACTCCATCATCGCCACAAGGCACTTCTTGCTAGCCTTGAATGAGTTGAACCTGTTCAACATGGGCACCAACGAAATCCTCGCAGTATCTGCACGATGCAAGTACTTCAGATCAGGAGCTACGTAACTTACATGGACAGCGGAACAAATTAAAAGCTCAACAAGGAATGCAAGATCCAATTGGCACGGAGCAAGAGAAGGGTCAAGACCAGTGCTCTGGGTGTCCTTGAAATCATCCGGGGCTCGGCGATATCGCCGCCACACGATGCCGGCGTAAAGAGCGGCGAGGAGGATCGTCAAGCCCGCGACGGAGGCGAGGACGATGGCGATGATAAGCTCCCTGCGTAAATGGTGGTGCCTCCCCTCCTCTGCGACCACTGCAACACAGCAAATGGAGGGCTGGGGTTATGCACTGATGGTGCTTAACTGAGCGTTTGCAAATATCAATCTTTTTCGAATGAAGCTATTTGAGTACAGATTGGAGCAACCCAAACCCAAAATCTTTACTAGCATAATAACTCCAAAAGAAGCAACTCTGTTACAAAATTTCATGCAACGATCTTAGCAGGATCCACGAATTGGCCCCCCTCAGATTTTGTGAAATTCATGCCCCAAGATGCACTACGAGTAGTAATTTTTTTCCCAGCATTCCGAAAGAAAGAGCTGTGCGCTCGCACTGAAATTCACGGAAAAAGATCACAGAGCCATTGACAGATGGTTCCAAGATGTATTTTTCCCCACCGTTCCCAACAAACCAAAATGGCTTCCCCACCAAATCTTCACAGAAATTTTTGAAAGGACAACCCAAAAAAAAAAAAGCTTTGATCCAGCTGCAACCTACCGAGGGGAGCAGGCGCCGCAGCTGGCGGAGGCACAGCGGCGCCGAGGTCGCCGACGGCAGTGGCTGCAGCCGCCGGAGAAGAAGGCACGGCCGGCGTGGCCCCTCCATTGGCCGCCAACGGGCAGCACAGCAGCGGCAGCAAAAGGAAGAAGAAGGCGGAGGAGGCAAGAAGCGGCAATGGAGATGCCCGCATTGACCACATCCCGGTACACCCTCCCTCCCCGGCCGGGCAGGCTCTAGGCTTCTCTCTCTCTCCCTCTTGCTGCAGTGCTCCACTACCGCTTGCCTGGGGCGACAACAAGAACACAAGAGGTCTGACAAGATAGCATCCCAGTGAGTGAGTGAGGGTCAGGGGATCCAAAGAGGGAGAAAAATAAATCGCGGATTTATAGCAGCGGGGCGGCAGTTGCAGCCCCTTGTCTCCTTCTCCCCCCTATCGCTCTCAGCGGGTCGAGATTCTTGTGTGCACTCCTCCAATGGCTTGCCTGCGCGGGGGATGCTACCGGTCGCTGTTGCCTGGTTGATTCCTCCGTTTCCCCTTTCTGGTACTACCGCTTTCTTTCTTGGTCTCCTGGATCAGCGAGACGGAAGTGGAACCTGGAGTGGAATGGAGAGAGATAGAGAATGGGGATAGAGAGAGGGGAGGGATCAGGGATGTGGTGCACGACTGCACGGAGTTGGGGAGATGTGAGAGTGGTGGTCTGGATCAAAGTTCCGTAGGTTGATGGAGCGGAAAGGCAGTCGGGGTCATGTGGCAGTTGCGGAAAGGCACTGCAGCTCCGGAATCCGGATTACATGGCGAGGCGATGATTAAATTGTTCGTGCACGACGTGCAGTTTTTTTTTTGAAACTGGAACCAATATATTAAGCTAGCAAACCGCCTCATTATAGGTACCCCGGTAAGGAAAAGAGTGCGTCTGAAACTTGCTGCTTTAAGAATCAATTGTTACATCGTTTATCAAACTGCTAAGCAAAAACCTAGGGGGATCATCGTCCCAATTACATTGGATTTTATCTATGAAGCACTGCCTAGCAATCTCATGAGCCACCTTATTCGCATCTCTTGGAATATGCCTGAACTCCACAGCATTAATATTTGTAGCCAGGTCCACAATATCTGCAAAAATTGCCGCCGAATCATTCCACCAAGTGGATTGTCCCGTGCAGGCTTCAATCGTTTCAAGCGAATCAGATTCAGCAACGATTGTATTACACCCAAGCCTGCAAGCTAGGTTCAGACCTTCCTTCATCGCCAAAGCCTCTCCCATCGCCGCTGAAGGTAAGAAAGCGATATAAGTGCAACTCGCAGCAACAAAATGACCCTGATAATCACGCAGAACAGCACCTACAACACCTGCACCCACATCAACATCGAAGGAAGCATCTACATTAAGTTTGATATACCGTGATTCTGGCCTAGTCCATCTAGCTTCAATATCCGACACAGCCGGCTTGGCAAGTTTGGCAAAGTTTGCCGCCATCGCCAAAATTGAGGTTCGACATTTATTGACCGGCGGCACAGTTTCATCATGGGTACGTCTTCTTCTCATCCACCAGAGGTACCAACACGCAATAGCCAGTGTTTCCTTTAAACCAATATTATCCATACCTTGGAACGAATTATCTTGACGACGAAGAAGAATCTCCAGAATTACCGAACCTGACATATCTTCATGAGTGGCTTCCGAAATAATCGTGTTTAATCCCAGAGCACTCCAAAGGTCCAACGCAACCGGGCATTGGAAAAGGAGATGACGAATATCTTCAGGGCCGGACCGGCAGATGGGACACTCGCCAGACGTACCAATGTGTCTATTTGCCAATATACATTTTAAAGGCAGAATACCATGTAACGCTCTCCAAATAAATATCTTTACCTTACTTGGGATTTTCAAGTTCCACAAAATTTTCCAAACTGGATTAATAGCCGAGCTACCAGGCAAGGACAACGAAGTAGAAGAGGTACCAAACTGATGCCTCCATTGCATGTAATAACCGGAGCGGACAGTGTACTTGCCGTGCTTTGTCCCACACCAAGCAATAAAATCCTCAAACCCTTGGCTGTTAAGAGGGATACTTAGAATGCGATTAACATCAACAGATAGAAAGGTATCGCGTAGCAGCTGTTCATTCCAGCCCCCAGTTAAAGGGTCAATTAACTCACGGACTCTTGTGTAAATTGCATCTCCCCTATTAGAAATTATCCTTCTATTTGGACTTGTGGGGATCCATGGATCATGCCAGATATTTATATTTTCTCCAGTACCAACTCTCCAAATATACCCTCTCTTCAACGTTGTTAACCCAGCTAGTATGCTTTGCCAAGTAAAAGAAGACCCAGCCTTCGGACCAGCCCTAAGAATATCACCAAGTGGATAATATTTTGCCCTTAGGACTCTGGCACAGAGGGAGTCTGGTTCAGTAATTAATCTCCAACCTTGTTTAGCTAACATGGCGAGGTTGAAAGAGTGGAAATCCCTGAAGCCCATACCTCCTTCATTTTTTGGGTAGCAAAGCTTCCACCAAGCATACCAGTGCATCTTGTTGCTATTATCATCATCACCCCACCAAAATTTTGCCACAGCATCCATCTTTTCTTTGCAAACACCTTTGGGAATTTGGAAAACTAACATAGCATATACAGGAATAGCCTGAGCCACCGCCTTGAGAAGTATCTCCTTCCCCCCAATAGAAAGTTGTTTTTCCTTCCAACCATTTATACGTTGAATAATTCTTTCCACAAAATACATAAAACAATCACTTCTATCCGCACCAACAATCGCAGGGAGTCCCAAATATTTATCCGACAGGGCTTCTGTGTTAATATGCAAAACCTCACATATTTCTGAACGAATAAGCGCATTAGTATTTGGAGAGAAAAAGATACTACATTTAGCCAAACTCACCAGCTGTCCCGAATTTGCACAGTAGGTATCCAGTACTTGTTGTAAGGAAGTTGCATTTATCAAATCAGCTTTCATGAGAATAAGAGAATCATCAGCAAAAAGTAGATGTGAAACTGACGGTGCATTCCTGCACACCCTTACCCCATCGATGCCACCAACTTCTTCTTCATACAACAAAAGACTAGATAGGCCTTCCGCACATAACAGAAACAAATATGGAGAGAGGGGATCCCCTTGACGCAGCCCCCTGGAAGGAATGAACATCTCTGTATCTTCCGAATTAAACCTCACTTGATATCTCACGGATCTAACACAAGACATCATCATAGAAATCCATCTTTCATCAAAACCAAGCCTTCTCATCATATTTTCCAAGAAGACCCACTCCACGCGATCATAAGCTTTATGCATGTCCAATTTAACAGCACAAGAACCATTAACACCCCTTTTCTTATTCTTAATAGAATGAATGCATTCATAAGCCACCAAGACATTATCTGTAATTAGACGACCCGGAACAAAGGCACTTTGCATAGGGGAAATAACTTCAGGAAGAATACCTTTTAATCTTAAAGCCAACATCTTGGAAATAATCTTGTAAATAACGTTACATAAACTGATAGGCCGAAATTGAGTAACAAGTTCCGGGGTATCAATTTTAGGGATCAATACCACCGTAGTATCATTCCATCCGTCTGGAATAACTCGAGAATTCAAAGCTTGCAAAATTTCTTGAGTAATCTCCTCACCGCATAGGCTCCAGAACTTTTTGTAAAAAATAGCATGGAGACCATCCGGGCCTGGTGCTTTGAAATCACCTATGCTAAACACCGCCCGTCTAACATCTTCCGACGAGAAAGGAGCAAGTAATTTGTCATTCATCTGTGCTGACACTTTTGGAAGGATCTTAGCCATCATAGCTTGGTCAACTCCATTAATTTCAGAAGTGAAAAGATTGGAGAAATAATCAAACACAAGAGGTTTTAACTGATCCGTACCTTCAACCCAGTCACCGTCGTCATTGCGCAATCTCTTAATAAAATTCTTTTTACGCCTTGCCGAAGCGAAACTATGAAAGAAGGCCGTGTTACGATCACCGTATTGGAGCCAGTTTGCGCGAGACCGTTGCAACCAATGAACCTCCTCCTGTTCCAATAAAATTTCTATAAGAGCAGCTTTCTCTTTTGCAATTATTTCATTCTCATCATTCATCGGACCGTTCAGAGCTCCCTCTAGATCTTCCTGAGCTTTCCGTAATCTTTTCTTTGGGTTTTTGAGAACCAACGCATCCCATGCATGCAAAGAGGCATGCAAAAACCCTAGCTTGCCCAACACGCCCCCGGGAGGGGCAGCCGAAGCTGCAAGCTCCCAAGCCTGCAAAACAATCTCGTTAAACCCTTTCTCCTTCAGCCATTTTGCCTCGAATCTCCGAGGCTTTGCATGCCTATTATAGGACGGAACTTGATATTCAGTATCAATTAAAATCGGCCAGTGATCTGATCTAATAAACTCTAGGTGCTGGACCTGAGCTCCCGGGTGTAGCATGTTCCAAGCATTATCAGCCACAGCTCGATCAAGCCTTTCCCTGATTCTACCTCTTCTCCAGGTGAAGGGATCGCCCGAAAACCCCAAATCTTCCAGGTCACAATCATTTAAAGCGTCCCTAAAAGCTTGCATATAACCTTGTGGCCTCAGGTTGCCTCCTTCCTTTTCGTGTGAAAAAATAATTTCATTAAAATCTCCCATAACCATTCAAGGGAGATTGTTAGAACTTTTCAACTCGTGCATCTTGTCCCAAGTTTTAAATTTACCTTCCCAACAAGACTCACCATACAACCCAGTAACTCTCCAAATTTTATCAGGCGCTTCCACCACTTTAATACTTAGGCGCCGAAAAAATCTGCTGAATAATAACCTCCTTTTTCCAGAACATAATCACTCCCCCAGCCCTACCGTCACTAGGGTTTACTAATTCGAAGTCCATCCTCAGTTTCCTCTTCAAACAATCAGCCGGATACTCGTCAAGGATGTGTCTCCCACAAAAACAGCACCTCGGGGTTATATCGCCTTTGAAGATTCAAAAGCGAGCGAACTGTCGGGGCATTACCCAAACCCTGACAGTTCAAGGATATAAGTTTCATTGCTCCCGGACAGGCTCCACGGAGCCCGCCGATCCTAGTGAAGAGGAGTTAGCTCCACCTTCGGTTGCAGTAGCAACATTATCTTCATCCATAGCAATTATCCGACTTGAATTGACCACACTACCAATCGAACCTTCAGGTGCAACATGTAAACCAGTAGTATCCACAGCTGTACCCGAGACACCTTTAAGCTTTTTCTTATTTGCATTTTTCTGTGGAGTAGCAAGAGGATCATCAAGATTGGAATCAGCCAACTCAACTTGGTTTTTCCCCTGTAAGGAACTTGAGTTATGTTCCACCAGTATTAAGTCCATAGGACTACTTTGGATAGGATTGGGCTCCATATTGAGACGCTTCTTTGCTGAAGGGACAATTTCATTTGTCGCCTCCTTCGACAGATTTTTATTTGATTGATCTAAAAGAGCCACTGTTCCACCATGCTGAGCATCCCCGTGATTACTATTCCACCTCCAACTCTGTTGCGGAGCAGATCCTCTACCAAAACCACCCCGTCCCCGACCTGTAGCAGAATCAAACTTGTTGAAGGCCTCATCTCGAAAATCACCTCGCTGCTAACCCGCACCACGTCCCTTACCTCTACCCCTATGAGGAGCTAGAATAAAAGAACCCCATTCAAGTTTATCCTCTTCGAACTCACCCGATCCGCATTCTTGATGCCAATGGCCCATCTTTCACTTGAAAAAACTCAGTCTTCCCTCCTCTTGTAAAACTAACAAACCGAGTCAGCTTTTGGTTTACATCTAACTTCACACGAACATGGATGAACTGCCCTATAAACCCACTTGGTAGAGTAATTTGCATCTCCTGTACTTCTTCAATTCTCTTTGCCATGTTCTTCACAAAACCCTCATTCTTTAGTACCGCATCCGGGAGCTTATGGATCTGGCACCAAGTCTCCAGTCTATCGAGTTTCACAGATTCTGGGTTGCTAAAACCGTCGTACTCAGCAATGATCACTGCTCCAAAGCCCCTGAATTCCCACGGTCCTTTATGCAGGGCCATGTTCCAATCCGCAAGACACTGAAATTGTATTGAAAACAAGTTAGGGTTTATCCTTCTCCATGTTACCTGATGTGCCGGATTCCACGCCGATCTCATGTCAGCAATTAGGGCACCCTGGCTGAACGATTTACCGATGAGGACCCTCGCAATCGCCAGCCACTTCGGACCTTCCGCCGAGACATCCACTTCTTCCTCCCAGATCAAGTCATCTAGTTCATTCTCTTCCGGTGTAATCTTTCCAGAAGCACGCTCGGTTCCTCCAGGACCCCCGGACATGATCCACTTCCCGAACCCTTCATCGAACGAGCGCAAAACAGAGAAACACAAGTGCCCCCAAACGTGGAGCCGCCAAGGAGCGCCTGCGAGAGCACGAACGCGAGATCGAAACGGGATACTCACGGCGATCGCCGCCGGAGGACACAAAACCCTAGGGCAAACCCTAGGGGACTCTCTCTCTTTTTTGGACCGACTCAAAACGTGAAGCCAAAAAAGCAAGCTGCACGACGTGCAGTTGCTCCGTGATTCGTTCCGGTGCCAGCCAGTGCGACCCCCCACATTATTTGTGGACACCGTGGTGGCCAAACTGGTCCTGTTTGGTTTGGTTTGGTTGGAACGCGCATCGATTCCATATTTCCATTGACAGGAATCAGTTTTAACTTGGCGAGTTCCAGCTGCTGGCTATGGGGGAGTCCTGCTCCTAAGTTTGAACTTGCTGGATGTATGGGCAATACGATTTCAAAAGAGTTTTTTTTTCTTTCTTTCTAAAAAGTACTTGAAATGCTACATGTTATTTCTTTCAATCAAGAAGCAGAATAACTTTTAAGTAATGAAGCTCCCTTTATCGGAAAAAAATCAAGAAGCAGAAGAGTAGTTAAGACTTTGCGTCATTGTTAATCCACTCAGCGTGCCAGGTGCAACACTAGATGATGACTAGTACTCAGGAGTAGTATAAATTGACTCTGAGGTCAATGGAGTTAACAGATGGTAGGTATAAGAGGGACATTTCATCGGTCTCACGCTGAGACTCCTACCTCACCGACAAGCAAGTTAGTTAGTGCTTTGGTTTATTTTGTTAGACAACTCGTCCGCTCTGCATTTTCATTGTTAAGAAGGAAATAAGCATTGACTAGGTAATGGGAAAAACAGGCTGAAAATCGATACAACATGTTCAAACCACCTAGTTAGATTAGGCCCAGAGCTCACACATATATTCGATAATGCGGTGGCCGACACCCGATAGACACGACATAGCATATTCAACCCGATATTAAAAAATCAAGCATTCTCTAGCATATTTAAGTATCATTCAGCCAAATCAGGACATAAACTCTTTAATAAGCAATTTTGTTTTCATCACGTCAACTTTCATCCACTAGATGTCTTGCAAATGCAAATATATTAATGCCTTGCGGATGTTGTAGAATGTAAAGGGAGTCACAACGAACTACTGCAAGAATATCAAACTTGCAAAAAGAGTATTGCATTACTCCCGACCTCTACACTAAGTATGCACGACATTCGTTTTTGCACAGTGGAAAGCTCAACGAAGAATCGCCCGATTAGTTCCTGGACAGAGGTGTGCTTCCCGAACCGGCACTAGCCCCACTCCTCCAAGTGGAAAGTTTACCTAGCTCCGACCGACACATGTAGTTTTCATTATAGCCAAACACCTCAAATTATAAAAAACAATGATATTCTGGAAACTGCAGTATTTGTAAAATACTTAAAAATACTTTGCTACGGGGGGCCTATGTATCTATGATTTTGCTGTGAGGCGCGATATCATTTCTGCATAGCAAAATAGGCTAAAAATAGCAGGGCGCCAACATAAATAAGCGAACAAACAAACGAGGATGGCGTTTTGGCTCCCGGGTGCACCTGCACCCGGTATGCCTTTTGATTTTTTAAAATTAAAAATGCTTCGAAAAATTGGGCAAAAACATACGCAAGTGTCGAACACTCGTAAAAAATTTCGACAGAAAATACCAATTTTTCTGCTCTGTGCAAAAAAAGACAAATTTTTGACAAGTCAAAAAAAATTCAGAATTTTTCTGCGTATGTTTGTGTCCAATTTTTCTACATATGTTTGTGTCCAATTTTTTTCAGAATATTTCGAAGTATTTTCAATTTTTAAAAAATCAAAAGGCATACCGGGTGCAGATGCACTCTGCACCGGGAGCCAAAGTGAATTTCCGACAAACAAACATATAATGTGAAACATGCTATGAGGTGGAGTGGTAGTAGACAAGCAGGATGCCAGACTATATTTACACAATTCGTCTACTGCTCGTTCATAATATATAGCTTTACCAACGGGAAATCTGATTTGTCTCATAGGTAAAGATGTACTCAGTATCTAAAAATCGAATTTTAAAATAATTTAAACAAGAAAATTAGGGGTACATTTAAACATTCTATATTTGCATACAGAGTTTTGTGAAACAAAAAACATTTTTTGTGGCATGTGTTTTTTTTCAAGAACACGCACGAGGGTTGCGTGTCTTCTGTATTAAGATAGAGAATGTTGCAATTTACAAGACATCAGTTGGGAGGAGACGATCACAGGCGATCCCCCTCACCCATCCACAACGAAAAGAACTCTCTCTAAGAGCATCTCTAGTGGCCTGTGTATGTGCCTGTGGAAACTAAATTTAGACATTCACTGTCTAAAAATGTTGTCCAGTGGCCTGTGCATATGCCTGTGGAAAATATCCACAGCCTCCAGAACGGCAACGCAACTTCGACCCAGCGACAGCGAGCCACAGCTTGGAAAGGCTGGAAGCGAAGCAACTGCCCGTCCCCGCCCCCGTCCGGAAGTGCTGGAGAAGAGGCCGCCGCCCCGGAGGTCGCCGTCGCACGCCCGCATCCTGGACCAACGTATGCTTTATTTCCCGAAGAAGTGAGGCGGTAGGAGCGACAGATCTTGCTTGTGCGGCCGGAAAAATCAGATCGCGCACGGCGACCGCGGAGGCCAGATGCGCCGGGGGGCTTCGTTTGCGTCCGCCGGGAGCTGCGCTGCGGCGATTCCGTCGGCCGCCCTTGGGCGCCTGCCTGCGCCGCGCGGCCGTGCGGGGGGGCTTCCTTCCGGCGTGCCCGGGGGGCTTCATTCGGTTTGCCCGTGCCCTGAGGGGCTTCGTCCGGCCGCCCTGTGTGTGCTGCCCGGCTGCTGCTCCTCGTTGCTGCTGCTAGCTTGCTGCTCCCCATGGCTGCTGCTAGGTCGCTGCTGCTAGCTCGCTCCTGCTTGTCCTGGCTTGCTGCTGCTAGCTCGCTCCTGATTCTCCTGGCTCAAATATAATTTCCTGTTTATTTGTACTCACCTAATTAATTGTGTTGAATATTAGCTGACATTTGTCTCAATTTTTTTGCAGATGGACTTTGATCAAAATTATCTGGACTTGTTGAACTCTACTGATGACTCGCAACAACTACCAGAAAGTCCATTTGGGGAGCAAGTGACACCGACAATTGAAGAACCTTCGGCATCAACGAAATCAAAACATGTCAAAGGTAAAAATTGGTCAACCGATGAGGACAAGTTGTTGCTAGAAGCATGGGCAAACACAAGTTTGGATGCAGTGGTTGGGACGGACCAAAACTCCACTTCTTATTGGGGTAGAATTTTAGTTTACTACAATAAGCACAAGAAACCGTCAGGGCCGGATCGTGGGGGCGGTGCACTCGGGAATATAGCCATCGAGAATATAGCCGTTAGAAATATAGCCGTTGGAAATGTTACCGTTGGAAATATTGTTGTTGGAAATATAGCCGTTGGAAATATAGCCGTTATAAAATATTATTAAAATATAAGAGAGAGAAAATAGACGCCTAGTATTTCCACGCTCCACTGAAAAACTGTGAGTGTCTAAAAGAGAATCTTTTTACACGGCCATCTATATGACCATTTCCACGTCCAAATTTCCACGCTCCACTAGAGATGCTCTAAGGGACTACTCTACCTCCCGGGAACCCACTCCACACAACTTGGCCTTTAACCACAAGTCGAATTCCGCTTTGATTTTCCTGCTAACTGCCCAAGGTAGGGTTGCAAATCTGTCGAAGACCCGGCTGTTCCTCTCCAGCCACAAGCATCTGGCCACTAGGATGATCAGGGAGTTTATCTCCTTCTTTCTGCTCCTTGGCACGGCCGCCGCGACGACTGTCCACCAGTCCGCAATTTGAGTTTGCGCATCCGGCGTGAAGCGGTGAAGGCGGTAAGGCAGCAAGACATTGCACGGTCAGGTGAGCTGCCATCTCCTGCTCCTGGCAGCACAGTGGGCACTCCACCGGGTGTTGCAGCCCACGTCGAGCGAGCCTGTCCGCCGTCCATAGACGGTCGCGGAGAGCAAACCACATGTGCAGTTTGTGTAGGAGAGGCACTCCAACTGACCATAGCTCATTTTTTAGATACAAGGTCATACGACCCGACGTTAAATTAATAACGCCAGAATGGCGACAGATTACAAGGTGCTGAACCCAGCTTACAACACAGTACTGCACACACACGAAGAAATACAAGGCTACCGCCGAGATTACAGGTGAAACACCAAAGGCGAGCATCGCCGGAAAGGTAGATCAAGAGTCACCGGAGATCACCGCCACCGTCCACAAAGACAGGCTCAACAAACCCCTCACCGGGCCGCCGAGGAGACTAGGACGAAAATAATCGCCACTGACCACAAAACTGCAGCCAGGCTCAACAATGGGCCACAGAGAGACGCCGGTGAGATAAGGTGAGCGCCGACGAACACCGCCACAACCACCATCCACGGAGCACCACCAAGAGTCACCGCCACTATCCGCAAGCGTGCAGACGGGCTCAAACAGCAAGGCCAAGTGCAGGAAACACCAAGGTACAGCACAAGGCACAAGCTTTGCTCGAAGGAGCTCGACGAAGAACGCCACCGCACCTCCGGAAAGCAACCCGCCATGAACTCCAAGGCGACGGCTTCAGGAAGCACACGACGCCGGCGCGCCGCCATCGCCCGATCCGAGGATCTTGGACTTTCATCCGGAGCGTAGAAGGACCGAGAGAAGCCGCTACGGTGCCTTCAAGAAGGGAACGACGTCCGTGGACGCCGCCGCCGCATCCCGAGAAGAACTCAGGCAAGGGTTTTCTCCCGGCAAACTCTCCCTGTCCTCTACACAGGGCACCAAATGTCGACAAGCGACATACCGGCCACCGTCACCGCAAGCCGCACGCCAGCCACCGCGCCACCCCCGTGGTCCGAGGTCACTGACTAGCACCCGAGTCCCTGGCTCGCCCGCCAACCAAAGGACTCCCATTTTCCAGGGCCGTCGCCCCGGCGTCCGAGCTCTGTGCACCACTGAATAAAAGCGAGAAGAGGAGGGAGGACTCCATTAACAGATCAACCACCAGCAGCCCCCGCGGCTACCAGCGGCGCCAGATCATGCGCAAGGGCAGTAGGGCTCGAAAAAGGAGGGCACGGGACCCCTGTCCCGTCCCAGACTCGAGGCGGCCAGACCATGGCCGCACGACCCTAACTTCCTTGCCTGGAGGCCTCCACGCAGAGCCAACAGCCCGCAGACGCCACCGCCGCGCCGGCAGCACCGGAACGAGTCCAAACAGCATAAGCAACGACGAAGCTTGACGGCCCGCTTGGCCCAGATCGGGCCCGATGCGGCGCCACAACTCCTTCCCGCACCGGCAGCTCTGGGCGCCGCCACCGCCTCCAGAACCGCCGTCGAGCTGCCCGGAGCGCCGCAGCTCCTCCCCAGCTCCTACCAACCGCGCACATCGCCGAAAGAGACCACCTGCTTGACGCCTCACCTCCGCGCGGAGGAAGCTCGTCGGGGCGCGCCCACCCCACCCGCCGCCTTTGGCTGCCGGGCGCGGCCGCCACCGCCGGCGTCGGCGGCGGCAGCGGCCAGGGAGATGCGGCGGGGCTGCGCTTTTCCTAGGGTTCGAGGGGCCTCTGGAGCGGCCCGCGCGAGCCGCCCGAGAGGAGAGAAAACTCACCCCGGCAATTTCTGTGTACTGTGGTGTGGTGTCTGACCATAGCTCATCAGCGTAGGAAAACGTTGTTCTTCTCAGGAAAAAGGCCTCGTAGGCTGACCTGGAGGAGTAGACACCTTTTTGTGTCAGCTTCCAGATGAATTGGTCCTCCTCTTCCGCAAGGGCTTGATTCCGCACTCGATCCCAAACCTGTACAAACTAGGGATGCGTTCGGTTCCGGAATTAGGACGGAACCGGTCCCTAGGACCCGTTCCTGTGTTCGGTTGGAGAGAAGGAACGAAACCAACTAGTCCCCCGGGATGGAATATTCCTGCAAGATGCGGAACGGACTCATCCGGCCAAATCGGCCGGATCGCGAGGAACCGAGTGGAACGCTCGCTAATCCCTCTCTCTCACCTCTCCCTAATCTCTCCATCGTGGAACCGAGTGGAGCAGCAGCTCGCGGGGCGGCGGCCGGCGGCCAGCCAGGCCAGGACGGCGCGGCCCGGCACAGCCAGGCGCGGCCAGGACGGCGCGGCCAGGACGGCACGGCCGGGCGGGGCCCGGAGGTCGCTGGACGCGGGCGGAGGCTGGAGGTCGCCGGGCGCGGGCCACCTCCATGCGCGGCGGCGCGCCTGCGATTCCCCACCGGCGCGTGGCGGCGCGGGGCGGATCATCCAGGCCCGACGGCGGCCACGACGGCGCGGCCCTCCGTGCTCGCGGCCAGGACGGCGTCCATGCGAGGCGGCCTCCGTCCTCTCCCGTGGTTTGAGGAATAATTAGGTTAATTAAATATTTAGATTAAATTAGGGTCTAATTAATTGGGTGTTTAGACTAATTAGATTCCGTTCCATTCCACTGCTTCTGAAATCAACCGAACACCCAGATGAAATGGAATGGGATGGGATGGGATGGGATGGGATGGGATGGGATGGAATGGAACGGTTCCATTCCGTTCCACCCCATCCGAAAACCGAACACACCCTAGTTCTCGCGAAACATTTGTTTTTGTCGTTTTTTCACAAGCCCCAAAAGTATATTTTCTCGTGAAACTTTATGTAGGAGCATAGAATGCCCGCGGATGTATACCCCTTTTTTTGTTCTGAAATCTTCAACATTTTAAAACGTTTTTCAAATGCATTTTTTCATAATGGATACACATCTAGACTTACCGTGTCCTTTACCAACATCCTTGGGTCAGAATGACACCACGATTCCACGAAGCAAGTGCCTCGATCGATTTGTGGTTGCAGGGACACACTTTAGGACGCATAATACTCGTCGTGTTTCCCCCACGTTTATATTCCTTAGACGTGAGGTTGGTGCCCGCGCCTTTTCATCTTCATCAAAAGGTTAGGAAAAACAATGGGTTTAAGCAAGAGCTTAATTTGAAGCACAAAGTACACATGAATAATGGTGCTCCGTACCGACGTCTGCACAAGCTGTACTCAAACTCCGGTAATGACGCCGTGTTGATCAGGGTTCTGCTTTTCGACCAGTTAAGATAGTTGTGTGGTTCTGCTCCGTACCGACGTCTGCACAACCTGTCCTGCAGGATGCACGTGATGCGAGCTAATATAAGATGTCGTCGCTGACTTTTCCTAATCAGAAAACCAAAGAGAAAGAAGAAGATCCCATCGATCGTCGCCCTGGCTGGCTGGGGTCCGTGGTCCGTTCACGTACGTACGGGCCCGGACAGGTTGAAGACGAACGAAGTGTCCGTGTACTGCCGTACGTACGTGGCATCCGGCAATAGTACGTACGTGGATCCATCGATTAATTTAAGCCGCTTGTTTCCAACGCACAGTATATATGATTTGCTAAGGAAGTAGCAGGGTCTATTTGCTAGGGGAACCCGATCTATGTCTGAACTTTCAAGTCCAAAACTGTGAGCCTCCACACTGCCACTCTGTCCCTCGCGCTCTGCCACTCCCATACTGTCTTGCAAACCCCTATTTCTTTTCTTGTGCTGCACCTGGGCGCCTTCATCTCGAGTCTGGGCTTATTGAACTCAGCAGCCCGGATCATTCGTGCTGGTATGATCGGTTTGACCTTTTGGTTCATGGGCCATGACTGAAGCACGTAGTAACCCATGTGACCACGTGGTTAGGTTATGATATAACCTACAAAAACATGTTTATGTTATGATTTAGAAAAAAAAGATGGTAAGACTATCAAGATTTATTTATGGACCATTTTTAAAAGAAGTTATTTAGAGTAAACTTAATGAAGAAAGAACGTGTACTACTCTGAAGTAGCAAGAGTAAATCATAACCATGTGACGAGGAATTTTATTTGATGGAACATTTAGTAAGCAAAATGATGACGCATCATTGCAACTAATGAAGAAATAACGTGTTGTAGGCTTTGCCGCCGTATTTCGACTCTACTACACTTTTTTTTTTGTAATGAGAATCAAACTTGATAGTCAGCCTCTAGCAAAGAGAATCAAACTCGTGGTTATTGAGTTGGATTGATTTCTCGCACTTCAATTGGCAGCAGAGACCTCTGCCAATTCCTGAGTAACCATGAATTCATGTTATTTGGTAGCAGAGATCGATCTAACTCACGGACATATAATTAATTTGTGATTTAACCCACATGGAGTTGTTGCCTAGAACGAACCTTGACGTTATTTTATTGGGTAATACACAATTACTCTTGTTGATTAATTTGAACTACTTTAGACATGAAACTCGCATATCCATGTATAAATATTATATGAAATTATTTTATATCTTACCATGGGGGATGGGGGCAATTGCCCCCCCCCCCCCACCCCACCCCAAATGAGCTAATCTAATTTTTGTTATGCAGAACACACAAATGGAATATGCACGGCGTCAGCTAGCCATCTTGGAGGAGCATAACATAGCTCTTCGACCCATTGTAATTTCTCTAACTCTATTCATAGATGTTGTGCTAACCGGTCAATTAACGTGTGTCTATAATTAATTCCGGCAGCACTTCCCCGGAGGCCCAGAGGTGGAGGAGGAGGTAGAAACCTTGCTCCATGTGTAGCATGCACTGCATGCGCTACATAAGTTGGAATAAAAGTGCATCCAGCCTTGACCATATCTTACCTTATACGAAGGACTTGTTCGTAGTTGCCTGTTATTGTTCTAGTTTATCTGGTCACGTAGGTTGGGGAGAGAGAGCGTTTCCGGTTTACCATGTCTTAGCTTGTACTCCGTATTTAATATTAAGAATATATGTACAAACAGCAACCATGAGTCGGACAACATGAACTCTACAAATTACGACAACCGTAAGGAGTGAGGTGATTTGCCTCCCAAGATCCAGTGATCTCGGTATTAAAAAGTAATCAAAAATCATATTTTAAAATTCAATAAAACATACATGGATACCATACACATGTTATCTATATGTCAATCGAGTATTCCTAGATAATATGTCATATTATAGGCTACAAGAAAATCATAAAATCATGGCTCTAAAAGCTAAAAATAACTCATTTTCCTTCCAAAATTTCTGTTTTTTTTTTGTTGATGCCACATATGAAAAATATTACGATGCTAATTTAGTCAATACACACTACACATGTATATATACTTGTATGCTTTTTTTGAAATAAAAAAATGAATACAAAAATGAAATTTTCAAAAAAAAAAAGGATCACTCGAAGCTCGGGAGTTACAAATGATTTTCAAACTGTAAGCACATATCCTTCAAAACACCATCTAGGAAGCACTCCTCATTTTTTGATCAAGATGAACTCTCGAGCAACTCGAAAACCATGCTCAGCTAGTCTCTAGAGGCGAAGCACCATCGCCCCAAGCCTTGTCTTTGGTGAAATAACTCAACGGATACCAGAACAAGTAGTTTTGCCGCGTTGCCCGACATTTCTCGCCATCTTCGTCCTTTGTAGCCTAGACCATAGAAATTTTAAGTCAGTTGAAACAAGCACCATTCCTAACGGTATTCCACATGCTGACGCCCGTTGAGTTATTTTCTCTTCGGCTTGGTGTCTTAGGAGCCCTAGAGTCCCACCTCGCCTACTGAAAGAGGCCATGACCATCTTATAAGGGAGAGTATCCCTATTCTTTTGGGCCGAAGTAGACTCTCCTTTTATAATTGAGCCATGTGCGGATAAACATCTAAAAATAGATCGAGTGTTGGGTTAGATTTGAGTGGATGCTAACTTGGTGATAGGATTTTGAACGCGTGTTTCCCTAACCTAAAAAAAAACTGTACGCGTGCCACCACCCGACTCGTGGTTCCACTTCCACCACGAAAAATGTCGTCAAAATCGTGTGGGTGGGCTAGCGAGGCGAATGATTTGGAAACCATAGATGGTGTGGCCTAGTGGCTAGAGGGGAGTCGCTGGCTTGGTGAATTCCGTAGCTGTCGTGTTGGGCTCTGGCCTCGTGGCGGCAGTTCCAATGTTTTGGCCTGTGGTCGAAGCTAGTAGCCCATGCCACAAGCATTTTCCCTGTCTTTTTTTTTCTTGTTTACAAAACGATGGAGATTAGGTTCGTCTACTCTTATCTTATAGAACAACAGATCCTACGGATGGGCAGTTAATTCAGAGATCGATCGAGACTGTTTGTGAAGCTGTGCACGTTGGTACTCCAGTTAATGTGAACAGTAAAGCCTCGTAAGTAAGTAACACATCGGAGACGGAAACGAGTCTTTATTTTGTAATTGATGTAGTCAGCTCATGTATCTATAACATGTATTATTTGTCACTATAATATATATATATGATATTGATTGTAAAAAAAAAGCGTGGTTGGTTTTACGGCTGTTGCGGAACGGGCAAGGTGCATACATACACCGACCGTGGCGTGTGCAACCGGGGGCGGGGCCCGCGTGCCGGCCGGCCGGTCGTGGCCATGGCCAGTGGAGTGGACGGCGGCCGGCACGGAATGGTCGGGAACCATGCACGTACGTACTCTACGTACGCTCGCTCGCGCATTAAGTGGTAGGCGCCCGTCCCTGTGATCGACCGCCACCAACCGACTTCAATTCAACTACGGTCGTGGCCATCGTACACTGTCGTACTAAGCTACGCCTACGTTCCTGTGATCTCCAGCTCGCGAGACGGTGTGTCGACTGTGTAGTGAGGACTTTTACACAGGTACGTGCTCCTTTCTGCTTCCGTGCAAACTTTCTACCAGGAACCAGTAATACAACTTACAGTAGCTAGCTCTTGTTCAATAAAAAAAAAACTTACAGTAGCTTTATCGATCATCTGTAACCTGTTTGGTACGGTAGTCATGTATGCATCTTGTTCAATCAGCGTAACAAGGAGGTCAACTTCACCGTCGTCACCGGATTGAAATACAGTATGCATGCTTCACACTATTTAAATCGTTTTACATATGGAGGAAATTCTCTCATAGTACCCTTTTTATATTCTCCAAAAAAAAAAAAAGTACCGCTCCTATTTTTAGGGGGAGAGTACGTCGTCTCGTGGTTGTCGTCCTAGTAGCAGAATACACTAGCGAGCGATCAAGGCTTCGTCGTTGAGTGGATTAGTATAATACAGTACATAAACTACTGCTTCTTGACATGCGCGGATCGACCTGCAGCCGATCGATTGCTGTAACAAAACAAACACCCGGCGGATTCGTACGTGCGTGCGTGCGTCGTGCGGAATATAGATACTAGTATCCTGGGCGTTCGTCGTTGCACGTGCGGTGCCCGCGCCCCGTGCTTTAATAGTCAACGCCAAAGACACTACGCGTGCAAAAGCTTTTTGCAACACTCCTCCGACTACTAGCCACTTCATTCGGGATTCAGTATACGATCACTAACTGAAGCAGCATTCAGTTTCGCTCTCCGATTGCATGCACTTCATTTTGCAGTGAATTAAGCGTGGCTATACATCTTAGGGCCCTTTTGTTTGGGCTTTCTAGAGCTTTCCACGAAAATAAGCTGACCAAACTAGCCAAAAGGATCTGCGGTGCGTTGGGCTTCGACGGAAACAGCTTCGTTTCCTTCGTACCGAAAAAAGCACGATTTTAGGTGCTTCCCGAGCTTCCCCGCTAGCGATCAGAAAGGGCATAGAAGAAAGGTCATTTCGTTGCGAGTAATTACGAGGAAACTGCCACCGAAGGAAACTGTCCCGAGCGAGCGAACCCCGCGTCCCCACCCGAGTGAGATACCCCCACGCTAGGGTTCTCCCGTTCCCCATCCGAGCGACACCACCCGCCGCCACCGCTCTGCCACACAACCCGCCGCCGCACCGGCCCCCGCCGCAAGCCGGCGAACGCCCTGCCATCCCAGCTCATCCCCGCCGTGCAAGCCCCCGCCACCGGAGGTCGTCCCTGCCGTGCAAGCCCCCGCCGCCACCGGAGGTCGTCCCCGCCGTGCAAGCCCCCGCCGCCGGACCTACTCCTCGCCGTGCAAGCCCCCGTCGCCCGACGTACTCCTCGCCGTGCAAGCCCCCGTCGCCCGACGTACTCCTCGACTCCCAGGTCCTCGCCTCCCAGGTCCTCGACTGCCAGGTCCTCGACTCCCAGGTCCTCGCCTCCCAGGTCCTCGTTCCCGGCCGATTTGCGAGCCGTCCCGGACCGAGCTCGACCATCGTCTCCTCCGTTCAGCTAGGTGAGCCCCTCTCCTCCTGTGATTCGATTTGTCCTACTAGTGCTAGATGGATACTGAACGTTAGATGTGAAATTGACATGTTCTTAACTGGGTGTACAAATTTTTGGGTAGGAATGAGGATGCTATTTTTACACATGATCTTCTAGCAAAAGGTTTCGTAGTGGAGCTCATAAGAGATGAGGGGACTAATTATGCTCCTGGGAGATGCTTGTTGCTTGCTTGTGATTAATATTTTGACATGTTCTTATGCTAGATTGCATAATTTTTTATGTAGTAATTGTGTAGTTTTTGCTTGCTGCCTGGTACAGGTGGCTGTTATATGTGTGTTATGTATGAGCAGGTGGCTGTTATATGTGATTTGCTTGCTTGCCAAATTAATTTCATTTAGTAATTGTGTAGTTTTTCTGTCTGTTATAGTTATTGTTAATTTGCAATGGAGAAGGTTGTGTGGGATACACACTACACTCGTGTTTTTTGCGACATTTGTATGGAAGAAGTGAAAGAACAAACGTGCCCGAGATGTCGCCTAGAGGGGGGGGGGGGGTGAATAGGCGATTAAAACTTTTTCTAATTAGGGGCTTGATAATTGCGGAATAAAACTATGTGTTTAAATTAACAAGCCAACAACCTAATTACTAGGCTCACCTATGTGCACCAACAACTTATGCTAAGCAATACCAACAACAAGGTGATAGCAAGATAAGAACTTCAAGCACGAAGGTTATCACAATGTAAATTTGCATAAGTAAAAGCTCGGGTATAGAAATAACCGAGGCACGCGGAGACGAAGATTTATTCCCGAGTTCCTCCTTGTTAAGGGAGTACGTCTCGTTGGAGGGGTGTGAGCTCGCCACAAAAGGCCTACTCAAGATGCCACAAAGGCCTCACCCTATTCTCCGATGAACCTCACCCAAGGGATTGGTTCACCTTCCACTATCGGAATCCTTCGGGGCGGATTCCGGAGCCCTTTACAACTTCTCTTTGGGGCACACACCCACAACTCAATTGGGGGCTCCCAAACTCGTGCCGAAGCTTCACAAGCGAAGTCTTCGCGGCACCTCCAACCGTCTAGGGTACACAATGCACCCAAGAGGCAACATGCTCTTGGGAACACAATGCACCCAAGAGTAACAAGCTTCTCAACCTTCAACTTCACGTATCACCGTGGAGAGAGCAACCCGATGCAACAAATGCAAAAAGGCAAGAGCACACAAAGTGCTCAAATCCTTCACTCCCAAATTCCAACCAAAGCAACTAATGCTATGAAGGGAATAAGAGAGGAAGAACAAATGGGATGAGCACAAAGCAACCCCAAAGTCTAGATCCACAAGTTTCCCTCACTTAGAGGGGATTTTGATTGCTAGAATGGTAGATCTAGATCTCCTCTCTTGAAATCCTAAATTTGGGCAAGAATCATTGGAGGGGAAGAGAGGAATCAAGCTCACAAGGATTAGAGCAAAGGGGAAGAGCAAGAACAAGTGAGCAAGGTGTGTAACCAGGTTTTGGGGGGGAAGGAGGCTTTTTATAGCCTCCCCCAAAAACTAGCCGTTGGAGCCTGTCCAGGCCGGAGACTCCGGAGTAAGTGGCCGGAGACTCCGGCCTGCTGGGTCATCGGGGAGGCCGGAGATTCCGGTCCTTGGGGCCGGAGACTCCGGCCAGGCCGGAGACTCCGGGCATCCTCCGGGGGTGCTCCGGACCCCTATCCAGAGGCGCACCACACAGATGAAAAGGAGCTGAGAAAAACTGGGGGCCGGAGATTCCGGGTCCTCGGGCCGGAGACTCCGGTGGGCCGGAGATTCCGGTCCTTCTCCGGGGACACTCCGGACCCCTATACAGAAACGCACCACAGCAGACACAAACGGCAGCGAAAACCAGGGACCGGAGACTCCGGTCATTTGGGGCCGGAGACTCCGGTGTGGCCGGAAACTCCGGACCAACTCCGGGGAAGATCCAAAGGCAAACTCAAGGCCCCATAACTTTTGCATATGAACTCCGTTTTCAATAATCTTGGACTCGTTGGAATCGTCACAATGAGCACAACAAGATTATGCAGAGAGACATCATAGTTCAACAAGATATAATAAAACCAAATGGGGAAGTTTAAAAACTCTTTTTCGCAAACCGGAAATGACACATCTTTTGCAATTGAAGTCCGAATAAAGCAAAACCAATTTTGTTGGAAAGAGGACAACAAAACCAACCTTTGAGAAAGGCAAACAAGCAATGGAGATTTTGCAACGAGATGAAAGATATAAATCTTCCGCACGGATGAACCGGCAAAATCTCCAATACCGAAAACACGAAAGAAGACGCAAATGCAAACCGTTTTCGGTGACCTTGGCTTTGTCATGACAAGCATGACAAGCACCAAGACCACACCACGATAAGATCCAAATAAGAACCAATAAAGATGATTGTAAAGATGCAAGGATGCAAAGGTTTGAGCTCTCCACGAACGATACGATCACGATACTCGGTCGAGAGCCCCTCTTGATAGTACGGTATCTATCCTATAACCCGGTCTCTCACTAAACAACATGAGACCGGTAAAATAGAAACCCTACCAAGATCATACCTTTGCCTTGCGCATTAATCCACTTGAGGTCGATGAAGACGATCTTCATCTCCTTAAGACAAACCACCTTTCTTGATTGCGCTTCGCTTGGTGAAGAATCACATGACGCTCCCCCATACACCAAGATGGGGAGAACACTCTTCTGCATATCTTCACTTGAACTTGAGAGTTGATCAACCCGCACAAAGCCTTGATCAACCCAACCTTTTCTTCCCTTGAGCTTGACTCCAACACATGGAGACAAGCTTGGCCTTGATCAACAAATGATCTTCTACCTTGACCTTGACTCCAACCAATGGAGACAAGCAAGCTTGGCCTTGATCAACAAATGATCTTGACACAAGCTAAAGGACAACCTACACATAGAGCTCAATGCAAATATTAGTCCATAGAGATTGTCATTAATTACCAAAACCATGCATGGGATCAACCATGCACTTTCAATCTCCCCCATTTTGGTAATTGATGACAATCCCGTTTAAGAGGGTTTATATAAAGAATAAAGCAACCTTGCACGACAAACAAGCAAGGAAGCAAAGCGCATTAAAGGCAAATGCAACAAAAGCATAAAACCCAAATTCCCTTAAACCCTCTAAACTACTCCCCCATTGGCATCGATTGCCGAAATGGGAAGAAAAATTTAGAGAGCCAATATAATATGAGTTCCTCCATAAAGGTGTGCATTACTCAAGATATGAGTGAAATCGAATGCACTTATTCATTGACGAATAATTAGAGGAAATCAAACTATATTGAGGATCCAAAGATTGCAAAAAGAAGATGAAACCATTTTAAATATCTCCACAAAGGAGAAAACCAATCGAAAGATCCAAAGTGAGAGTTCTAAGTGAAAACGGAGAAGCTCCCCAAGTTTTATGCACCATTGAGGATTGCATAAAAATGGCATCCTTGCTCCCCCAAAATCATCTAGAACACGCAACAAGTGCAATAGTGCATAATGCAAAAGCAAATCATAGCACTTGCACCAAAGATGTGGTTGAGCCATAAGTAGATACCAATTTTTTAAAAAAAATCAACGTAAGATAGGCCCAACCGAGAAAAGAGATCTTTTAAAGAAATATGTTCACACGCTTAGGGATACCAATTGGAAACTAAAACCAATTGAGAATGCCAAAAGCTAGTGAGAGCATTTCGCCAATAAAATTCAACATGCTCACCATGGTAAGCATGAGGTAAAAGATCTTCAACAAATACATGAGTGTGTAAAGATACCAAATACCAATAAACACTAAGACAAGCACTCATGAGGCAAATTTGGAGCCACCAAAGAATTATAGAATAAACACAAGGTGGCTCAAAAAGAATAGGATACCGACTAAAAGGTGACCTCTCTCATATGTATAGGTTTCTAATTAGACAAACCACAAAGATATACATCCGCAAAGAAACATATACATACGAAATGGTCCGAGAAAAAGAGAACAAGGTATCCAAAAGGAAGTCATAAATATACAAACGAGATTGTTGCTTGAGAGCATAGCACATAGCTCAAATTTATCTCATTGTACATAAATGAACTTCAAATATATCAAATGCATCACACATATCACTAAGGGAACAAGAGATAGTGGAGATGATTTGAAATAGGCAACAAGTATCACAAGGAAATAAATATCAATTGAAGAAAAGGTTTTTGCAAATTCATCACACATATCACAAAGATATATTAAGTGAAGGAAAAGGCCAAAACCACAACAATTGCATATAAGAGCTTTCATGCCAAGAGGCAACCTACACAAGGTTGAATACTAGAAAGGTATGCATGGGATAGATACTTGTAACCGAGATGACATTGGTGATGAAGATGATGAGAGTGGGTTTATCATCAAAGCTTGACCCCGACACTCACACGGTGAGAACACCTTCCTTATGAAAGAGGCAAGCATCCAATGCATCTCCATTGTACCTAAAACACAATTAGAGTACAAAATGATTCCCAAACTCATTGGGTCCCATAGTAGTTAGAACACTACAATATATAGGACATACTCCACATAAATATGTGCATATAGATATGAAATTGAATTTCATGCACATCTTAGCCGATTTAGGATTCGGTGGAGTATCCCCTATATATTGGAACTAGAAAGACTAGCATGCTAAATAATATATATACTAGTAAAAAGCATGCATAGACTTACAAGAACCAAAAGAGATACAAATTGGACAAAAACACCAAGTAAACCAATAAAGCACACCAAGGTGTGACAAGAAAAGGTTGTCCAAATTATATCAAAATCCAAATCAACACATGATTGAGGAAAAAATCAAATCAACTAATGATTGATTCCATAACACATCAACACATGAGGTGAGATAACAAAAGAAATCAAATCAACACAACAAATGATCGATAAGACATCAATTGAAAATAAGATACCAATTAAAACAACAAATGTCATTTTAGGAGAAAAGATACCAAGAAGAGGGTGATACTTGACCGAAATCAAGTAAAGTGAAATAGGCAAGAAGGTATCAAGACTCCCACAATAAATATTAATTGGAACAAATATCTATGGAGGAGATATTAAATTCCAATTAATACCAATTGAAGGTACCAACACAAGATAAAGAATTAAATGCCAATTGAAAGGATCAAAAATTGATAGATAGGTTAATGTTCTAAATAAAAAGGAATGCTCCCCCAATGTACATGCATTATCTTTGATATTTGCATTTGAATACAAAATGCATGCACAAGGGATCATTACTCTCCATATTTTATTTACAACACTAAACACTACCAATTGAAAAATAGGATCCATTAAAAAGGCAAGGAAGGCAATAGATAAAGCAAATCAACGCAAGAGCCAATGTGAAGATGGTCGAAAAAATCCACCACAATTACTAGTATCACTTGTCATGGACAAGGAGTATATAGAGATATTTCTCGGTGGTGTAAAGGAATGATGTACAAGACCAACTTCACCACAAACTAGCAAATGGCAAAAGATAGGAATTAAAACACCAATTTTAAAAAAGGTTTGTTGGTAGTTTCAATTATTCGAACCAACCGGCAAAGCCATGGTTAGAATAAAAGGAAACAAATGGTTTCTCACATAATATATGGAAATGCATATTAGAGAAAAACCACACCAAGCAACCTCACACAAACAAGAACCAAAGGGTAACCATGAAGGAAAATTGGAACTTGTTTGAGTAAACATGCCACATAGGAAATGGATAATATACAATATCAACTCTAAGTGGCAAACCTCAAATGTTCACATTTTTATGGGATTGTAATATGCACATAGCTTATTACTCCCCCATAATGTGATAATTCATTTTATTTTTAAATAAGAGGCAAATAAAACCAATTAGAGAAATTAATGGACATGTAGAATTTGAATTTCTCATGAATATGACATACCACATAGTAGCTAGATAATATGAAATATCAAAACTAGGTGGTGTGCCTCATGTACACTCATTTTTAGGTTTGTGAGGTGCACAAAGCACATCACTCCCCCAAAATGGGATAATCCATTAATATCTCAAAGAGCCAAATTAAATCCACACAAGATCTAAAAAGCTCAACACACAAATTACACATACATGATATACAACTATCATACACAACCTTGAATAACAAGACAAGTAGGAAAGAAGCATATCATATACAAGCACATGCTAGGAACAAAACTAACACATGCAAGGGAGCAAGCAACTTTCAATGTATATGAGTTAAATACAAGTTACCGCAAGGAGCAAGCATTGGTTATGAGATAGATATGTGATGATCCAATTGACTTGGCTTGATGAGATAAAACCATGAAGATCCCTTAATTCTTCAAAAGAAACCAAGTCACCAATGTCCTCCACAATCACCTATTGATCAAGTTGAAGCTTGTTGGTCCCCAACCAAGTTGGGTCCTAAGAGGTTAGTCACAATAGGTTTGGGAACCCAAATGGTGCTTTTCTTCACACCACTTTGAGCTCCCACATATTTGGCAAACACATTGCCAATTCTATCCTTCCCAATAGAATAAACATCATCAATTATGATAGGGTTGGATGGGGTACCGTTAGTACATGAAGAAGCAAAATGACCTTTGCCACGGCAAAGGTAGCAACACCGACTCTTCTTCTTCTTAATAGGCTCCTCAACTTGAGGAGCGTTGACTTGAGTCTTCTTAGGAGGTGGTCTTTGTTCAACCCGTGGTTGAGCACGAGATTGAACAAGAGGCCGCTTCCCTAGTTGCTTCTCATTAAGAGGCTTCTTCTTCTTCATTGGGCAATCACGAACATGATGCCCTTCTAGCTTGCACTTGAAGCAAATGATGTTGGCCGGATTCTTGATTTGAACTTGGCCCTTCTTCTTCTTCTCAACCTTGGACTTGATCTTGTTGTTGGAGTTGAATCCAAGTCCACTCTTGTCATTGGGGGATTGTTGCACACTCAACATGTTGTCAAGTGCACAC
This sequence comes from Puccinellia tenuiflora, assembly GCA_012064385.1. Classification (NCBI taxonomy): domain Eukaryota; kingdom Viridiplantae; phylum Streptophyta; class Magnoliopsida; order Poales; family Poaceae; genus Puccinellia; species Puccinellia tenuiflora. The sequence continues at coordinate 769,474 of QRDG01000281.1, read as the reverse complement.
TTCCCTTCATGACGCTTTTCCAAGGCTTTCTTCAAAGAAGTGGCTTGGGCCTTGAGCTCTCCTCTTTTCTCTACATGGTTAGTGACAACACAAGTACTAGAGGAGGTAGATGCATCGTTGTTAGAGCAACAAGGCAAAGCAAGTAGTTCATCACAAGATGTACCAACATTTTTAGTGGATGAACTACTAGGACTAGCACATGGCAATATAGCATTATTAATTAAAGTTGTGCTAATATCCACATGAGGCTCACTATATGTTACCTTTGTAGTGATGGCCTCATGAGCTAACTTAAGACAAGCATAGGATGCTAGAAGTTCATCATTAGAGCTAGATAGCTTTTCATGACTTGCTTCCAACTTCTCATACTTGCTAGTTAGCAACTCAAGTTGAGCCCTTAGCTCAACATTCTCCTTCATAATAGATGCTTCACAAGAAATGGAGTTAGTAGCACAAGCATCATTAGCATTAGGAATATAAGAAGGCATAACAAGTTCATCATTTTTAGATAGTTGAGTTTGAAGTTGATCATGAGACAAGACGAGGAGAGAGTGTTCGTGTTCCAAAGCCTTTTGAGCTTTGTCACGTCTCTCTATATCCTCAATTAGTCTAGCATTGCCAACCCCAAATTCAACCTTTTCCTTTTTAAGCATTTTATATTTGGAAATGGCATGGTCACGTTCTTCAATAAGTTTAGCAATAATAGCATCGTGAGATTCCTCAATATTCTCAAGTTTCTCCTCAAGAGAAGCCCGAGTCTCTTGCTCTTCCTCAAGAGCATCTTCTAAAGTAGCCTTTTCCATAGCATCATCTCTTTCTATCTTACCCTTCTCTTCAAGGCTTGCTTTCAAGGACTCAATAGTTTCCCCACGCTCAATAAGAGTGCTCATGATTTCAAAGACGTTAGCTTGAGCACTATTATTGCTAGGAAGGGCTTTAAGAATCATTAGACCTTTATTTTGAAGCATAGCATTAACCTTTTCCACATCATCTTCTTCATCATTATTATCATCATCATTATCATTATTATTATCATTGCTAGAAGAAGATTTAGCCATGAGGCAATGATAGGTGGATGAAGAGGGATAATTAATTTTTGAACTACTCAAGTTCAAATCTTGTTCCACAATTAATTGAGTTTCCTCTACATTTATATTCATGCAAGAGTTAGAGGGAACACAAGCATTTTCATCATTGGAACAAGATAAAGCAAGCATATCATCATTAGATTTATCTAAGCAATTTTTGGAAGATATACAAGGACTATCAACACTAGCATGTAAATCATTTATAGTGCTACGAGTGTTTAGGTCCAAAGATAAAGCATTGCAACAAGATAGAGATAAATGATCATCAATAATGAGCTCACTATCCAAATTGCAAAGCCTATCACTACTCACCATTACATTGGATTGTGGCTTACCACATTTTGGTGAAGTAGACGAAGACGAGAACTCGTCACGGCCGGAGGTGGAGGGAGAGCAATCATCCTCAATAGAGTTGGACCCTCCATATTTATCTTGAAGCTTGGTCCAAAGCTCATGAGCATTCCGGAAAGGCATGATTGACTCAAGCACTACATCGCTCAAAACACATGTAAGACCATTAGATGCTAGAGTATCGAGATAAGAGTTTTTCTCATCCTCTAAGGATAAATTTTGGGAATCCTTTGGAGGAGAAAAACCCATATCTACAACACTCTTTAAAATTGGGTCTATATCCCTAAAAAGATTAAGCATGCGAATTTTCCATATATCATAATTTGTGCCATTGAATATAAAAGTGGGATCGTGCACTAATTCTCTAAACGACATCTTTACTCTCTAGGCGGTAAAGCCAAACAAGAGAGACGAGGCTCTGATACCAATTGAAAGAACAAACGTGCCCGAGATGTCGCCTAGAGGGGGGGGGGTGAATAGGCGATTAAAACTTTTTCTAATTAGGGGCTTGATAATTGCGGAATAAAACTATGTGTTTAAATTAACAAGCCAACAACCTAATTACTAGGCTCACCTATGTGCACCAACAACTTATGCTAAGCAATACCAACAACAAGGTGATAGCAAGATAAGAACTTCAAGCACGAAGGTTATCACAATGTAAATTTGCATAAGTAAAAGCTCGGGTATAGAAATAACCGAGGCACGCGGAGACAAAGATTTATTCCCGAGTTCCTCCTTGTTAAGGGAGTACGTCTCGTTGGAGGGGTGTGAGCTCGCCACAAAAGGCCTACTCAAGATGCCACAAAGGCCTCACCCTATTCTCCGATGAACCTCACCCAAGGGATTGGTTCACCTTCCACTATCGGAATCCTTCGGGGCGGATTCCGGAGCCCTTTACAACTTCTCTTTGGGGCACACACCCACAACTCAATTGGGGGCTCCCAAACTCGTGCCGAAGCTTCACAAGCGAAGTCTTCGCGGCACCTCCAACCGTCTAGGGTACACAATGCACCCAAGAGGCAACAAGCTCTTGGGAACACAATGCACCCAAGAGTAACAAGCTTCTCAACCTTCAACTTCACGTATCACCGTGGAGAGAGCAACCCGATGCAACAAATGCAAAAAGGCAAGAGCACACAAAGTGCTCAAATCCTTCACTCCCAAATTCCAACCAAAGCAACTAATGCTATGGAGGGAATAAGAGAGGAAGAACAAAGGGGATGAGCACAAAGCAACCCCAAAATCTAGATCCACAAGTTTCCCTCACTTAGAGGGGATTTTGATTGGTGGAATGGTAGATCTAGATCTCCTCTCTTGAAACCCTAAATTTGGGCAAGAATCATTGGAGGGGAAGAGAGGAATCAAGCTCACAAGGATTAGAGCAAAGGGGAAGAGCAAGAACAAGTGAGCAAGGTGTGTAACCAGGTTTTGGGAGGGAAGGAGGCTTTTTATAGCCTCCCCCAAAAACTAGCCGTTGGAGCCTGTCCAGGCCGGAGACTCCGGAGTAAGTGGCCGGAGACTCCGGCCTGCTGGGTCATCGGGGAGGCCGGAGATTCCGGTCCTTGGGGCCGGAGACTCCGGCCAGGCCGGAGACTCCGGGCATCCTCCGAGGGTGCTCCGGACCCCTATCCAGAGGCGCACCACACAGATGAAAAGGAGCTGAGAAAAACTGGGGGCCGGAGATTCCGGGTCCTCGGGCCGGAGACTCCGGTGGGCCGGAGATTCCGGTCCTTCTCCGGGGACACTCCGGACCCCTATACAGAAACGCACCACAGCAGACACAAACGGCAGCGAAATCAGGGGACCGGAGACTCCGGTCATTTGGGGCCGGAGACTCCGGTGTGGCCGGAAACTCCGGACCAACTCCGGGGAAGATCCAAAGGCAAACTCAACGCCCCATAACTTTTGCATATGAACTCCGTTTTCGATAATCTTGGACTCGTTGGAATCGTCACAATGAGCACAACAAGATTATGCAGAGAGACATCATAGTTCAACAAGATATAATAAAACCAAATGGGGAAGTTTAAAAACTCTTTTTCGCAAACCGGAAATGACACATCTTTTGCAATTGAAGTCCGAATAAAGCAAAACCAATTTTGTTGGAAAGAGGACAACAAAACCAACCTTTGAGAAAGGCAAACAAGCAATGGAGATTTTGCAACGAGATGAAAGATATAAATCTTCCGCACGGATGAACCGGCAAAATCTCCAATACCGAAAACACGAAAGAAGACGCAAATGCAAACCGTTTTCGGTGACCTTGGCTTTGTCATGACAAGCATGACAAGCACCAAGTGATGGGGTCGCAGCATGGAAAACAAAAATTTTCTACGCGGCAAAGCGGAATAAACCCCAAGGATCTAGATCTACGAGATGAAGATAGCGAAGATGAGATCCAATCTCTTACCCTCGAAGATCAACAAACGCGTTTTGTCGGTGCAGGGGTTGGCTAGTCGATCCCCGCAACTAGACTCGTCTAGTCGCGAGGAGATGTATTATCCTCGAGATCCAATCCGGTGAAGTGCAGCAACGGGCAGCACCTCCGCGGCGTCCACACGTACAGCTCGATGAAGACGTCGACTCCTTGATCCCGCAAGCGAGACGACGTGGCCTTGATGATCTCAGCAGCACGACGGTAGTGCCGGTGACGATGACGATCTCCGCGAGCAGGGCTTCGCCAAGCCAAGCAAGAGGAGAGGGAGAGGAGCAAGGTGGCGCAGCCCCTAGGGCAAGGGGGTGCGGCTAGGTGTGGTGGTGAGGCGGCGGCAGCCCTCCGGGAGAGGAGGGGTGCGGCTAGGGTTGAGGGAGAGATGGGGGGTGCGGCTAGGGGGGTGGTGCGGCAGCCTCCAAGGTGTGGTGCGCCTCCCCCCTTCCCCTCCTTATATAGGTGGCGGCTAGGTCAAGGGGAGGGGGCCGGCCGGCCCCTCCTTGCTTGCCCCCCAAGTTGGAGTCCAACAAGGACTCCTCCTTGGGCCCCTTTCCTAAAGGGGTGGGAGCCCACCTCCTAGTCCAACTAGGAGTGGGACTCCCCTCCTTGTGCCGCACCAGCCCATGGGCTTAGGTGGTGCGCCCCACCAAGTGGTGGCAGCACCCCTTTGCACCATGTGGGCCCCATACAAATTATGGTCCCACTTCTAGACCCTTCTAGAACACTCCGGAACCTTCCGGTACCCTTTAAATAATTTCCGGAACTTTTCCGAAACCTCCGGAAACCACTTTCCATATATGAATCTTATTCTCCGGACTCCTCCGTAACTCCTCGTGATGTCCGGGATCCCATCCGAGACTCCGAATCACCATTCGTTCACTTCATCATTTAATTCATCGCAAAACCTAATTTCATCGGAACGTTAAGTGTGTGACCCTACGGGTTCGAGAATGCATAGACATGATCATATCAATAATTAATAGCGGGACCGGGATGTCCATATTAATTCCTATACACTCAACGAAAACCTTTTCTCGATTGAACCACGATGCCGGAGATTCAATTAATCTCATATACGATTCCCTTTGTCTCACGATATTTTACTTGCCCGAGATACAATCGTTGACATCCCCATGTCTAGTTTAATCTCGTTACCGGCAAGTTCTCTTTACTCGTCCATAATATAGGATCCCGGTGATTACAACTTAATCACTTGTCTGCAGACTCTTGATGCTATATTACCGAGAAGGCCTGGAGATATCTTCTCCGTCACATGGAGGGACAAATTCCACTCTTGATTCATATCACCCAACAACCCACCATCGGAGATACCTGAAAGCCACCTTTATAATCACCCAGTTATGAAGTGACGTTTGATGTCCACAAAGTATTCCTCCGGTGAACGGGAGTGATATAATCTCATGGTCTAAGGAAACTATATTTGGCATATTAAAAGTGTTGACAACAAAACTTTTGTGACACGATTAATTGCAACTCTTTATTTGGGTCATGTCCATCACACCATTACTCCTAATGATATGACTCCGTTATCAAGTGACTATAACAAGCCCATAGTTAGGAAACTCTAACTATCTCTTGATCAACGAACTAGTCTTGTAGAGGCTTACTAGGGACTCCGGGTGTTTATATTCCACACATGTATTATGTTTCCATTTAATACAATTATAGCATGGATAATAAACTATTATCATAAACGTGAATATGCTTAATAAACCATTTTATTATTGCCTCTAGGGCATATTCCCAACACCAAGACCACACCACGATAAGATCCAAATAAGAACCAATAAAGATGATTGTAAAGATGCAAGGATGCAAAGGTTTGAGCTCTCCACGAACGATACGATCACGATACTCGGTCGAGAGCCCCTCTTGATAGTACGGTATCTATCCTATAACCCGGTCTCTCACTAAACAACATGAGACCGGTAAAATAGAAACCCTACCAAGATCATACCTTTGCCTTGCGCATTAATCCACTTGAGGTCGATGAAGACGATCTTCATCTCCTTAAGACAAACCACCTTTCTTGATTGCGCTTCGCTTGGTGAAGAATCACATGACGCTCCCCCATACACCAAGTAGGGGAGAACACTCTTCTGCAAATCTTCACTTGAACTTGAGAGTTGATCAACCCGCACAAAGCCTTGATCAACCCAACCTTTTCTTCCCTTGAGCTTGACTCCAACACATGGAGACAAGCTTGGCCTTGATCAACAAATGATCTTCTACCTTGACCTTGACTCCAACCAATGGAGAAAAGCAAGCTTGGCCTTGATCAACAAATGATCTTGACACAAGCTAAAGGACAACCTACACATAGAGCTCAATGCAAATATTAGTCCATAGAGATTGTCATTAATTACCAAAACCATGCATGGGATCAACCATGCACTTTCAAGAAGTCAATGCAAACAATAGAGATGGAGGTTGTTTGAGTAAGAAAGGGTACAAGAATGTTGAGGATAAATTTGCCCAGAAAACCGACAAAAGGTTAACAAAGAAGCAATTAAAGAACAAATGGGATTCTTTAAAGAAAGATTACACCGGTTGGATGGAGTTGATAAATGCAACCGGGCTAGGTTGGGATCCAGAAACAAGAACAATGGATGCAGATAATGATTGGTGGAAGACTCACCTAGAGGTGAGCTGTGCAATTTATCTTGTGTATTATCTTTGTGTTGATGAGATGATAATAGTTGTCTAATTTATTTGTTGTGTTTCATTTACAGCACCGTCCTGAGCATGTCAAGTTCAGAAATGGACCACCTGCCAACTTGACACAACTTGATGTCATGTTTAGAAAGGCTCATGTCACCGGAGAAAACTCGGCCATCCCGGGGGAAGAGGAAACAGGAAAGAACAAGGAAGCTGCAATTCCGTTGGATGATGACGATGATGCCTCCAAAAAAACACCATTGGTGAAGCGCCTCAAGTTTGGTGGTGGAGAGAAGGAAAAAGAAAGCCCCTTTTTCAAGGTGTACAGCAATGCATTGAACTCGCTAGTCTCAAAGGCTGATGTTGGAAGTTCATGTGGCAAGGATGATGCTGTCCCAACTATGAAGGAATATTTAGGGATGGTTCGAGAGTGTGGAGTTAGTGAAGGAACTGATGTTATGTTCACTGCATGCAAGCTTGCCGTGAAGAGGGAGAATAGAGAGGTGTTTGCAGGCCTTGAAACATCTACTGGAAGGTTTCATTATCTCAAGATGATGCACGATGAGATGAACAAGTAGATGTGTGTACCATTTATTTGGTATTTGTTGTAAAACCGATGGACCATTCGGTGTACTATTTATTTGGTTTGTTGTAGACTATTTGATATCATTTGCTACCTTTCATGAACCATTATGTGTGTTGTTTGTTATCATTTGGCACTTTACTTGAATTATTATTTGTGTTGTTTCTTATCAGTTGTTAACTTTCTTCAGGTATGTCATGTCAATTTTTTTGACATGTTCTTATATGAAATTTGTAGGATGGATGGTGGTGGCGACAATGGAAGTGATGAAGAAAGGATTCGACATCTCCTAGGGGTGGCGCATGACATGGCTGTGTTGGGCTACCTTGGTAATCTCTATTCTGAGAAGTATTTGAATAAGGCACCTAAGAGGATTCCACAACAAACTGGGAATGAATGGGTGCATGAACAACTTGATGATAGAAAAAGATGCTACAAAATGTTTAGAATGTATCCTGATGTGTTTCACAAATTGCACAACCTCCTAGTTAGCAACTATGGGTTAGTTTCAACTAGAGACATGGGATCTGTTGAATGTTTAGGGATGTTTCTATGGATTGTTGGAGGACCACAATCATTTACCCAAGTTGAGAACCATTTCAGTCGGTCTCTTGAAACAATTCATAGAAAGTTCCATATGGTGTTGAATTGTTTGTACAAAATGGGTAAAGATAATATAAAACCAGTGGATCGCAATTTCAAGGATGTGCATCCAAGACTTCAAGATGCACGTTTCTATCCTCATTTCAAAGGTGCCATTGGCGCCATTGATGGATCGCACATCCCTGTTGAAGTTGACAAAGAAGAAGCGGTCAACCACACAGGAAGACATGGTTACACGTCACAAAATCTGTTAGCGATATGTGACTTTGATCTCAGATTCACATTTGTGGTTGCTGGATGGGCTGGTTCGGTACATGATAACCGCATTCTGCAACACAGCATGGAGAAGTATCAACTTCAGTTCCCAACCCCTCCTGATGGTAATACTCTTTTTTTCATATGTATTATTGTTCATGAGTTAGATATACTCTTTTTTTCATTATTCACATTAGGTACATATGCATTATTGTCCTCACCTCGTTTTCTCTTCTATGTAGGTACATACTATCTTGTTGATTCTGGTTATCCAAACAGAAAGGGGTTCCTAGCTCCTTACAAGAACAATACGTACCATATTCCGGATTTCCGTCGAGAAGGGCCACCAACGAAGAAGGAAGAAATTTTCAACCATGCCCACTCATCATTGCGGAATTGCGTCGAGCGCATATTTGGGATCTTGAAAAATAAGTGGCGCATTCTGAGGGGCATCCCTCATTTCGACTTGGTTACACAGAAGAGAATTATCATTGCTTGTTGTGTGCTTCACAATTTCATTAGAGACTCCAACTTGCGTGATAAACAGTTTGATCGATGTGATGCAGATGAGAATTACATTCCCAAGGTTCAAAGGCAAGCAATTACCTTACCTAGTGATCATGTGTCGGGTGAACTAAACACAAGAGGCATGAACGGAACAAGGGATGAGATTGCCAACACGTTGTTCATTTCTAGACAGCGTTAGAACTCATTGATTTAGCTAGTATAATGTAGTGGAAATGTATTTTGGACAACAATATATTCGTGATGGTTATGTAATGACAATTGTATGGATATGAAGTTCGACTTCAATTTCAGTTGCATATGTTATTTATTACCTAAATTTTTTAAAATAATACAGTGCCTCGTCAACTCGTTACACCAATTTCAGATGCATATGTCAACTCGAAAAACCTAGGTAGAACAAGTACTTGTAAATAATACATGGAACTCAATGAAAACTAATTCTAATCAGACTTCACTTCGCTCCGCCACGTGTTCTTGATGGTGCCATGAAGTCGTCACCACTATTTTCATCAGCGACAGCCTTCGATGCACCAACACTCTTAAACTTACGTCTAAAGTTGCCTCGTTTAGGAGGCATGAAATCATCATCACTATCATCTTGAACGGCTTTCTTGGATGATCCACCACTCTTCGCCTTCGATATAGCCCTCTTCACTGCATCAGCGTGAAGAATATTCTGTGGACGCCCATCAGGACAAGCGCCAAATAGAATTTCCATCCAACCAAAATGAGGGATCTCTTTGTTGAGAAACTGTGCGTCGGCGGGCCAGTGCTAGAAATTAACAATATCAGACGAAAATAAGTTAGTACGATAACATACGATTCTAACATAATCTAACTTCCGTACTCAGTTACCTCAACGTGAAATGCATAGGCCTTCGGCGAAAAATGGATTATCTTTGACTTATGTGTCATAAGCATGTCCCGAAGACCCGCCTCGATATCTTTTAGCTCATTCACTCTCTGCCACTTCCACCGCCACCCATCAATTTCATCTAAAATTTCTTCAGGGGTCATCTGCGGGATTTTGTATTTTTTGGCTAGAGTTTTTCGCAGCTCACAAATGTTGCCCCACTCACTAACTAGTTCGCTATAACAGCTCTTGGCCCTACCCTCTCTAATACTACCTTCAGTCCATCTTGCGGCTTCATACAAAATACACCACGACCTATATGGGTCCAAACAAGGACTCGAACTAGCAGACATCGTTCCTATGCGACTAAGAAAATCACCACGCACCACACGCCTCCATCACAAAATCTGTTGGGGTATATATAGGCTCATCCAGGATGAAAAGAGCGGGAGAAGAAGAAAGGCGGGAGAAATATGGTGGGAGAAAAAAGGCGGGAGAACAATGGCGGGAGAAGAAGAGCGGGTGGAAAATGGCGGGAGAAAAAAGGTGGGAGAGGTGAAGAAGGGCGGGAGCAAAAAGGCGGGACAACCCGGAGCGGGAGAAGAAGAAAGGCGGGAGAAATATGGCGGGAGCAATTCACTGCGAAACAAATTTACTCTACAAAAAACACTGGACAAAATTTAGCGTAATATTTCCGGAATAAAATAATTTTCATGTATTATTTAAAAAAAATTAGCTATTTATTACACGTGAAAGCAATAGTACAATTTTTCATCGATGTAAAGGGTGTTTCAGACAATTACACAATCTACAATCAGACAGCCAGCTGGTTTGCCAAAGAGTTCCACTCAGAAAAGCAGTTTCTCCTAGACAGCAGCTTTTCTGCACAACACCCACAGCCAGCCACAGCCAGCCACAGGCAGTCCAAACAAAAGGGCCCTTAACTGCAGGGGCGGACCCATCGCGACGGAAGGAGGTACTGTTTCACGATTACTTCGTACCTCCTACAGTACGTGTGTGTAATACATCGGATCGGTATTAGTACAAGATCGTTTTGTTTTCGAAATAAAATAGAAAAGCGTTTTTCTGTGTCATCGATCGAGATAAGATGGAGCTATATGACCACTCTATTTCAGTATATACACGACTAACTGAACCAACATTCAGTTTGCTAGCTCTCCGATGATGATAGTGCCGTTACTAATCACTTCATTTCGCAGTAAAGTAAGCATAACTATGCATCTTAACACTTGACTCACAATAAAGTCCACTAAAATAAAATATGAACTTGGTGGCCCTAACGTTCATGCTAATATAGCATAATCCAATTATAGCTTGGCTTACGCATAAGAATGTTTTTTCTATGTAATAATTCTCTGAAGTTACATGTTAATTACCACTACAGCTAGCCTTGCTCGCCACCAATATGTAGCAGCCAGTGCTGTCTCATTGTATACACGTGCAACAAAAAGAAAACTTACTGATTTGGAGCTCGTGTTATCAACTTTCTAGATATAGGTTTTGTTAAGTAATTAGACAATAATTTCATGATTAATTCTACAATATTAAACATGACGACAATCGCTAATAACGTGTTAATCTCGAACATTGTAGAGGTATTCACTAACATGAACAGCAGCATACTAACCGAAAACATGTAAGCATTAAACATGTTGAACCAACTGATCGGATCACGCAGCACGTACCGATCCGTGGTGGAGGAAGTAGCCGTAGCCAATGCAGTGTCGATGTTGTTGACGACAACATTGGCGATGACCGGTCGAAGAAGACGGCGTTGAAGACGACGAGCCCTAGGTCCCGCTGAGCGACCGGGAAGACGAGCCGTGATGACGAACTTGAGCAGTCGCGCGGAGCGCTTCCGAAGAACCTAATTAGCCCTCTACCGTACAGGATCGCAAGAGCTAATGGTTCCGGTGACCTGCTCTCCCGTTCGCCGGTGCACGCCGGCGCTCGGGATGGAGTAGCCTACGGTGGCGGCACATGGAACGAGAAGTGGCAAAACCTTGATCGGTTCGATGTGTGTTTAGAATATACCGCGTATGCCATTATATAGTGCGGCTCGGCAAAACCCTAACGAATACAAAGAGGCATCGAGCCCACGTCGCATGTTCGAGTCTCGGTTACAGCAGCCCCCTATTCGGGAGCGACCCGAAGCTGCTTAGATGTTGATGCGTCCGTCAAAGACTCAGTTTTCCCCGAAACCCGAAACGCGAACGCGTCGTGACGGGTCGAGTCGAGACGAGCGAGCGGCGGATGAGGAGGAGAAGTGAGCGTAGGCTCTCCTATTCTCACTCACTTACCAAGTAGTAGAACACTCTGTTAGATCCTCTAGATCATCTAGGCTAGATATTAATCGGTAGCAACAACTATATGACGAATTTGTCTAGGCATTTGAGAGATAGAGAACAGAGAGATGGGAGAGGAGTGAGGTACCTTCTCCTTGGCTCGATGAGCCCGCTGTGCCAGCCATGGCAGAGGGTGGCCGGCGATGGTGAGTGGGCAGTGGCGGTGGCGGAGCTTCCCGTCACTGCAGCGCTAACCTAGATCGGTAGGTGTGTCGGTGGGGTGTACGGCACGCGTCGAACCTCGTGATGCGTGCCGCCGGCCCCCACCTCTTTTATATAGCGCAGGTGATAGGGGCCCGTCAACCATAGTGGGTTGGGCGCCCCCGATCAGGGCGCAGGTTAAAAGGGTCCAGTGGGCCCACTCGGGAGGAGATCAATCTAACACACTCCACTATATAAGGCCATGTACAACGGCAGCCGCTTATCCAGACGCTTACGCGAGAAAAAATAATACCAGAAAATCGGATTTTAATCTAAGCGCCCCCGCTTCCAATGCTAGCGCTTGTTTAGGACGCTTAAGAGAAGGCTATGCGCTAGCCAAAACAGGCTCGTACGGGAAAAAATAAGTCATAGCGCCCGACGGCTCAGTTTGCGTCGACGCAAGACGAAATCCCAGGATTGGAGGGGATTTGGGCTTAACTGCCGGAAAATCTATCCTGGCGCCTGCTTAAGCGGCTGCCGTTGCTTAAGTGCCTGCTTAAGCGACAATTTCATAATGCATTTATTCTATAGTTTCGAATATACACACGTGGTGACTACCTCGTCTTGGTCGGTCTGCGTGAGCTACATGAAGTTGAAGGGCTCACTCACTCGCTCGCTCAGACTGTTGGTAGGTTTCTCAGGAAATACGACGAAGCTACGCACCCTCGCATCGCATGTACCAATCGAAGCTCAGCTGTGCCATGCTGCATGTGACCGACCGGTCACTCGTTTTCAACCGACCATCTGACGACCCGTGTCTTTTCACCCACGTCTCGTACAGTTGTACGGGTACAGATATTGCCTGATTGCTCGTTCTCCATGCACGAAATTTCCATGCCGGCCATGCGTGGCCAATCACACTGTAACACCTAATACAGTACTACAACATAGTATTCCCCCCTAACATTCTCGATTAATGTTCATAAAAGGATGTCACAAAATTCTCTAAATATAGATGTATATACTTAAATTTCTGCATTTATATCTATAGAAATTCGTGACATCCTTTCGTGGACGGAGGAAGTACTAAATTACTACGGATAGCATACTTTAAATTTGACACTAGAAAGCTCCGTATCTTGAAGTAGTACTACATACATAATTAAATAGTAATATATACGTGCATATGCAACTTGTACATCGCTGTCGCCTGTCACCATCTCTCAACCTAACCTAAATTACCCTCGCAAAAAAAAAAAACATGAATATCTATCTCCCAGCCTGGCCGTCTCGTTCGTTCGTCCACCGGATAGATAAGCAGCACATCCATCCATATCAGGACGACATGGACCGACCGACCGGACGCGTGCCCATCTCTGGCCAGCAGCCCCCAGCACTTCCACTTCGAGGCCGGGAGGAATGGAACGGGTCAGAGGAAGGAAACACCGGCAACGAACCACCGTATCGGTGACGAATTTCCGGAAGCCGTTCCACGCGGCGGAGACCGGAAACAAGCCAGCGTGCGTGTGTGTGTGTGGCCCCACCACCTGATTCAGATTAGCTCGATTTGTTTCGGTCCAAACGTAGAACTGGTTCGAGATTCTCTCCCTTGCTAGCTTTCCTTGGATCGATCAGGACTGGAGTCGCCAGCTTGCTGAACTAGTAGTAATCTATACTAGTGGTACTATCTCCCCTGCAGCGGGACAGGTGCCGATACTTCGTTCGCAAGGATACTTCTAATCGAGTTATATGGAACATGCATTTTTTTCCTACTCTAAATTAACACAATCTGTTTAAAGTGCCTGAATGAATTACCGGGAAATTCCGACGCATTTTCCCATTTCTTATTTAAGGTGCGCTGGCGCTACTGCCAAACGGGCCCATGTTCTCAGCGAGAGAAAAGGGGGCGAAAAGAAGCATCCACCACTCACCAAAGGCGACCACTGTTAGGCTTGCGTGCGTGGGAATGTGCGCAGTAGCAGCTAGCTACAGTCAGCAGTCAGCAGCAGCAGGAGGACGTGCGAGCGAGAGGGAGAACGTCACAAGCAACCTGCAGTTCTTTTATTATTCAAGAAAAAAACAAAAACTAAACAATTTCTCCTCCCTCCCAGGCTCAGGCAGGCGCTTTCCATTCCACCCTTCTCCTCCTCACACGGAACCCGAAGCCATTCACTGACAACCTGGCCCACCCGCCCGCCCCACAGCCCAAACTCCCATTCCGCTCCTCTCCCTAGTCCTACCTTGCGTCCTACGCCTCGCGCCCGCCTCCCGGAAACACCCCTGCCGCGACAGCCTCCGACGTCCGGGCGCACCGAGGGCTCTCCCGTCATTTCCGCAGTGGCGACTCTGCCTCTGCGCTGCGCAGAAGAAAGAAACGAGAGGGTTCGCCCTGCCCCTGGTCGGGCCGCGCCCACCGCACCCTCCCCGCTGCGCGTCAAACCCGCTTCCATGTGGGCCTGGCAGACTGTGGGTCCGGCCCGTCGGTGAGAGGGGACCGTTGGGTGGGTGCTGCGTGCGATGTGGCGGTGCGGTGCGGGAGGGGGTAGCTCTAGGCCCTGTTTGGTTAGGCTTATTTCTGACTTTTAGAATTTTGGCTTATAAGCCACAAAAGCACCTAAATAGGTGCTTTTTACTTTGGCTTTTGGCTTTTAACTGGACATTGTTGTATGATGATATAAACCAAAAGCCAAAATCAAAAGCACCTAATTAGGTGCTTTTTTGACTTATAAGCCAAAAGTCTAAAAGCCAGAAATAAGCCTAACCAAACAGGGCCTAGTAGGCGGGGTGTGTGTGTCGTGTGCGTAGGGGGTGGGCGATTATTTTACTCCCTGGTTTTATTCCGCCATTTAAAAGCCCCGGCCACCACGCCCGCCGTGGCCTTCCCTTGCCTCGCCTCCCCTCCACGCCCCCCATATTTCCCATTCCTTTCCCTTCCCTCTGCTCTCCCACCCACATCTCCACCTTCCTCCTCCTCTCTCCCTTCCACCCCTCTCTCAAGAAAGCTAGCTGAGGTGTGGACTGACGCGGGCGATGGCCGCCGCAGCTGCCGACGACGCGGTCGCCGCGGACATCATCTGCTCGCTGCGCGGGGCCGACATGGCCGGGTGGACGCCGCCCTGGAGAAACCATGTGAGCGCGATGGAGACGGAGGCGGCGGCAGGGGGCGAGCTGTCCTGGCCGGCCATGGCGCGCGGGAAGCGGTCGCGCCGCCGCTCGCCATCGGCGTCGGCGTCCGCGTCAACAAAAAAGGGGAGGTTTTCCGCCCGGTCCAGCCCGCCCTCGCCGCTGGACTACAGCGCCGGCTCCGGCTCCCTGCGATCCGGCGNCAGACTGTTCCCTTGTCACCAAAGAGGCAATACTCGTTGTCCGCTTTGCTTGGCTCCGCTTTGTTGACTGCTTTATACATGGAAACGGCAACTGCGGCGTTGTCGTCATCGCGCGTAGGCACGCGCGTCACTCTGCACATGGCGCAGAGCCCATGTGCGCTCTGCCGCGGGGGCAGAGATGGCTTCACGAAGAAAGCGCTTCGCGAGGCGAAAAGCCTCGCCAAGCCCTTCAGCTTGGTCCTTGGCAGAATTGCGGGCGGCGTCGGAGACGCCTTGTCGAGGAGCGATCCCTCGCCGAGGGAAAGAACCCTTGGCGAGGAGAAAAACCCTTCGCGAGGGGAGAAAACCTCGCGAAGCTCGCCAGGCTTGGAGAGCCTGGTCCTTAGCGAAAATCATCCAAAGAATCTTGTGAGCCCTGGCAGGCCGGCCCGTGGTACCCTGGTTTCCATTGTGCCGACAAAGGGGTACCCCTTTAGTACCGGTTGTATATACAACCGGTTCTAAAGGCCCTCCACGTGGGCGAACCTGCGCGCGCGCAACTGAGGACCTTTAGTACCGGTTGGTAATACCAACCGGTACTAAAGGTTCCTGCTTTTTTTGCCCCCCCTTAATTTTTCAGGGGGGTTTAGGTTTTTAGTTTTATATCTTTTCGCTTATTTTTCGGGGTTTAGGGTTTCTGTTTTTTTTTTCTTTTCGCTCATTTTCAGGGTTTCGGAGGAGATCACGTATAAAGTACTCACTACACATATAAAGTACTCATTACACATATAAAGTACTCTCATTACATATATAGTACTCATAATTACAATGGATATCACCGCTAGCTAGTACATGCATGGAGAGAGTCTATTTTTCGACATAGTGGAATTCACCGAATTCATCTACAACATGCGTCAGAATGAATCCCGCCAATTCCTCCACAATAGCTTTTACGCGGTTTTGTGGTAGGAGTTGGTTCCGCTTCCTTGACATCTTTAAAAGAAGGAGATCAAATCAGTTATGATCGAAACTAAACACAATTGATGGTAGCAAAATAAAAGTTGTGTATGATGTTTACGTACCTCTCGAATTCTTACACTATTGACTCTGTCATTGACCCTCATGTGAATATACTCACAAACGTAGTATCCACATAGTTCCGTCCCCTGTGGTTGTCGCAGACACCACTATAGAAGAATATAATTTAATCAAATAATAATCAAGAGAATGATAATGGTATTAGAAAGATACACAGACCTAGATACGTAGTAGTAGTAGTACTTACTTTGTTAGCCTTGAACTCCAGCTTATCTTTCCATTCACCGCGTTCTTCCGCGATGAACTTTTTCCAAATGCCCGGAAAAGAAAATGAATTGAGGAGTTATTACTTATACTTTTGATATCCGGAAATGAACGAAAGAGGACGATATAGAGCGATTGAAATTAACTTTTGAGCATTAGACGCACGCTTTTGTAATCATCTTGATCTCTCCTTAATGAGTCCCAGACTTCAACTTCTCCTTCCTCAAGTCTAATGATTAGCAAAATGAAGTGGTACCTGTGCACATTTACATACGCAGGTATTGAGAACTCATCAATTACACTTAATATCGGGAAAGCAAAATAGAATGTGTACAAGACAGTAACACTCAACCGAAGTTGTAAGGAAAAAGTATTTCCTTTTTGGTACTTTGTCGCTTAAAAAATGTTAGCAAACGTCCTCTGTGTCCTTGGCATACAGAGGATCTTCTACGGTGACTTCATGAACTTTATCCGGGTCAATGAACCCAATGTCCCAGATTCCTCCCATTCGACATTCACGGATCTTCATTCTGCATAATAGCGTACAAAAGAATGTTGTGAGGATAATTACAAGCAATGAACAAGCTTAACTATAAATAACTAAATTACTCGAATAAATTACTTACAGACAATAGCATCTGATGATAGATTTGCCGAGAGCACGTTAATTGTACATCTGAAAAACTTCGGAGAACTCAACCTGCACACCATATTGTTGGAAGTAGTGTTGTTCCTTAACTCCCGCCATGAGATATATTCTCCCTTCTTTGCGGCGGCCATATACCAGTTATGCAATTTATATAACTGTGTTGTTAGAGCACTCGCATTTTCTACCAGAGGCAGCCCGAGTTCAAATTGATATTGAATTTCTATCTGCGCTATGGGGCTACCCGTGTCGCCAATGACAACTTCTCCATGCTCGATTTCCCGAGCTTCAGAAGGCACAATGAGCGGGGCGATCGATTGTGCTTCTTGTTCTCCAAGCTGGGCAACTCTTTTCCCGCATGCTTTATCTTCCTCCATCTGTGAGGAAGGTACCTTGTCAATACCTCGCTCATAGTCTGAAAGGGGTGGCGGTGGAGGGTCATATAGGTTGTCAACTGTGTGATCTTTTACCTCAGTTGGTATAGTCTTCAGAAGTTCCTTTATGGGGTCAAGTCTTGCCTCCAGTCTTTCCTTTTTTTTCTGTTCAAAAAAGGCTGTAGTCTTGCCTTGTGTGCTCATAATTAATTCCTCCATAGTCATCTCGCCAGCTAAGTTCTCAGGAGCCTTGACTTCCTTGGGTTTTTTTTTGCATGTTTCTTGACAGGGGACGACGTGAACAGCTTCCGCTTTGTCAAATTACTAGTGGGCGCAACAGTCGGCTGACGGGACGGCACGGGCGACAGACTCGCGGTGGGCTCCCAATCGTCGGGGGAGGAGGGTGGACTTTGCTGTGGTGAATTTCTAACCGGAGGAGTCGGTTGCCTTGGCGCCGAGTCTGGAAACTTGATGTATTTCTTCTTCCATAGAATGATACCAAGCTCGACTTCTCCCAATGTCTTCTTGCCTTCAGCTCTAGGAATGTCAAGATGCATTGCTTGTAAAACTAATGTTCTTCATTGGCGCATGTAACTCACAATTTGTCTTCTTCGTGATATCATCCACGGGGTAGCGCGCCGCCAACGGTTCATCAACTGGTTCATCAACTGCAGGATCTTGTAGCTGTGTGGAACCCATGCAGCTTTTCCGCTGAGATGGGTAGACATCGACTGCATGATCTTCTACTCGCAGCTGAGATTCCCTTTGCTGGGTAATTAAGGCTAGTTGCTCCTTCACATCATGCATCTGGCATTCTAATGCAGTAAACCTCTCCGCCTCCCTCTTCTTACTCCTGCAATGTTTTCTATAAGTTGCAGCGTCCTTCGGGAACCTTCAAGAAAACCAACCCCGCCTCCTCTGCCTCGACATCGTCCCCAGTGTTCTTTATTCCCGAGGGCGAGTGAAAGCTCGTCGTCCTCTCTATCGGGAACATATTTTCCCTGTCGGACTAGTCCTATTGCGTCAACTAGTTTATTGTCGACTCTTGTAATTCTTTTCTTCCATTTTTCCTATGNGTCGTCCTCTCTATCGGGAACATATGTTCCCTTCTTGACTTGTGCTATTGCGTCTTTTAGTTTTTTGACGACTCTTTTAATTCTTTTCTTCCATTTTCCCTGTGCAACAATCAGCCCTGTGTCTGGGTCCAAAACTGCCCCATGCGCGAACAACCAGAACTTGGACCTGTCGGGCCAGTCATCTGTCTGTGGACGGATCCCTTTTTGACACAGCTCGTTTTCATAGGCCTCCCACTTAGGCAAGGCAGTCTTGTAGCCACCTGAGCCCAAACGATGGTGATATTTCTTCTTCTTAGCATTCAACTTGTTTTGGGTCGATCGGGCCACATCGACGGCCGATTTCTTATACGCCACAAATTCAGCCCAGTCATCTTTTATCTTCACTAGATGTCCGGTGAAATTTGGAGGTTCTTTCGCATATTTTTTCCACAACTTTTTCTTCCAGTTGTTGAATTGCTGGGCCATCTTGCTAAGAGTCCATTCCTTGACTTTATCCTTCCTCTTCTGTGGGAGATCTGCCGGTAGGCTGAAAGAAGCCAACATCGAGTCCCAAAGGGTATTTTTAATTCTTTGCTCGAGATATTTTGCGCCAATGTTGGCTTTCTTCGGCTCATTCCATTCTGCAACGGTGATCGGGACCATGCCCCTAACAAGAACACCGCATTGAGCTACATATTTAGTGTAGATTCCTTCAGGTTTCTCCGGTTTGCCTTTTATACTAACTTCGTCGATCGACAACTTTGCACCATCCGGCAGCTTTACCCCTTGGTTCGGGCCTCGTGTAGGGATTGACTTAGATCCAGAGGGCTAAAAGAAAAATGTTTCGTTAATAAGTGCAATATAAATCTATTAATGCATCTAGCTAGTGATCAACAAGACTTAATATATACCTCGCCGGATTTTTCTACAGAGTTTTCTAACGGCACTTCTTCGTAGTCGTCGTCGTGTCTGAAATTTTCTAACTCTAGTCCCTCACCGGAGTCGTTCAAACATTTCGCGCTGAAATCTTCGTCGTCTTCCTCGCTGGAATCTTCTCCATCGGAATTGGGTCCTGCAGCCTTATCATATATAATTGCTTGCATCCGGTCTTCATTCTCCTCGTCTCGGATGAAGGGGGCGTCATCTCGGATGATGGGGGCGTCGTCCTCCATAGCTCAATGTCACTGCAAATTTGTAATTCATAGCAAACAACTTTAAAATTAGCAATATTTCAAACTTTACAATATTGCAATATTTTGCTACTAAAATAACAATATTGCACCTAAAATGACTTAGCAAAATTTTCAAACTTAGCAACATTTCAAAATTAGCAATATTTCAAACTTTACAATGTTATTTTTAGTAATGTTATTTTAAAACTTATCTAAATGACTTAGCAAAATTTTCAAACTTTGCTACTAAAATTTCTAACATAGCAATATTATCTAAATTTCTACACTAATAACAACCTAAACAATAATGAAAAAAATTGCTACACTAAACTTTACTACACAATAAACTTTAATAATAATATAAACAATAATAACCTATCTTGGGCTAAAATCTAATTTTCTAACTAAATAAACTCTAATTTGCTACACTAAATAAACTCTAATTTGCTAGAATAAAAAATTGACAATGCACATATTTACTAGAATAAAAAAAATGACATTGCACATATTTACTTATTTACTAGAATAATTTTTCACATATTTAATTACTAGACATAAAATTTACTCACATATTTACACTACTAAAAAAAGATGAACACTAAAATTTACTAGACATATTTTTAAACACAAATAACATAGCTAATTAAACACAAATAACATAGCTAATAACCTAAATGCGCTAACTTAAATTTGCTAACTTTGCTAACTTAAATTTGTAACTTTGCTAATTAAACACAAAATTTGTAACTTAAATGTGCTAACTTAAACTTGCTAACTTTGCTAACTTAAATTTTTGCTAACTTTCAAATTTACTCACTAAAAAAAGAGCAGTACCTGCTGCAGCTAATTTTGCTAACACAAAAAAAATGCAAACATTGAAAAAAAAATGCAAACCTTCGATTATGGAGGCCGGAGCAGGGGCCACGCACGGCGGCCGGAGCAGCCCGAGCAGGGCGGCGTGGTGTGGAGGCCGGTGGCGGTGGTGGAGCTAGGCCGGCGATGGTGGGGAGGCCGGCCGGGGTGGGCGCGCTGCGGGAGGCCGGCGATGGTGGGGAGCCGGCCGGGGTGGAGGCCGAGGCGGTGGTGGGGAGAGCCGCGCCGATGCGGGGGTGGAGGCCGAGGGGAGGCCGGCGATGGCGCGGTGAGTCGACGGCGCGCGGCGCCGGAGCAGGAGGAGGGTGGAGGCGGGCCTCAGCAGGGGGGCGCCGGAGCAGGGGCAGGCGATGGCGGCGGAGGCGTCGCCGGAGCAGGAGCAGGGGCAGCAGGGACTTAGCGGTTTTGGGGGGAGCGAGCGTTGCGATGCCTTTATAACCGTTCAAAACCTTTTTAGCACGGTTGCTAATAGCAACCGGTACTAGAGGGTCTTTAGTACCGGTTGCTATAGCAACCGGTGCTAAAGGTCCATTTTTGGCCGGGGAATTTTCTGGTTCATTTCTTTTTCTTTTTGATTTTCTGTTTTATTACTTATGTTTTCTCTAGTTTCTTTTTCTCTAGCTTTTAATATGAATTAAAAAAATAGAATTTAAATGCAAGCATTAAAAAAATAGAATTTAAATGCAAGAATTCAATTGATTTTTTCTTCTCTCCCGCCAAATTCTTTCCCGCCCTTTCTTCCTGCCCTTTTTTCCCCGCCATCGTATCTCCCGCCTATTTATTTCTACCGCCAATTCTCTCATCTCGGCCTATAAGAACCCCTTCTCACTGAGGTTGGTAAGCATTCTAGTCCACTCACTCGAACCTGTCGAGCTTTCCTTCAGATGGTAGTTTCCCGGTAGGATGTCGGCACTACTTTTGCAGTTTACACTTCGGACTTCAAGGTAGACAATAAGAAGATCCCATTCCAAGATATTGTTAGTCATCCACCTTATCTCCGTGAGCTATCAGCGAAGCTAGTTAGGCATGGGTGGCCACGAAGGGATTCGAAGGAAATAGAAAAAGAACTTCTGAGGCTGTATGCTAGGTGGCAGAGGAAAGGAAACTAACATATAGGAGTGAAGCAGATATGTTGAGTGCTTTTCGTAAACCGATTTTATGGGTCGAGGAGAGCGAGGATGAAGATGATTCTTCATGCCGAGTGAAGCGAGCAAGAAAGCTGCAGCAGCGGCGGCGGCGTCGTCGAAGGGCAAGGGTGTTGCAATCGTCGAAGGGCAAGCGTGTTGCGTCGTCGAAAGGCAAGAGGATGCGGGAGGCTGCGTCGATGGTAGATGAATTTTCTTTTTCTAATTGCAGAGTACCATGTATCTTCAATTTATGTTGTGTTTTGTTGTCTCTGTAATTTATGTGTCAATGTAATTGCATGTTTGTTTATATGTGTCATACAAACATAAATATGAATATGTCTCACTGACCTCTGGGTAGGACACGTGTCTGACACGAGTCGTGACCGCGAAGCCCGCCTTTAGTCCCGGTTGGTAATACCAACCGGAAGTAAAGAAGCACACGATCGTGTGTTTCTTTCAAACGCTTGTGAGCTGTTGGATCAGGGGTGTGTTTCTTTTGAGGGCTTGTGAGCCGTTGGATTTTTAGAACTAGTCCCGGTTGGTAACACCAACCGAGACTAAAGAATCACACGGATTGTGTGTTTCTTTCAAACGCTTGTGAGCCGTTGGATCAGGGGTGTGTTTCTTTTGAGGGCTTAGTGAGCCGTTGGATTTTTAAACTAGTCCCGGTTGGTAACACCAACCAGGACTAAAGAAGCACACGGATCATGTGTTTTTTTCAAACCCTTGTGAGCCGTTGGATCAGGGGTGTGTTTCTTTTGAGGGCTTGTGAGCTGTTGGATCAGCACTCCCACCACCACCACCACTCCCACTGTAACAGCCCAGATTTGGTACCCTAAAATATGGGCCAATTTTTCACTTTTTTCTTTGCATTGCATCATGGCATACATATTTAAATTGCTAAATAAAAATAAAGCAAGATTGGAAAACATTAAAAGGAAACAAATCCAATCCCAAAATTTCCAAACCAAGTGCGATTGCTCAAATTGGCAAAACAAAATATCCTTGAGCTTCCATATTTGTCCAGGAAATTCCAAGAGTACAAAATAATATTCTTGCTCTGTGCTTTTATAATGCTATAAAAATGATAGTTGGTTTTGTTCCAAAGTGCAATTATGTAAACCCTATGAACAAATGTTATGAAAACTTTTTATTTTGCAACACCAAATTTTGTGGAGCTTCTACATGTCATGGGGAGGATACATGAATTTTTGCAGATTTTATAAAAAGGTTTAAAGGCCTCAATTAAAAATGAGGAATTCAAATAGTTGCAAATCAACTTTGGAATTTGAAACCAAGTTAAACCTTTCAAAAATTCACAAAAAAAATATGGTGAGCTCCCTTATGTTATTCTGAGCCTCCATGAAAATTTTTATAATTTATGAAAATGTTTTGGTGCCTCAAATAAATTCCAAAAGGGTGCTATTTTCAAATTTAAAAGAAAAACAAAAAAGAAGAAATGGGGCAGGGTTTTTTTTGCAAATATGCCATCTCTTCCATGTCGCCACAGTGCTTCTCCTGTGTGCCATGGCAGTGCCGCTGTGCCGCCGTGTCCTCCTCCCCTGCGCCTCGCTGCGGCCCCACCTGCTGAATAAGTGGAGCACCCCGATCCCCTTACCTGCTCACTCTCCCGCTAAACCCTAGCTCCCTCCAAACCCTATCCCTATTTCGGTTCCCGATGCCCGCAACCGCCGCTCGCCATTGCCGTGCCCGCCGATGACTCGGCCGCCCGGAGCCAAGCCGACGCAGCCACCAGCTCCCCGGACCTCTCCTTGCCTCCCCGTCGACTCGTGCGTGCTAGGACGCCATGGTTCGCCGGAATCAGGCCGTTCCTTTCCGCCTCGGGTCGCCCTAGTCGAGCTCCACCGTGTCGCCGTCGTCCCTCCCCCTGCCTCGCCGACCTGCCCTGCTTGCTCCTGGTGAGCTCCTCGACCGGATGGTCCTCTTCTCCCTCTCCCTAACCCTCTGTGCTGTGCTCTCACTGTGCACCGCCGTCCGCCGCCGCGGCCATGGTCGCCGCCGGCCCTCCGGCGACCATTTGGTCATCTGCCACCGCTCCCCTTACTCCCCTCCGTCTCCTCTAGCTCGTAGGGAAACAACCCGTGGCCAATTCCTCCGATTTCGGACGAACTCATGCTCAATAGAGCCGCCTCCCCCTGATGACGTCATAATGATGTCATCTGTTCATGTATTTTGAATTTCCTGAAATTAAACCGATTTTGGTGATTGAAATATCTATTAAATGGTAAATCAGAAAAAAGCAATTGACATACCAAAATGTTCAGAAATTCATAACCTATCCAAATTTGAAACTCGCACATGCAAATGAATTTTTGAATATGAATTTAATTGTGAAATACAAATCATCTGTGAGTTATTCAAAATTTGGAAATTCATATCTAGAGTTTACAAATCAGAAAAATGCAAATAATATGTTAAAATGCTCAGCTAAATAAACTCTACATGTTAGTGCCCTTAGTTGAATTATTTGGTTAAATTAAATTGCCTGTTTTGATTAAATATAAAAAGGGCAAATTTAAATTAATAATTGGGAAATTCATAACAATTTGAATTTTGCTCCAAAAATTGCAATAAGATCTCTAAATGTGCAGAGAATTAATATCTACATGCTAGTTACATTTACATGTTAAAATGAATTTTCTGAATTGCTGTTAAATTAAAATAACTAAAATGACAGATTTTGAAATGAATTTGTAAATTCAATATCTTTTGTTTTATAACTCAGAAAATTACAATGATATGTCAAAATGTTCATAGAAATCATATCTAACTATTAGTATCATTTCTATGATCAACTAAATAGTTTATTCTGCTGTTTATTTAAAATTACCCAAAATGGCAGAATTAATAACAATTTTGGGAAAATCATAACTTGAGTTTTGTTTACTCAAAAATTATGTTTAATATCTCAAAATGTTCAGTGAACAATGATCTACAAGTTTCTGTCATTTGAGAGAATTTTAGATTTAATATTGGTGCAGTTTATAAAAAATAAATAAATGGCAGAATTAAATCAATTATTGAAAATATCATAACTTGATAAATATTAATCCAAAAATTGTGAATAAAATATCAAAGTGATCAGCAACTCAAATGCTATCTACCTATGTCAAAATCACAGTATGAAAATAACTTTTCCTGTGATGTCATTTTGGAATTGGTTTAAAATAATTTAAATTGCATAACCGTTTAAATTCCCATTTATTCATCGTTAATCAGAAAATTGCAAACGAAGTACCAAAATGATCAGGAGAATAATACCTAACTAATAATGTCATTTTCATGCATGTAGACCTCATATTTCAGTACTGGACATTTTGGGTAATTAATTAATTCACTAAGTTAAATATGGAGTTCTAACCCATTAATTGCAATATTTATTTTAGGGGTTCCATTTAACTTGTGGGAGATGCCCAATATAATTTCAGTGCATAATATGACCATCTCATCATGAATGTGCATTGCACCTTGTATTCGTGTTATTTATTTCTATCAGCAAGGCAAGAGCTAACCTAACCTTCTTGGCATATCTCATCCTATTAGTACAAGTATTTTCTCCACCATAATATTGCATTCATTTCTCGCAACAACTTTTGGTCAGTGTATCGAGTATCCTATCACTTGCATGCTCCCTGAACCATTACCTGTTTTCCCTCCTACTAACCATAGGTTGATGTGTTGGCCTGAGATAATTCATGTCTGTTGTATGTCATGCTTAGATATGCTTAGCCATGCTTAGTCGAATGCTTAAGTTGTCTGTTGATTATTTCCATACTTGTGAAGCTGATGGAATGTTTGGACAGTGGTGGATACTTGTGTTAATTAATAATCGCTTAAAGGCTGGGATGAGTTGCCATCAAGGTTGGTGGTGTTTTGTCTCATTCCTGCCGCCTAGGTGCGAGTTCTTTACCTCTTGAACCAAGACGAGCGTGCTTCCAACGGTGGGGACATATGGAATCCCCTTTAACCGAATAATTTGTGCGGGCGTATCCAAGGGTCCTCTAGTTTGCGCTTTCCATTTGCGTGTGAGTTGCAGGTGGATGACGATGATGATGATGATTGATGATGATGGTGGTGATAGGAGTGGCGATGGGGCAGGGTGTTGAAATAGGCGCTGAACTTGTCCTGTCGTCACGATGACCCTTGGATAGTCCCATGCATTGTAAAGGTTTAACCGCGCCCGCCCTGCCGGCTTTCCCAGGAAGAGAGCTAAATGATCAGGCAAGGGGTCGGACGGTACCAATGGCTAAAAACAGTACACCCCTGCAGGGTTTAATCTTTTCGAAAAGCCGTGTCCGTGGTTATGGACAACTTCGAATAGACGATAAGATCATAGAGAACCTGAACCTTTAATTAAATGGCAGCTAGAGGTTGCATAATCAACGTGTGGTAAATGTTCATTTCCTCGAGGGTGATTCGAGGGAGTGCCTTGATGGAGATAAGTGGTGTTTCTGAATACTGTAGGTTCCTGGTGAACCGAAGAAGAAAGTTTTACTATCTTATCCCCAAATGAAAAACCTTCTGAGTAGTCGATGGCATGAGTCTTAGTCTTCGAAAGGGAAAAACTAGCTTTATGCAAAACAACTACTTACAGCTTTGAAGCCAAACAACATCGGGCCTATATCGCCCTAACTAATTCTTGCGAGTACGTCGTACTCAGCCTTGCTTTGTTGATTATTACTTGTTTCAGAGGAGGACGTCACCGAACTGGAAGGTGGGTTCTACGTTGACATCGACGAGTAGTCTGGGTTCCCAGGTGGCAGCTTGGACTTCACGGAACAGGCTGGCTGGGATATGTTATTGTAGGCCTCTTAGGCCATAATTTGGATCTTGTTGTTTAGACAACTTTATTTGCTTCCGCTTGTTGTAATGATGGGTCTGTGACCTCTGATGTGTCATTTGCTATCTTTCTCATATATGAGTTGAACTATGATATCTTTGTGTCGTAGAGTTTGTGATGTGCCAGTTGTTCCGCAGTCTTGGTCTCAGTATTATGCATTGATAGCTATGCCAGTGTTCATGGCATGATCGAGGTGTTGCGTTGTCGATGATCCATTCCGAGCACGCCTGCCAAAGGTTTTGGCCTGGGAGTGGTAAACCCAGTAACCTTCGATTGTGTAGCATGGCCTGTGGGTTACATAGCTTCTCTGTATAATTCCGAGGTCGGGGCTCTACACCCACCTCATCCACAGGTACACTTTCTAATCGCCTATAAATAGCGGCGTCCCTGCAGCGAACGGCACACAACGAGCGTCTACCTTCGCCACCGAATCCAATGGCTGGATTTAGCCTACCTGCTGGCATGTTCCCTGTAGGTCGGTGAACAATGACAACACAACGCGCTGTTGGAAACACAAGCCCTCAGGTAGGTTGAATCCAGCCACTGGATTAGGGTGACGCAATGATGAATTGCCGAGGAGGTGGGAGTGGTGGTGGTGGTGGAAGTGGGTAGCCATGCCCCTCGGTCCGATCCAAGCAGCGGCAAGGCGCTCTGATGATCTGTGACATTCCCAACACTTTTGGGACGGTCGTAGATCATCAGAGACGTCTTGCCGCTGTGGATCAAAAGGTCGATTTGCTGCTCACGACGACGCGAGATGGATGCGCAAGCTTCCGATTTGATCAAATTCCCCTCTTATTTTTTCAGATCTCGGCGACGATGTCCGGCCTGTTGGATGCGAGGGGCGATGTCCGGAACTGGGCTCCCGCGGGCTAGCACTGGGAGGTGGTATCTTCCGGGATGCGTCTCTTGGTGAGGAATCCGGGTGACGTCGTCGACTCGGATCTTGTTTGGTGAAAGTCGCGTAGGCCACTCTCGTTCCAGAGGGAGCCGGCCCCCGAGGAGGTGGTACGTCGCCGTATCAGGGAGGAGGACGAGCACGTTAATCGCTATATGTTTATGTTGGATACGCCAGCGGTGTATAACAGTAGATGGATGGTCTTCAGAGGGATCCTTCTCACGTGAGTTTTGCCCCTGTGATGGTTCCTGCTCTTTGGGTGCGCAGCGCTGGCCGCTCAGGACCCCGTGGCTTAGGACCCGGCAAAGTTAGTGACATTATTCGTGATGTATTATGGTTAAATAAAAATGGATCCGAGCTATGTATTATGGTTTTCACCACATAAAGGTTTAATACATTACTACACATCACATAAAGGTTTAACCATGGAGCATCTTCACATAGAAACCGTGTGCATTTGATAAAAGGTTTAATTACATTATTACACATCACCACAACATCCCTATCTAGTGTTCACTTTTTTCTTCGTGTGTGTCCCTTTCTTATGATTGCGCCGTAAGCCAAGGACAATCTTCATCATTTAACAAGATGCTTGGGTCAGTTTTCACTTTGAAGGGCGGAATTTCATGAAACTTATTGTAATCTTCTGACATGTCTGTCTTGTCCTCCACTCCCACGATGTTTATTTTCCCTGAAAGAACTATGTGGCTCTTTGGCTGATCGTATGATGTATCAGCTTGCTTATCTTTTCTTTTTTTCGGTCTAGAAGACATGTCCTTCACATAGAAACCTGAGCCACATCATTGGCTAGGACGAATGGCCGGTGTGGTACCCAAGATTGTTGAGATCCACTGTAGTCATTCCGTACCGCCGGTCCTATCTCTACCCCGCCTGACAGGTTGACCCATTTGCACTGAAACAAAGGGATCTTAAAATAAGGTCCATAGTCAAGTTCCCATATCTACTGTATGCAACCATAATATGTGTCCTTTGTCCCATCATCCGTTTGTTGCATCAAAGCGGACACCACTATTTTGGTTACTGCTCTTTTTGTCTTGGGTTTCCGTGTAAAATGTATTCCCATTTATCTCGTACCCTTGGAAAGTCATAATAGTCGAAGATGGTGACTTGGCCACAAGTATAGCTCATCTCCAACAGTGGTGTTATTAATGAGATGTGTACGCAACCAACTGCCGAAAGTTTCCAACGTGCTTTCCTTTAATCCAGAAGTTAGTCTGCTCCGGGTATTCGGAGCGTAAAATATCCATGTGTTCCACGATATACGGAGCCACCAATCTGGAGTTTTGTAGAACTGTGTAGTGTGCTTGAGTGAAAGAATGCCCGTCCATAATTCTTGTTGCTTTCTTTCCTATCGTGCCTTTTCCATGCAATCTCTCCCCTCATGGCGCGATTGAGAAACACCGATTGGCTTAAGATCAGGAATAAAGTCAACACAAAACTCAATGACCTCCTCTGTTCCATAGCCCTTGGACATGCTTCCTTCTGGCCTAGCACGGTTATGAACGTATTTCTTTAAGACTCTCATGAACCTCTCAAAGGGAAACATGTTGTGTAGAAATACAGGACCGAGAATGGAAATCTCTTCGACTAGGTGAACTATGAGGTGCGTCATAATATTGAAGAAGGACGGTGGAAACAACCAACTCGAAGCTGACAAGACATTGGACCAACACCCGTCTGTAAACTTGGTAGAGTTGCTGGATTGATTACCTTCTGAGAAATGCATTGAGGAATGCACATAGCTTCACAATGGGTACTCGAACATTTTCCGGTAGAAGCCCCCTCAATGCAACCGGAAGTAATTGTGTCATAATCACGTGGCAGTCATGAGACTTCAGGTTTTGGAACTTTTTCTCTGCGATGTTTATTATTGTCTTTATATTCGACGAGTAGCCAGACGGGACCTTGATACTGATCAGGACTTGAAAAAGATCTCCTTCTCTTCTTGGTAAGAGCGGTAGCTGGCAGTACCTTGGTACTTCTCTGGATTCAGTTTGTCTCGTTCGTGCGTACTTTGCTGGTCCTGCCGTGCTCCGATGTATCTTTCGTCTTCCCATACACGCCTAAAAGTTTAGCAGGTTCACGCAAAAGATTTTTCGTCACGTGCATCACGTCGATGGCAGAGCGAACCTCTAAGAGTTTCCAATAGGGCAAATCCCAAATATCGAGCACTTTCTTCCACATGGGTACGTGTCCATCAGCGTCTTTCGGAACATTTAGACTGCCAGGACCCTTTCAAATATTACTTCCAAATCCTTAACCATGCCATATATAACATCACCATCAGGGCGTGTATGCTTCGTTCGGTTTATCTGCCTCACCTTTGAAATGTTTGCCAGCCTTTTTTACGGGATGCCTGTTTGGAAGAAATCGACGATGACCAAGGTACACATTCTTGTTACCTAAATATATACTGTTAGTCTTATCTAAACAGTGCGTGCATGCATTGTATCCCTTGTTTGACTGTCCTGAAATGTTACTAAGAGCAGGCCAATCATTGATGGTTACAAACAGCAACGCTTCGTAGGCCAAATTCCTCCTGTTTGTACTCATCCCACACACGTACGCCTTCGTCAGACCACAACTGTAAAAGTTCATCAACTAATGGCCTCAGATACACATCAATGTCGTTGCCCGGGTTGCCTCGGGCCTTGGATAAGCACTGACATCATAATATACTTTTGCTTCATGCACAAACCAAGGAGGAAGGTTATAGATACATAGAGTCACGGGCCAGGTGCTATGACTGCTGCTCTGCTCCCCAAAACGGATTCAAGCCAACTATACTTAGACCAAACCTTAAGTTCCTTACGTCAGCTGCAAAATCCTTGAACTCACTGTCGATGTTTCTCCACTGCGACCTATCTGCGGGGTGTCTCAGTATCTCGTCTTCCTTACGGTCTTCTTTGTGCCATCGCAAACAACTTGGCATGCTCTTTGTTTCGGAACAAACGTTTCAACCGTGGTATTATAGGAGCATACCACATCACCTTCGCGGGAACCCTCTTCCTGGGGCTCGGCTCGCCCTCAACATCACCTGGGTCATCTCGCCCGATCTTATACCGCAATGCACCGCATATCGGGCATGCATTCAAATTCTCGTACTTCTCACCGCGGTAGAGGATGCAGTCATTGATGCATGCATGTATCTTCTCCACCTCTAATCCTAGAGGGCAGACAATCTTCTTTGCTTCGTATGTATTGTGCGACAATTCATTATTCCTTGGAAGACTCTTCTTAAATATTTGTAGCAACTCCTGAAATGCCTTGTCAGATATTCCATTCTTTGCCTTCCACTACAGCAATTCCAGGGTGGTAACCAGCTTTTTCTGGCCATGTTCACAATTTGGGTACAATTTTTTTGTGATCCACTAACATGCGCTCCAACTTCGACCACTCGTTTTCACTTCCGCACTTCATCTGTTCATCAAGAATGACCCGACGAAGATCATCATCATCGGACTCATCAACAATGACCTCGAGCTCAACTTCGTCTTCCCCCATTGTAGTATCACCGTGTTCAGAGTACACAGGATAGTTGTCATCATCCTCTTCTTCAGGGTCTTCCATTATAACCCCTCTTTCTCCATGCTTGGTCCAACAAAAATAATTGGGCATGAAGCCTTGTCGCAACAAGTGGGAGTGTATGGTTCTTACGCTCGGGTAATTCCTCGTATTCCGACATTCATCACATGGACAAATCATAAAACCATTCTTCAGCTTGTTTAACTTAACCACATCGAGAAAACGATGCATGCCATCAATGAACTCGGGACAGCGTCGATCACCGTACATCCATTCTCGGCTCATCTGCATTACATAAATACATCAAAAACCATTACACCAGCATCAGAATCATAGACCGGACGAGGGCCGACGGGGACGGATATCAAAACCATGACACTATACATATAAAAAACATAAGAAAATTATACAAGAAATAATTAAGCATTTAAATCATATAACTAACATTTTTTAAAATAAAAGA
Source organism: Puccinellia tenuiflora (assembly GCA_012064385.1). Taxonomy (NCBI): domain Eukaryota; kingdom Viridiplantae; phylum Streptophyta; class Magnoliopsida; order Poales; family Poaceae; genus Puccinellia; species Puccinellia tenuiflora. Next base: position 737,971 of record QRDG01000281.1, on the reverse strand, counting down.
TAAAAAAGAGGCTCACCGAGGTGGTGTCGGTGACGAAGCGGCGCGGGCGATCGACGGCGGTCAGGAAGGGGACGGGACGAAACTATATAAACCCACAAATTATACTTTTATTTGAGATCAAAATGCATATAAATTAAATGAAATTCCTAACTTAGGCATTTCATCAAACACCTTGCAAGCACTACAAAAATCAAACTAGATAAACTTGCACGAAAATGAGCTAAACTTGAAATGCAGGAGAAGATGAAGTTGCTAACCTTAGAGCAACTCCAGCCGTTGGCCCCCCAGGCCGAATTGCCGGCGTTTTTTTGGGCATGCTGGGGGGGCGCCGGCGGAAAAAAACGGCCTGGGGGCGGGCCGATTCCCAGCCGCGGCCCCAGGCGGAACGGCAAAAACATGACATAAAAACGCGAATTCGATGAAATTTGTTCAAACTTGCCGGTTTTTCGTCGAACACGGAGGATATCATACAAAGATAACTAAAATAAAGAAAAAAATTTAAAACACGGGGGCGCGGCGTCTACATGTCGAAGTAGCGGTAGAACCGCGTGTAGTCCCCGCCGTTGGAGTCGTCGGAGTCGCTGCCGGTCGGAGGAGCAGGAGCACTGCACCCAGCGCCGTCGCCGCCGGTGCCGGGCTCATCCTTCGGCGTCAGCAGGCGGGAGGAGCTCCCGCCGCGCCGGTACCGATGTCGTCCTCGTCGCTGCCGTCCAGCACGACGTAAGCCGGCCCGGCGTCAGCAGGCGGGAGGGGCTCCTGACGGCGGCGGCGGCGGTGCTTGTAGCGCGCGAGGAGCTCCTCTCCTCGGCCGCAATGCGCTGCTTCCGCTTCTCCTCCCCCGCTCATGCTCGGTGGCCGACCATTGCAGCGTGAAGTCCACCGGCGCCGGAGGCACGTCGTTGAGGCTGGCCGCCATGGCGGCCCGCACGGCCGCCTCCTCGTCGTAGGCCTCCTCCTTCACGACGGCCTTCTTCTTGAAGGCCTTCTTGAAGGCGCGGCCGCCGGTGTCGGGCTCCTTCTTCGCGTCAGCAGGCGGGAGGAGCTCCCGCCGGCGCCGGGCTCCCTGATGACGATGCCGCGGGAGCCGCTCCTTCGTGGCGGCTCGTCCGTCTCCTCCTTGACGCGGGCGAACGGGGTCGAGCGGGCGGCGTCCGAAGAGGAGCGGGCGGCGTCGGAAGAGGAGGACGACGAGAATGACATCCTCCGCGCCGTCCATCCTTGTCGCGCCGCCGACGGGCCCTGAAGGCGCGGCTCTTGCCGTCCTCGATGTAGTCGAGGACGTACGCCAGCGAGCGGCCGGGCATGCCCCACCACTTCTTCCGGCCCTCGCTGTTGTTGCGCTTGGGCGCGTGGGTCGCCGGGCCGGGGTAGTCGTTGAGCTGGCGCTGGCGGCGGTCGGAGAAGAACGTGTTCCAGGTCACGTTGTTCTCCGGATCCCAGATGGGATCGGCCTGCTCCTCCTCCGTCAGCCGCTCGCGGGCGGCGTAGATCTCCGCCAGCCGCTCATCGCCGGTGGGGGTGGGGGGCCGGGAAGCCCATCTGGCTGAGCCGCCAGGTTCCGGGGAGCTTCATGCCGGGCGGGCATGGGTAGCCCGCCTCGTGCAGCAGGCGCGCCTCCCGGTCCTGGAGCCAGTTCCGGCCGAAGCCGTTGGCCGCCGCGCCGCTTGCTGGATCCATTCCGGTGTGTGTGCGAGGGGTTCGTGCTCGGCGAGGATGTGTTCGTGCTCGGCGGGGGGGTGTGCTCGCTATGAGAGGAGGGCGCGGTAAATAAATACCGGCGGGAAGAGGGCGGGACAGTAACTTGCGGCGCGCCTAACTCCGCCGTGTCCGATTTGACACGACGGCGGTCCGCCTGACCGGCGGGCAGAGCAGTAATGCGACGCGGAAGGCGAGGCGATGAGGACGACAAAGCGGTGTGCCGCTGACAGGGCGGGCCTGCCGGAGCTTCGCGTGGTTTCCCTCGGTTCCGCGCCGTTTCGCGCCATTTTCCCTTTCGCCGGCGCCCCCAGGCCAAACCCGGCGCGCTGGTTCGGCCTGGGACGCCGGATAAAAATTGGGCCAAATCCGGCGAAAAAAGAGGCCTGGGGCGGACTACGGGAAAAATGGGCCGCCGGCGTCAAAAAGGGGGTCCTGGGGGGGCTCTCGGGGGACGGCTGGAGTTGCTCTTATATGTAGGTGCCACCAATCTAGGAAGTTGTTGGAGAAAAAATGGGTGAATTTGAACTTGGGAGAGCAAAGAGAGAGGAAAAATGGAGTTGAGTTCGAGCTCAAAATGGTGCTGGCCCGGGGTGGCAGAAGGTATATAGTGGCCAGGACCTTTAGTACCAGTTGTTAATAGCAACCGGTACTAAAGGCCACTCTTTAGTACCGGTTGTTAAGAACAACCGGTACTAAAGGGTTGCGGCTGCTAGCACACGAGCACAACCGGTGCTAATGCCCCTTTAGTACCGGTTTACCGGTACTAAAGGGGGCGCACCGTTGCCCCCATTTCTACTAGTGGTATGCATGCATAACTGCATTACAACGACATAGTTGTTCAGCTGTTAAATTGATTAAATAAATCACTGAATATCGGAATATTGTCTTCTTCTTCCCCATTGGTTTGCCGATCCCCAAAACTATTGTTCTTGTTGTATTCTTGCTACTTCTTGCCGGATTTTTATCATTCGAGATCAACCCGTGGTCTTTCCTTACGTGCCAAGATGATATCCACCCCTAACTGTTTTCTCACACTACCGGAAACTGGATCTTTGCCGTGCGGCCATTATACACGGCAAAGGACATGCGGAACACGGCAAAGGCTTTGCCGTTCTCAGCTGCACGGCAAACGCCACACGGCCTAATACGCGTCGGTAAAGGGTCTTTGCTGTGTTCTTTCCCAAAACAGCACGGCAAAGAGTTTTGCCGTGATCCAAGCGAGTACCTCACGGCACATATCTGTCAGACGTGGTCAACCCTCAGCCATGTACCGTGTGCAGACGCTGCGAGCACACGGCAAACATTGTCTTGCCATGATTGCATCTAGTTGACGCACGGCAAAAAGATTTATTGGAAGCGAGGGAAAATTGCGGGTTCTGGTCGTTGCGGGTCCCACTTGTTTGCCGTGATGTCGCGTTGAGACGCACGGCAAAGATGTCTTTGCCGAGACTGGGTTGTTTGCCGTGCGTTTTTTGTTCCTTTTGCCGTGCGTATTTCTTTGCCGTGTGCCCTGACTGTACTGTGCCGTGGTCATTTCTTTGCCGTGCTCCTACATGTTTCTTGCACGGCAAAGTTTCCTTTGCCGTGTTCCGCAAAATATATGCACACAGGCAAAGAACTGCACTCACGGGAAAGATAGATTTTCCGGTAGTGTCATATCCATGTCACTCTAGTAGGCTAGTACACGTCCAATTATACAGCCAAGTATACACACTCCGAAACAAATTAAACATGTGCAGTAGCCCCAGCAGGCAACACTCGTCCGAATGCCCAATTGCCCATATATATTCTGCTATTTCTACCAGTCGGTAAGCTTAATTAATTAGGGATTGTATTGAGTCACACATCTTATATATATACTAATTGGAGGCACCGTAGGAGGCACCACGTTAATCCTCAACAAAAGATAATTAAGCCGTTCAATCAACTTATTAGCCAACATACCCATTGGATAAGATCTCCGTAAAGCGCACGCGTAGGAGTCCTCTTCCCTTTGCGGCTTTTGCCGAACAAATCTCTTCCAGCCGCCTCTTCCATCAGCGTCGTCCTCAATCGCTATAAGCTCCAGTCCTCCAGACTTTCTCATCAATAACCTGTCCTCTACATCGTCCTCCGCAGCTGCTCTCGCAAGTCGCAATGTACTGTGTGCATGTCTTTTGGCGGCCGGCAGGCGCTGCCACCATCTTGAAGTGATGATTCCTCGAGAGAAAATTGGAGAGCGACTAGGCTTGGATCAGGCTGTTGATGCATAAAAGCTGCATGTTGGTCACAAGGATTAGCAGTTAGGTGCCGCTGGCGCTGGCTGATACTAGAATGCAATTTTTAATCTGTTCTCTCCTGCCGCCGCCATTGTTGCCAAGAATATCTAATCAAGATGAATTGCCCAGGGTGCAGCTGCCTGAAGTCCCGTGCTGTGAGGCTTCAAGGAGACGCGGCCGTGATTTTAGCAGCAGTGCACAAATATCCTACTTTTCAGTCTGATCAATCGTTGTAGGTTTTGCAGGTCAGGCGCTTCACAAATTTTTTTTTTAATTAGAGTCCCGTTGTATGGCTTCGATGCTTGAACGTACGTAGGCTAACTAATGAATTCTGTAGTTAATAATCAAACGAAGACTGGTGCAATATTCCGTCATTCACTCCTTTCAATATACTACGAGACCTACTCTGCTACTAGGCCTACTTTGTACAATACATTTTAACTGTAGTTGGTTGCATACGTAAGGGCCATTGCATATGATCGCGGAGCACTGCAAAAAATGCAGGTATGACTGCGCGAAAATTGATAGGTATTGCATTTTTATACTGCAGTGAACTGCTCTATCTTATGAATTATACTCATCAAATTGTATGTTCTCCAGCCTCATATCCTCCCATTCTTCAGGTTGTATTGAGGCCCTTACAGCATTTATGTGCCATACGCCTGTACGTCTCCCTAAATTATGTCAACATCTAAGATATATTTCAGTTCTTCCTCACCATGATAACTGACAAAAATAATATGACCTTCCTCGGATGCTTATTAAGTTTTGATATACCAGTTTATGTTCCCATGTCTGATTGGGAATAAGGGTAAAAGGCCTACATATCAAAATCTATGATCAATACTGATATGTGGTGTGTATCTTGGATTATGAATACTAAAATTCGTGCACCTAGGAATGAAATTGGGCAATGCAATCTTCTAGAGATTACTATACATGCTCCCTTCTTTTATTGTGCCAAATGGGCAATGATAGATGTGCGAGGTAGCTAGCGATCCCACTTAGTGGAGAAGTGTGGTGAAGTATTTCTCTATGTTACATACTTTTGAAAAAACATTGTGCCTATTAATTATGTGTTCGGTTTTATAGTATTTTTTTTGAAACTACGGAAGTTTTCTGAACTTTACCTATGTCTTCATTTTCTACAAATCAAGTTAAATACATGTTACTGATGGAAGTTTGAGGCCTTGCCTAAAGAAATTCAACCTTTGCTCTCCGACACGCACAATAGTAATATGCTAAGGAACTTTTAGACTTCAACAATGGGCTTGCGGAGACATCCAATGATTTAACAAATGGCCAATATAAAGCATTGTATTTAAAATTAATCCATATTTAGACTATATAAAGCATCTGATATGTTGTTCGAGAAAACAAAAGTTCGATAAGCAAGCTATCAATACATTTCCCTTTATCCAAAAGAGATAACTATGTTGTAAATTGCTTCGTATTGTTTAAGAAAGAGAGGTTTATTGGGTTTAACTCCAACTACAAAGTTTATCGAAAGAAGTGGACATAGCTGAGATTTTCTATCATGTATACATAGAAAACGATGAAATTGCCTTCAGGCTAAATAAATTCATTAATGTTGATTTCAGTGGGATGGAATCATGAACTTCATTAATGCTTTGTTGGTCGTTTCCATCTAATTAATATCATCTCACATGTAGTATACAGATATGGAGGTATACTTAGCTTTCCTTTTGGTTTTTGTAGGACCAGACGGATGCAGATGGAGGAGACTAAATTATTTTTATACTGCTTTGACATACGTCCATCTGAAAGAATATCAAAGTTTTTCACTACTTTGTGGAGTAGTAAATGGGAGATGCCTATAACATGGAAAAAAATAAACAGGGCAGTCTGGGAAAAAAAAAATTATGTCAAAGATTCAGACATAATCTTCTTATATGCACTTGCTTGATGGAATTTTGTAACACAGAGGTAAATCAGTCAATCGATTAGGTATCCGTAGACCAAACCTGAATAATGCATTCCATACTATTGAACATGGAACAACTCTATTCCCTTTCCACATGTGACTGAGTAGATGCATTTAGACATCTGTATAGCTGGGACGCTTAGGGACAAAAGTGGGCAGTGCTCGACTCAATGAATTTATCTACATGGTTACTACCAAACTAGAATAGTAAATGGGAGATGCCGATAACATGGAAAAATAGACAGGGCAGCCTGGGAACCAAAAAAAAATATGTCACAGATTCAGAGATAATCCTCTTATATGCATTTGCTTGATGTGATTTTGTAACACAAAGGTAAATCAGTCGCTGTTAGGTATCCGTAGACTAGACCTGAATAATGCATTCCATACTATTTTAAAACTTTTCTAATATTAATGATAAATTTAGTTGAACAGTAAATTTTCTAATTGCTAGCCCGTGCAAACGCACGGGTTAATGACTAGTTGAAGAGAATGCGTCTCTCCGAGTCACAACTCACCCACAACACTGTGAAGTTTCATGGGATTGTGCCGGGACGACAAGCCTCTTCGATGGGGCAAATCACCCTGAAGGTTACCTTTGGTGAAGCCGACAATTTTTGGACTGAGGACGTCTCTTTTGAGGTGGTGCCCTTTAAAAGTGCATATCATGCAATCTTCGGACGTCCGGCTTTCGCCAAGTTTATGGCTCGGCCCTGCTACATCTATAGCAAGCTGAAAATGCCGGGACCCAATGGGATCATCACAGTCAAAGGAGACTTCAAGAAAGCCAAGGAGTGCGAGGCCTCCAATGTCGTCCATGCTGAACAAGAAATCTGCAGGGAAGAGTTGGAGGATCTCAAGAAAACAATTGGTCCCGATGAGATGCCGGCAACAGAAAAGCCGTCTTCTAAGGTTGATTCAAGCTTCAAGCCAAAGGATGACACCAAGAAAATCAAGCTCTCAAAGGATGATCCGACAAGGAGGCTATCATCGGTACCGGTCTCGACGACAAATAGGAAGGCGAGCTCGTCAAGTTTCTCCGTGAGAATCGGGACATATTTGCCTGGTCACCATCCGACATGCCAGGTGTCCCGAGGAAAACTTGCCGAGCACTCCCTAAAAGTCAACAAGGACTGCGAAGCCGGTCAAGTAAGGCCTCCGCTAGCTCGGAACTAAGAAGCGCAAGGCAGTCGGGAAGGAAATCCTAAGGCTCACCGCCGCTAAATTCATCCGTGAAGTTGTCCACACTGATTGGTTGGCAAATCCCGTGCTAGTCCCAAAGAAAAACACCTCTGAGCTACGTATGTGCATTGATTTCACTGGCTTAAACAAAGCCTGTCCTAAAGATCCGTTCGCCTTACCGCGTATCGATCAGGTCATTGATTCAACTGCCGGCTCAGAGATGCTATGTTTTCTGGACGCTTATTCGGGTTACCATCAGATTAAGATGAAGGAGTCAGATCAAATTAAGACGTCCTTCACCATGCCATATGGCAATTACTGCTATGTCACAATGCCTTTCGGCTTAAAGAACGCCGGTGCTACTTACCAAAGGTGTATGCAGCGGTGTTTGGACAAGCAGATTGGCCGCAATGTTCACGTCTACGTCGATGACATAGCGGTCATGTCGAAGAAGCGCGGCGATCTTATCGCCGATCTGTCGGAAACCTTTGCAAATCTAAGGGAGTACCAGATGAAGCTTAATCCGGCAAAATGCGTCTTCAGAGTACCCGCAGGCAAGCTTCTGGGCTTCATTGTTTCCCAAAGAGGAATTGAAGTTAACCCGGAAAAGATAAAGGCGATCCAGAACATCGAAAAGCCGTCTTGTCTAAAAGACATACAACGGCTTACGGGTTCTGCCGCGGCTGTAAGCCGATTCATTAGCCGGCTTGGTGACAAAGCATTGCCATTATACAAGCTCCTCAAAAAGTCGGACAGTTTTGTTTGGACAGATGAAGCAGAGGCAGCTTTGGCTCAGCTGAAGTATACATTAACGCATGCTCCAATCTTAGCAGCTCCGAAGGAAAAAGAGCCGCTTCTCCTCTACTTGTCGGCCACGAATTTCATGATAAGTGCCGTCATTGTAGTGGAGCGCCTGGAGGAAGGGAAGCAATGGCCGGATCAGCGCCCCGTCTATTTCATTAGCGAGGTGTTCTCAGACTCGAAACAGCGCTACCCTCACTACCAGAAGTTAGCCTATGGTGTATTCTTTGCCGCCAGAAAATTACGGCATTACTTCCAGGATCACACAGTCACTGTGGTCAGTAAAGCTCCATTAAGAGAAATCATCAATAATGCCGACGCAACGGGTCGAGTCGCCAAATGGGGCATCGAGTTAGCAGCTTTCGACATCTAGTACAAGCCGAGGACCGCCATCAAGTCTCAGGTTCTAGCCGACTTTGTTGCAGATTGGACAGAGGCGATGGAAAGCACACCTTTGCCGGATTCTCAGTACTGGATAATGCACTTCGATGGCTCAAAGATGAAGGAAGGCTCGGGGGCTGGAGTAGTACTAAAATCGCCTAAGGGTGATAAGCTCAGTTATGTCCTCCGAATCCACTTCAACGCCACCAACAATGTAGCAGAATATGAGGCTCTCCTCCACGGCCTTCACATGGCTAAGGAGTTGGGAGTAAAGCGCATCCTCTGCTATGGCGACTCGGATCTGGTTGCGCAACAACTTGATGGATGCTGGGACACAAAAAGTCCCACAATGGCGGAATACAGGAGAACAGTCGATGAATTCGGCCGATGTTTTGCCGGCTTAGAGGTTCGACATATCTCCTGAGATGACAATGAAGCTGCTGATGCCTTGGCCAGGATAGGCTCCAGGAAAAAGGCAGTGCCACCAGACGTATTTCTCCATCACCTTCACAAGCCGTCCATCAAAGGTGGCGACGAAGATTATCCCTTGTCGGCAGAATCAGTTCAAGTGTGCTTGGTAACCCCAGATTGGACCACGCCCTACATTGATTTCTTGATTAATAAGAAACTGCCCAAGGACGACGAGGTGTTGAGCCGTCAAATTGAGCGCCGAGCAAAGGCATACACGATTATTGACGGACAGCTTTACAAGCGGAGCACATCCGGCATCTTCCAAAGATGCGTTTCTCCAGAAGAAGGACGGCAAATCCTGGAAGAAATCCACTCCGGCGAATGTGGGCATCACGTGGCGGCAAAGGCGTTGGTCGCCAAGGCGTTTCGGCATGGATTCTTCTGGCTAACGGCTAAGGAGGATGCTATCAACATCGTCAAGACCTGTGAAGGATGTCAGCGCTATGCAAAGCAGGTTCACTTGCCGGCTCAGGAGCTCCGAACGATCCCTATTACTTGGCCGTTTGCGGTCTGGGGGCTCGACATGGTGGGACCTTTCAAGACGGCAAGAGGAGGCTTAACTCACCTGCTGGTGGCGGTCGACAAATTCACAAAGTGGGTGGAGGGAAAGCCCATCAAGAAACTCGACGGAGCCACAGCTACAAAGTTCATCGTCGAGATTACAACGCGATTCGGCATACCGCATAGCATTATCACTGACAATGGCACAAACTTTGCCGTCGGTGAGCTATCGAAGTTTTGCAGCCGATCAAAGATCCGACTCGACGTGGCATCGGTGGCACACCCGCAATCCAATGGACAGGTAGAGCGCACTAACGGCATTATTTTGCAAGGTATTAAGCCGAGGCTTGAAACTCCTTTGCATCGAGCAGCCGGCGCTTGGGTCGATGAATTGCCAGCGGTCTTATGGAGTATTCGTACTACCACAAACAGATCAACCGGCTTCACCCCTTTCTTCCTTGTCTATGGTGCAGAAGCGGTGCTCCCATCCGACATGATCCATGATTCGCCTCGAGTCGCAGCCTATGTTGAAAAGGACGCAGAAGAAGCACGTCAAGACGGCTTAGATATCCTTGAAGAAGAAAGAGAGCTAGCTCTACAAAGATCCGCCATCTATCAACAAGATCTACGTCGCTACCAGAGCCGTAGAGTGCGGAATCAATCTTTTCGAGAAGGCGACTTAGTGCTTCGGCTTGTGCAAAGCCGACAGCACAAATTATCCCCGCCATGGGAAGGACCTTTCGTTATCAGCAAAGTTCTGAAAAACGGGTCATATTATCTCCTCGACTTAAGGGATTCAAAGAAAGATCCCAGAAAGAAAGGTCGTAAGAGGAAAAGGCATGTAGATGACGACTTAGATGAGACGAAACGTCCGTGGAATATCGCTCAGCTACGTCCTTTTTACACTTAGCAAATTCTATTGTAACCATGTCAATGTGATCATGAAATAAAAATTGGTTTCTCTCATGTCGAATTCGAGAATCTGTACCATCCTTTATTTCCCTATGATCTTATTGTTATTATCTGTTTACCCGAAATTGCCTGTGTTGCTCGTTGGTAAACTCTTTCATGTTGAATCCGCCTTAAGGTGATGAAAAATCAACGTTTTGCCAAATTAATGTTTGTCTGCTAGCTTTTTGCGCCGGGTTGCTTCAAAGCGTTTCGGCACCGAAATGCGGCACTTGTTCTGAGTCTAAACAGATTGGTCATTACGTACCCTGTTGCTCAGCGAGTTAGCTTCGCAATAGGTTTGCCGGCGCTTAAAGGCTAAGGTGTCAAGGCCAGAATAAACTGAGGCATAAAAATTGCAAGATTGCAAATATAAAAGCTGACTAACATACAGCAAAAGGCTTAGTTGTTCCTAGACATATACATTGTTTGGACGGCTTTACATGTTGCTTATTACATTTTCAGGATGACCGGCTTAGCGAGCAAATTCGGCTCATGACGATTTCTCCACCTCCTCATTGTCATCATCTGATTGAACACGGGTTGGCGGGCACGGCATTTCCTTGAAGATGGTGGTCAAGGAGACCATGTTGGCAATTTTGCTGGCATAGCCGGAGACGGAGCGAAGGATCTTCTTGCGATCTTGGTCATCCAGCGGCGTGCCGTCCTCCTTTTCAAGAGGGAAGCCGGATGCCACACGCCAGGCTTCTGCCTTCGGGTAATGTGCCATCATCAAGCCCAAGGCCGTCCTGGCACCTCCGCGAGCGCTGGATCGAAGCCGTTCATCGAAGAATGAAACTGCTTCAGGCCAGTTCAGCCTCTAAGCTGGCAAGGTTCGCCGGGGGCTCGGGGTTGCCGGGAAAGAACTTCTCGGCAAGCTCTTTTCCCGAAGAAAGAATCTTCGGGATGAGCTCCCCTACTTCCAGTATCCGGTCAAGCCGGTTCTCCGCCGTCAGCTCATGGCCATAACCCGCCGGAGCTGCAAAAAAGGCGAAGTTCAGCTATATTTGGCTAAGACAGAAACCAATGAGTTTAAGTTTTTTCGAAACTTACTCAGAAGCTGGCTGTCGATAGCCAGCGATTCGTCGAGGCGCTTGTCAAGCCGATCCTGGACTTCGTTGAGGGCATCATTGTGACTTTGCCTCTCTGTTTCCAGGATATGTTCGGCTTTGGCAAGGTTTTTCTTGACCACCTCCAGCTCCGCCGCCATTGATTGGTTAAGCTTATTCAGCTCAATGTTTTCATCGTGGAGCCGGTCGACAATGCCGGCGTTCTCAGGAAGCTCCTTGGCTTTTATAATGGCGTCTGCAAGACAAAATGTCAGCAGTGTAAAAATACCCATTATAGAAAGTTAAGTTTTGGCATTGTTACCTTGGTATTGAACCCGGTCTGCCTCAAGCCCTTCGATGATGGCGTCTTTGTTCGCCAGTTCAGTCTTAAGCCGGCGCATCTCCTGATTTCGCACACCCAAAGAATTGATGGTTTTAGCGCCAATTTTTTGGTGGATCTGCGTAAGGAATTGCTAAAAGCCTAAAGCTATATTTACAAGGTAAGGTGGCTACATGACAACATTTCATGGCTAGGGGGCTAAGTGTATGCATGCGCATTAACTCAGATCACTATGTCGGCTAGTTTTAATAACTTAACCCGGCATAATGCTCCGGGCTACTGGGTAAGATATTTTACCTGGTAGTGCTCGCGGAGAAGCGTCATGCCGGCCTCAAAGCTATCAGCAAAGTAGTTCTGCTGATCTTCAAGGATCTATATGACATCAAAGGTGTCATAGGCCTTGGTGTGATCCGGCTCGTCATCCCGGACAGTTGTTCCCTTCTTTCGAGGAAGCCAAGGTGCCATCATGAACCGGCTCATGAATTCCGGCTTGATGCGCCCCTCCTCGTCGAAGGCTTCTGCTTTGATCGGGGGGAAGATTGGGGCATCATTAGCCGGAGCTTCAGCCCTTGGAGAGGAAGGCTCTGCCACCTTCCCCGTCATCTCTGTCCACTGGGTGGGAGGAATAACCCCGGCTCTCCCAACAGGTGGAGCCGTCACCATGGTGCGGGTGTTCTCCTCAGTGGGGTTCGGCTCTGGAACTGGAGGAGTTGGAGGAGGGACGGTAGGAGAAAGCTTTTTTCCTTGTGGCAACTGTCTTTATTTTCAAGGGAGCACCTTTCTTTATCCTGCAAAGGTAAAAGATGAAACTTAGCAAATCCGGCATTGCTGCTTGGGAAGGAGGAGATGTTGTCAGTCGACTTACTTCTTGCTGGGGATGTTGAGCCCAGCGAGAGCATCGTCATCTTCAGACGACTTAGCACCAATCGTGATCGGCTGGTTCTTCCTCTTCCGGCTCTCTGCGGTAGCCGATGAAAAGGAGATGGACCGCGTGGGCGCCTTGCCGTACGACGGCTTACCAGCAGGGCGGACGTCGGAGATTCCAGGAATCTGACATATTACATGTTAGTCCGACAAAAGCAAACCCGAACCTCTCAAAGAATTGAACTTTGGTTAGTCAAAGTACCTTTGTGGGAGGGTTGGTCGCCGTAAACATCGGCAATGATTCTTCATATTGCCGGCCTTCTCCAGGCCGGGCCTTGATGAGCTTGTTGAAGCGAGCCTCAAAGAGGCTTTGCTCCAGGTCTTTCTCGTTGATCCGCATGGGATCAGAGTCACCTGTGTACTCGCATAAAAGCCGAGCACGATGTTGGAGGGGCTGGATCCGTCTCTTCATCCAGCAGATAATGGTGTCCTCCCCAGTCAAGGGAGGAGTGCCGGATGTCAGTTGCGCAATCCTCGCTTGGAGGGCGGCATGTTCCGCCGGCATTGCACCTGACGGCTTCTTTTTCCAGGAAGGCAGGGGCGTTCCGGCTTCATCTGTGAAAGGGGCAAGCCCTTGCAGCCGGTTTGGCGACGCCACGTCCTTGCAATAGAAGAAGGTGGACACCCATCCCTTTGCCGAATCAACGATTGGCACTTGAGGGTACCAATCGATATCCCGGCGGCAGTTGAAGCTGATCGTGTTGGCCACCAGCAGCTCCTTGTTCACGGTTTGCCTCTTGACTAGGAAGCATCGTTCGAAGAAGTCTAACCTAGGTTTTATGCCTAAATAACCTTCGAACAGTGCTACAAAGCCGGAGATGTAAAACAAACTGTTTGGAGTGATGTTGTGTAGCTAGAGGCCGTAATAATCTAGGAGATCTACTAGAAAAGCCGAAGGCGGCAAGGAAAATCCCCTAATGACATGGGAAGAGAGAAGTACCCATTCGTCATTGATGGGAGTGGGACAGGGGTCGCCGAAGGCGGATCGCCAAGTCGGTTTCGACTCAGACGAAGGAAGAATAGCTCCGTCGGCCTCCATCCCCTTTAGCTCGACCTCGTCCACCACAGAGCAGACCCAATTGTGGGACGGGTTGTTGGCCGCACCCTTGTTGTTGCCGGCTTCTTCTTCCTCTTCCTCTTGGCCGACATTGATGTCTTCGGCAGCATCGGCAGCCGCGGAAGCGGAGGGCTCCATGGCAGCGGCTTGGCAGCGGCTTTTGCCAGAGCCACGGCGTCGCGGCCCAAAGCGGCGGAGGAGCTCGCCGGAGCTGAAGAAGGTGCGGATGCAGCGGCGGTTGGCTCGATGGCGGCGGCGGCGGCCGTAGATGCGGACCCTCCCATCGGCGGAGCCGAACCAAGCGACGCGGCGTCGACGACAGGGGAGCTGGGAGCGCTTGATGCCATGAAGCTTGAGGGTGAGTTGGAGGAGTTTGAGCTCGGGAGAGGAGATGAGATCTGGAGGAGAGTTTGAGCTAGGGTTGCGAATGGCGTGGAGATCGCGGCGGGGACGAAGCGGTCGTCATTTATAGCGCTGCGCCAAGATGTGTGCAACGGTCAGGAGCCGAGTTTCTCACCACGTGTCGCGGGATCGAGCCGTTGGAGACGTTTCCTTCCCTCCGACGCCTCGGTTCTAGCGCGGGAAAAACGGAAACTAGCCCCTACATTCAAAAGATGCTCCTCCACTCATACTGCCGGGTCTGACATAACCGTCAAATCGGCGGACGCGTGTCGTTACGCGTCCAAGAGCTTTTCGGCATACAAAGCCGGCACATTGAAATCGACAAAGCTGTTCGACATGATTGCAGGTTTCTGGGAATGCTCCAAGACTGAAGACGGATGATGAATTTCCCGGACAACACACTGCCGGAAAATTGAAGGCAGCCGCTGAAGTATTTGAAGCTTTCCGGGGGCTACTGTTGGGGTTATGCCGAACAGGTGTCCTCACTGAGAAGACTAAAAGCCAACATACCAGGGTGGCCCATAGTGGTGGTAAGCCGAATCCGGCTTAACCGGGCGGCCCAGTATGATGAAGCGCAAGAGGCCCATCCGGATAAGGGAAGATTCCAGAAGCCGGCCTGCATTGCGGAATACTTAGCCCACAAGGCAGGGCCCAAGCTGGATTGGAGTAGAACTCTGTACTTAGTCGGTTAGGTTTCTTCCTGTAAGCCCTAGGTCCGGACGCCTTTATAAGCCGGCCTACGGGATGCCTTAGGGCACGCTCTCGATCCCAATCCACTGTAACTCGGCGATATTGCCTTATAGTGAATTATAGCAGCACGTAGGGTTTCGCCACCGTTGCGAGATCCGAAGCTGGGTAAACCCTTTGTCGCCCCGTTGCCGGAACACCCCACGTCTCCAAAACCCTTCTCTCTACCTAGCTCGATGGCACCCCTGCCGCGGCTAGATTCGACAATAACACGACAGGTACAATAGTCTAACCTCCCTTCTTTGAAGTCGAAGACAAGTTAAATACGATTCAAATTAGTTGTATAGTATAAATCTTGGTATACATTTTGATGTAAAGTTTTTAGTTTAGATGATTTATACTACAATAATAATTGCTATACATACAATACACAATGCACATTACCTGCTACGGTACCCTGACTTTCCTACAAAGTTTTACGACATAGACACCGCGAGTCATACATAGACGTGTCCGTACTCTGAAGAATTCACAGTTTAAGCGTTCGACAACTTCACAAGGTACCAGCCCCAGACCCCAGTCCCACATACCAAAACAACCCTACCATGACCTTCCCCACGCTTGCCCGAAACGCAGAGTCGACCAAGAGACCCACGCCCTGGCGCGCCGGCCGGTCACGAGAGTCCAAGACGACGAGCCCCACCACCTCCTCCAGAAAATGGGTGGACGCGTCGGGCCGAGGAGGAGGAGATAGATAGCGAGATAGGACGCTGCAGCAGCGGGTGACGAACGAGATGAGGGGGCTGCCTCTGGCCATTGGTTCTGGTTCCCCCCGCCGGGATGCCGCCAAATCCACCTCCGCCGCGTCGCTCTCCACTGCTCGCTCGGCGCACACGAGCGCAAGCGTACAACCGGCGCTGCAACTGGGGATCTGGCTCCATTGCCCGCGCCGTACCGCTCTGCCGGTTCGCACCAAGTTCAGTATAAACTAACTCAGTCGCTCGTACAGCGGGGTCTGCTCCTGTTCCTGCTCCACTGGTTTCCACGGCGCCTAAACCTTCAAAGATGGTTTTAAAAATATACCGTAGCTATTTTCGATATTTCGAAGCTTAGATTGTTCTGCACTGTTCTTATCGTTCAAGTAACGCCAGGGATAAATCTATGATTGTTCTATACTGTTTTCTGAAACATAAACAAAATAGCTCTACATTTATGTGGCGTATATGATTCGTACATACAGACCGTCAAGAGAGAATTTTAACTCTACCGCGTTCTAGAGACTCGCCGAGGGCGCCGTGAATGGAAAAAGTGCAAGTGGACACTTGTGCGCCATCAGTTATTATTCAGGTAAACGCCGGCTCTGAAAACGGAAACAAAACGAACCAAATTTTATTCATTTATTTATATAAAAAGAACATTTCCCAGCCACTATTATTAAGAAGAACATTTTCCACTGTTCCATTTTTATTTCCGAACTAATGTAACAGTCTATCCACTATTCACTACCTTGTCCTTTTCCACGCTCTGGCCTGGAAGAACGACGTACCGCCCTTCACCTTCGGGTTCAGAGCCAGTAGAAGCTGCTCAGCTCAGCTAGCTAGCTACTTGCTCGTAGCAGCAGCTAGGCACTATATATCACCTTATCCTCTCTCCAGCCACCTCTCTCGCTCGCTCGCTATCTCCTTCCTCGATAACACTATCTCGCAGCTGCAGCTCTGCCTCTCTCTGCAATGCCAAGCGCACGGTAGCTACCGCTGTGCCATCGGATTCCCCATTCGTTGGGAAATTGGGATAGAATCTACGAGCGAGGTTGTAGCTAGCAAGCTTGCGTGGTAAGGTGCAGGTATGGCGCCCAAGGCAGGGAAGGCCAAGCTCAAGGCCAAGGGCGACAAGAAGAAGAAGGAAGAGAAAGGTGCGCTGCGAAATTCGCTTCTTCTTCTGCACAATCCAAGTTCAGATTATCTTCTTTGCTGAATTCCAGCTTCAGAACATGATAATTTTGGATAATTAATTTCAATCCGTCGGGTCTGGTTTTGTTTGAGTCAATGGGAAGGAGCAATAGTTTTGTTTTATATTGTACGAGATATCATTCGTGTTCGCTTAACTGTTTTCTTTTACATGTGAATGATGAATTGGAACTGATGCAGTTCTGCCCACGGTGCTGGACGTTACCGTGGAGACGCCGGACTACACCCACCTCACGCTCAAGGTGAGACAGCGGATTACCTTATCTTCCTCCCCGATTTCCATCTTGCGCGCGCGCACGAGGTTTTGCCGAGAGCTCTGTAAATTAATTACAGTCCACGAAATATATATGGATGCACCTTTGGCATTTTCTAATCTTGTTTTTACGCGTGTACGTGCACGTGTAATCGTGCATTCCGACAATTTTTCTTCTCCTACGTCCTAGTACTAAGTACTAACAGTGAACCACGCTGACTATAAGTTGGAGTACATAGGACCAAACAAGCTCATCTACTTAATTCACGCTCGAATTTAACACGTTCAAAAAAGTTAACAAAAGCAAAATTGGAGGGGCAAACTTAAGCCAAATTTCTCTTAGAACAAGCCTGAGAAAAGAACCTCCCATATCCGACGAACCATATACGTAAGTTAAATTGGACCGTGTAAAATTGAGTACTGAATTTTGAGCTTAAAAAGTGAGTATTGAATTCAATAATTAAGCAATGACTGAAATTATGCCTCTTACACCTTCAGGGCATATCGACAGACAGGATCCTCGATGTCCGGAAGCTCCTGGCCGTCCACGTGGACACCTGCCACCTCACCAGCTTCTCCCTCTCCCACGAGGTACACGCAGCAACTCCAATCCGCTCATATCCGCCTTGAGATTCGTGCTAGCTGACAGCCTGTACTTCTTTTCTTGGGCAATGCAGGTCCGTGGGGGCCAGCTCAAGGACACGGTGGAGGTCGCCTCCCTGAAGCCCTGCCACCTCAGCATCGTCGAAGGTAAAGGAGAGAACTGTCTCGCAAATCACATATAGCTCGAGGACCTAAACGCAAAAGAGCGCACTGACACGCTCCGTTCGCCAATGCCGCAGAGAACTACACGGAGGAGCTCGCCGTCGCGCACGTCCGGCGGCTGCTCGACGTCGTCGCATGCACCACCGCTTTCGGGGTCAAGAAGCCCGAGCCGAAGACTGCTCCCGCGCCCGCCACCGATGCGGTCGCCGAGGCCGACAAGCCCGGGTCGCCCGCCGCGGCCGTGGCCGGCGGCGGCGAGGAGCCCATGTACCCGCCGCCGAAGCTGGCGGAGTTCTACGACTTCTTTTCCTTCTCCCACCTCTCGCCGCCTATCCACTGTAAGTGCTAGTGTTTTTTTCTCCCTCGCTCTCTGTATTTTCTATAGCACATTTGGTACAGAAAACGAGTAGGCTCGAGTTGTGTTTGGGAAAAGAGATTCCGATTTATTTTGTTAATTGCAAATGTGATCTATTGCAGATATTAGGAGGTCTACGCGCCCATTCGTCGATGACAAGAGAGAGGAGGACTTCTTTCAGATCGATGTGAGGTTCCTGCTAAAATATTCTTATTGGTTGATGATACATTGATACATATAACAGCGAGTCAGTGACAAATAAGGCATGAGAAAGTTACTGTGTGCTCTTATGTTAATTGCATTGAATGTACCAGTAGATTTAGCTTATTTGTATTAAAATCGTAGCCACGAGTCAGTGTAGATGGTGCCAAGTTTTTCAGTGGAGCTGTGTATCAGTTGTGGCTATAGTTCGCAAACTTCTGAATTTGGGTGCCGGTATGCAGGTGAGGGTTTGTAACGGGAAGCCGGTGACAATCGTGGCGTCCCGAGCTGGATTCTATCCGTCAGGGAAGCGAGCACTCATTAGCCACTCCCTTGTTGGATTGTTGCGGCAGACGAACCGTGGATTCGAGGGGGTAAGTAAGACAATGAGCTTGTTTCGTTTGTTTCTGATCATTAGTTGCTCATTTTAGTGTTTCGAATTTGCAGGCGTACAAGGCTCTTATGAAGGCCTTTGTTGAGCACAACAAGGTGAGATTGGCTAATGCTTGGTTTCCAATCAAAATAAAGCATAAAACAGATGTGCTTCGATATGTGATAATATCTGAATCCCGGAACCAAAATGTTCTTGTACAAGATATTTGTTGTTCAATACATTTGAATGGTTGTAGCTAGTTTGCATCTGAAATCATGAATATGACTGCAATTTGGAGATTTGAAGTTTGCTATTTACTTCTCGTTTCTTTCCAGTTTGGTAATCTTCCCTACGGATTCCGGTCAAACACTTGGGTCGTTCCCCCTGTTGTCACTGATTCGCCATCAGTGTTCCCACCCCTTCCAACAGAAGATGAAACTTGGGGTGGCAATGGTGGTGGTCTGGGAAGAGATGGGAAACATGACCATAGACCATGGGCGAAAGAATTTGCCATCCTTGCCGCAATGCCTTGTAAAACAGCTGAGGAGAGGCAAGTCCGTGATAGGAAGGCTTTCCTACTCCATAGCTTGTTTGTAGATGTTGGTGTCCTTAAAGCTATTGCAGCTATCCAGCAAATGATCCCCGACGACAAGAGTTCACATGAAAAAACAAATGGCACAGCAAGTGCAGTTTTGCACACACAACAAATTGGGGATATGAAAATAACGGTGACAAGAGACAAAGCAGATGCAAGTTCCAAATTAGCTGTTAAGTTAGATGGAAGCCAGGCTCCAGGACTATCTTTTGATGAGCTTGCTAAGAAGAACCTGTTGAAGGGAATTACTGCTGATGAGAGTGCAACAGTACATGTAAGATATTTTCTTTGATACAGGCTATTACAGTTTATTTATATTTATTCTTCTATTAACCAATGAGTTATCTTGACTGGTTTACAGGATACTGCTACTCTTGGTGTGGTTCTTGTGAAGCATTGTGGATATACAGCTGTTGTCCAAGTTCCACTGGATGCTCAATTGACAACTGTTGTTCCAGCGCAGCAGGACATCCACATTGAAGACCAGCCCGAGGGAGGTAGCAACGCTCTCAATGTCAACAGGTTAGTACTGGGGCATTTACATGATGTAAGTTTATTTTCTTCTGCTTACTTAACAACATGAGTTCACTCAAAACCAATTATAAATAATTTACTTCAGCTCTGGTCACTTGGTCATTTTTGTTTGCTGTTGTTGCCATTATGTTGATTAGATAAAACCAGAACTGATTGTTTTTTCCTTTGGCAGCTTAAGGATGCTGCTTCAAAAATCATGTGTTCAGTCCTCTGGAGCAGTTCAGCGGCTGCAGAGTTCTGATTCTGAAGAGAGCGAGACTACTACAAATTTTGTCCGGAAAATAATTACAGATAGCCTGCAGAATCTTGAAGGTGAGTCTCCAAGAGAAACAAGACCAATCAGATGGGAGCTTGGTGCTTGCTGGGTACAGCATCTACAGAGTCAAGCTACTGAGAAGACCGACACTAAGAAAAGTGACGAGACTAAGGATGTTCCTACAGTAAAGGGCCTGGGTAAACAATTTGGTCAGCTGAAGGAGATCAAGAAGAAATCAGACGACAAGAGTTTAAAGAGTGCATCCGCGAAAGAAAGTACTTCGCCAAATACAAGTGATGCACATACACACAACTCTGGCAGCACACAGGAGGATAAAGAGGCAATTCTGCAGAGAGCGCTATCAGAAGCTGCTTTCCAAAGACTAAGAGAATCTGAAACTGGACTTCATTCTAAGGTTTTTCCCTCACCATGTTTGCATTGGAGATTTCTTAAATGTTTTCAGGCGACATGAACTAATTTATACTGGACTTCGCTTCTTCAAACAAAGTCACACCAAGTAGACGTTCAAACAAAAATTTAGATTAGTCCACGGGTGGCCTTGCTGTGGCTCAACTATCATTATACTCCGTAGTTGGTTTGTTCATGAATTATATTTCTAAGGACAGTTAGCCCCTCAATAGTTAGTGAAGAATTTGCCCATTTGTTGATTGCTGTGTTGCTACTGGAAACAGACTGATATGGTGCTCTATGTCGTTGACGATTATGTCTCTCAACACAATAGTCCCATTCTTTACTGTTACAGTATGCTTTACAATCCAATGTTGTTCTATGCAGTCCCCCGATGAATTGATTGAGATGGCACACAAATATTATGATGATACTGCCCTGCCAAAATTGGTAATATATTGTACTTCTGTTGCAGCTATCATCAACATGTAATCTGAGTGGTACATTATTTTACTGTCATCCTTATCCTGTTATCAGGTAGCAGACTTTGGTTCGCTTGAGCTTTCCCCTGTGGATGGAAGGACACTGACGGATTTTATGCACACTAGAGGCCTTCAGATGCGCTCACTGGGACAAGTGGTACATACTACATAGTTCGTTCAAGTTCAAGATTTTTTTTGAGTGAAAAACTATCTTCATTTATCTGAACAAATAAAGAACATAAAACATCATATAAACATCACAATTGAAGTACTCTTTTATTGTGCTGTGTTTCAGGTTGAGCTTTCTGATAAGCTCCCGCATATACAGTCACTGTGTATACACGAGATGGTAGTTCGAGCATTTAAGCACATAATTCGGGCTGTTATTGCAGCTGTCGATGATATAAGTATCATGGCTGAATCAGTTGCATCATGTTTAAATATATTGCTGGGACCATTTCCAGAAGAAAATAACGATGGAAAGTGCATAGAGGATCATAATCTCAGGCAGAAGTGGTTGGAGGTCTTTTTAATGAAGAGATTTCGCTTGGGATGGAAAGACGAATATAGCCTTGATATGAGAAAGTATGCCATTCTCCGTGGCATCTGCCATAAGGTAATAATCCGTAGTTTAGATGTAACTGTTATTATTTTTAGGTTCGTTATTTCTGATTGTACCTGTTCACCTCTGGAACCATGATTCAAATAGGTAGGACTTGAGCTCGCTACCAAAGACTACGAAATGGATATGCCACTTCCATTCAGAAAGTCGGATATTATCAGTATTGTTCCTATCTACAAGGTAAATTTTAAACTTATTAAAACTACAAATAACTGAGAAGTGCATAAATAATTAATGGTTTGTTAACCATGATCCCTTATCTGCAGCATGTTGCATGCTCGTCAGCAGATGGTCGCACTCTGTTGGAGTCATCCAAGACTTTCCTGGACAAAGGAAAGCTTGAGGATGCTGTTAACTACGGCACAAAGGTATAAACTCCTGGTCATACTATTACATCTATATATATTAGGATTTCCTGAACACTACTCCAATCACTTTCTACAATTTGCACATGGCTATATATGATGGTGCAGGCTCTTGCAAAACTTGTTGCTGTTTGTGGTCCATATCACAGAATGACCGCAGGAGCGTACAGCCTTTTGGCAGTAGTGCTTTATCATACAGGCGACTTCAACCAGGTATCATATTTTTGGGATTTTGCTGCTCTCTTTTCACAGTATTCGGTAACACTGTTCAGTCTAATTTACATAGTATTAGCTTCTGTATGAATATTGTTAGTTCAAGGAATTGCACTGGGATTCTAGACAGTTTATTGGTGTTATAATTGGCATAATGAGCATTATTTTGGGCAACCCTGAAATGTATGATCACATGGAATGTGCAGATTGTAAGCTGCTACAGTGTAACAAATGCAATAATGCTGCTCATCTGAGAGACCTGGAGCTGTCATGCACCTGTCACATGTTTAGCTTTATAATGCATATAAACTGCTTGTTAGCATCCCCTGTTGTGTTGTGTTGTGTTGTGTTGTGGAGGGTGGCTTTATAAATATTTTGCTCTTTGGACCAGGCAACTATCTATCAACAGAAGGCTTTAGATATTAACGAGAGGGAACTTGGACTTGATCACCCAGATACTATGAAAAGCTATGGAGATCTTGCTGTTTTCTACTATCGCCTGCAACATACAGAATTGGCGCTAAAGTAAGTGCATGCTCTCATTTACTGAAGTTGCATGCTTAGTGGTTTTTTTTTTACTCTGTTACCTATAATTTGTATAGCCTTCTCAATGTCTCAACTACATTATCTTCTGATTTCTATATTTCAGGTATGTGAATCGTGCCCTGTATCTTTTGCACCTGACATGTGGTCCGTCTCACCCTAATACTGCTGCAACTTACATTAATGTTGCGATGATGGAAGAAGGGTTGGGTAACGTCCATGTTGCACTCCGTTACTTGCATGAGGCGTTAAAATGCAATCAACGATTGCTTGGTGTTGATCACATACAGGTGTGCAACTCAACCTCTCATGTTTCAGTATGACTGTGTTATGCTCTGGCACATACACTAATGCCTGCTTAAAAGGTTAGACTGAAAGTTCATCTTTGTTGACAGACGGCTGCTAGTTATCATGCCATTGCCATTGCTTTGTCTTTAATGGAAGCATACTCTTTGAGTGTCCAACATGAAAAAACCACTCTACGGATACTTCAAGCAAAGCTTGGATCAGAAGATCTTCGGACACAGGTAATCAGAAAAAAAACTGCTTCCTGATGGTGAATTTTTCTACTTAGTCTTCAGTTTCTGCCAATAAACTGCCTTTCTCATAGCAACAAGGAAATCCGTTAAATCATATTTTCCACAGGATGCTGCTGCCTGGCTGGAATACTTTGAGTCGAAGGCGCTAGAGCAGCAGGAAGCAGCACGCAACGGTACTCCAAAGCCTGATGCTTCAATAGCAAGCAGAGGCCATCTGAGGTAGATGACATAATAGCTTGCGATAGCTACATATTTTCATTGAAGAGATGGCAAAGATTTTTTTTTAGTCGGTTTGCTAGTAGTGAACCTCAATATTGTAAGTGTCAACATGGATTAATAGAAGTGATGGCCTGCTCCAAAATTGAAACTCTTACCTTTATGACTGTTCGGCTGGAGGCAGTGCAAATGGAAGAGAGTTAACTGGGAAAAATTTAAATGTGTCTTCATATTTACAGAATAATCAATACTATCTGGTTCTTAAGTATGGATCTTATATTGTCCTTTTGTCAGTGTATCAGATCTTCTAGATTATATCAATCCAGATGATGAGCTCAAGGCTAAGGAAATGCTAAAGAAACAAGCCCGTGCTAAGGTACGTTCATCTTCAGGACCTTTCTGTATGTTGTTTTACTTCTCTAGCAGTCATCCTCATACATATACATCATGAATCGTAGATAAAAGGTCGTACCGGGCAAAACCCATCTGACTTAGCTGATGATGAAGATCAAAGGAGTCCTCCACCTAACAATGATCGTTCATCAACTGAGAAGGAAAACTCTGAAGTCAAAGAGAAATTATCTAAGAAAAACTCTGAAGTCAAAGAGAACGGAACCGTTGTTGAGCATGTGAAAGTGAAACTGAAAGATGAAATACCAAGTAACACTGTGGTCCAGGTGCCTCAAGATGATTATACTGACGAGTACAGATCTGATGAGGGGTGGCAAGAGGCTGTCCCAAAGGGAAGAACCACAGGAAATCGCAAAACTGGTGCAAGTGCGAGGAGGCCAAGCCTGGCAAAGATCAATACAAATGCCACAAATAATAGTGAGAGTGGAAGATACAAAGGCAGAGTACCATCCAATTTCTCTTCCCCTCGAGTTTCACCTAATGAGGCTGTAGCTTCCAGCCCTCTTGCAAAGAAATTGGTGAAGAGCTCGAGCTTCAATTCCAAAGCAGGTAACGCTGCTATCTCATCAAACAGTGGGGAGAATTCACCCAATCCCAAACCCATGGCAGGAAGCCTAGCCACCACCCAAGCAGCTGCCAAGGTGATACTATCTGCAGCACCAATTGTCAGTCAAACAGTAAGGAAGTCACTGTCATACAAGGAAGTGGCAATAGCTGCACCAGGAACTCTTGTCAAAGCATTTAGTGAGGTACATACAGAGGAAAAGGATTCGACTGATCTAAGTGTAAATCTTGAAAATGCCAAGGCTCCGAAAGAAAGCAATGTTCGCTCTTCTGAAGAGAAAGATGGAACAATAAAAGTGTCACCAGAGGATAATAATTCGCAAGCATCAAAAGGAACAGATGAAAGCAAATCTTCCAATTCTGGTAGTGAACAAACCAATGGTCCGGTAGGATCAAATCAAGCTGAAAAGGCCTCAGATTCAGCAGAAACATCTACAGAGAAGAACCAGTCATCAGCAGTACAAGCTGGCATCCCAATGAAGAAGCACCAATTTTGACTGAGGCAAATGATTCTTCTTCCAATGATGATGAAAGATATCCGGGAGAGGATAATCAAGAACAGCTGTCTAGTGGAGCCGAAAATGAGAAATCTTCACCATCTGGGAGTGAAAGAATGATTCACCAGTAGAAGGTGCCAAAGAGACAACCAGTAAGCTTTCTGCTGCCGCTGCTCCATTCAGTCCAGCTACTGTGCCAGCTTTTGGTTCAATGGCCGTACCAGGTTTCAGAGAACATGGAGGACTATTGCCATCACCAGCCAATGTACCCCCAATGTTATCCATTCCTCTCCGTAAGCACCCTCACCAATCTGCAACTGCAAGGGTCCCTTATGGTCCACGACTAGCTGGAGGGTTCAACAGATCAGGGCACCGGGTGCCTCGTAGCAAGCCTGTGTTGCCAAGTGGTGAAGTTCTCCCAGAAGCAAACACATCCCCTAAAGTGATGAATCCTCATGCGCCGGAGTTTGTGCCGGGTCAATCTAGGAGTCCTGATGGCCATCCAACATCTCCAGATGAGCATCTAGCATCACCAGCTGGTATTCAAGCATCACTAGATGGGCTCCCAGATAGTCCTGTCGAATCACCCAAGACTGCATCCCCACAAGTTTCTGAAAGTAGCGAGACTAGTCCTGAAGAAATGATACATCTGGTGGAATTGATGTTGAAGCTGAGAGTGGAAACAAGAACACGGAGGAGAAGAACCACCATGTGGAATGTGAGGACAGTGAAGTGAAGCCTGATCAACCCGTAGTTTCTGAAGTGCTGAGTTGATGCAACCGCCCCGAAAGATGCTCAAGATGACGCTTCAGCCCCAAAAGATGCTCAAGATGATTCAAGCGTGACTGAAAAGCCGAAGTCCTGGGCTGATTACAGTGATGGAGAAGTCGAGGCCATTCAGGCTGCAAGCTGAGAAAAGGTGGTCTTGTCAGGTAGTTGCAGAAAATTTTATTCTTATACAGATGAGCCTTTCTTATGGACAATAAAGGCATGCTGATGCAAACCAACATGCTGCTGTTTTTTGCGGGGAGGAGGAGATGCAGTTTTTCCGGCTGGAGAATTAGTTGCTTTCTGATCTTTCGTGGTTTTTAGTACCTGCGTGTTTCTGCTGCCCTGCTATGGTATTCCAAGGCTTTGCACATAGCACTTCTGAGATCAGAATGTCCAATTGGTCGTCATGGTGACCTTGTTTCACCCTGCTTTTTGTGAAGGAGCTTGAGAACAGCACAAAGAGGTGGTAAACATGTCACCGTTCCCCCCCACTTTACTCGGTATTTTTATTTCCTTTTATCAATGTACTGAACCCATTGTCGACTTAACATCTATGTAGTTATTTCTTTTGAATTTTGATAAATTAGACTGCTGTAAACAAAAGTCATGCACTTTTTCATACTTCCCCTGAGCAGGAAGTTTGTATCAAATATCTCTGTAGCCAGGCTGTGTTTTTTGGACAATTTTGCTTGTACAAGAACCCATGAGACTCTGATCCATTTTGTGATTGGTACACAGAGAATACTAGATCTGTTATACTTGTATTTCTCATGTGCATTTCTAGTCTGTTCATTCTAAAATTGTGAGTATTTTGATGGAGAGATGGGGCCAGCCCAATTATCATCCGATTTGTGCCATTTTGTTTGCTTTGTAATTATGAATATAAAGAAGAAAATTCGCACCCACCACTATTTTCAAAATCTTAAACACCAGGTATAATTGACTACTCAGGTATCTACACGACACAAGTAAACTTTGTTAGACAAATTTAACACAGTTTTGACCAGACATGTTTCCTTACTATTTATTAAGGTGACCATCCGGTGTCACACATCTAACAATTCATAAACAACTAACTAAATACCCGTCTGTTGCTATGGATGGACTATTACATTTGTATTAACATGTGATTGGGCTCGCCTTAGTTGTCGGTCATGTTTTATCTAATTTATGTGTCCACGTTTCTACCAGTGGCTCCACCGCCAATGCATCATTTAGCCGCTCCTCTCCTGGTTATTTCATTGTCGTGTTCATATATCTTCTCTCACTTGAACAATCACAATCATGGTTGTCGTAGCAAGAGGTCACATTATATAATTAAGATGTTGAGGCAATGAAAATATTTGTTTGTCCTCATGTCCAACGATGGTGCTGAAAAATGGCTTATGTGGCGTGCTGGACATTGGCCAATGTCTCTCATTCTACTTGGAATTCTTTGAATCTTCACCATTGTGTGTAGCACCCCCTCTTGCATAGGCGACGGTCGTTAGTGTCGGCTCGTATACTTACCACTGGACTGGGAGAATGTTGAGGAAGAGGTTGTCGATGTCAATCTTTTGGTTATAGACCAAGGTTCATCACGTAGGCTGAGACCAAGAGTGGTTGTTGGAGTTGAATCCTCGCACACTCTGCTAACGGGAGAAATATCACTCACCATTTCTTTCTTACGTAACACTCCCCACTAAGAACACAAGAGACACACACATACCTGAAAAAGCTTTATTGCTATCTCTAGCCAATTCCATGCACGCGACCACATTAAAGGCAACTTACGACATGCATCTATCTTTACGACCGCACTGCATGAATACGACCGGCCACCCCATGTGCCTATACGCCAACGCGTATATAGTCTAACTCTAAATGTGTGCACGAAAGAATGAGCAAGCTTTGTCAAGAATGTGGTGCTAAGAATGTAGTTGTGGTACATGTGTGATATTTTTAGCCGATCACATGACGAGAGAGAAGGTACTTTCCTTAGAGTTGTGGTACATGTGTGATATAGCCGATCAACTCTGAGGACAGAACCTTCTCTCTCGTCACGTGATCGGCTATATCACACATGTACCACAACTCATGTATGTTTGGCAGTTCCTCTCATCTTGGCTTGGCGATTGACAGTCATTCATGATGGAGAACTACTCAGCTCTAACGATGGCCAACATCTCCACGATGACAATCAAACAACACATGGCATTGTCGCTTAGCCAGATTATCCTTAGTCAATAAAACGTTTCTATGAAGGAACCACATGCATATTTTAATTTTGAGCGGGGCTGGGTCTTTATCTTCCAGAGATTTTTATGAAGAAACCTATGCCCATTCATAAGTTCGGCGTGCATAGATTGGACCGAAAACATCTCAGAGTCGGTTAGTTTCTAAACAAAATTATCTAGTTCATCTAATAAATGTATCATCATAAACCATTCACATAACTGGAGCCATGCGGTCCACTTTTGCCAGTTAGTAAACGCATCAAACCCAATTCGATGGTGCTCGAGATAAAACTTGCTGACACCAAAACATTTTTATGTTGCATGATATTATATAAAGATGGATAAGTTACATCTCCTAACCTAACATACTCACAAACCGTGTAATCTCCCCATTTCCAATTTGGAAAAAACATCTATTAAGGAACTCATCGGTAATACACATAAGGCCCTTCCAAAAAGGAGACTCGGTAGGTTTTGCACCCGAGGAAGCGTTTTAGATTGAAGATATTTATTGTGTAACAACTCTTGACGTGCCCCTTCTCTTTTAATAGTTTAAACAACCATTTGTCGAGTAAACACCTATTCTTAAGCTCGAGTACACCTATACCTAGACCCCCTGATAATTAGATCTACAACTATATTCCACTTTGTTAATCGATATTTACATTTGTTGTCATCGCTTTTCCAGAAAAATCTTGATCTGTAAAACTTTAAACACTTTCATACCCCTTTGGGTAGTATAAGGAAAGACAACTTAAACATTGGTAAGATTGTAAGGACGAAATTTAGTATGACAAATTAATCTCCATACTAGAGTAACTTTCCCTTCCAATAATCAAGCTTGCCCTCAAAGTGTTGCTCAACTGGATGCCATTCCGGACTACGCAATTTTCTGTAGTGGATAGGTGCCCCAAGGTACCTAAAAGGCAAAGAACCAGACTTGCGGCCAAAAATAAGCTTGTATTGTTGTTCCTCTTCCATTACCTTTCCAAAACAATACAATTCGATTCTTGTGGAAATTTATCTTTAGACGGGATACTAGCTCAAAAGTACATAAAATTAGGTTCATATTAATGGCCTTCTCAAGATTATGCTCCGTAAATGAAAATGGTATCATCGGGTTATTAGAGTATGGAGACCCTCCTCCCCCCCCCCCCCCCCCCCCCCCCCAACTAAATGAGGGATGCGGCCATCTACTTCACCATACTCTGAGAACGACGGCGATGAGTCCCAATCAAAATTCATATGAATAATAAACAAAATAAATCACATGATTTCTAAACTACAAATCGAAAGAGATTTTATCTTTCAGCAAAGGCAGACGGAGGCCTCAAATCAGCGGTCACTTCTTCCCCACCAATGGGCGGTACAAAATCCTCTACCCCTTCTTTCTAACGGAGGAACGACCCCAAATCAGTGGTTCCTACGAATCCGTGGCTCAATCACGCTTGAAGGCGCCCATTCCGAGCACTATGGGGCTTCGTGCGAAGCTCCGCGAAGGATCCAAGGAGGACGACTCCGGCCAAGAACGGGACGGAAGGGAACAACCACCTGCTAGCTCCCAAGGGGTGGGAAAGAAGCGACGGATGGCGGGAGGCCTATTCGAAGGTGTGACGTGGGCGGGGACGGCTCGAATCAACGGCGGGATGCGGCGACGGCGGCGGGATGGGGTCGCGGGCTGAAATTTCCGTGGCGCCAAAGTTTTAGTGGGATGGGGGAACTGAAAAAGGCCACGAAATCCGAACATGTGAGGCAGTTGGGGTCTTCTTTCGGAGCGCACTAAATGTTTTCCGGTTTTACCGATTATACAAGATTTGCGGGGTCTGTTTTTTGGCAATAACCTAAAACTAGCGGTTATTTTGAGGGTCAAGACCGTCTTACGGGATCTGCTAGAGATGATCTTATCAGCTCCCGTTTGATAGCGAAAATATTTCATTTGCAAAATACATTTGGAAAAATAACCAAGTACTGGTCCCTGTGTTCCACAAGAACACAACGGTGCCTGGATACGAACCTGAGCTGTAAATTGTGAGAAGCCTTCGGTCCCGTTTGGCATCAAAGTATTTTTGAAGTATACATAGAATACTTCGGTTTCTGAAAATACTGAAGTATTAAATACTTTAAGGTTTTGGATCCAATAAATAATATGGTTTTAAAACTGAAGTGTTCACCAAAACTGTAGTTTTTTTGAAGTATTGAAGAAAGAAGTCCGACCCTCTTTTTTCGAAACTGAAGTATTGGCCAAAACTGAAGTATTTGCTTGCCATGCGTTGGAATACTTTGCTTTTACAATACTTCAGTTTAGGATATACTCCCATCCGTTCCAAAATAGATGATTTTCATTTATCTATATATGAATATATTTAGACATTTTTAGAAACCCTATTTGACACCCAGGGTGTAGAATAACTTATTTTGCATCCACAATTTTTTTGCGTTGTTACATCAATAAATTATGTTACATACGTAAATATTTACGTCATGTTGACCCATAATAGAAAAAATCGACATAAAAAATGAGTTAAAATGACGTAAAAGTCATAAAAACAACATAAATAAGTGTATTTTTGTCGTATTTTTACAACGTCACGTAAATATTTTTTTTTGTCATTTATATTTTTTCTTACGTTCTCCTTGACTCAATACATAAGGCAAAATTTACGTGACATAAAAATCATATGCGGTTGTGAAGATAGAGGGTGGGTGTAGAATAACTATTCTACTCCCTGGAAATCAAATAGCGCGTCCCTTTTAGTATATAGATACATCTATATGTAGAAAGTAGAAAAGTGGAAGTCAACTATTTTGGAACGGAGGGGGAGGGAGTACTTCGCTACCAAACCAGGCCGGACTTCTCCCGCTCCGACGCCTCCATCCCCAATTCGAAACCACCCAGCGCGAGTAGGCGGCGGCCGGAAGAAGAAGCTTCTCTCCCTTCGCTTCTCCCCCCTTTGCACCCCCCGAACAAATCATGGCCTCGGATCCGAGCGGGCGGCACCACCCGGCGGTGAACGACGTGTTCCTGACGCTCGTCGGCGCCAGCAACGCCCTCGCCGACGTCCAGCGGCGCCTCGACCTCGAGTTCCGCGCCTCCTACCCCGACCACGTCAGAAATTCTCAACCCCTTTCCTCCTTCTCCCCCATCCCCTCTTTAGCCGCTTCTTTCTGACGCGACGGTCTCATCCAGGCGAACCCGGCGAAGCTGGTGGGGCGGGTGAAGCGGGTGCAGGAGGAGGTGGCCGCGCTCAAGGATCTCTGCCGCGACCTCCTCGCCCAGAAGCAGGTCAGCCTGCCTCCCAAATCCGCGATTCCCCTCCACTTTCTTCTTCTAGCTCTGCTGATCCGGTGGCGCTGTCTTCTTGCCTGCGCGCGCAGGAGCTGATCGACCTGATGCGGACGAGCCTGGCGGCGCAGCGGAGCGACACGCAGCGGCTCCTCGCCTCCTCCGGGCTGCCCCTCATGACCGAAGACGACGAGGCCACCTACGGCAACCTCAAGCAGGTAACCCCCGTCTCGCCCTCCCTCGCTTTCGTAAGATAGCTCCAGATGACGGATTTCGCGCGCTCGCTCCTTGTTTTGCACTGCAGGTGATCGACGAGTGGACTGATCAGCTGAGGCCAATGGCAGGTAGGATTTTTTTCTCCCCCATTTTTCTTTGCAGCAGTCCGGTGTCGCGCTTTCTTTCGGTGGATTTCTGATGGAGAACTCACTGCAACTGGTCGTCGTTTTGCAGGGGATGCGGATGGGGAGGATCAAGACACCAACCAGCTCCTCTTCTCCGCCATCGTCGACTAAGATCTCCTCAAGCATCCAACAATTTCTTCCTTGGAAGTCTGTTCTTCCATTTCTGTCTGAGTTTTCAGCAGACTGTGATGGGCTTTTACATTTTTGTGCGACAAGCCTGTCGATAAACGTGTTGGAGTGTCTCCCAGAAGAAGATACAATGTGGATTTGTTCGTTTCCGATGTTGCACCTTTCTGCAGTTAGCTCCAGTGTGTTTGCACAGCATTTGTCTAGTCGGCTCTCATCATCCAGTTTATTTAGCTTTAGGCATCAAAGACGTTTGATTGTTGTGTGTATAGAACTTGGCACCATTTGTTTTAAGTTATTTCTAGAGGAAGTGAGAGAACCAGTTTGTTACAAGTTCAGACTTCAGAATGACTGAGCGCAGAAACATAGATTGAAGAAGGCAAGTGAGAAAATAAGTTTAGATAGATATAGTACACAATTTCTCCTCTAGACTGTCATCATTGATTTGATCATCCCTATTGCAATGACTGGGCCACTATAAGGAGCAATGGAACAGATAAAGGCTGCTCTTGCTCTGCGCAGATGTCTGAGAGTCCTCACATCGCCTCAAGGATGCCAAAATTTGATTAAGCCTGCTTACTTGCCACATATCCCTCTCAGGCTTTGTAGTTAATGTCTTGTTACATTTTTCTGTTGTATTTTAGATGTTTTGACTTTGATTTCCTGTCCGGATTTTATATAAGGGCCAACAAGTCAGTTAGCCATTTTCAACATGTAACTCCATAAAGCAATTTGGCATGAAATATGTGAACTTTGAA
Organism: Puccinellia tenuiflora; assembly: GCA_012064385.1. Lineage (NCBI taxonomy): Eukaryota > Viridiplantae > Streptophyta > Magnoliopsida > Poales > Poaceae > Puccinellia > Puccinellia tenuiflora. The sequence goes on along the minus strand of QRDG01000281.1, from coordinate 705,613 downwards.
TACTAAAGCTGGGGATTTTTTGAGTTTGCTGAACAGTTCTGGCTCAACTAAAATAAAAATAGTGTACTGTACAGTTATACATTTCCTGCGTGTGATCTTGTGCTTGCTGAAAGAGCAGGTGACTGATTTCTCAATAGGCCTTGCTAACCAGTCTGCAGGCTTTCAGTAGCAAATGTGTGCTCCTCTACATGTGGAATTTCGCTGCAAATGGTTGTTTTGCACGGGATTTGGATGAAGACCACCAAACATATCCTCTTCTCTGCAATTGTGTTGAGTGATTGGAATCACCTCAAGTATCTAACACCAACAGTTTCTCCCTTTATGAAATTTGTTCTTCCATTTTGTGTGTGACTTCAGGAGATCGCGATGAGCTTGTCAACCAGCCTCGTGTTGATTGTATCTGCGAAATTTAGTCTCATTTGTCTTGGTTATGGGTGTTGTTCCTGTTCTGCATTTCCCTTTTAAGTAATGATTGAATTTACAGGTTCAAATAAGGCTCTCGAAGAAAAAGCCTCAATAGTGTTCAATAACTAGAAGATTAAGTATTCAGAAAAATGCATGTCACAACTCAGAACCGTTTAGGTTCTTGGCAGTTGCAGGCTTATCACTTTCATGCCTCCGAACTGTTGTAGCTTGGAGACTGCAGATGGGGTTACATATTTGCAACATTCACCGAAACCGGGCAGCAGATACAAGAATTTCCACAGATGCAGTTTGGAAGGATGAACAGGATCATTAACTGGTGCGGCGGGGCTGGGAGTCCATGTCCAGCTCGGCAGCTCTCACTGCTCCCACCTGTACATCTCTGCGATTTCGCCCGCGGCTTCATCAGCTCTCCAGGCAGGTGCCCGTTCCAGTTGCTGGCTATCAAGCTTGCAGGTTGGTTTCAGCTCCAGGATCCCTGCTACCTTCCAAATTGCGCCACTTTTGTGTCGGCAGTGGCGTCGCAAATAATGCTCTATCTGCTCCAGGATACTGGGAGATTAGACTACAACTAGCAAGCAACTTCTCCAGCTTTTCAGTTGGCATAACGCCCTATCAAACATCAATCATATTTCGGGAGATGTCTCAGGCACTCCCAGGGGCTAGGTTAGCTATGAAAATTCAGGGGCTAGGGCCTTGGCTTTTAGATGTCTCAGGAACTGAATGCCCTGGGTGCTCTATCACAAGTTCATATGAATCCATTAGCGTCGGTTTCTGGAAAATGCTGCTGATATTAGAGCTTGACGGTTTAAAAAAACACACTAAAAGTTACCATGCTTAGAGCCACGTATAAAGCTGGAAATGTTTTTGATTAACTGGATTAAATGGTTTTGTTTTGTGTTGTGGGCTTAATTGGCTCATGTTACTATGGGTCTAGCATGTTAATAGTTGGACTCAGTTTGGTTTTACAAAGTAAAGAGTTTGTTATGGTTGTTCCTTTTAGTGAATTTTTACATGGTTGTTTTAGTTATTTTTACATGGTTCATATTGCGGCCCACGTAAGCACAATATGAACTTCACCGTGGCAAAACCACAAAAGTTCAGCAGTCTAGTAACCTCTATTCCTCTTTCATGGTAGAATATGTTCAAGTATTACAGTAAACATCTCTCTCACTCTCTCTCTATCCCTGTCTAGGAAACCTCACTGAATAGGCAGTGACACTAACAGTGATCCTTTAAAGAACCAGTCATTTATTCCTGTTCTTTTCATTCGTGTTTCTCAGCATGGAGCTTCATCTTGTTTAAACAATTTGTAATTTCTCAGGTACACTGGGAGGCACAAAACTTGCTGTCCTCTGATTAATTGTTTGCAAGCAACTTATTGGCCATGCCAAATATAGGCGTGATGTCAACAGGCACCTGGCAATGAACATACATAAGGGAATCAGTCCATGTCCTCAAAATATGAACATATAGACGAAAAAGTCGTCCAGTCAAACATTAGGCGAGAAGTAATAGAGACTATTGAGCATTAGAATTTGCTTCGGGACACAGTAAAACTTGATTGGTACCTGCATGTGTTCAATTTTCTCCAATGCCACACGCAATGGCTGCGTCAAGGTTGCACGGGACTGAAGGAGAGCCTGGGCAGCATGCTTGTCGCCCTTTGCTTGTATTGTCAGGATCTCTCTGCTGAGGCTCTCAACAGCATCCTCAACCTATCACAACACAAATTATAATGAGCACTAATAGCAAAATATAGCTGAACATCAAATTTTCTTTTTTCGCCGTTTAGTTTGAAATCAGATTGCAATGGGTACGGTCATTTATAACAAAATTACCTTTGTAAAATCAATTGAGAATTTTCCATCAGAATGCAAGATAAAAGCTCCTTTCTCATACAGCCAGTTAAACTGCAACGCCTGTCCCTTCCTACATTCAAATAATGACAATTATATTATCATAAGAGCCCAACGAACCATGGGAAGTATTCATGCTCAGTTTCTCGGTAGTTTGCTAGCAGGGAAGAATCGCTTACCCATGAGCTTCTTCCAGTCCAAAGCGAATTGACCGGAAGCATCCAGCCAGGAAAGAGACATACATGGATTTTGATAGGCTCTTCGGAAGCAACTCCTGTTAGGACAGAAGCAAATGAGGTACCATGTGATCCATTTCAAGCGGTAAAATGGTTGCATAAAAAGGATTTGAATGTCTACATCTGGGCCCAAGCTCAGGGATAACACACGTGCCATGATACTCTTATAATTGGTGAAGTAACTGACCTTATTAATAAGAAAATTCAGTGCCCACAGACCAACTATGTCAGCTTTTGCCTCTTCCAATGCTGAATGAAATTCCTGAAGTTCCTGTACATTAATCAAGGCAACGGCAGTCAACTAGTGCCCCAGATATCATTATCTTCCTTTTTCTGCCATAGCACTAAATCATGCAAGTATTTCTTGCTTTTTGCATACATACCAATCTAACCGTAGACTTTTTACCACTTGGAAGGATTATGGAATGAGGTCCAATTCCATGGCAGCACTCATGGCAAACAATATGTGTATAATAAGACTCAAAATCAACATAATTCTTCTGCTCCTCTCTGATGCAGACATTGGCTATAGGCTCCACGATATGCTTGAACCTGAAAAATAAAGGAAACTCGAATTTTCACTATGAACTGATAAATACATAAATTGTCAGTCAAGGGCCTTTTTGGTTCCCGGCCTAAGCTTGCCAAGATTCGAACAAAACGGGCTCTAAAATCTGCAAACAAAATTTAATAAAAAGGCATACTTGGCTTCTGAGATGTTCTTAAGCATAACCATTGAAGTTCCACGCTCGTTCACAATCCGCTCATCATTTGGTAAATTGAAAGCGATAGTTTGAGGACCTTTCACATCCTGCAAGAACAGTCCTAGTTTAGTTCATCATGAAGCTGTCAGCCAAGGATATGAAATTGGAATATCATATCATTTGACATGGACAAGTTCTCGACTCTCAGTCACTGTCTTCAGAAAAGGGGATGGAAATACTGAAGATCTCCCAAGAATGGTCTAGCCAATGGTTGTTGACACAGTAATAAAATTTGGGCAAGATCAAATATATCTCCAGCAGTAAACAACCAGGCCACTGAGACAGTAGTAAGGAAAGCATTCAAGTACAGAGAAAAAGAAACATTCCTTTCATGAAATCCTTGTGCTTGGCCACTTAAGTGGAATTTCTTACTTCTATCATGGATTGAAGGATTTCTTACAGAGAAAAAGAAACATTCCTTTCATGAAATCCTTGTGCTTGGCCACTTAAGTGGAATTTCTTACTTCTATCACTTAAAGTTCATCGTTTTTTTCGTCAATCGAGCAGAATGCAAAGAGAAGACAACATTATTATTATTTTGTTTACAAACCTACAAAAATTCCCATACTAATAATTTCATCGAAACAGAATTGCAACATGAAACTAGGACACTCATGATAAAAATATCAAATATTGATTGAACTGGGCTCTCAAGACAGCAAGAATCAAGAGAATGTCAAAAGCATCATCAAATTAGAAACATACCCCAGAGTTGTAAAGAAGATTCATCACGCGAATTGGAGCAGCAGACACCTGGTCTGATTTGTAAATATTGTCCATTGGAAGATTTTTCTCCAAATCCTAAACTTGGACAGAATTGATGTAAATAAAGCTTACTATTCTTCTTAAAAATCAATCAGAATTACCTCAAGTTGACCACCAAAGAGTTTGAGTTGAGAAGTTGCAATGTCATCTCGTATCCCAACAAATGCTTCAAGGTTGCCTTTGACACAGTACAGTTATTAGTATTTACTATTAGTAAAAACATACTTGACGAGTATCCATGACAGAAACAAAATGTTCAAAACTGCATCTGGTGTTTAGTGAACCTTCAATGCTAGACCAGATCAAACAGATACCAAGAACAGGTGGGAGAAGGATCCTGAGGAAAATACCTTATAACTAAATAGACCATCTTCATATGTCTCATACGGGCCAATGGTGACGTCTATGTTGGAGTCCTGGAAACATGACACGAAAGCCAAATATAGAGGTGATATCAGCTAATACTGATTTAAAGAAAATTAGAAACCAAATCTCAATGACAACTTAACAAGTGTGACCTATTTCCCCGCAGCAAAATTAAAAGCTATATTCATTAAAAGGGAAATCAATGAACTAACAAAATTGAAAACTAGGATACCAACCAATTCCATCCAAGCTATGTCAGATTCATAGTAATCATTTGAAAGGAAAGCATTTGCCTTGGTTTTAAGCAAATTCTTCAGGCTACAAAAAGATAACACAAATAAGTCTCCAGACAAACAAACTAACGCTTTAAAAATCGAGGGATGTTAGATTACTAGCTTACCTTGGAGAATCAGAGCACTCTGATGCTTTACAAAGAAGTTCAGCAGCTTTCTCAAGGGACGATTTATACTCCTTGGAGTACGGAACAACATAAAGATCATCTGATGGTGCAAGTGATGATGTCAATAAAGCGTCAGGTCGTTTAATGACAGTAAAGAATCCAGTCGCATCTTTTTGTTCCTTATCAGGTAGTCCACTTTTCCATAATTCGAACTCCTACAACCATACAAAAAGATATGCGGATCAGTCCAATCTTAGTTAGCACAGAATCAAACACACATCGAATGTTTACAGTATACACATGAAAATAATCTACTGGATATTTTAAGAACTGTGAAACCAAGAAAGTGACTAAATACGATTTCTACCATTTTGTTCATATCAGGAGGGTAGAAGTTCGCACCACCAGGCTTATCTTGAGGAAATGCTGCACGATACTCAACCCCCTTCCATCCTGAAATTGGCTTTGTGGCATCTGTGAGCAATCTCACAGCCGAATCTGCGGTGGATAGAAATGCCGTGTTTTCATCAAGGCAGGACCTGTCATTGGAGATATAAAAAATGATAGCAATTATCAGCATCCTAAGAAATGAATAATATTTATACATGAATCTAATTGGAAAAATATAGGTTTCAAATAAACATACTAATTTTTTTTGACGAAAAGGCCGCTGGACCGGCTTTTCTTTGAATATTAAGAAGGGTACAGAGGTACCAGATCCATTACAAATGCAAGCGCTAGGCAAGCACTACCAAACAGACTAGATTTTCTAGCTATCAGAAATAAACATACTAATTATGGGTTAACCAGTGCATGAAATCATATGCTTGTTTAATAAGAGAACCTGATGTAAAAGAAAAGGATACACGCGAACATGAGTATTTATGTATTTTGGATACACTTTCTCATTTGTATCCACGACCAATAGAACCATAACTCAAGCAAAACGCATGTAGGCATATACTGTCATATACTAACACTGCTGCATATGCACAAATCTGCTGTCTACTTGAAGTTGCAGTAGTGCATGTTGACATTACAAAAAATACTTAGAAAATTCATCTCTTAGGAGAGTAAAATACTTTAATCCCAGCGTGCCAACCTCTCAGAAAGGTAGTGGCACTGGTACTAATAAGTACTCAGTGATAACACAAGATCCCTGCTTTCGCTGTCACAATGCATATCTTGCATTCTAACTATGTGCCTATCTCACAGTCTATAACAAGAAAAAGGATTAATTATAGAGCTATGTCGTAGGAATGAGGAAAGTAATGACAAACACAAATAATTGATGATGGAAGCATGGAGAAAATAAAATGTTACACACTATAATACTAAAGATCAGCGAAGAACAAACTTCAGGAGTGAGGAAGTATGCATTTTGGTGGAAATAATGTTTAGGTAAGAAGGTAGATAACGAATAGAAACAAACTATAACACATCCTATACATGCTTAAATGTATACATCAATATGGAAACACCAAGGCCTGTATACACCATGGACATAAGAAAGTCACATGTCTTAACTCTAAATCAAGATGACATACCACTAGCAGAATGATGATAATAAATAAAGAAAACTTGAGAGTAGTCAACACAAGTGAAGGAACTTTCATGAAAAACATGCTAATGTATTTGAATCAATCAAGAGAAGCTTGAGTGAAGAACAAGATATTACCATGGACTTTTATTAATAGAATAATATGCCCACTTCAAGTCATCAAAGGAGGAGGAGTCAGCACGCGCTTTTAGCCAATCTCTTAGCATACGGTTGCTATTCCATACCTACTTGAGAACAAAAGTAGTAAGAGGTTGAAGAGATTAGCTACAACAAGATTTATTTAAGAATTATGCAGTGCAAAAATGATGAGCATATTAAGATAAACTATCATTACTAATTATACTTGACACATCGAACCAGTAAGAAATAACTAAATCTGGAACAATATGTGAGGAAAGAATTAACCTGCTCATAAAATATGTCATCGATAACTATTGATGCTTTAAGAATATATCCCAAGGCTTCCTTATCACCGTCAGATAGGGTAGTTAACTGTCAAAATGAACAAAAGGTCAAGTATGTATAAGATAAGCCCTTGCTGTTATATAATAATAAAAACGATAAATCAATGTAGCCTTCACTTCCTTCCTGCTTTCCAAACTAAATAATATCATCTTGATGCATAAGAAATATTAAGCAAGAAAAATTACATATGCACTATATATTAGTGGCATTATATGAAAGCCTTTTTATAATTTCCTATTGTAATAATATCTAGTTGTTGGATGAACTGAATATATGAAGCCTTTTTATAATTTCCTTTTGTAATAATACAATTCCCCGTACTGACTATAGGGGATCACCAGCTGCACAAGGATAATCATTCTGACAGAAAAATTGTTGCATGCTAATGAAATGAATGGCCATAGGTGTAAGATAGCTGAAACATAGACTTGCCTCTGGTTCCAAATGGATGGGAGCATAACGACTAATTTGCTTTTGTAAGGTTAAACTTCGGGACTCCATATTGTCTTTGTACCTAAGAATAAGACATGAAAGGTTGAAGAAATAACTTTTTATAAAAATATAGTGCAACAAGGATCACCAAAGGATTAAGATATATTGGATTATTTCGAAGTGGCAGTTGGCAAGATAGGGAATATTAAGGACATGATTCTTCCAAGTTCAAAGTATATTGACTAGTTAACAAGGAGCCAAGGAGCACATATTGCTTGAAACATACAGTGATAGGCCCTAGTAATGTTTGACAAGTGGCAGCTTGGTTAGACTGGTCAAAGTGCCAAATAGGATAGCCCCATTATATGACTTCTTTTGGGCAGGGCTCATCCAATAGATGTCAAAGTGCCACTTGGGTGATCAAATCCAAAAATTCCACAAGAAGTTAAACTTAATTCACCATCTGATGAGTGTGTATGCTCCAACTTTTTAGAACCTAGTTTGACTTCACGGAAATGCAAAGACTCCAAATTCATCATTCCAGCTTCTCAACCTCGGCCTTAAAGCCTAAACAAGGAAGTCAAATGGGGTCCCAAACTGGATTTAATTGTCATCCACACTAAACTGATTATTTGTTAATCAGAAGCATGTTGCCAATAGTAAAATTCGACTTATCACACACATTGCACTCCAACTTCTCCAAAAACGAATAGAACTAGCCCGTAAACAAGGAAGGCCCATAAGTTGATAGAACAATGAGCAGAAAAGGTGTAAGCTGCTTTTAGTGCTTACCTTTTTTCAATAATACTGAATAGTTGGCCGTATTGCCCATTCAAATCATAAGGCACATATTCTCCACTTTCTGCTGCAAGGCAACTCTTGTACTCATCACAGTGCATATACTTAACTGCAGATACTTCACTCTCCTGCATGTTAAGTACTTTACAGTCAATTTTAAAAATAAAAAGAAAACGCGCAAGCAACGAAAGAAAGACAAAGAATAACAAATAGTTAAATCTTGGCAATACCAAAAGCTTTTTTAATCACTTAAGAATCCGCTTTTTCGCGGTAACATCATTAATTCCTTAAAAATCTTTGCTTACAAGCAGTTCGGAGTGACACATAGGTACATCCGTACATGGTACACAATTTCTTGTACGGAGATAAAGTTATTGATCTTGACTACAGTGAGGAGTGAGCATTAAAAATACTGGATTCTCACTTGCAGAGTGAAGGCCTCGAGTGGAATTCGAGATAGAGTAGTCACAAGGTAAACATCATTGTACTCATTGTTGGTGAAAGTCCCGTTGTTGATAACACTGCAGGAAAGTGTCAAAGAATCGAATAATATCATTTTCTAAGGTGTCTGAGATGATGATGCCGTGATATATACGCGTACAAGATTAAACACAAATTAGCATCTCTTAGGATACTCGTGTCTATTTGAACCGGTAAAAGCCACTGCAATCATGATCAGAATCAGAGTATGCTACTATGCTGTACCATCTTAATTTTTTTTACGGTTCTACCATCTTCAATTTGGTGTATCTAAGTTTCAAGAAGGTAACGAACAGCAATGTAGACATACTAACCATTCTTGAAGAAAAACAAAAATCAGTTCAAAAGCGTCGACTGGAAGCTTGATGCCTAGTTCTTCATGAAGCTCCCTCCTGGTGATCCATGCCAGTACAGTCAGATTATGAGAGTAGACCATCATCTCAGTACAGAGTATAATTGGCTGAGTGGCCTCACGGAGGCAATATCGCAAACATTGTGTGACAATGTAGAAAAACACATTTGCAGTCATTCATCCCACTGGTTGACTATTTCTAACAGCAATAAGATTCCAGTATTCCGAGACCGCGGCAGTAGGAGCGCGAGCGAGCTCACCGTGCGGAGGAGAGGGAGGAGTCCCCCGCGGAGATGTGGCCGGCGCTGGAGATGTCCCACTGGCCGGGCCACGAGTCCTTGCAGTCGGCGCGGCGCTGCAGCAGCAGCTCCCCGGTGCTCTCGCTGTAGATCCACACGTGCACCGCCCGGTGGTAGTCGCCGTCCATGTGCACCTCCGACCTGCGGGGAGAGCGGCAGCGGGGGAGGAGTTACGGGGCCCGGTCGAAACGAAAGTCGAGGTGGGGCGGGGGGCTGTGACCGGAGACGTGCCTGGGCTTGGAGACGCCCGTCTTGTCGCCGGCGGCGGTGAGCACGTCGAGGCGCTCCTCCGGCGCGGCGGCCATCGAGGGGCGGCGAGCGGCGGTCGGCGTGGAAGTCGGGGAGCTCTCGGGGGTTGGAACTTTGGACTTGGGAGGATCCTTTTCCGGGCTGGATTGTGCGGATTGGTCAGGTCGTCTGTTCCGGTTTGAAACGACGGTAGGACAGACAGAGACAGAGGAGGGATTTTTTTTAAAAGATAAAAGGCACCTTATTACCCGGCTTTGACTTAACAAAGCAAAAGATTCAACACGACCGACTCTTACAGACCGCTGCGGCATACAGCTTAGCCAACGAAACACAAACCATGCTGCGGCATACAGCTTAGCCAAACTACGACATAAAGCCTACAACATAATGCTGCGGCAAATAGCTTTGAGTTCATCGGCCAGCTTCCTTGTGCCCTCCTGGTCTTTACTCCTTAGCGTAGGAGGAGGGACTTGTGAATCTGAAAACTCCGATGCCTCCGATGCTGCTTGCTTGACTGGGCTCCTTTCGTTTTCAAGCTTTTGGTTGTTGGAAAAAAATGGAAATACGATGATCCTTCGATGCTTTTATTTGCAAAATTCACAGTGATATGGTATCTTTTTTTCTCACATGTGAAATTATTTCAGAAACAGAAAATGTCTATTTAGAGCTTACGTCACTTTTCCTTCTTGTTCATCTGGACCCGAAGATGAAATTGGATGTGGGAGTCCGAGAAGTGGTGTACTCGTTATCACGAGGCTCTATATGCGTTAGGACGGCGTAGCCAGGAGCAAGATAGGGATATGGGACGATTAGTGGGTGGCGACGTCTAAAATAGAAGAGTATGGCGAAGTATCACGGGTAGAGAAGAATGTGTCAAGATGGTACCAATTAAGGACTCAAGGAGAAGGTTTTGAGAAGGTGGTGACTGACGGGAGCTCGACAATTCCGATGTCGAATGTGAGCAGGGTTAGGGTTACGACCAGTGCAAATGCAATGATAAATGATTCATGGAGTGGATAACTATATTCGACCGAAAAAAAACTAATACTACCTTTGTTCCAATAATGTAAGCCTTTTTAGCATGCTAAACTAGCTTGGCTTACATTATGGAACAGAGGGAGTGGTTTGGAAGAAAAAAGTTACCAACTAATGTCACTTTCAACTTTAAGCAACTTCGAAAATGGAGGGCCTATTTTTTTAGGCCATGATGTACCGCTATTAACACCATTATCACCACCTATGCTCCAACCACGATGTTTTTTAGACAAATCATGCATGTTTTAATGATATGCAGAAAAGGTGAGCCATACCACAAAGATATGAAAAAAAATATTGTATGGGAGGGACTATGGCTCAATCGACTGAGAACTGAATTAATTCTCATCCAGATGACGTTATATAATTTTAGTTGCAAATCATGTGTAAATCACATGTAACGGTAAAAACAACATTTGCAACCTATGTGTAATTGGAAAATTTTAGTTGCAATTCATGTGTCCAACCCATCTATAACTAGAAAAATCACACATGCAACTCATATGCAACCCACTTGCAACTAAAGTGTAAATCTGCCAGTTAAGTAAGATCTAACTTAATTCTCACTCGAGTTAGAATTAGCAAAATCGTATTTATATATACAGGCATGTAACATTTTCTCATGTGGGAAGGAATTAATCGTCATCTTAAATGTAACATGCATTATAAGCCAGTTTGTAGAAAGATGGATGAATAATTGAATAGATTGATTCGACTTAGAATACTGGCATGATTAAAAAAAATAGTTTAACTTAACGGTAGTCACAAATCGAGATCAACATTACAAATATCGCAGTATAATTATACAAAATAACTTTTTTATTTCATCACAACCAAGCCATGAGATATGGCGCACAACTTGGGCTGTTTGGTTAGGTTTACTTTGTTTTTCTGGAATTTGACTTGTCTTCTGGCTTGGGTCAAAAGCCCAAAAATCAAGAGCAAAAACACATATTTAGGTTTTTTACTTATTAAAAAGTCCAAAAAAAAAAACTCAAACGTCGATCTTTTTCATGCATGATGATTCACGGGAATAACCCAAAATGGTTGTCGTGATAGGTTTGCGACATCTTCACACTCCCGCACCTCCTCCGAGTTTGTTCCAATGTCATACACGTGCAAGCACTTGTCGTATCGGCTCATCCAATACACGTTGTTGGGCAGCAACCCGAACTTGCTGGCTGGACACCATCCCGCGAGATCGCGGCTCGAGCTTGCGAGAATGGCCCGATCGCCGATGTCGTCCACCCTGACACATCCTGATTCTCCAAAGCCCATCTTGTAGACGGCGATGTCGGCTACCGTGTTGACGTCGACGCCGTCAAAGAAGATCCAAACCGAGTAGAGCTCGCCATCTAGGTCCAAGAGAAAATCGTTATAATGAACACACTGTTCCCTTCCCGGAGGGAAGGTGAGGCTGACCCCCTTCGTCTTCCTGGTGCTCAGAACCGGCGCCGGCGAGAACTCGAGTACACCGCACTCGTCCTTGAGTATCGGATAGTAGAATTTGCCACCACATGCCGCCAGCCCAGATATGGTATTCTTGATCCACCTTCGGTATTCGCCGAGTACAGCCCAGCTGCCGCCCAAATCGTACTCGTGCCTTACCCACTCGGTTGTAGCCGACGAACCGACATGGTAGTACCACAGGACGGTTCTCTCGCCCGGCTCGGTGATCACCACCGTGCAGCCGCCGTGGCCAGCGGCGGGATCGCCGGACAGCACGCAGCCGGAGCCGGCAGGTGGTGCTTGCGGCAATGGCGGCAGGGTGACCCGGCCGTCCTCCGGATCCTGCGGGTCCCAGAGGAAGGTGGCGGAGGTGTCCGGGTCCCAGGCGAGCACCCAGCCCTGCGCGGTGACCCAGTTCCGCTTGCTGAGCAGCGGGCCGATCTCGCACGGCCGGTACGCGCCGTCGGAGGGGCCGTATAGCTTCGTCGGCTGCTCGTCGCCGTACTCAAAGACGAGGTAAGGCAGCGACGTCGTCGCCATGGTTTGGTCGATAGTAGATTCTGTCGGCGACGTCGCCATGTGTGCTTCGCAGGTTGTAGCAGATGATTTGATTTAGTCGATCGATGACCGGGCCGATCCGTTTCCTTAAATAGTCGAGCGGCGCCGGCGCCGGATCATCGCCCCGCGCGAGTCGGATTGAGACACCGATTCGTACGTGGACTGAACTAAATCCAGAAGCAGTTGCACGTGGTCGTCACACCGCGAACCGACCGAAGCAGCCAGCTCTTTTTTTCTTTTCTTTTCATTACACATGCATCTGGAAGAAGTGATTACCTGATGTTGCTCGCGGCCGGTGACTGCTTGGAGGAGCCGAGGAGTTGCGTTGACGACGTTTGTCCGTGATGATGTGGTTATGGGTACGTAACATGAGGGCTCTAAAAAATGATTATAGTTTTTGAGATTATGAATGTTTTGATTAGAGCATGCATGAAGAAATGTAAACTTCAATGGATATGGATGTTAATCAATATCAAGGCAAGTAGAACCGGATGTCAGTATTAGAAAAAGGTCGCAAGCCTTACGGTGACCGTGTTGAGGGTGTGTTTGTTTGGGCTGGCTGTGTCTGGCTGCGGCTGGCTGTCCTGCTGTGGAGGGAAAGCTGATGTGCAGGAAAAGTTACTGTTCTGAGTGACACCGTTTGGCAACCTAACTGACTGTCTGGCTGTAAACTAAGAAATTCTCTAATATAACCTTAAAATTCGAAGAACCTGTATTTTTGTTGATTTAAGCTTAAATAAGACATTAAGCACATGTATTAGCAAGCATGCAACAAATACACCCGTTAAAATATCCGGAAACGTTTCACGCGACACCGCACGGCATCACCATCAAGTTACGTACGCTAAATTACAGAATGAGCGTTTAAAATATCCGGAAACGTTTCACGCGACACCGCACGGCATCACCATCAAGTTACGTACGCTAAATTACAGAATGAGCGTTTGTATTTACGGTTTTGCTATTTCTCACTCGAGTGAGTATTAAGTTAGAGCTCACTCAACTCTAATCCCGTTAGATTTGTATTGTGATTCGTGCGATATGTTATTTATGTATCTATTTTTTTCCCAGTTACACATGGTTTGAAACAAGTTGCAACTGAGATTTCTCAGTTGCACATGGATTGTACATGAGTTGCATATGCAACTGGATGACATCATCTGAGTGGGAATTAATTTAATTCTCACTCGATTGAGCTCTAGTTGCTCCCATTTATTTATTATTCAACACATGTATTAGTATTTCATCTCAATCTTTCCATTCAAATCATATCATATTTTTACGTACAATTTTACTGATTTATGTGAAATAAATAAAAATATGGACCACTAAAATTTTAAAATACTATAGTACTACTGTATATATGATCCAAATACATTATATTGCTCTTACAAAAAATGAAGCGATTAGCTAGCTAACTAATCATTGCTTGGACGGGCACCACTAGATACTTAGTTATTGCTTGGTGGCGGCGCCATTAGTATTGCTTGGACAGGTCAAAACAAAGTATTGCTTGGACGGTCTGTAGATCTCAGATCAAGGTAATCAACTGCAACGCCAGATTCGAGGGGATGCACACACGGACGGGCTCCGGTGGAGCTCGGAGGACCACAGACGGAGAAGCAGCTGGGGAGGAGCATAGATGGGTCGCTCTGCTCGACGGGGACGGCAGGGGACGGCCGGAAACGAGGACGGCGACGCGAATCGGGTGGTCTGGTCGATCTTGACAGCGAGGTCAGTCGAGGACGGCAGGGGACGGTGGGGAACGAGGACGGCGGCGCGAATCGTCCAGCAGGTCGGGGGCAAGCTCGTGCGGCAGGAGCAGAAGAAAGAAAGGGGAAAGAAAATATCCTCCCGCTGCGTACCCGTTGGAGCCCGGGGTGGCATTTGCTCAGTAAATACGAGGAAAAAAGGGGGCAACTGGGCATACCTGTTCGGTCTGAAATAGCAAAAGCTCGGGAAGCACCTCCTCCAAGTGCTTTTTCTCGTGTGTGGGAAAGCGAGCTGCTTCGGTAAAAGCCTAACGCGCAGCTACCCCGTTTGTTTCGTTTACCCTGCTTATTTTCGTGGAAAGCAGCTAAAAGCCCAAACAAACACATCCTGAGTCGTCTCTCTCATTCGCCCTCGTAACCGCAAAGTCACTTTGGTTTCCGAGCTCTAGTGCCCCCTCTATTTTTTTTAATAAAAATATATTAAAATGTTTTTTGATGTATATTACATGCAAAATCATAATATGAAATTCTTTATATTATGGAATACACAAAAATGACAAAATTTGGATGTTTGTAGGACAAAATTTGCATGTTTGTAGGAAAATTTATTGAGAACATACATGCTTTTTTCATAATTTTCAAACTCTTAAATATATATTTTGATTTTTATAAAGCATAATGAGCACTGGAGCTCGCGGGTAGGAAATCTACACTCCCCCATAACTATGTTCCAATACGCAAACCCCATCAAATTTAGTTGCTCACATCAAGAAGGAATAGGCGGCATCCGTCGCACACTGGGATCGGTACACCCACAGGATGCTCGGTGATATCCGAGACACTTATGATGTACACTTGGCATCACACCGACAGATCGAGGCCGCGGCCAGCAACACGCGCGCCTGCCGCCATGGAGCCAAGGCTGGACCTGCCCATGCCGCACCATGTTGGCCACAATTTCATGAGGTCACATGACTCTGAGATGATGCGCGTCCTACCGTCTCACACCACCAACGTAGACCAGCGATGCCGTGAAGCAATCCCCATGCACATACCAGATGCCGATGACCAATGAGATTGGGACAATACTATGTCGTCGATCACCTTGACGTGATCCTCATGCGGTGCTTAACGGTAGTACTCCGTACCTTAGAGGCTTAGAGGATTCAAAGATACCAAATACTCCCTCCGTTCCACAATATAAGATGTTTTAGCATTTCTCTTTCCATCCGTATCTAGACATGTTTTAGCGTATTACCTAACATGTCTAGATACGGATGGAAAAAAAATGCTAAAACATCTTATATTTAGGAACGGAGGGAGTATGTTGTACATCTCCTCCGTGGCGTGGTGGAGGATGGCTGGGACCGGGTGACAATGTATGCTAGAGAGTATGGATCAAAGTGGAGAATAGCGCGGCGGATGTTGGTCAACTCTGCTACCATGCACTCAAGATGGGATGAAGAAGGGCAAATGATGTGTCTAAGGAAATAAAATATTGTGTGCGTGTGTGCGTCAGCAGTTACACTGATGCCATTATTTCATTTTTCCAATTTGAAATTCCAAGGTAAAAAATCATGTTGGGCTATCACAAGGATTTATGAAATGAAATTATTTCAAAAAGAATGAGATGTTAGGACATAAAATGACTTAACATACCAAACACATTCGTTGGAATTCCAGTTGAAATGACGTTTCAATTCCTTAACAGCCAGCTGTTTATGAAATCTAAATTGAATTTCATAATTTTGCCCCGAAATGATGGCCATCAAACAAGGAAAGAAAAACATCTACATGTGTCCCGCATACATGCAAAGTTATTTAGTAATTGTTTTTGCTCATATGCTACATAAAACAAACAAATGTACAAATCTATAACTAGCAAATAATCAGTAAAAAACTCAGCAAGCGGAACTGTAACGGGCGTACAAAATGTTCCGCTTGCTGAGCAGCGGGCCGATCTCGCATGGCCGGTACATAAAACAAACAAATGTACAAATCTATATATTTTTTGCGTATCAAATATATTTCTCATGTACTTAGTTACCATATATTATTACTTGTGAAAAAAACAGAATTGTTAGATGCGCCTAATTAAATCAGTATACAAGCTATCAACCATTGAAAACACTAGTCCATAATTGTGCAAGCAATCTTCTTCATTTCGACAACAACTAATATACAACCTTGTGATGATAAGCTGACATCGTGATTTGTTCATGGACGATCTACCGGAAGCAACCAGAATGGCACGCCTGATAGCTCCACGGCACCTTGGCATTCCTGCACCTTCTTTCTGTTTGTTCTAATGTTGTACACGTGTAAGCACTTGTCGAAAGGGCTCGTCCAGTAGACGGTGTTGCGACGCAACCCGAATTTGCTGGCCGAACACCATCCCGCAGGATTGTTCCCCGTGCTCGCAAGTATTGCCCGATCACCGATGTTGTTCACCCTGACACACCTTGATCCTCCAAACCCCATTTTGTAGACGGCGACATCGGCAATCTTGTTCCCATCGAGGTTCGCGAAGATGATCCAAACCATGTGAAGCTTGCCGTCCAGGTCCAGGAGAAAGGCGTCAGCATGCGCACTCTCTTCCCCATTCGGAGGGAATTTGATCCCCTTGGTCTTCACGGTGCGTAACGTCGGCTCCGGAGAGAACTCAAGCACACCGTATTTGTTCGTCAAGATTGAATAGTAAAACTTACCGGAGTGTGACACTAGATCGCAGATATGCCTCTTTACCCAATCACGTTTTCCTTGGAGTTCCACCCAACTTCCACCGAGATCATACTCATACTTCACCCACTTCGCACCAACGGAACCGACGTGGCAATACCACAACACCGTGTTCCCGTAGGGCTCCGCCATGACCACCGTGTATCCATCTGTACCGGCAGGATCGCCGGACAGCACGCAGTCGGAGCCCACGGGCAGAGCCTGCGGCAACGACGGCAGCACGATCTGGCCGCTCTCCGGATCCTGCGGATCCCACAGGAAGGTGGCGGAGGTTTCCGGATCCCAGGCGAGCACCCAGCCCCGGGCGGTGACCCAGTTCCGCTTGGTGAGCAGCAGATCAATCTCGCACGGCCGGTACGCGCCGTCGGAGACGCCGTACAGCGTCGTCGGCCGCTCGTCGCCGTACTCGAAGACGAGGCTCGGCAGCGACGTCGTCGCCATGGTTTTATTGATAGATGTTCTATCGCCGCGCGTGCTTCGCAGGTTTTACCAAACGATTACTCGATCGATGACCGGGCCGATCGATGCGGTGCTGTTGTCTTGAAATAGTCGCGGTGACGAGTCCAAGCCGGACGCCGACTCGTCCATGGGTTCGAGCCCGAGTCTGGATCGGAATCAATAAACGGATGCACTGCTTGGCCCACGCGGACCGACCGAAGCAGCTTCTCATGATCTTTTTTTCCCTTACGTGTATACATCTAAAATTAATGGAAAAAGTCTAATTTAAACCTTGAATTTATAGTAGCCGTCGTCGATGCAGAAGACATGAGCGACTATCTTGGCGCACGACGCCGGGCCCGCGCATGTCTAGAGACGGCATCTTGCGCGCACCGACCCCGATCCAGCAAAGCTAACCAGATGGTCTTGCTCCCTACGCCCTGATTGATATTGGTTCTGGCAAGTACTCATGCCAAGCTAGCTAGCTATAGTCAACGTTTGATTGGAAGAGCTCGAGCAACACCAATTTTGACGCCATTGTCGTGTCCATCTGCACTTTGATTCCACGTTGCTCCAGCAGCTACACCAGTTCAAGCACAAGAAGTACACAGGCACGTGATGAATGGACGTGGTGGACTGGGAGCTTCAAGGCTCTGGCGACCTGCTTAATGGAGGGGAGCAGCAGCTACAAATCCATGGAGTGCACGACGTAAGAGCTCAGGTTGGAGGAGATGGATGGCGCGGGGTGGAGGTCGGGCGGAGGCCGCAAAGAGGACGGTGAAGCGCTGCTCTACGGCCTACGGGGCGCTCGTCCGCGCTTCGACGCATGGGACATGGACGTCACGACGGACACGACGCCTGCGCGGGACGCGGTCGAACAGCCGACGTGATGCCTGCCCGGGGGGCGCGTGCTCCATGTCTGGTCGAGCAATAGATACCTCGTGGAGCTGCCAGGGCGCTTGTTCCAGGTGCGCCGGCTCTGGGAGGAGACGAACGCGAGGTACAGGTACAGGCCGCCGCGAGGAGGGCGCGCAACCTGCTCTGGAAATGACTGCCGCCGATCTGAGGAAGGGGATGGATCTGACACATGGGCTTGTGTTGTCAGTGAGAGCATCCCATTATCCCGGTCGGGGTCGTTGCGTTCTCGGTGTGCCAAACATGTATAGGGTCTGAATTAGACCTGGAATGATAAGTTTGGTGTGCTAACTTCAGGGATTGAGAATTGAAGGTTTGATTTAGCCAACCACTACGAATTCAAGGTTCAAATTGGACTTTTCTCAAAATTAATCATCCAAAGAGACGGTGAAAGCACCAATGTAGTTTTTTTTTTATTGTCGTTCTAGCTAAGGCCGGCCGATCAGCACCGAAGGTTGAGTTTTTTTTTTCCTTTTGGCAGGAGCCCTTAGTAAGAATGAAGAATTCTATTTCGAAGTTAAACAAAAATTTGGATGAAATGCATATTTTTTGAAAAAAATAAAAATAAATTGCATGCAGCATGCATGGAATGGATAGAGGTACCACTACGGGAAAAAGGAACTTTGCCAAGGGTTTTTTCACGGGCGCTCGGTAAAGACGGTATTTGCCGAGTATCTCAGCAAAACACGCTCGACAAAAAAATACACTCGGCAAAAAAATAGAAAAACACTCAGCAAAGAAAAAAACTCGGCAAACAAATACGCTTGGCAAAGAAATAGAAAAACACACGGCAAAGATATACGCTCGGCAAAGAATTACGCTCGGCAAAAAACTGTAACAGCCGACCTCCACCACACGAGTTTGATGGAACGTAGTACGGTCGTCCTCTTTGCCGAGTGTTGAATATAAATACACCCGGCAAAGATTTTGATTTTTTTTGCGTCGAATTTTACTGTCAATGTAGTATTTTTCCCGCAATTTTTTTTTGCTAATTTTAATTCTTTGCTGAGCCTATTACTCCAGACACTCGGCAAAGAGTGTTTTGATTTTATTTTGCGCCAAATTTTTCCGCCGTTGCAATACTTTTTTCGCTTTAATTTTTATTTTCACCAAATTAATTCTTTGCAGAGCATATTTCTCCGGACTCTTGGCAAAGTCGTATTTACACTTGGCAAAGATTTATGCTCGGCAAAGAATTTTTCTATCTTTTCCCCATTTTTTGTGAAGCAAGTACAAAAAATATGGTGCAAAATGGCACCCGTCCAATTTTCACACAAAGTAGTCCATATTTGTTGGATAATCCACAAATGTTAAGATTTTTCTCGCGTTCTACCTAATTTCACATATTTAAATGACTTTATGTCAATTTTCCGAAATTAATTACAATTTGAACTACAAGTGTGTGATAGATTGCTCTGAAATTTTTCCAAAAATCATTTTGAGGTACACAAGTAGTGATTATATAGCAGAACCGTCGATAGTTTTGAAAAATCGACCCCTTTCAACGAATAGCCATGCCGACCATTTGGACATTTTTTTCGAAAAACTCAAAGAAAATGAAGAAAACCTCAAAACAGAAATCCTTTGGCATGGAGTCCTCTTGTGTGTAATAGTTGATAGAAAACATGATAAACTTGATTTTTGACAAACTTTCCAAGAAAATCCTTTATAAAAAGGTCTATCATCTATAAACACGTATAGGTTTGAAGCCAAACGACCAAGATGTGACCATTCCCGTGGCATAGTTTGTGATAATGTGCTCATATTTGGCTCATAGGTGTATCTTGGTATGGCAAACAATGATGCAGAACTGAGTTTTTTCAAATTATTTGTATAAGTATCATTTTTTAAGTGCCAAAAATGACTTTTTTGTGAAGCAAGTATAAAAAATATGGTGCAAAATGACACCCATCCAATTTTCACACAAAATAGTCCATATTTTATGAATAATCCAAAAATATTAATAATTTTCTTGATTTCTACCTAATTTCGCATATTTAATGACTTTATAAATTCAACCCGCAATACACCATATGTAAGTTTTTATATAGAACTTAGATTCAGATAGCATATATATAGATATGAACTTAGATAAGTTTCAAACATGCCAACCTCAAACATTTCGAGATCTTGATGTAGTAGTGACCAGAATTTTGGGGACATCTAGACCTGGGTTTAGATACTTAGCGAGCGAAGATGTGGATGTAGTGTAGAATAATTTCAGATATTCTTAAAG
This sequence comes from Puccinellia tenuiflora, assembly GCA_012064385.1. Taxonomy (NCBI): domain Eukaryota; kingdom Viridiplantae; phylum Streptophyta; class Magnoliopsida; order Poales; family Poaceae; genus Puccinellia; species Puccinellia tenuiflora. The sequence goes on along the minus strand of QRDG01000281.1, from coordinate 685,082 downwards.
CACCAAATGGGGGTTCGTAAAAGGATGAACAAATAGATTCAAACCCACTTGCAAGTTCGAATTTTTGAAACATATAATCCATAAATAGGTATCACAAGTCAACCAGTAAGATTGTTAATGTCGCACTATAATTGCATAATGCGATTTTTTATTTCATGAGCAACTATTTGTAACAACAGAAAGATACTTGAGTGCAAGATTTTGTCACGATAAGGGAGGGCCGTTTTGAATCCCGAGCTCACATGATTCTGTCGAACTTTTTTTTAATAGTGCAAACAATTCTGATTTTTTTGGTGATGACCATATACAAGTTTTTTTTATTACATACGTGCTAAATTTTCGTAATGAAATGATACTTTTTATACTTTGTGAAAATAATGCTTTGAAAATATATTTTTAAATACCATTTTGTCCACTCATTTGTCTTTTTTTAATAGAGCAGCACAAATTATTTCATCACGACATTTAGCACTGATGTAGAAAATTTGTATATGTTTATAATTTTCTACTATATTTCAATTTTTTTTAGCTAGGAACATGTGAGCTCGGGATCCAAATTGAATTTCTGTCATGATAGACTGTATGGCCAATGTGATCTTTCATAATAAAGAGATTGACGGAACTGCTATGAAACGACTTATTAGCAGATTAATATTTATTGATTTTTGTGAATGGCAAAAGCCTACAATGATCTGATATTTTCATGGATGGTGTATGGGAACCAACCAAAACGGCAATCTCGATAACTCCGCGACACCTTCAAACTCGTGCACTTCCTCCGTGTTTGTTTCGATGTCATACACGTGCCAGCTCTTACCTTTTCGACTCATCCAGTAGACGCTATTAGGCGCCAACCCGAACTTGCTGGCCGAGCACCATCCAACAAAACCGGAAGTTGAGGATGCGAGAATAGTTCGATCACCGATGCTGTCCACCCTGATGCATCTTGACCCCGCAAACCCTATGTTGTGTACGGCGATGTCGGCGACTGTCTGCATACCGAGGTCCGCGAAGGAGATCAACACCGTGTGAAGCTCACCATCGAGGTCCAAGAGAAAGGATGACACATGCACACACTTTTTCCCACTGCGAGGGTAGGTGAGCTTGATCCCTTTGGTTTTCACGGTGCTGAAGACCGGCTCCGGTGAGAACTCGAGCACACCGCACTTGTCCTTCCCGATTGGATAGAAGAACTTGCCATGGTAGGGCGCTAGGCGAGATATGTGTGTCTTGATCCACTCGCGGTATTCGTCGAGTACAGCCCAGCTGCCCCCAAGATCGTATTCGTGCTTGACCCACTCGGGCGCAGCCGAACCGGTGTGACAGTACCACAACACCGTGTTCGCATACGGCGGCTCGGCGATGACCACCATGCAACCTTCGGGGGTGGTCGGATCGCCGGACAACACGCAGCCGGAGCCAGCAGGTGGTTGTTGCGGCAACGGCGGCAGCGTGTCCTCCGGATCTTGCGGGTCCTAGAGGAAGGTGGCGGAGGTTTCCGAGTCCCAGGCGAGTATTTTTTTTTCCAAAAGTGGCCCTTGGGCCGAACTAACGACACATGTGGCCTCTTTCTAGAACTAATTTCAAACCTGGCCTCTAGGCTCGGCGCCAAATGGGCCGGCGCCGACGTTGGGCTGCTCGGCGCCAGGATGGGCTATTGCCAAAACTGGGTTGGCGCCGTTTGGGCCGGCGCCGAACCCTTCGGCCCATCTGGTGGAAAAATTGTTTGGCGTCGAGCAGCCCAACTTCGGCGCCAGACCATTTGGCGCCGAGCCCAGAGGCCAGATTTGGAATTAATTTTACAAAGAGGCCACAAGTGTTGTTAGTTCAGCCCTATTACTCTATATGACTATTGTGCTTCCACTTTTGGGGTGTTGGATACGTATACCATGTCTGTTAATTGTCCGTTAACTTTATATCGACTAGTAGGACACTGGGATGTAATTTGTTGAATCACATGCTGCTCTGGCATGTAGACCATGCAAGTTAAACTTTTTTGTGGAGCAAGTCCCTGCCATGTTGATCGGTTTGGACTAATATCCACCGCACCCCCCCCCCCCCCCCCTCCCACACACACCCACCCACCCAATTCTCTTGTAGTTAACTATATCTACACCGAATCTGCCACTTAGCATATAAATGAAGGTTTCTTCAGAAAAATCTCAATATAGGTGGTTCAAAGGAAAAGTGAAAGAATAACATGAGATTTTTTTTTCTTAGGTGGCACTATTCATATGTTTGGTTCAAAAAATAGAGCAAAGAGAAATACATGAAATTTTCTTTTGATACCAGTTTCAAAAGAAAAAACGGGGGAATTTTACAAAGACCTCTTTTACAAATTCTTTGACGGTATAATAACATATTTAATTATAATTTATATTTGTTTTCATTTTGATGTGACCATGTTTATTAGGGTTTATGTTTTTTTCCTATTAATGTAAACCAAACACTGACATAATTTCTGTGTTTTACAATCCTATGTCCCATCATATCCCTGTGTTTCTTTTTTTTCTATTCATGCATTTTTAGAATCCTATGAATCAAGCACCCGTCCCACTGTCTGCCGCTGCCTGTCCCTCTAGGTCTTGTTACTCCCTTCTGTGGTGCTTGCTCTTTCCGCTCCCTCGTCGACCCAATCTAGTCTGACTGACACCACCGCCGGAGGTACCGCTTCGACCGACGCCACCCTTCCTTGCACGGACTACATCCACGTAGGATCGGACCTTATGTTCAAAAAAAAAAACCGTAGGATCGGACCCGACGCTGCAGCTCGCCTCCGACCTCCTCTCCCCCGGCTCTAAAGCCACCGTGTAGCTCGCCTTCGACTTTCCTCTATGACGAACCAATGTGATGTTTTTCCCATATGGAGTGTTCTCTCTTATGCATGTGTGTGTCTGAAATATCCAGTTCTTCCATTTGTTATGGTTATGTACGTATTGAAAAATATACAATAGCTTCCATGTTTCTCTGTGTATAATGATTGTTCAATTTCACTTTGATTTACATGTCGTAATTTTTTGTTCGGTAAGTGCATGTTTCTTCCAGAGAATGCCCTCCAACACAGTGGTTGTGGATCAACACATCGAGTAATATTTCTTCGAAAAAAGATATTGAGTACATTTTTTAGTGTCTTTTTGGGTGGGTCCAACCTTTCAGATCCGACGTGACAGGCGCAACCGTTGGCACCATCCCGCTGGTCTGCACCCCCACCATCAACAACATCGCCGTCTCTAAGACGCTCATTGATGGGGGCGCTGGCCTCAACGTCATCTCCGTCGAGACATTCGAGAAGCTGCAGGTGCCCTACGAGCGGCTCATGCCTACCAGGCCCTTCTCGGGAGTGACAGATGGTCTTACCACCCCTTTGGGGCAGGTGAGGCTCGCCGTCACTTTCGGCACCCAGGCCAACTACCGCACCGAGATGAACGACTTCGACGTCGCGCACATCGGCCTGCCCTACAACGCCATACTCGGCTACCCCGCCCTCGCCAAATTCATGGCGGTGACCCACCACGCCTACAACCTCGTCAAGCTCCCTGGCTCGGGTGGCACCATTGTCATCCGCGGCGTGGTCTCGGACGCCATGTACGCTGCGCAAGCGGCCTACAAGGCTGCCGCGGTGGCGTCACCTGCTGACGAGGACGAGGAACCCCTCCCGAGCCCCCCCGCGAAGAAGAAGCAGCTGTTCTCCCAGGAGAAGGCCGCGACAAAGCAAGTGTCTCTGGAGGCAAGCGGCTCGGGGGCTTGCGTCACCATCGGCGCCAACCTGCCTCCCAAATAGGAAAGCGCGCTCATCGCCTTCCTCAGGGCAAAACTCTGACATGTTCGCCTGGACACCGTCAGATGTGTCCAGAGAAGCAAGACTTCATCATCAAAAGGGGAAAACCTCTGGCCACGCCAGTGTAACGAACCTCTATTTCAGGTCATTCTGAACCTTTGCGCATCGCGCCAAGCATATTTTGTTACTTCGGCAAGCTCTACCGTTGTTTACTTTCCTCTCTCGCTCGTATGATCCCTCATGCGTATCTCGCGAGCGGGGGCTAGCATGGTGCCATGCCACGGGAGCATCCCGGCAGCGCCTAAAACCCAAGGGATCCGAGCTCTGAACTTGCGGGTCAGCTCTCATGCATGTCAACTCCCAAGGAGCTCTGAACTCATGGGTCAGCTCCCGCGCACGTCAACTCACCAAGGATCACCAAAACCTTGGTGCCTGTTTCTCCTCGCGAGACACACATGAAGGAACCTACGAGCACCATAAGATTCTTTAGCTATCTATTGCTTGTGGGTATGCCTATCTCTCCAAGTGCAGGAAAACAGGCTCTCCAAGCCTCAGGCAACGACAAAGCGAAAACATCTCTCCAGGGAACCAACACCCTCTCCAAGGCAGAATGCCTCGCTAAGCTAAGTACAAAGATTTGGTCGAAATTTCCTCTTGCTGGTTTTTGCCCCTCGAGTCTCTTTTCTCTCTCCCACGCCTCATGGGCTGCTTGCACGTCAAAGGGGATCCCCAAGCATCGCGCTTCGCGGAGCTCTTACTTCCTGAGGCCTCACGCACCCCCCGGACTTGTGGAGCACTGACTCGCACATACCAAAGCGGCGGTGGTGTAGCGCTAAGAGAGGGACCTAAGACGTAGAGCGAAAAAGACATGAGGAGGAAAGACAAAGGCTTCCCGAGGGACATTCACAAGCGCACTCCAATATAACTTAACAAGTTTCTTACAAAGTTTACAATCAAAATGACTAAGATAAATGTGGCTCATGCACGACCAGCTACAGGAAGGAGTTCAGGCCGTCGCGCCTCCTGAGGTCCCCGCTCCATCCGCGGCAGCTCCCGCTTCCAGGGCGCCTTCCTCGCCGCCGCCTTCGTCTTCATCGACCAAGACTTGGTCGTACTTCTTGGCGAGCACCTCAGCGGCCTCCCCCGCCTTGCTGCGAATCTCGACCGGCTCCATCACGGCCTCGAGGTTGAACGAGGGCCAGAGCTTCAGAAGGTTGCTGAAGACGCGGCTGGTGGCAAGGACGAGGAGATCGCGGCTCTCCGCCACAACGCGCTCGTCGAAGCGCTTCGCGACCTTTTCAATCTCCCGAGGAATTGCTCGAAGAAATACGAATATGAAGTTTCGTCGTCGGTCGCGCGGAGAAGGAGGGGACGTCGATCCTCAGGTCTCTCCCGACCGCGTGCATGCGGCTCACCAAGCTCTGGAGAATGCTTTGGCACTGGCGCGTCATGAACCGGTCAACCTGGCGCTGGTCCCGTGCTCGCTCCGCCAGAGCCGCGGCCGGCCCCACCTACTGCCGGAGCTCGTCCAGGTCCCTCTCCAAGGCAAAGGCGTTTCCCTCAGCGCGCGCCTGGGCCTCCCGAGAGACCTCGAGGCAAGAGGTCAACCGCTTCTCCTCCTGCTCAAGCTCCTTGATGCGCTTCTCGAGCTCCTTGCGCTTGGTCTTGAGGCGGTCCTCGTGCTTCGCGACCTTCTCGTCATACTCTTTGGAGAGGCTTTCGCGGACGAGTTTGACCTTGAGGTCAGCCTCTTCTTGGAGCCTCTTCTGCTCCGCCGCGAGGTTGGCCTCGTCGGCGGCCACCCGACCCTCACGCTCCTCCAGCTGCCCCTCGCGGGTGGCCTGGTCCTTCTCGAGCAGCTGGACCTGCTCCTCGCGCCTGAGCAGCTCTTTCTCCCGGAGGGAGAGCTCCTCCTCGCGCCGCTCCAGCTCCGCCTCGCGGAGCGCTAGCTGCCCCTCGCGGGCATCTTGCAGCTCGCGGAGCTCTTTCAGGCTGGCCTTGGCGGCCTCGGAGTCGGCAGCAAACTTCTGTTTCGCGGCCGCTAACTCGTCGTGCTTGGAGGCGGTCTCCGCCTCGAGCGCCTCCCTGGCGGTGCTGAGCTCGTCCATCACCTCCTGCGCCTCCCGCTTGACGCTGTCGCGGGTCTCTTTGGCGAAGCGGATCGCTTCCTCGCGAGCCGCCTTTGCCGCCGCGTCCTGCCGGCGGCACATCTCCACCCTCTCATGGAGAAGAATCCAGGCTTCGCCGAGCCTTGCCCTTTCCTCCGCCAGGGCGTCTTCTTCCTTGGCGAGCTGCTCCTCCAGCCCGTCGAGCGCTCGCCGCGCCCGGTTGAGGACGATCCGGCGATGGGCTGCTTGACGCTGCGGCGCGTGCAGCGCCAAGGAGACTCCCGCGCTGCCGCTGGGTGCAGAGTCTTCGATCCTCGTCGAGGCGCCCGGGTCCTGCCTCGGACCCACGACCGCCTCTGGTGCGATCCGGGGGCTTGTGGGGGCGCCTTCTTCGGCGCTCGCCTCGGTTGCCCTCTGGGGGCTGGGCGCCCTCTCGCGCTCAGCTTCAGCGCCAGTAGGCTCCGGCGTCGCCACCACCTCCTGCTCCACAGGGGCACCTCCGGCCCCCTCTGCAACGATTGCGTCCGCCGCGGCCTCGGGCGCGTCAGCCCTTCTCGAGGAGGCCTCCTCCTCTGGAGGCGGCTCCACAACGATGTCCTCATCCACGTTTCCTCCTCCGTCTCCTGCTGGACTGGAGGAGTCACCGCCCTGGTTGGCGACGGTGCCGCCTCTACGGTCCCCTCCTCCACGCGGTGTTCCGCTGCAGGAGAAGTCGCCGCCCGGGTTGGCGACAACATGACCTCCTCGGCCACCACCGCCTCCATGCGGTGCTCAATCGCGGGAGGAACAACTGCTTGCTGCGGCTCGCCGGCCGCAGTGTCTCCGCAGCGACGCTGGTGGTCTCTCCAGCTTTGCCGAGCCGCCGCCTCTTTGGCTCCGCAGGCTCCCTGAAGGGAAGCCAAGTTGGAGATCCATCAAGGAGTTTTTTCTCAGAAAGTGTCGAGGGAAAAAGAAAGATAAAAAACTTACTCGCCGGCCATCACCCACACCCTCTTCTTCGCCTTGGGTGGCTGGGCGTGGCTTGCTCCGGTCTCCTCCCGAGCAGCTCCTGTCTCCACGCGAGGGGTGTCCCTCGCGGCTGCGGCCCTCCTGTCGTGGACGGCCTTGGAGCGGGGTTCGCAGCGCCCACTCCCGCCGCCGCTCGTCTCCCCCTCCCCTTCGGCGCGCTGGGAGCGGACGACGCGGAAGGCGTCCTCTTCGTCGCCGGAGGAGAGCACCTGGAGGTCCACCTCGGCGTGGGCGCCCTAGAGGAGCCGGTACCCTCGACAACGGGGTCAGCGCCCCTCGAAGCCTCGTCCTCGCCAAGGGGGTCCTCGCTTCTCGAGGCCTCCTCCTCGGCGGACTCAGCCTCCTCAGCCTCCGGAGCCTCGTCCAAGTACTCCGGCTCCGCCGCCCACGGGTTAGTGCGAGGCCCGCTGTGCCCCGCGGGCACAATCCCCCACTCGTCGAACGTGGGCATGCGCGCGCGCTGCTCCTCGATGCTCTCCTCGGCGAAGACAATGAGCGGCTTGGCCGCCTCCTTCTTGGCGGACGGGATCTCCGGCGACGTGAAGAGAACGCCCATGATCTGGCGTAGCACCTCAGGCGCGAAGCCGTCCCTACTTAGCCGCATCGCGTCCGTCTTGCCGTCGTACCACCACACCGGCTCGGCGTGCTGTTGGAGGGGAGCGATGCGGCGCCTGGTGAAGTCCTTTGCCACCATCTGGCCGGTGACCCCTGCCTCGCGGACGTGCCGAATATACTCGTACACCGCGTCAAGCCTCGAGCCCCTGAAGTCCGCGCTCGCCCAGCGCGCCCACTTCCTCGGCGGCCCCTCGGGCACCTCCAGGAGAGGGTGTGTGGCCTTAGCGTCGACGAAGAGCCACTTCTCGCGGAACTTGTCCACCTTCTTCGTCACCTTGGTGATGGCGTCCTCACCGCACCAGGCGATGGGGATGTAGTTATTGCTCCTGGCGTCGGCGATGCGGAAGGAGACGCACCCAAGCCGCTCGCCCTTGGCGGAGTTCCGAAGAGAATAGAAGCTGCGGAAGAGCGCCACCGAGGGACGGATGCCGAGGTAGGCCTCGCAGAAGTGGGCGAAGATGGCGAGGATGAGGATGGAGTTGGGATGAAGATGGAGCAGTTGGATCTGGTACACCTCCAAGATCGCCAGGAGGAAGTCGGAGAATGGTGGCACCAGGCCGGCGTAGAGAGTGTGGAGGAAGATGGGGTAGAATGTCTCGGTGAGCCTGCTGCCAGCCGGCCTCATTTCGGTGGCGCCGTGCTCGTTGGTTTTCGCCGCCGCCAGGTGGCGCACCGTCGCTATCGTCGCCGCGGTGACACGCGTCCGCGGCAGTGCTCCCTCGAGGGCAGCGGCGCGCGCCATCGCCGCAGACGTGCTCGCCTGCGCTGTGGCCTTGCCCTTCAAGTCGGTGGCTGCTTTCTTGGGCGCCATCGGTCGACCGGAGAAGAAGAAGAGTACTCTGGAGTTGGAGCGCTCTGGAGAGATTGGAGGCGTGGGGAGAAGTGTGCGGAGGAGTTATGGGAGAAGTAACGGGCGCCGCCTGCGCGCCCAGGCTTTATTGACCAGCACCCGAGTCGTGGCGGGCCCCGCCACGTCGCCCGTTGGAGCCGAGGAGGTCGTGGCCGCGGGCGCAACCGCTGCGTGCCACGTGTCGCGGCCCTGTCAGGCATCTTTGGCCCCTCGACGCTTCGCCTTCGTCATGGGCCTCGGCGTGCCCGTCGCGGGCCCGGGGGCTACTGTCGGCACAGTGGAAACCAGGGTACCACGGGCCGGCCTGCCAGGGCCCACAAGATTCTTTGGATGATTTTCACTAAGGACCAGGCTCTCCAAGCCTGGCGAGCTTCGCGAGGATGTCTCCCCTCGCGAAGGGTTTTCTCCTCGCCAAGGGTTCTCTCCCTTGGCGAGGGATCGCCCCTCGACAAGGCGTCTCCGACGCCGCCCGCAATTCTGCTAAGGACCAAGCTGAAGGGCTTGGCGAGGCTTTTCGCCTCGCGAAGCGCCTTCCTCGTGAAGCCATCTCTGCCCCCGCGGCAGAGCGCACATGGGCTCTGCGCCATGTGCAGAGTGACGCGCGTGCCTACGCGCGATGACGACGACGCCGCAGTTGCCGTTTCCATGTATAAAGCAGTCAACAAAGCGGAGCCAAGCAAAGCGGACAACGAGTATTGCCTCTTTGGTGACAAGGGAACAGTCTGCAGCTACGCTCCAAGAACGACGTCACCGTGGGTCACCTCCCACCTCGGCAAGCGCCAGCCCACTGTCCAGCTGGTCGGTGCCCCTTTTCAGCTTTGGTGACGCCGTTCCCCTGCCGTGGACCGCGTCCACGAGCTTTACCTTTATGGTGGACTTCACCTTTACGGTGCACCGCGCCTCCTCCTTCGTCGCCATGTGGTAACCCTTCCCGCCCAAATGTTTGGGCAGAAGAGGTCCAGGACGCCTATAAAAGGAGGAGGAGCACGCCCAAGCAAAGGGTTCGACTCTTGGTTAAGGTCCGGTTTTGGAGTCTAGGAGCCTACCCAAAAACCCTAGATCTGAAGACCAGCAAGTAGCCATTGTTAGCCACCTCGAGCTCGACAAGCTCTCCTTGTACTGTAAACTCTCCAAGCAGTGCAATACACCAAAGCAGGACGTAGGGGTTTTACCTCCACAAGAGGGCCCTGAACCTGGGTAAGACCTTGTGTCAATCTCTGCAGTGTCGTCCGCAGCGAGCCTGACGAGCACCGTCGCCGGAGCACGTTGTGGATTGTTTGACTCCGTGTTCAGCCCCTTACACGATACCTTGGAGACACCCCCAGTTCCTGGGACAGTTCTCCGACATTGGCGCGCCAGGTAGGGGGCTGAGGCGCGTCTTCATCCTCGACACAGCCATGGCCGGTTCTCGTGCCGAACGTCTCGCTCGCCGGACGGCTAGCGCCGCCACCGCTCCCGCAGGCCGCCCGCGCGGCCGCCCGCGTGGGAGCTCTGCTCCGGAGCGCCGTGTCGACCCCGAGCCCCGCGTCGAGCACCCGGACGACGACGACCTCGACCACGCTGAGGACGACCTCGGCGAAGAGGAGGCCTCCTCCCTGCCCCCGTCGCGGGACCGTGCTGCCTCCTCGCTGGGCCGCCCTGCGCCCAGCCCGGCGACTGCGCTTCTCATGGCGCAGGAGCTGCTGCAGTACCGCCCCACGCCGGCGGCTCAGGAGGCCTGGCTCAACCGCGTTGCCGAGCTCATCGGCGCCGCTCGCGCCGCGGCACCCGCGCCGTCTCGTTCCTTGGTTCCTTCTGCACTTGTGGGGGACGTGGCGCACGGCGCACCTCCCGCGCCTCCTCATCAGCCCGCGCCCGCTCCAGCTCCACCGGTTGCACCGCAACCTGCTCCAGCGGGGGCTCCTCCTCGCGACGGCCGCGCTGCATCGCACGCGTCGTCGCCGCATGACTGCCAGATCGTGCAGCGAGCCCCTGAGGATGCACGCGTGAGCATCGAGCGCGGACAGGAACGCCGCAACCGCGCCGTCCAGGACGTCGCCACCGCCGGGCGCCACCTCCGTGCCACCCTCGCCAACGGCACGGTCACCTACGGCATGACGGCCGCGTTCACTCGCAGCCTTCGTCGCGTCGTCTGGCCGGTCAAGTTCAGGCCGGACCTCCCTCCGCGCTACGACGGCAAGAACAACCCCCTGGAGTTCTTGCAAGCTCTACTCTCTGGCCATCCAGGCCGCCGGGGGCGACGACAAGGTCATGGCGAACTGGTTCCCCATGGCCCTCAAGGACTCCGCGTCCTCATGGCTCACCAACCTCCCCGCCGAGTCCATCAACACCTGGGAGGAGCTCTGCCGGTGCTTCGTCGCCAACTTCAAGGGCACGTACGAGCGCGGCCTCACCTACAACGACCTCCGCGCCGTGCGTCAGAAGCCCGGCGAGACCCTCCGCAAGTACATCCAGCGCTTCAGCCAAGTGCGCAACAAGATCCCCAACGCCACCGACGCGCAGGTCATTTCGGCCTTCCAGGCTGGGGTCACAGACGTGCGGATGCTCGAGAAGCTCGGCATCCACGACAACATCACCACCGTCGTCAAGCTTTTCGACTTGGCGGACAAGTGCGCCAAGGCTGAAGAGGGCCGCTTGTTCGTCAAGAACGAGCCAGGGGACCCCACCGAGGGGTCCAAGAAGAAGAAATCCTCTGAGAAACGCAAGACTACTGCGGTCCTCGCGGCAGAGCCTGACGCCAAGCAGCCTCGCCAAGCTGCCACTCCAGCCGCAGGACCTGAGAAGAAGGATGATCGTCCCTTCTGCATCTACCACAACAGGCACTCTCACACCACCGAGGACTGCTTCGACATCAAGAGGCTTCGCGAGGCTCGCGAGGCTCGCGAGGCAAACGGAGGCCAGCGGAGGCCGCGGCGGCCGCGGGGGGCGACGCTGGAACAACAACTACAACGACAACTACCAGCAGAACCCTCAGGCCAACGCTGCCCAGCCCGCGAACGACAACCTGCCTGCCGAGGCTGACGAGGGCTACCAGGTGCCTCGTGGAGCCGCTTGCATCCTCGGCGGGGCTCAGGCCCCTCGCTCCAACCGCCACTTCAAGCAACTCGCTCGCGAGGTCGCAGCAGCCCTCCCTGGAGTCGAGGCCTCCAGGCCCCTCAAGTGGTCCCAGTGCCCCATTACATTCGACTCCGGCGACCACCCCAAGTCTACTTCAACCGTTGGCACCATCCCGCTGGTCTGCACCCCCACCATCAACAACATCGCCGTCTCTAAGACGCTCATTGATGGGGGCTGCTGGCCTCAACGTCATCTCCGTCGAGACATTCGAGAAGCTGCAGGTGCCCTACGAGCGGCTCATGCCTACCAGGCCCTTCTCGGGAGTGACAGAGGGTCTTACCACCCCTTTGGGGCAGGTGAGGCTCGCCGTCACTTTCGGCACCCAGGCCAACTACCGCACCGAGCTGAACGACTTCGACGTCGCGCACATCGGCCTGCCCTACAACGCCATACTCGGCTACCCCGCCCTCGCCAAATTCATGGCGGTGACCCACCACGCCTACAACCTCGTCAAGCTCCCTGGCTCGGGTGGCACCATTGTCATCCGTGGTGTGGTCTCGGACGCCCTGTACGCTGCGCAAGCGGCCTACAAGGCTGCCGCGGTGGCGTCACCCGCTGACGAGGACGAGGAACCCCTCCCGAGGCCCCCCGCGAAGAAGAAGCAGCTGTTCTCCCAGGAGAAGGCCGCGACAAAGCAAGTGTCTCTGGAGGCAAGCGGCTCGGGGGCTTGCATCACCATCGGCGCCAACCTGCCTCCCAAATAGGAAAGCGCGCTCGTCGCCTTCCTCAGGGCAAACTCTGACATGTTCGCCTGGACACCGTCAGATGTGTCCAGAGAAGCAAGACTTCATCATCAAAAGGGGAAAACCTCTGGCCACGCCAGTGTAATGAACCTCTATTTCAGGTCATTCTGAACCTTTGCGCATCGCGCCAAGCATATTTTGTTACTTCGGCAAGCTCTACCGTTGTTTGCTTTTCTCTCTCGCTCGTATGATCCCTCATGCGTATCTCGCGAGCGGGGGCTAGCATGGTGCCATGCCATGGGAGCATCCCGGCAGCGCCTAAAACCCAAGGGATCCGAGCTCTGAACTTGCGGGTTAGCTCTCATGCATGTCAACTCCCAAGGAGCTCTGAACTCATGGGTCAGCTCCCGCGCACGTCAACTCACCAAGGATCACCAAAACCTTGGTGCCTGTTTCTCCTCGCGAGACACACATGAAGGAACCTACGAGCACCATAAGATTCTTTAGCTATCTATTGCTTGTGGGTATGCCTATCTCTCCAAGTGCAGGAAAACAGGCTCTCCAAGCCTCAGGCAACGTCAAAGCAAAAACATCTCGCCAGGGAACCAACACCCTCTCCAAGGCAGAATGCCTCGCTAAGCTAAGTACAAAGATTTGGTCGAAATTTCCTCTTGCTGGTTTTTGCCCCTCGAGTCTCTTTTCTCTCTCCCACGCCTCATGGGCTGCTTGCACGTCAAAGGGGAGCCCCAAGCATCGCGCTTTGCGGAGCTCTTACTTCTTGAGGCCTCACGCACCCCCCGGACTTGTGGAGCACTGACTCGCACATACCGAAGCGGCGGTGGTGTAGCGCTAAGAGAGGGACCTAAGACGTAGAGCGAAAAAGACATGAGGAGAAAAGACAAAGGCTTCCCGAGGGACATTCACAAGCACACTCCAATATAACTTAACAAGTTTCTTACAAAGTTTACAATCAAAATGACTAAGATAAATGTGCCTCATGCACGACCAGCTACAGGAAGGAGTTCAGGCCGTCGCGCCTCCTGAGGTCCCCGCTCCATCCGCGGCAGCTCCCGCTTCCAGGGCGCCTTCCTCGCCGCCGCCTTCGTCTTCATCGACCAAGACTTGGTCGTACTTCTTGGCGAGCACCTCAGCGGCCTCCCCCGCCTTGCTGCGAATCTCGACCGGCTCCATCATGGCCTCGAGGTTGAACGAGGGCCAGAGCTTCAGAAGGTTGCTGAAGACGCGGCTGGTGGCAAGGACGAGGAGATCGCGGCTCTCCGCCACAATGCGCTCGTCGAAGTGCTTCGCGACCTTTTCAATCTCCCCGAGGAATTGCTCGAAGAAATACGAATATGAAGTTTCGTCGTCGGTCGCCGCGGAGAAGGAGGGGACGTCGATCCTCAGGTCTCTCCCGACCGCGTGCATGCGGCTCACCAAGCTCTGGAGAATGCTTTGGCGCTGGCGCGTCATGAACCGGTCAACCTGGCGCTGGTCTCGTGCCTGCTCCGCGCGGGCCGCGGCCGGCCCCACCTGCTGCCAGAGCTCGTCCAGGTCCCTCTCCAAGGCAAAGGCGTTTCCCTCAGCGCGCGCCTGGGCCTCCCGAGAGACCTCGAGGCAAGAGGTCAACCGCTTCTCCTCCTGCTCAAGCTCCTTGATGCGCTTCTCGAGCTCCTTGCGCTTGGTCTTGAGGCGATCCTCGTGCTTCGCGACCTTCTCGTCGTACTCCTTGGAGAGGCTTTCGCGGATGAGTTTGACCTTGAGGTCAGCCTCTTCGTGGAGCCTCTTCTGCTCCGCCGCGAGGTTGGCCTCGTCGGCGGCCACCCGACCCTCACGCTCCTCCAGCTGCCCCTCGCGGGTGGCCTGGTCCTTCTCGAGCAGCTGGACCTGCTCCTCGCGCCTGAGCAGCTCTTTCTCCCGGAGGGAGAACTCCTCCTCGCGCCGCTCCAGCTCCACCTCGCGCCGCTCCAGCTCAACCTCGCGGAGCGCTAGCTGCCCCTCGCGGGCATCTTGCAGCTCGCGGAGCTCTTTCAGGCTGGCCTTGGCGGCCTCGGAGTCGGCAGCAAACTTCTGTTTCGCGGCCGCTAACTCGTCGTGCTTGGAGGCGGTCTCCGCCTCGAGCGCCTCCCTGGCGGCGCCGAGCTCGTCCATCACCTCCTGCGCCTCCCGCTTGACGCTGTCGCGGGTCTCTTTGGCGAAGCGGATCGCTTCCTCGCGAGCCGCCTTTGCCGCCGCGTCCTGCCGGCGGCACATCTCCACCCTCTCGTGGAGAAGAATCCAGGCTTCACCGAGCCTTGCCCTTTCCTCCGCCAGGGTGTCTTCTTTCTTGGCGAGCTGCTCCTCCAGCCCGTCGAGCGCTCGCCGCGCCCGGTTGAGGACGATCCGGCGATGGGCTGCTTGACGCTGCGGCGCGTGCAGCGCCAAGGAGACTCCCGCGCTGCCGCTGGGTGCAGAGTCTTCGATCCTCGTCGAGGCGCCCGGGTCCTGCCTCGGACCCACGACCGCCTCTGGTGCGATCCGGGGGCTTGTGGGGGCGCCTTCTTCGGCGCTCGCCTCGGTTGCCCTCTGGGGGCTGGGCGCCCTCTCGCGCTCAGCTTCAGCGCCAGTGGGCTCCGGCGTCGCCACCGCCTCCTGCTCCACAGGGGCGCCTCCGGCCCCCTCTGCAACGACCGCGTCCGCCGCGGCCTCGGGCGCGTCAGCCCTTCTCGAGGAGGCCTCCTCCTCTGGAGGCGGCTCCACAACGATGTCCTCATCCACGGTTTCCTCCTCCGTCTCCTGCTGGACTGGAGGAGTCGCCGCCCTGGTTGGCGACGGTGCCGCCTCTACGGTCCCCTCCTCCACGCGGTGTTCCGCTGCAGGAGAAGTCGCCGCCCGGGTTGGCGACAGCATGGCCTCCTCGGCCACCACCGCCTCCGCGCGGTGCTCAACCGCGGGAGGAACAACTGCTTGCTGCGGCTCGCCGGCCGCAGGCGTCTCCGCAGCGACGCTGGTGGTCTCTCCAGCTTTGCCGAGCCGCCGCCTCTTTGGCTCCGCAGGCTGCCTGAAAGGAAGCCAAGTTGGAGATCCATCAAGGAGTTTTTCTCAGAAAGTGTCGAGGGAAAAAGAAAGATCAAAGACTTACTCGCCGGCCATCACCCACACCCTCTTCTTCGCCTTGGGTGGCTGGGCGTGGCTTGCTCCGGTCTCCTCCCGAGCAGCTCCTGTCTCCACGCGAGGGGTGTTCCTCGCGGCTGCGGCCCTCCTGTCGTGGACGGCCTTGGAGCGGGGTTCGCAGCGCCCACTCCCGCCGCCGCTCGTCTCCCCCTCCCCTTCGGCGCGCTGGGAGCGGACGACGCGGAAGGCGTCCTCTTCGTCGCCGGAGGACAGCACCTGGAGGTCCACCTCGGCGTGGGCGCTCCTGGAGGAGCCGATACCCTCGCCAACGGGGTCAGCGCCCCTCGAAGCCTCGTCCTCGCCAAGGGGGTCCTCGCTTCTCGAGGCCTCCTCCTCGGCGGACTCAGCCTCCTCAGCCTCCGGAGCCTCGTCCAAGTACTCCGGATCCGCCGCCCACGGGTTAGTGCGAGGCCCGCTGTGCCCCGCGGGCACAATCCCCCACTCGTCGAACGTGGGCATGCGCGCGCGCTGCTCCTCGATGCTCTCCTCGGCGAAGACAATGAGCGGCTTGGCCGCCTCCTTCTTGGCGGACGGGATCTCCGGCGACGTGAAGAGAACGCCCATGATCTGGCGTAGCACCTCAGGCACGAAGCCGTCCCTACTTAGCCGCATCGCGTCCGTCTTGCCGTCGTACCGCCACACCGGCTCGGCGTGCTGTTGGAGGGGAGCGATGCGGCGCCTGGTGAAGTCATTTGCCACCATCTGGCCGGTGACCCCTGCCTCGCGGACGTGCCGAATATACCCGTACACTGCGTCAAGCCTCGAGCCCCTGAAGTCCGCGCTCGCCCAGCGCGCCCACTTCCTCGGCGGCCCCTCGGGCACCTCCAGGAGAGGGTGTGTGGCCGTAGCGTCGACGAAGAGCCACTTCTCGCGGAACTTGTCCACCTTCTTCGTCACCTTGGTGATGGCGTCCTCACCGCACCAGGCGATGGGGATGTAGTTATCGCTCCTGGCGTCGGCGATGCGGAAGGAGACGCACCCAAGCCGCTCGCCCTTGGCGGAGTTCCGAAGAGAATAGAAGCTGCGGAAGAGCGCCACCGAAGGACGGATGCCGAGGTAGGCCTCGCAGAAGTGGGCGAAGATGGCGAGGATGAGGATGGAGTTGGGATGAAGATGGAGCAGTTGGATCTGGTACACCTCCAAGATCGCCAGGAGGAAGTCGGAGAATGGTGGCACCAGGCCGGCGTAGAGAGTGTGGAGGAAGATGGGGTAGAACGTCTCGGTGAGCCTGCTGCCAGCCGGCCTCATTTCGGTGGCGCCGTGCTCGTTGGTTTTCGCCGCCGCCAGGTGGCGCACCGTCGCTATCGTCGCCGCGGTGACACGCGTCCGCGGCAGTGCTCCCTCGAGGGCAGCGGCGCGCGCCATCGCCGCAGACGTGCTCGCCTGCGCTGTGGCCTTGCCCTTCAAGTCGGTGGCTGCTTTCTTGGGCGCCATCGGTCGACCGGAGAAGAAGAAGAGTACTCTGAGGTTGGAGCGCTCTGGAGAGATTGGAGGCATGGGGAGAAGTGTGCGGAGGAGTTATGGGAGAAGTAACGGGCGCCGCCTGCGCGCCCAGGCTTTATTGACCAGCACCTGAGTCGTGGCGGGCCCCGTCACGTCGCCCGTTGGAGCCGAGGAGGTCGTGGCCGCGGGCGCAACCGCTGCGTGCCACGTGTCGCGGCCCTGTCAGGCATCTGTGGCCCCTCGACGCTTCGCCTTCGTCATGGGCCTCGGCGTGCCCGTCGCGGGCCCGGGGGCTACTGTCGGCACAGTGGAAACCAGGGTACCACGGGCCGGCCTGCCAGGGCCCACAAGATTCTTTGGATGATTTTCACTAAGGACCAGGCTCTCCAAGCCTGGTGTCGGGGATATGAACCCCGGNTGGCCACGCCAGTGTAACGAACCTCTATTTCAGGTCATTCTGAACCTTTGCGCATCGCGCCAAGCATATTTTGTTACTTCGGCAAGCTGTTGTTTGCTTTCCTCGCTCGTATGATCCCTCCTGTGTATCTCGCGAGCGGGGGCTAGCAGGTGCCATGCCACGGGAGCATCCCGGCAGCGCCTAAACCCAAGGGATCCGAGCTCTGAACTTGCGGGTCAGCTCTCATGCATGTCAACTCCCAAGGAGCTCTGAACTCATGGGTCAGCTCCCGCGCACGTCAACTCACCAAGGATCACCAAAACCTTGGTGCCTGTTTCTCCTCGCGAGACACACATGAAGGAACCTACGAGCATCATAAGATTTCTAGCTATCTATTGCTTGTGGGTATGCCTATCTCTCCAAGTGCAGGAAAACAGGCCCTCCAAGCCTCAGGCAACGTCAAGCAAAAACATCTCGCCAGGGAACCAACACCCTCTCCAAGGCAGAATGCCTCGCTAAGCTAAGTACAAAGACTTGGTCGAATTTCCTCTTGCTGGTTTTTGCCCCTCGAGTCTCTTTTCTCTCTCCCACGCCTCATGGGCTGCTTGCACGTCAAAGGGGAGCCCCAAGCATCGCGCTTCGAGGAGCTCTTACTTCTTGAGGCCTCACGCACCCCCCGGACTTGTGGAGCACTGACTCGCACATACCGAAGCGGCGGTGGTGTAGCGCTAAGAGAGGGTCCTAAGACGTAGAGCGAAAAAGACATGAGGGGAAAGACAAAGGCCCCGAGGGACATTCACAAGCACACTCCAATATAACTTGACAAGTTTTTACAAAGTTTACAATCAAAATGACTAAGATAAGTGTGCCCTCTGCACGCCCAGCTACAGGCAAGGAGCTCAAGCCGTCGCGCCTCCTGAGGTGCCTGCCTGGTCCACGGCGGTTTCCGCCTCTTCCAGGGCATCCCCGTCGTCGCCTTCGATCACCACTTGGTCAATTTCTTGGCGAACGCGATGGCGGCCTGCGTGGCGGTCTCCCGCGCCTTGTCGCTGATGGCGCGCGGCGGCGCCATCACGTCCTCAAGATCAAGTGAGGGCTGGAGCCTCACGAGGTTGCTGAAGACGTTGGTGACGGCGACGACAAGGAGGTCGCGACTCTCCTCCACGACGCGCTTGTCAAAGCTCTTCGCGACCCCTTCAAGCTTTCCGAGGAATGCTCGAAGAAGTGCGAATACGAGTTTCGTCGTCGGTCGCCGGAGAAGGAGGGGACGTCGATCCTCAGATCTCTCCCGACCGCGCGCACGCGGCTCACCAAGCTCTGGAGAATGCTCTGGCGCTGGCGCGTCATGAACCGGTCAACCTGGCGCTGGTCCCGTGCTGCTCCGCCAGAGCCGCGGCCGGCCCCACCTGCTGCCGGAGCTCGTCCAGGTCCCTCTCCAAGGCGAAGGCGTTTCCCTCAGCGCGCGCCTGGGCCTCCCGAGAGACCTCGAGGCAAGAGGTCAACCGCTTCTCCTCCTGCTCAAGCTCCTTGATGCGCTTCTCGAGCTCCTTGCGCTTGGTCTTGAGGCGGTCCTCGTGCTTCGCGACCTTCTCGTCATACTCTTTGGAGAGGCTTTCGCGGACGAGTTTGACCTTGAGGTCAGCCTCTTCTTGGAGCCTCTTCTGCTCCGCCGCGAGGTTGGCCTCGTCGGCGGCCACCCGACCCTCACGCTCCTCCAGCTGCCCCTCGCGGGTGGCCTGGTCCTTCTCGAGCAGCTGGACCTGCTCCTCGCGCCTGAGCAGCTCTTTCTCCCGGAGGGAGAGCTCCTCCTCGCGCACGCTCCAGCTCCGCCTCGCGGGCGCAGCTGCCCCGCGGGCATCGCAGCTCGCGGAGCTCTTCAGGCTGGCCTTGGCGGCCTCGGAGTCGCAGCAAACTTCTCTCGCAGCGCCGCTACTCGTGCTTGGAGGCGGTCTCCGCCTCGAGCGCCTCCCTGGCGGCGCCGAGCTCGTCCATCACCTCCTGCGCCTCCCGCTTGACGCTGTCGCGGGTCTCTTTGGCGAAGCGGATCGCTTCCTCGCGCGCCGCCTTTGCCGCCGCGTCCTGCCGGCGGCACATCTCCACCCTCTCGTGGAGAAGAATCCAGGCTTCGCCGAGCCTTGCCCTTTCCTCCGCCAGGGCGTCTCTTCCTTGGCGAGCTGCTCCTCCAGCCCGTCGAGCGCTCGCCGCGCCCGGTTGAGGATGATCCGGCGATGGGCTGCTTGACGCTGCGGCGCGCAGCAGCCAAGGAGACTCCCGCGCTGCTGCTGGGTGCAGTCCTCGATCCTCGTCGAGGCGCCCGGGTCCTGCCTCGGACCCACGACCGCCTCTGGTGCGCTCCGGGGGCTTGTGGGGGCGCCTTCTCCGGCGCTCGCCTCGGTTGCCCTCTGGGGGCTGGGCGCCCTCTCGCGCTCAGCTTCAGCGCCAGTGGGCTCCGGCGGCACCACCGCCTCCTGCTCCTCAGGGGCGCCTCCGGCCCCCTCTGCAACGACCGCGTCCGCCGCGGCCTCGGGCGCGTCAGCCCTTCTCGAGGAGGCCTCCTCCTCTGGAGGCGGCTCCACGACGATGTCTTCGTCCACCCTCTCCTCCTCCGTCTCCTGCTGGACGGGAGGGGTTGCCGCCTGGTTGGCGACGGCGCGCCTCCGCCCTCCTCCCGCGGTGCTCCGCGCGGAGGAGTCGCCGCCCGGTTGGCGACGCGCCGCCTCTCGGCCCCCGCCTCCGCGGTGCTCGACCACGGAGGAACACTGCTGCTGCGGCTCGCCAGCCGCAGGCGTCTCCGCACGACGCTGGTGGTCTCTCCAGCCTGCCGAGCCGCCGCCTCTTTGGCTCCGCAGGCTGCCTGAAAGGAAGCCAAGTTGGAGATCCATCAAGGGTTTTCTCAGACAAAGTGAGGGAAAAAGAAAGATCAAACTTACTCGCCGGCCATCACCCACACCCTCTTCTTCGCCTTGGGTGGCTGGGTGTGGCTTGCTCCGGCCTCCTCCCGGCCGCTCCTGTCTCCGCGCGAGGGATGTCTCGCGGTTGCGGCCCTCCTGTCGTGGACGGCCTTGGAGCGGGGTTCGCAGCGCCCTCTCCCCGCCGCCGCTCGTCTCCTCCTCTTCGGCGCGCTGGGAGCGGACGACGCGGAAGGCATCCTCCTCGTCGCCGGAGGAGAGCACCTGGAGGTCCACCTCGGCGTGGGCGCTCCTGAGGAGCCGGCCCTCACCAACGGGGTCAGCGCCCCTCGAAGCCTCGTCCTCGCCAGGGGGTCCTCGCTTCTCGAGGCCTCCTCCTCGGCGGACTCAGCCTCCCTCCGGAGCCTCATCCATGTACTCCGGCTCCGCCGCCCACGGGTTAGGGCGAGGCCCGCGGTGCCCCGCGGGCACAATTCCCCACTCGTCGAACGTGGGCATGCGCGCGCGCTGCTCCTCGATGCTCTCCTCGGCGAAGACAATGAGCGGCTTGGCCGCCTCCTTCTTGGCGGACGGGATCTCCGGCGACGTGAAGAGAACGCCCATGATCTGGCGTAGCACCTCAGGCGCGAAGCCGTCCCTACTTAGGCGCATTGCGTCCTCTTGCCGTCGTATCGCCACACCGGCTCGGCGTGCTGTTGGAGGGGGCGATGCGGCGCCTGTGAAGTCCTTCGCCACCATCTGGCCGGTGACCCCTGCCTCGCGGATGTGCGGATGTACTCGTACACGCGTCAAGCCTCGAGCCCCTGAAGTCCGCGCTCGCCCAGCGCGCCCACTTCCTCGGGGGCCCCTCGGCACCTCCAGGAGAGGGTGTGTGGCCTTGGCGTCGACGAAGAGCCACTTCTCGCGGAACTTGTCCACCTTCTTCGTCACCTTGGTGATGGCGTCCTCACCGCACCAGGCGATGGGGATGTAGTTCTCGCTCCTGGCGTCGGCGATGCGGAAGGAGACGCACCCAAGCCGCTCGCCCTTGGCGGAGTTCCGAAGAGAAGAAGCTGCGGAAGAGCGCCACCGAGGGACGGATGCCGAGGTAGGCCTCGCAGAAGTGGGCGAAGATGGCGAGGATGAGGATGGAATTGGGATGAAGATGGAGCAGTTGGATCTGGTACACCTCCAAGATCGCCAGGAGGAAGTCGGAGAATGGTGGCACCAGGCCGGCGTAGAGAGTGTGGAGGAAGATGGGGTAGAACGTCTCGGTGAGCCTGCTGCCGGCCGGCCTCATTTCGGTGGCGCCGTGCTCGTTGGTTCGCCGCCGCCAGGTGGCGCACCGTCGCTATCGTCGCCGCGGTGACACGCGTCCGCGGCAGTGCTCCCTCGAGGGCGGGGCGCGCCATCGCCGCGACGTGCCGCCTGCGCCGTGGCCTTGCCCTTCGGGTCGGTGGCTGCTTTCTTGGGCGCCATCGGTCGCCGGAGAAGAAGAAGAGTGCTCTGGAGTTGGAGCGCTCTGGAGAGATTGGAGGCGTGGGGAGAAGTGTGCGGAGGAGTTATGGGAGAAGTACGGGCGCCGCCTGCGCGCCCAGGCCGGGAGGTCGTGGCCGCGGGCGCAACCGCTGCATGACACTGTCGCGGCCCTGTCAGGCATCTTTGGCCCCTCGACGCTTCGCCTTCGTCGTGGGCCTCGGCGTGCCCGTCGCGGGCCCGGGGGCTACTGTCGGCACAGTGGAAACCAGGGTACCACGGGCGGCCTGCCAGGGCCCACAAGATTCTTTGGATGATTTTCGCTAAGGACCAGGCTCTCCAAGCCTGGCGAGCTTCGCGAGGATTTTCCCTCGCGAAGGGTTTTTCTCCTCGCCAAGGCATTCTCTCCCTTGGCGAGGGATCGCTCCTCGACAAGGCGTCTCTGACGCCCGCCCGCGATTCCGCTAAGGACCAAGCTGAAGGGCTTGGCGAGGCTTTTCGCCTCGCGAAGCGCCTTCCTCGTGAAGCCATCTCTGCCCCCGCGGCAGAGCGCACATGGGCTCTGCGCCGTGTGAAGAGTGACACGCGTGCCTACGCGCGATGACGACGACGCCGCAGTTGCCGTTTCCATGTATAAAGAGTCAACAAAGCGGAGCCAAGCAAAGCGGACACGAGTATTGCCTCTTTGGTGACAAGGGAACAGTCTGCAGCTACGCTCCAAGGACGACGTCACCGTGGGTCACCTCCCACTCGGCAAGCGTCAGCCCACCGTCCAGCTGGTCGGTGCCCCTTTTCAGATTTGGTGACGCCGTTCCCCTGCCGTGGACCGCATCCACGAGCTTTACCTTTATGGTGGACTTCACCTTTACGGTGCACCGCGCCTCCTCCTTCGTCGCCATGTGGTAGCCCTTCCCGCCCAAATGTTTGGGCAGAAGAGGTCCAGGACGCCTATAAAAGGAGGAGGAGTACGCCCAAGCAAGGGGTTCGACTCTTCACTAGGTCCGGTTCAAGAATCCTGAGCCCAAACCCGATCTGAAGAATAGCTAGTAGCCATTGTTAGCCACCTAGAGCTCGACAAGCTCTCCTTGTACTATGAACTCTCCAATAAGTGCAATACACCAGAGCAGGACGTAGGGGTTTTACCTCCACAAGAGGGCCCTGAACCTGGGTAAGACCGGGCGTTCCATTCTGCAGTGTTGTCCCGCAGCGAGCCCGACGAGCACGTCGCCGGAGCACGTTGAGGGTTGTTTGACTACGTGTTCAGCCCCTTACTCGATCCTTCTCGAGACACCCCCAGTTCCTGGGACGGTTCCTGACAACCTCAACACCCTTTTTATTTACCACTTGATATAGCTTTTATTGTAGGGTGTATCACAGAAAGTTCAAAATAGCATGTAAGTAAATTTCCACCATGTATGATGCAGGCTTAGATTAGCGGCCCAGGTTTCTCTCTAACCATTTATACAAACTCATTTAAACTTACTCTATTCCCCACATTATTTCACCGTGATAGGCATCCATAAACAAAAGTACATGATATCAACTAAATAAATGATGGAACATGTTGAAAGCTTTGCATGTGACAGCACATATGGGCTAACTCCCAACCTTAAACATTTATCAAGCCACTATCATCATAATATTAATCACATGGTTCATATTATTAAATGCAATAAAAGTAAAGTGTGCATCAAGTTCGCGAGAGCTTTTTAACCAACTTTTCCATTACAATAAATAACATAACCATTTTCATTAGAGGTATAGATAACACAAATAACATGATAAACATACTTGGAATAGCATAAAGCTAATATGTAGATATGGTGGACTCACTGGAAAAACTTTGGTTGAGGTGTTGGAAACAAGTTTTTACTTATTGGAATTTTTGGGCTAGCAAAGGGAGAAAGATGACCATCTAGATGCATGCATGAGTGTCCATAGAACAAACTAATTCATGTCAAACAAGGTGAAATAACATACAGCATCAAAACATGAATAAAACATAAACAAACTAATTCATGTCAAACAAGGTGAAATAACATACAGCATCAAAACATGAATAAAACATAGCTCATGATAAAGCATTTGCAAATTATTACTCATTAACAAGCCCATGAATCATGCAACTATATGTGTCATTAAAAATCAACTTAGACATCCCTTTTCCCAATACAATAAAAGAATGCAAGATATTTCAACCCATATTTCCAGTAGCTCTTTCATATATAAACTAGCAAAATGCCCGTGCGTTGCCACGGGCCTTCAAGTTTATTGCCCCATGAAGTGTAGAATTAACTTTTCAATGCAGCCAACATTCACAAATGCATACAATTTGGGTCTCTTATAAAAACATAGAATGCAAAATGAATTTCCTTGTAGAATAACTTCTTCGCAATGTGCGAATGCCAAAAAATACATTAATAATTCATGCTCATAGCCAAATATAAAGTACGAACTACAAGATGAACTTATTGTAGATCCTCCTGAAAATAACTTGAAACATCAGTACAAAATTGCTCGGTTAAAAAGAAAAACCCAGCAAAAAAATAGTATAGCAGGAGATAATGGAACACATATGAATAGCATATTCAATAAAACCTTAGATTGTAGGAGACACATAGTAAGTAATAAGTAGGGCATGATAAAATTGCATCCGCTTGTGCCCCTAGATGGGAATAATAAAACTCTCTTGTGCCAAGTAGTTATATCTATACTCACTAAAAATAGTTAAGGAACTTGTGTGAGGGTTGGAGTCCTAATGTTATAAAATCTATGCCAGAAATAAGAATTTATTAATATAGCTCATATTAGATGAAGCCAAGAAAATTGAATACAAATGGATTAACCAAACAAATGGTTAGCTAATAGCGTTGAAATTCCAGATATCATCTCATTTTATATATTTCAAAGCTCCGAAAACCAAGCCGCTAGACTATATCATATTTCTTGTTTACCTGGATAACTGCACTAAGGTGTTTCTTCGATGTGAGAACGAGTTCATATTAACAAAAAAAAATCGTCAAGAATACTATTCCTAATGGTAGAATCCCTCCAATCAAAAGTAGAACTTTCAAGCCTTTTAGAGCAAAACCTACACATCTCAGATCATAGCTTGTGCCGAAATCTTCACTTAGCGCCTTCTTTCGTCTAACTAAATCGTAAATGTGAATCAGTTGCATGTAAGAAGTATCACCATCTCAGGCGGTATAAACTACAATCTTCCCTAAGGACCATTAGTTTGATTCACTGAACTATAAGTCTATAATTGAGAAGAGTGGCTGTAGGAGCGTAAAATAAGTTTCACCTCCCAAATTCTTTACACATCATGGATCTTGTTAGTAATTGCTAGGGGAATCCCGCTCATCAGGATGGTCCTATCCTTAATAAACCTGTAAGTTGCCATGCTAGGACATCTTATTCTGTTAAGGTAAAAATCTGAAAGTAACATGACTTGTCATCATCGAAATAGAAGGTATTCATGTCTCGAATTATGATTCCAGAATACAATGCAAAAATATGGCACTTTACCTTGGCGAACGTCTCTGTTCAGCTTCTTGATGGTGTTCGACAGTGTCGCTTTCTCTTTAACGGCGTTCCCTGCATATCCGCAACAGAAAGATAGAGAAACATCAAACTGATAATTCGCACCCAATCACTGATCAAACAGCTACATGAGGCAACAGTAAAACAAAGGCAGGGTTGGATGATAAGTGTGTCTGAATGTCTGTATACCGGCCTAGAATCCACCTGTCGATACCACTGGACACAGCGATTTGCAGCAAAGAAACTAACCTTCTCGTCCTCGGCACGGCTGAGGCGGAGGACGGCGAGCGAGTGTGGACTCGAGCTGCTTGACATGCTTGCGGAGGTCCTCGGCAGCAGCGTCGCGCTGGATCAGCTGCATGTGCATCCCCGCGGAACCAGGCTCGCGCCGCCCGACGCGGGATGCCAGCACGCTGGAGGTGTTCTTGCGCGTCACTTGAGGCCGTCGAACGGCCCGCCGGAAGCATCACCGGTAACTCCTCGGGCAGCCTGAAGCCCACGGCCACGGTCGCCACCGGAGCCGTGCACTCATCTTCCACGATTTATGGAGGATTATGGGGCCGGCACAGGGAGAGCTTTGGGCTTCCGCCGGCGGCGGAGGATTGGGTCAGCGCGGTGAAGTCGTGGGCTCCCGGCGCTACAGTTCCCAAATCGGGGATGGGGACGATTGGGATATTTTCCCTTTTCTTGAGAACACCGAACCAGCACGTATCACTTGGCGGTGGCAGAGCAGTAAATATTTCCTAACTCGCAAGGGTAAAATTGGAAAACAAAAATGACGTACCATCACCACCTATTGCAATATTATAGTATAGATGATAGTGTGGTGGTCTCACAAAATGAAAAGCAAAGCAAAATCAAACAAAAAGACGCTCCAAGTTTATGCGATAAAGTGTATTGATCAAAAAACAGAAGTTAGACGTGTGCAAACCGAGAGTGTGTAGGTCCAGTGGGGATGTTCTCACATCCCCAAGCTTATGGATTTCACCATCCTTGGATAACTCATGGTGCATCTCTTCCAATCCCTGTGAAAAAACTTCAAAACACCGTTTCTCCCATTTCTTTTCTGTGGGGTGACGTTAGTAGAGATAAATAAATAGGTTTCTTGCTGCATATAATCCATGGACTAAAATACATATTAATGTAAAGAAAGTGTATAATGTTGTATGCCTACTCATAAACTCAATTAGATCAAAAAGATTCAACTTAAAGTTCAAAACAAGCATAAAACAATATGGGACAGAATCTGTCCAGAAAAACAGCAGCAGTAAAACGTATTTTTCTGTCCTACTTAAGCTCGTCCAAAAATTCTGAAAAACTTTAGTCATACATAGGATGAAAAGTCGCAGTTACATTTAAAATCTCAGATCATTCGGATTTACAGAATAAAAATGAAAAATCAAACCGTGCACAGACTTCGTGCAGGAATAAAATCTCCGAATAGAAATAACAACTTGTCAAACCAAAATGGGTAAAACTTGACACTTTATTAAAAATTCCAGAAACTAAGCTAAGAAAACATTCTCTTGTTACAGCAAGAGGACACAAAGAAAATCAAAAGTAAAAACAACCGGGTTGCCTCCCGTAAAGCGCTTTCTTTATAGCCATATAGCTAGGCTTACTTACTTGGTATCAAGATGGTTGGAGTGAGGTGGCTTGGCATCCCCAAGCTTAAATTATTGTATGTAGGGTGAGCTTAGGGGTTACATCCCAAAGCTTGAGTTTTTGTCCCTCTTGATCTTGTTCATCACCCTCAATTCTTCCACCTTAAAATTTATCTCACACAAAACTCATCATAAACTTGATTAGAGGGGTTAGTGCCTTCATAAATTAAATCCACATAGGTACAGCAAAGACATATCATGAATTGATTCTAAACATTAGCTACTGTTACTACGGTTGTGTAATGCTCCTTGATCAAAAGAACCGCACAAAACACAAGTAATGAGAGCAATGCGAAATAAAGACAGAATCTGTCAAAAACTGGACAGCCCGTAAAGAGTGAATTTTCAGAGGCACTTACGTTGCTCAAACCAAAAAACTTTGAACTAATGAATTGTGTATTAATAACTGAAGATTGATGTCGTGAAATGTCAAGTCAATATACCTCTTCTGTGATTTTTAACATTTTTCGCAGTGAATCTCAGGAATCTGTTTTCTAGACAGCAAATCACTATTGTTTAATCCTACCTCTCAAAAGAGGTTATTCTTGCCTTTTAAGATGAAAAACAAGATACAAAGGTGATGTCACTCTTTTTATTTGGTTTTATCTTTGGGAAAAGTTTTAATGATAGGGACTTTGCAATGGTTCCATTGGCATTAACAACACATGTTCAAGGTCGACGCCAACTTCTCCATTACTCATCCTTCTCATTTACTTTCCCAAATTTTATGTAAAGTGAAAATCTTAAACTCATTGTTCGAAAACAGTAGGTAAAGTTCTTTTTCATGTTGTAACAATATAAAGGTGTGCTCAAACTGAATAGGACATTAAAGCATAAGGAACACACCACAGAATATTAAACAATTTACTTTTAAGTCTAACTCTCTTCCTATGCATTGGAGTTTTATATATGAATAAATAACAGCAAACTTGAGGTAACCAATGCATATAATAATCAATAGCTTGCATTTTAAATAACATAGATACATAAAGGGTATTCTTATCTCTTCCTCTCTCATAATAGTTGCAAGCATTAAAGTTAAACATAACCACATAATTTTGAATAGAATCACCATATAAAGACTTATCATCTAATGAGCATAATGGATCATCATGCAAAGCATTATAATATAGCATGTCTAAACCATATTCTTCATCATTATTAATAATGTTCTCATTAGGCATAGGTTGATATTCTTCCTCATCATCCGAGTCATAAAAGCAAAGTTTATCATTAGCAAAATCTTGAGTGTTACCCTCATCCATAGGTGGTGAAGGCGGAAGTTCCTTCTCTTCATTCTCTAGTTGTTCATCATTTTCATCATATTCTTGGGGTTGCACGGGCATCCCCAAGCTTAGGCTTTTGTCATCTTCTTCCTGCAAAACATCAGTACTACCTTGGGCAAATCTCTTCCTTGTGTCAACAACATAGATATTTTCATCAAATTCACGTATGCAAATTTCAAGGAGATTGGCAATAAAAACTTTATAATGAGAAGCTATAGGGCAGGTTTCATGTTCAACAATGAAGGTGTATAATTCATAGGCTCCCATAAAAATAACAAATTACTCTACTTCTTCCATCCCTAAGTGAGCATAATTCCATGTATGATAATTTGCAAGAACAGGTTCGTATTTATTGGAAGGGCATTGGAATTCAAAGTGTCTAAAGTATTTAGTGCAACAAATTTCTTCCTCATGATAATCAAGCAGCTCACTAGCAATTTTATATAGAAGCTCTATGTAGCCTCCTAATCTTTTCCCTTCATTTGATTTTCTAAATTCAGCAGCTATCATGGCGTTTTCATAATAATTTTCCATTTTATAATTTTTTTTGTGTTTTGAAATATATGTTAGTATGCAATGCAAACAAGAATAAAAGTTTAGCACAACGCTCCCCGGCAACGGCGCCAGAAAAGTACTTGATAATCTCCAAGAGCAAGGAATCACTGTAGCACAATTCGATAAGTATTTGAGTGTCGAACCCACGAGGAGCTGAAGGTAAACTATCTATTCTCTAAAGCCCTATAACCCTCTTATATGGCCTTTTATGCAACGCAATAAATTTGAGTAAGAAAGGAACTAACTAATGGAACCAAGTGATGTGGAGTAGGTTTATCTAGCAACAAGTTTCTAAGAGCAAGCTTTCTAATGCAAGTTTCTTAAATCAGTTTTATCAAGGTAACAAGTAGCAAGAATCTCAAGTAGCAAATATCTCAAGGGAGCAAATGTTCTGGCAATTATTTCATTCATGTGGTTGTCACAGTTAGTGAAGCACATGTTTTAGTCTTAATTGTTTCTTCTAGGGGGGAGCCATAAATAGGTGTAGCCAAGTAAATGAGCAAATTACACAACTCTTATGATGGATCTCATGGCCAATTAAATGTGCAGCACAAGAATTATTAAGACATAATTGTCCCACCATCCCCTTAAGTTCTAGGGTCCCCCATATATATCCCCCAATAGAGTAACTTCATGATTCGATCTCGGGTTTACTTGTCCTCCCAAGTCTCCCTCACTCCATTACCTTACCGGTGATCACCTTACATGCATTCCCCAACATATGCGTGCACTCATACATTGTACATCAAGACGATCATAAAAGATAACAAAACTTGTATGCAACCAATCAACGAACTATTTCACTAATGCCATGAACAAATCACTTCTCAAACATAGATGGAGAGACACAATAGATCAAGGGAAAAGTATATTGCATCATACATCATGTTTGCCAAGAGTTTACAGTGGAGAGATGAGATGATCTTGTTGTAGAAGTTGATAATGAACACGCCGGAGGGGGTGGAGCCCTCCGGAGGTGGATTCCGGCGGTGTTTCCCCCCTCCGATCTTCTCCGGTGGCAGCCTTCTGTCTCTCTGTTTCTGGTTTTGTGTTTCTCCGCCGCCTACTCCCGAAACTCCTCGGGGGGTGTCGGGGATATGAACCCCGGATATCCCAAATAAGCCTATTTCTTCAACTCTCCGCAGGCCGGCTGAATAAGTGTCGGCTGCGCAGTGCCGCCTGAAACCAGCCGGGTGAAGCGAGCCGCCTATATCTACCCGAAGACGGACGGCCGGCTAGGCTGAAGCCGGCCGTACCAACCGACAACTCCGTACGAGTGGGCCCTGTCCGGATAACCGCTCTGGGTGAACAGTACCCCTTGTCGGGCATCTCCTGTACCAAATCATGACAACAAGCTCCAGCCGGCTCAGAAAGTAGTGATGTCATAGGGGCAAGCCTGTAACTTCCCTGTAACCCAAAACCCTAGACCGCTGCCTATATAAAGCGGGCTAGAGCCTCCTGCGCGAGGCATGCAACCAAGGGGGACACGTAACCGGAACACCACGTAGTATCATCTTCAACCT
The DNA here is from genome assembly GCA_012064385.1 of Puccinellia tenuiflora. Taxonomy (NCBI): domain Eukaryota; kingdom Viridiplantae; phylum Streptophyta; class Magnoliopsida; order Poales; family Poaceae; genus Puccinellia; species Puccinellia tenuiflora. The sequence goes on along the minus strand of QRDG01000281.1, from coordinate 654,998 downwards.
CCAGCCGGCTAGGACCTCTAGCCGGCTGCCACCCGAAACAGCTCAAGGAGCTCCTTTGTAGCCCGATTCTGTAATCAAGCAATAAGAACAAGAAGAGCAGGACGTAGGGGTGTTACCTCCACAGGAGGGCCCCGAACCTGGGTAACTAGCGTGTGTTTGCGTGCTTGTTGCCCAATCCCGCACGAGCATCCATCGTCGCCTGCCTCACAATCTTTTCCATCTCCGATGGATATGCCGTGCAACCCACCACGACATTTGGCGCCCACCGTGGGGCCAGCGGCGAGCGGAGTCACGTTCAGCGCGGGATCCCGGACTGTAGATGATCGGCGGATCGTCTCCGGCCTCGTGCTCACCATCGGCTCCATCGGCTGCGTCCTCGACAACACCAACAGCTTCGCCGACGTGGACGTCACCAGCGGAGGCGCGGTCGTCACCCTTGGCGATTTCTACGTCTACGTCGCCGTCGCCGCCCAGGAGTACCCGGAGGTGGTCTACTCGAGCTTGGCTCCTTCGATCTTCGACGCCAGCACCTGCAACGACGACTCCGCCTTCGGCTACCTCAACCCCGGCGACGCCGACTGCGACGTCGCCAAGCTCAACGTCTACGCCGAGGTGCACATGGTCAAGCACGCGGTGGCGGGAGGCGCCGTCGCCGCTACTGTTCATGAAGCTGGCGAACCTTCTCGTTTCCAGCGCAATCTGGAGGCCGACTTCGAGCTGCTAAGCACCCCTATCGCGCTGGGTGCACATCCAGCCAAGGCGGCGGTTGAACTCGAGAGGATGCGCCAACAGATATACGACAAGGCTCTTCACCTCGCATCAACGCAGCGCTGACTCAACGCCACGATGCGCGAGTACAACACCGTCCACGGCTTCGAGCCGGCAAGAGGCAACACGGAGAAGCTGAATGAAGTCCGACGCAAAGGAGGGGATCTCGGAGGCGTCCTGAACCGTGCTGGCCAGCCGCACGAGCATTCGGACATCGTCCAGCCCGAGTACAGCAACCCGGTGCAAAACATGAAGGCTGCGGAGGCGGCCGCAGCGGAACTACCCCATCTCCAAGGCGAGGAGCTGCGCCAACAAGCACGCCGAGTCCAGGAGCTCATCGCCGCGGCCAACCGGCAGCAACGCGAAACCGAGATAACGGCGAGCCGGGAGCATCATGAGCCGCTTCCAGGCTACGATGCAGCCGGCAAGTCCAAGCTATGCGCCGAGGCGTCATCCACGAGCCGCGGAAGGGTGAAGGACAAGCAACCACGAGTTCATCGCAAGGGGAGCGCAAGCTCGCATCCTCGTGATCACGGCCGCGATCCGGCTGGGCGGCGCGAAGACGGCAACTGGAACGGGCCGCAAACCGGCCGCAGCGTCAAGGAGCGAGTCGGCCACAAGGTCACCATCGACGAACGCCTAGGGCTGCTGGGACCCGAGATGAGCGACGACGCACGACACCGCATCGACGTGCTCAAGCTGTCAAGCATCATTGAGGAAGAGGACATCGCTGCCCATCATTGTTTTGGACCCCGCATCCGGAGCGAGTGATTCCCGAAGGGATTCAGCCTTCCCAGGGACACACCCAAGTACAATGGCACCGCGAAGCCGGAGGACTGGCTCGCTGACTACGTCACAGCGGTCAACATTGCAGGCGGCAACAAGCGGGTGTCCGTGCGCTACGTGCCACTCATGCTCCAGAGAGCGTCAACAGCTGGCTGGACTTCGAGGAAGTGTTCAACCGCAATTTCACCGGCACCTATTTGCGCCCTGGCAACGCACAGCTGCTCGCGCTGTGCAAGCAGAAGGACGGCGAGTCGGACCGAGCCTACCTCACCCGGTGGACAAGCCTACGCAATTCCTGCGAGGGGGTTCTCGAGCTCCAAGCCGTCCAGTACTTCATCCATGGTTGCCGAGATCAGACGCTGCTCAAGCACCGGCTCCTAAGGAAGAGCCCAAAGACCATGGCAGAGCTCATGGCAATCGCCGATGAGTACGCCACCGCCGACGCGGGCATGACCAACCCGATCCGACTCGACGAAGCTGGACGGAGAACCAAGAAGGAGGAAAATCGACCCGGCGTGATTCCGACACGGCCGGCAAGCGCAAGTCCGCAGACGACCGCGTCGAGTCCAAGGTCGTCGCCACGACCGAGGGAAGGCCGGCAGGAGGCTTTGACAACCGCCGCATGAGGACTAGCAGCGACATCCGCCGAACGAGGGCGAGGAACAACTATGACTACTTGCTCAATCAACCGTGCCGGAACCATGGCGACCGGCCAGCAAACCACACCGTTCGGCAATGCACCCTCGGCCGCCCAAGGCCACCACCGTATGAGCGGCGAAACCCGCCTCCGCCTCGGGATGAAGCCGGACGGGATGATCGAGGACGCGACGACAGACGACGCGAAGATAGGAATCGCGATGATCGCCAACGCGAGGAACAGAGGAGGGAACGCCTTCCATCTCCGCCTGCAAGGGGTCCAGACGGCTACCAGAATCCGGATGCCGCCTACATCGTGTTCGTCAGCGAGCGCGACGACAAGCAAAGCCAGCGCGAACGGTTCAAGGAGGTGAACGCAGTGGTTCCACCTGTCCCCCAGTACCTCAACTGGTCGCAGGAACCAATCACGTGGGACCGCAGCGACCACCCGGAGCTGATGCCCAATCCAGGTGGCTATGCTCTAGTCCTAGAGCCCATGATCATCTCCGCCAAGCGCGCCTGCACCTTCTCACGCGTCCTCATTGACGGGGGCAGCAGCATCAACATCCTCTACCGCGACACGCTAGAGAAGCTAGGAGTCTCCGAGTCCAGCTTGACGCCGAGCCGGACGGTCTTCCACGGCATCGTGCCGGGGCGAGCCGGCTCATCCATGGGCCTCATCCGGCTGGACGTCCTATTCGGCACCAAGAGCAACCACCGCCGCGAGACTGTCTCCTTCGAGGTGGTCGACCACTCCAGCGCCTACCACGCCATCCTCGGGCGGCCGGCGCTCGCCAAGTTCATGGTGGTACCCCACTACGCCTACCTCAAGATGAAGCTACCAGGCCCACGCGGGATCATCACCGTCGCCGGAGACTACAAACGCTCCATCGCCTGCGCCTCCGACAGCGCGAAGGTGGCCGAGACCATGGTCTGCAATGAGGAGATGAAGCAATTCAAGCGCAAGGCCAACGAGGAGAAGCTGGAGATTCCGGAGTCGGCCAAGCCGGCTGGCGAGTCGAACTTCCAGGCGGCGCGAGACACAAAGAAGATCTACTTCGACGACACCGACAAGTCCAAGTTCGTCACCGTGGGGGCGAGCCTGGACCCCAAATAGGAAAGCGCGCTCGTCGAGTTCCTCCGTGAGAACCGGGACATCTTCACGTGGTCCCCCAAGGACATGCCGGGTGTACCGAGGGAACTCGCCGAGCATTCTCTACACGTCCGTCCAGATGCCAAGCCAGTGAAGCAGTCCCTGGACAAGGAAGGCGATGAAACGGAAAGGCCATGGAATGCGTCACTCTTGCGTCGATTCTACACCTGAGAAAGAACCATGTATGTATCACCTATGCTATCAATAAAGAAATGAGAATGATGAGCGCATGAGCAGTTTTTCGCAACTCTTTTCTGCATTTCCTTTCCGGTTTTTCCGGCAGCCGGCAAGCTTGCCTTTAGCGGCCGTGTAGCGTGACTAACCCCTAAACGGCTAACTCTTCGAATCCGGTTAAGGCCGGCAAGAGAATAAGCTGGAGGGGGCCAACAACGTGAAAAACGCATAAAGGGAAGTACTGCCGGCTGAAAAAAATGCTGTTCTATAAACTCGGCCAAGCCGGCAGTCGGCAACCGCTTCTCCTATTACGGACGATTAACTACACGACGCTAAACGGCTAACTCTTCGGATTCGGTTAAGGCCGGCAAGAGAATAAGCTGGAGGCCGACTGTATGCGAAAGACGTAAGAAACAGAAATCGTTGCCGGCTGAAAAAACTCTGGCCCAACAAACTGGACCCTAACGTTGTAGTAGTGTGCATGATCCCGCCAGACGGTGAAGTGCACGCGAAAGACGTCGGGAGAGGCTACAGGCGAGTGCGAAATTAACTAACTCTAAGTAAAAAATGCTATCCATGATTAAAAGAGCAGGCTAACCACTTTGTCGTTTCATTTTACGCACGAAAATGCCGCCGACCGGCTTCGAGAGCTCAAGCCGGACACAAGCACGACAAGCAGGAAATTAAAACTGCGCGCAAGTAAACGAGTACAGGAACAAAAGCGAGTAGCATTAAACATCAAGGATAAAACCTTACAGGCGGAAGATGAACAGCAAAACAAAAGAGGGAAGTCCACAGGCGGACTTTCCCCGCGCAACTACAAGGCCAAGCCGACAAAGAGGTCCCTAGGCGGCATCCGTCGACTTCCCGGCTCCACCTTTCTTCTTGCCAACCCAGGGCTTGAGGCAGAGGGTGCCGTCGAACACCTTCACATAGAAGATGCCTCAGTCACGCCGAAGGCGGAAGCAGAGGATGAAGCCGGCTTCGAGCTCGTAGAAGTCGGCAAACTCGTCCCACCCCCTGACGAACTCCACCTTGTTGACAACGTCATCACCCTCCACCTGGGAGGTGAATCGCACAGTGGCATTCCAGGGGCCCTGGGTAGCACCCTCACGGAAGAGCTTGAACATGAAGTGGCCAATGCCCGGCAGCGCGTCGGCAAAGGCATCAGGAAGCCTCTGCACCGGCCCAATAACCGGCCGGTGCAGGATCATGAGGAACTCTTCGATGGGGAACACATCCCATCCCAGGCGCCAGGGATTCTCAAGGGAATCAGAAGAGGCAGAAGACAACTCCGCGCTGTCTTCCTCGCTGTCAACGACAGCAGAGGGAGCATACTTGGGAATCGGATCAAAACCCGGAGGAGGAAGAACAGGGGTGGCCTCCTCCTCGCTCGACGAGTCATGAAGAACAAGGAGACTCTTGCCGCGACCAACGCCACCACCAACGCCGCCACCGGCGGCACCCGCCTTCTTTGAGCCAGTGCGGCCGCCCCCCTTGTCGCGGCCAGCGCTGCTACCGGTGACAACGGTGGCGATCGCTTTTCCTCGTCCCCGTCCGCCTTTCTTAGGAGGACGGCCGCGAGGACGTTTCGCCGGAGGCGCAGCGGCGGTCCCCTCGGCAGCGGTGTCCAGAGGCTCGGACTTCACCATGGCGGAGCTGCGAGGAAACAAGAGGAAGAAGGTGAAGGGAGAGCAAGCAAGCGCAAGTGAGGAAGAAGGAAGAAAACTGCCGAGTTTTATAGCAGAAACAGGGGACAACGTGGGAGACCCAACCGTCACCCACGATCCCACGGCCTACACGTGGCAACAAAACTCAGATGATGGAACCGTTCAGTAACTGTAGCCGGGCCCACGCACAGAAGCCAAGGAGCCAAGCCGTCAGCCGGCATAAAATACCCGGTGGCTGCGCACCCGCCAAGTCGGCTGCCCAGACCCGGACGCATTATATCTATATCACCCCGAGTCACGGACTCGGGGGCTGCCAAGCCGTCAGCCGGCATAAAATACCCGGGGGCTGCGCACCCGCCAAGTCGGCTGCCCAGACCCGGACGCATATCTCTATACCACCCCGAGTCACGGACTCGGGGGCTGCCAAGCCGTCAGCCGGCATAAAATACCCGGGGGCTGCGCACCCGCCAAGTCGGCTGCCCATACCCGGACGCATTATATCTATATCACCCCGAGTCACGGACTCGGGGGCTGCCAAGCCGTCAGCCGGCATAAAATACCCGGGGGCTGCGCACCCGCCAAGTCGGCTGCCCAGACCCGGACGCATTATATCTATATCACCCCGAGTCACGGACTCGGGGGCTGCCAAGCCGTCAGCCGGCATAAAATACCCGGGGGCTGCGCACCCGCCAAGTCGGCTGCCCAGACCCGGACGCATATTTATACCACCCCGAGTCACGGACTCGGAGGCTGCCAAGCCGTCAGCCGGCATAAAATACCCGGGGGCTGCGCAGCCGGCAAGCCGGTTCCGCAGACCCGGAAGCATAACTACAACACCACGAGTCGCGGACTCGGGGGCTGCACAACATAACGACGACGGAAGAAAAACGAAAGACAAACAAAAGACGTGAAATTTCGACCTGGCCAGATGCTCACGCCGGCCCAAAATTCGGGGGCTAGGCATGGTGATTATCATCACCAAAACGAGCACGAATTCCGGCACAAAGACCCAGCAATCACAGAGAAAACGACACTCATGATAACAGTCTACGGCAGGAAGCAGAATATCGAATTTTTACAAGGCAATCTTCAAGAGTGCACAAAATAACAAGGTGAATAATGTGGCAGGACAGTTAATAGTACAGAACGACAGTTACACCCGGCACTCCAGGGAAACAAGCAAATCAAGCGGTAGTAGCATTGGTGGCAGCAGCAGCGTCGCCGGCTCCAGTATCTTCAGCCGGCTGTGGCGCCGAAGACGGTTCAGCAGGCACAAGCTTCGTCAAGTCCACCGCCTCAGCAACTCGCCCTGAGGCTATGGCGATTTCCGGACGCATGCTCGCGAGGGATGTTCCAGTGTGGAAGCCATCCAACAACCTGCTCATCTGCACGCCAGGGTACCATGACTTCACCACGGCCAGTGCCATGTCGGTGCCTCCGCGCGCCGCCATCTCCACCTGCTCGTTGACGCCAGCTGGTGCCCCTTCAAGCCGGGCGGACAAATCATGGAGGGCAGCGGGCAAGGAGCATCCGGCCACAGATTCTCGAGCACGCCGCTAGCTGCTTCTCTCAGTCGATTGAACTCCAGGCCGAATCGGAGAAGACGGGAGACGGTGGTCGGAGCAGACTCGGCAACAGCGCCAGAGGACTCCAGACGGGAATGAGCCGAGGCAGCCTCTCTCTGGATTTGCGCATCTACCTCGGGATAAAGGCCTGCATTTCAAACCAGTGAGACCGAGTAGAAGACCCCAAGCAAGAAATCAAGGAGAAAGGAGACCTCACTTACCGAGGATCAGTTCGTTCACGCGCTCAACCTCCTTGACCAGGCCGCCCACCAGCTGTTCATGCTCAAGCTCACGCGCCTTGGCCGCCTGGACGATCTGGTCGTTGGCCTCGACGGAATCCTTCAGCAGAATCCTCAGCTCGGTCGCATTCTCGCGGAGGGACTCAATCTCGCTCTGTTTCCGACGCTCAGCTTCCCGCAGTGTCGCCGCCTCCTCGCCCAGCCGGACGACCTCGAGGTGGCGTTCCTCCGACGTCTTTTCCGCCGCCTGGAGATCGGCCTTAGCCAAGGACAGGGCGGTGTCCCTCTCCTTCAGTTGCCTCTCCAAGCCGGCGCGGGAGGTGGTGTCGCCTGTGGAGATCGGATCATCATCAAACCAAGACACGCAAGAAAAAGTGCAGAACGACAAGGCAGAGGGTACGAGCAAGAAAGAAAGCTAGACCTTTAGCCGCCTCAAGCTCTCGCCTGAGCAATGCCGCCTCCTTAGCCGCCTCGGCGAAGCCTTGCTCTATGGAGGAGCGGAGCAACGTTATGTTGGCCAAATTCTCCTTGGCCGTCTGCTCCGCCAGCGCGGCGAGGGGAATCCTCCCTGATGCGTCGGGCAGAGTCGGCACCGGCCCAGAATACGGCGGAGAAGACACCAAGACCGACCGGCGAGGACCAGGGAGCGAAGCCGTTGCCCCCGCGATAGCCGCGTCCTTAGCCGTCTCGGCCACCGCCGAGGAAGGAGTGGGGAAGGCGAGATGCCCGGCCCCGGCGCCTCAGCAGCACCTGCCGAAACTAGAGGGTTGGAGTCGACCGCGGGAGGAACGGCGCTTGCCGACACCAGGTCGACCACTTCCACATCTGCCGTCACTGTCGCCGCCTCTGAAGGCGGATCAGCCGCCTGCACCACAGGGGTCTCGGTGGCAAGCACCAGGGCCGATTCCGCCACCGCGACGGACGCCGTCTCCACTATTGGAAGCGGCGCTCTACAAAGCAAGGAAGGCGTCACCACCAAGTACAAGTCGCAAGATTTCTACCACGAGACAAAGATTTACCCGTCGCATGAGCCCAGAACCCTGGGTATCCTCCTCTTCAAGCGCTTCGGCGGGGGAGACGGCACATCGTCGGACGGGCGCTTCACGCCTCCGGAGGGCACCTCGCCGCCCTTCGCTGGAACAGCAGAGCCTTCAACCGGCCGCTCCGCGCGGGCCGGCACTACTTAAGCCCCAGCACCGGCCTCCGCGGTCTTGCGGGCATCCGCGCCCGCTCCCTCCCTCTCCTCAGCCACCTTGGCAGCCGCCGGTTGCCTCGCGGCCGCCTTGGTGTCCATCTCCGCCCGGATCGAATCCGCCTGCGCCAGCTCCGCGTAAACAGCTTTTTCCATGTCCTCGACACCCGAGTCATAACCAAGATCAACAGGAAGAGAAAAATTAACCACCTGGGCACGGGTCCCGTCGGCGGCAGGTTCCACCCTCTCCACGTCCGCCGCCTTCGTCCTCTCCTCGTCCTCCTTCGAGGCCAGCAGCTGCTCCACAGTCAGACCAGTGTCAGACGTCTCCAAGGCTAAAACCGCCTGCGTCGTTTGAGCATAAAACTCCCTCTCCAAATCACCCGGGTTCAAATCATAAATAAAATCACCACCGGGAACGTGACCAGTCACCTCATTGTCGGCCCCACCAGTGGGGGCATCCACCTCCTCCGCCATCTTGGTGTCAACCTCGGCCACAATCTCGTCCGCCCGGGCCTCCGCCGTTGGTTTCCCGGTGGGCATCAAGCCGGCCGTAGTAGGCCGGGACGACAAAGAAGCCAGCTTCTTGGCGGGCAGCACGCCCCGCTTCTCGAACGCGCCCTTCCGCTTGAGTGGCGCGGCATTCGCATTGGCATCGGCGGCCGACTTGGACCGCCTCTCACTCAAGATCCGCCGGGGAAGAACCACTTTCTTCTTCCACGCCGCCGCCTCCAACTCCTTGGTCCTGCGGGAGGACGTCGCCGGCTTGGAGGCTGGCACGAAAGAGGAACCTTCAGAGTCCGGCTTGGAACCGCTGGAAAGATTTACTACCACGCGCACTACATCATCAGTGTGCCCGGCGGCGCCGGACTCGGGAGACTTACCGCGAGGCAGCGAGACGGGAGGAGGGACGTCGCGCTCGAGGTCCTCGCCCCGGTCGGCTGCCGGATCGGAGTCGGAGCTGGCGGAGGGGACAGGGCTCGTTGCGGTGTGAGCGGCGTCGTCGTCGTCTCCGCCATCCTCATCAACATCGGCGCCCCCACCGGACGACTCGGTGGTGTCACCGCGCCCATCCGGGCCGGCGCGGGCGCCACCGCCCGATTCATCTTCAGCGGCGGCGTCTGCGTCTCCTTCCGCCTGTGCGTCGGCGGAGTCCTCCTCCAATAACCTCATCAGTGCCTTGGTGAAGGGACCACTGACGTCGGGCTCGAAGACGACTTCGAAGTCCTCAACCCTCTGAAGCTCGCAAAGCTGCGCGACAGGCCGACTGAGTCAGGCGGCGGCCGGACGAGAAAATCGAAGACGGACAAGAATGCAAGGACTAACCTCAGGGGCACGTTCCGAGCGAGTGAACGGCTCGAACCCAAAATCCCATTCCACCTTGAACCTGTCGGTGATGAGGCGGGCAGCCCACTTGCGGAGGCCCTTCTGATTCGGCAACTCAAAGCAGGTCCGGCTGGGATCCCGGACACCGGAGTAGAAGCACATCTTGTGCGGGCGTGCTTGTAGCGGATATATCCGCCTCGACAGCCATGTCAGGGTCAGGTCCCTGGACGTTAGGCCGCCCGCCACCAACACCTTCAGCCGGCTAAACAAGACCTTCTCGAGAGCCCCATCCACAGGCGGCTTCCGGAGCCAGGACCTGGGCGCCGGCAGCGAGTTGGAGAAGGCCGGAAGGCCGATCCGGTCGGCGTCAGTAAGATTCCGGACGTAGAAGTAGGTACCTTGCCACTTCTTGATGGAATCAGGCAGGTTGATCTTGGGCAGCGGCGTATTCTTCGCGCTAATGGAGACGCCACCGCAGTCGCGCTGCTGCCCGGCGGTCGTCTGAGACCGCAGGAAGAAGAACATGCCGAAAATCTCCATACTGGGCCAGATGCCCAAATACGCCTCGCACAGCACGACGAAGCAGGACAGCTGGGTGATGCAATTCACCCCCAGATGATGAGGCTGCAGCCCGTAGAAGCGCAGGAACTCCGCGAAGAAGGAACTCACCGGGAGCCCCAGTCCCCGCTCCAAATGCGCGGAAAACACGACGACCTCGTCCTTCTTGGGCGCCGGAGAAACTTCCTCTTCAGGGGGGGGCGCGGGCTCCCACGTCGCCCGTCATCCCCAAGAACATCCTCCGACGGAGCTCCCAAATGAAATCATCGTCCACGGTGGAGCCCATCCACGCGCCTGAGCTCGCCATAGAAGATCGGTTCCCCGTGTTGAACGAGGCGAATGCAAGAGTGGCACGAACGAGAGAGAAGATGGGCAAGAGCTCGGGGGCGCAAGCAGCAGCGAAGAAGACGAGGCGAGAATGGGGAACGGTAACCCCGGCCGTTCCCCCTCTTTCCACTTTAAAGGCGAAGCCGAGCGGAACCATCCCGCTCGTTGCGCCGCGTGGCGGGAAAGCGTGCCGCACTTTCCGCAGATGATCCCGCAAGCAAGCAGTTGCCACAGAGAATCCGGCCCGGTGAAGCCGAGGCGACGTGCGCCAGGCCTCGGGCAGAACACCAACGGCTCCCCAAGGCGGCAGGTCGTGGCTGACGTAGGCCACGACCCGAGTCTTCGAGCCGGCCAATCCAGACCGCAAAAATCTGCGGATCCTACACCGTGAAGCCGGACTATTCAACGATAACTTCGACGGCACACAACCAAGGACAGGATCGCCCGTTGAGCATTCCCCACAAGCAAGCTTCGATTTCACCCGGCATCGGTTCCAGCCGGCGCCGACTCCAACTTCGACATTTCAACCACAACGATTCAAGACAAAGGGGAGAAGATCGAGAAGTCTTCCCAGCAAGCTAGCAAGGCTCCACAATCTCGGGGGCTAGTGTCGGGGATATGAACCCCGAATATCCCAAAGAAGCCTATTTCTTCAACTCTCCGCAGGCCGGCTGAATAAGTGTCGGCTGCGCAGTGCCGCCTGAAACCAGCCGGGTGAAGCGAGCCGCCTATATCTACCCGAAGGCGGACGGCCGGCTAGGCTGAAGCCGGCCGTACCAACCGACAACTCCGTACGAGTGGGCCCTGTCCGGATAACCGCTCTGGGTGAACAGTACCCCTTGTCGGGCATCTCCTGTACCAAATCATGACAACAAGCTCCAGCCGGCTCAGAAAGTAGTGATGTCATAGGGGCAAGCCTGTAACTTCCCTGTAACCCAAAACCCTAGCCCGCTGCCTATATAAAGCGGGCTAGAGCCTCCTGCGCGAGGCATGCAACCAAGGGGGACAGGTAACCGGAACACCACGTAGTATCATCTTCAACCTCCCGCCGGCTAGGACCTCCAGCCGGCTAGGACCTCCAGCCGGCTGCCACCCGAAACAGCTCAAGGAGCTCCTTTGTAGCCCGATTCTGTAATCAAGCAATAAGAACAAGAAGAGCAGGACGTAGGGGTGTTACCTCCACAGGAGGGCCCCGAACCTGGGTAACTAGCGTGTGTTTGCGTGCTTGTTGCCCAATACCGCGCGAGCATCCATCGTCGCCTGCCCCCACAATCTTTTCCATCTCCGATGGATATGCCGTGCAACCCACCACGACAGGGGGGCTCTTTATATAGGAGTTTTTAGGTCACGAGGAAACTTCGAGAAGAAGGAACGACGCAAACGGAGCCACGAGGCCCAAAAGAGGTGGGCCCAGGCGGCCAGGTACAGGGGCCGCGTGGGGCACCCTCTTTTGGCCCTCCGGCCTCCGTTTGCTTGCTTCCTTCGCTCTGAGGTCTTCCTCCTTCCAAAAAAATGATCCTCGTAAATTTGCAGCTCATTATGATGTCGTTAAGGCCCTGAAATAAATAAGGAAAGAAATAGGGTTTTTCTGCCTACACAGGATTAATTCCATAAATAGGGGAAATCATTATTAATTACCAAAAATCATTAAATAACAGTAATATACCCCTTATATGATGCAAATATGAATGGAATACAAGTATTATAGTGCAAAGTTCATGTATGCATTTTACATGCATCAGCAGGGTGAAAGTGCATGGTTTCCCCATGTGTGGTTTTGGTAATTAATGACAATCTCTATGGACTAATGTTTGTATTGAGCTACTTGTAGGTGTGTCCATTTGCATTGCTTGATCTCCATTTGTTGGAGTCAAGGCTGCGGGAAGAAGAGTATTTGTTGATCAAGGCTAAGTGCGAGTTGATCAACACTTGAGTCCAAGTGAAGATATGCCGAAGAGTGCTTCTCCCATATTGGTGTATGGGGGAGAAACATGTGAGCCTTCACCAAGCGAAGCGCAATCAAGAAAGGTGGTTCGTCTTGAGGAGATGAAGATCGTCTTCATCGACCTCAAGTGGATTATGCACAAGGCAAAGGTATGTTCTTGATAGGCTTTCTATTTTACCGGTCTCATGATGTCAGTTGAGAGACCAGGTTATAGGATAGATAGTCGTACTATCAAGAGGTGCTCTCAACCGAGTATCTTGATCGTATCGTTTGTGGAGAGCCCAAACCTTTGCATCCTTGCAATCATCTTTATTGGTTCTTATTTGGCTCTTATCATGGTGTGGTCTTGGTGTTTGTCGTGCTTGTCATGACAAGGCTAAGTGAAAGAACAACTATGCCCGAGATGTCGCCTAGAGGGGGGGTGAATAGGCGATTAAAACTTTTTCTATTTAGGGGCTTGATAATTGCGGAATAAAACTAGGTGTTTAAATTAACAAGCCAATAACCTAAAAATCTAGGTTTACCTAAGTGCACCAACAACCTATGCTAAACAAGGCAAGTAACAAGGTGATAGCAAGATATAGACTTCAAGCACGATGGCTATCACAATGTAAATTTGCATAAGTAAAAGCTCGGGTATAGAAATAACTGAGGCACGCGGAGACGAAGATTTATTCCCGAGTTCCTCCTTGTTAAGGGAGTACGTCTCGTTGGAGGGGTGTGAGCTCGCCACAAAAGGTCTACTCAAGATGCCACAAAGGCCTCACCCTATTCTCCGATGAACCTCACCCAAGGGATTGGTTCACCTTCCACTATCGGAATCCTTCGAGGCGGATTCCGGAGCCCCTTTACAACTTCTCTTGGGGCACACACCCACAACTCAATTGGGGGCTCCCAACTTCGTGCCGAAGCTTCACAACTCGAAGACTTCGCGGCACCTCCAACCGTCTAGGGTACACGATGCACCCAAGAGGCAACAAACTCTTGGGAACACAATGCACCCAAGAGTAACAAGCTTCTCAACCTTCAACTTCACGTATCACCGCGGAGAGAGCAACCTGATGCAACTAATGCAAGAGGCAAGAACACACGAAGTGGTCAAGTCCTTCACTCTCAAATTCCAACCAAGCAACAAATGCTATGGAGGGAATAAGAGAGGAAGAACAAAGGGGATGAGCACAAAGCAACCCCAAAATCTAGATCCACAAGTTTCCCTCACTTAGAGGGGATTTTGATTGGTGGAAAGGTGGATCTAGATCTCCTCTCTTGAAACCCTAAATTTGGGCAAGAATCATTGGAGGGGAAGAGAGGAATCAAGCTCACAAGGATTAGAGCAAAGGGTAAGAGCAAGAACAGGTGAACAAGGTCAGCAGCTAGGTTTTGGGGAGGGAGGAGGCTTTTTATAGCCTCCCCCAAAAACTAGCCGTTGGAGCCTGTCCAGGCCGGAGACTCCGGAGTAAGTGACCGGAGACTCCGGCCTGCTGGGTCATCGGGGAGGCCGGAGATTCCGGTCCTTGGGGCCGGAGACTCCGGCCATGCCGGAGACTCCGGGCACCCTCCGGGAGAGCTCCGGACCCCTATCCAGAGGCGCACCACATAGATGCAAAAGGGCTGAGGAAAAAATGAGGGCCGGAGATTCCGGGTCCTCGGGCCGGAGACTCCGGTGGGCCGGAGACTCCGCCCCATCTCCGTGGTACCTCTGGACCCAGTCCAGAGATGCACCACACAAGGGCAAGACAGCCGAGAAAATTTGGGGGCCGGAGATTCCGGGTCCCATGGGCCGGAGAATCCGGTGGGCCGGGAGACTCCGCCCCATCTCCGGGGTACCTCCGGACCCAGTCCAGAGACGCACCACACAAAGTCGATCGGCAGCAAAAAACAGAGACCGGAGACTCCGGGTCCTTGGGGGCGGAGACTCCGGTGTGACCGGAGACTCCGGGCCCTCTCCGGGGTAGATCCAAACAGAGAAAACCAGAACTGCCATAACTTTTGCAAATGAAGTCCGAATCGAGTGAATCCAATTTTGTTGGAAAGAGGACGACAAGAGCTTACCCTACAAAAATATGAAAACAAGCAAAGGAGATTGTGCGGAGGGTTGGAAGGGTGAAACCTTCCACACGGAAGAACCGGCAAACTCTCCAAAACCGAAAATGCAAAGTAAGACGCATATGAAAACGGTTTTCGGTGAACTTAGCCTTGTCATGACAAGCACGACAAGCACCAAGACCACACCACGATAAGAGCCAAATAAGAACCAATAAAGATGATTGTGAGGATGCAAGGATGCAAAGGTTTGAGCTCTCCACGAACGATACGATCACGATACTCGGTCGAGAGCCCCTCTTGATAGTACGGCTATCTATCCTATAACCCGGTCTCTCAACTAACATCATGAGACCGGTAAAATAAAATCCCTACCAAGATCATACCTTTGCCTTGCGCATTAATCCACTTGAGGTCGATGGAGACGATCTTCATCTCCTCAAGGCGAACCATCTTCTTGATTGCGCTTCGCTCGGTGAAGATTCACATGTGGCTCCCCCATACATCAAGATGGGGGAAGCACCACTTCGGCATATCTTCGAGCCTACTTGTACCTCGTCCTCTTGACCCCATCCGGGGGGTTGCCCCCCGACATTAGTCCCCGAAGCTGGCGTGGTCCTGCAACCTCGGCTGAAGGGCCGCGGCAGGTTTACCCGAAAACCCAGCATTTCTAATATAAACCGACATACCATCTGCCGGCCAAACTTATATGTCGGAAAGCCATTTACCTCCCAACTTATTATCATACCTTATGTCGGATTGTTCCGACCTACAGGAGCATTCCTCGGTTTTTCCGAGTCATCGATTCCTCTACGTGTCGACGCATCCCTGCTTGACGCTTCGGTTTTCACGCACCGATGGACATGACAGTGGCACGTGGCGCTCCTGTCGCGCAAGCACTCGAGTGCTTTGACCGCAGCGCCGCACGACGCCTCGGGTCACGCAGCAGTTACTGTGCCGTGCTGGCAGTTAAGATCCCGATTGCGATCTGTGGCCCATTATGTGGCCGATCATGGGGCAGTTATCCCACGATCCATGCCGATCGTGCGCAGAAGATCGTGGGATCATGCCATTGCCCCCGAGGGGATAAATAGGAGGGAAGAGGGTAACTTTCTCCCCCTCCGCTCATTCACCTCCTTTGCCTCTTCTCTTTCTTCATCCTGCGCGCAGAGCACACAGCACCACCGCACAGCTCCGCGTACAGCGCCGCCGCCGCACGCACCTGCGCACGCCGACGAGCCGTTGGACGCCGACGCTGCGCACGCACGCATCGACGGACCGCCGCCCGCCGACGCCACTCGCCGGTAAAATTTCCTCTTCTTCCTTCTTGCGCATTAGCACTTTGCATCTATAGGTACTCTCCGTTCTTGCTTTTTCCCTTTGTTCTTCCTCTGTTCTTCACCGCGGCGACGCGTCGCGCGCCGCCGGTGACCTTGCGGCCGTGGTTGCGGTGCGCCGCCGGTCCCTTCTTCGCCATGCTCTATCTTTTTTCCTTTCTCTTTTCACCTCGGCACACATAGCTCACCGCCGGCACCCTTTTTGCAGTTCTCAACAACTTCTCGCCGAGATGTCGGATAACACCTCCCTCGAGGTGGTTGACTCGGTCGAGGAGACGTTCGTGGAAGGATCCACCCGGGCTTCCTGGGAGGGCTCCGACGTAGGTCAAGCCGAGTTAGATTGGCTGATCCAGACACGGAGGATCCCTACCGGGGTGGAGTGCCGACTTCCAGGCTCCGAGATCGAGCCGGATCTCAAGGAAGGCGAGTACGTCATCTTCGTTGCGCACTTTGAGTGGGGATTCGGATTGCCCGCCAGTGCCTTCTTCCGAAACTTCCTCAACAAGTTCGGTCTTCAACCTCACCAACTTCCGGCGAATGCCATCACCACCCTCTCAGCGTTCGTCTCCTTCGCCGAGGGCTACCTCGGTCTCTGGCCCACCATCAATCTCTGGTCCAAATACTTCGGATTCCGGAAGCAGGTCGTCCCGAATCCTGACCAACCGGATAAAGAGAAGGAGATGACCCAGTGTGGGGCCGCCACTGTCACACCTCGGCATGGCTCCATCTTTCCTCGGATCTCCGGTCTGGAGTCATGCCGGAAGTGGCAATGCTCCTTCTTCTATGTGAAGAACACCACCCGGGTCGACTTGATCAACCTGCCGACGTTCTCCATCGGCCCCCCCACGGCACAACTCAACTGGGGGTACAATCCGAAGAAAAAAGTAACGGAGGTCAACGAGATCCACCAAGTTGTGGAGGAACTCAAAGGAGCAGGGATGACTGCTGATGATCTGCTGGCAACATTCGTCAGCCGCCGGGTCCTGCCCCTTCAACGCCGAGTCCACAAAATTTGCCACATGAGTGGCCCCCTGGATCCAACCCGGGTGAGCACTGTCGAGCTGGACAAGGCCGGGGTCCGGAGGCATATTAAGGCCATAGCCCGGACACGGATGACGGACAAGTGGGAGTGGGGCAAAGAACCTCACAGCCGGAATAACCTTCCACCCCGAGTAAGTAACTTCCTCCGACATAACTTTTTTACCGACATAAACTCTTATGTCGGTGCAATTCTGTACATTGTACTAACCATTTTCCGTCTCCATCACGCAGAGATTCGAGCGGCAAGCGAAGGAGGATGGACCGAATCCCACCGCCCACTGGGGTAAAGACCGGGTCGAAGTTGACCCGGAAGACCCGGACAACGAAGACAACATGCCAATTCCCGATGTCAGCTCAATTCCCGCCACGGGTAAGGCTCGCGTCTCCTCCGCCCGAGACTGTTCTGACGATGATGAGGATGATTGTCAAATTTTAGAGGTACATGATCCTTCTTCGGTTGCGTTCTCATATCCGGTGCCCTCACCCTCAGCTGATTCGGACGACCAGGTGTTGGAGGTGGCACCGCTCGCCGTGGGGCCTAAGGACACAGTTCGGAAGCGCCCAACGGCTGCATCCACAGTTGCTGGGACCTCCGGCTCATCAGGTCCCGCACATAAAAGGCCGCGAGTGAAGACAGTCTTGAGGCGTCGCGAGCGCCCTGTCACCAAGGGGTAAGGCTCCCCACTTGTCGACATAAACTACACAATCTAGCTTGTAAATGTTTTCTTATCTTTTTCCTCCTGATGGTAACTTGATTGTTTTAATTTTCAGCGCGGCGCCACGAGAGGTTCCATCGGCCGCAACCACTGACTAGGTCCCGCATAGGACTCCATCGCCACCTCGGCCCAACGACACCCGGTTGCTGAGTCCGCCGAGGACGAGTCCAGTAGCAGACATCTCGGCTCCGGAATCCGGAGCCGGAATCGTGGACTCGGTCTTGGCCGACGCACCGACGACCAACCGAGATGCAGATCTCGGAGCCAGCTCCTCGGTCCCCAAGGTAGGGCAGACCGAGGCCCCAAAGGATTCGGAGCCGCCGAAACAGCAGCAGCAACCAGAGAGCAGCAGACTCGGCCGCAACCACCACCGAGCAGCAAAGACAACAACCACCGGCACAACAGCAGCAGCAACAGCAGAAGCAACAACCACCGGCCCCGCAACCGCCAAAACACAAACCACAGCCACCGGCACAGCCACAGCCACAGCAGCAGACCTCCAAAGCCCCAGTTCCCGCAACCGGGGTAACAACTGCAAAGGCACCGATGAGAACGGTGTCAACTAACCCGGACAGGCAATTGACTGTGCCACCGAGCCAAGGCGCAGCGACATCATCCAGCATCCAGAACGTGAGCTGGGGGTTTGCCCCACTGCGAACCCTTAGTGGGAAAAGCTTGGGTGTAACATCCCAAGCTTGGTAACGAAAAATACGAAGAATTTTTCCACTTTTGTTTCCTTGTTTGCATCATAGCATTCCATATGCATTTTGGACTTCTAAACCTACTCTTGGCAAGAAGATGAAATGGGGGGGGGGGCAAATCTTCCACAAAACCTCCAACCAAAGACAATGCCATCTTGGGAACCAACTAAATGAACTTCCAAATTGTTTAGGAAGTTCCCATTTTGTTGTTTAACCAATTTTCACTTCTCAGTTTTGGTCAAATGAGAAATGACATGAGTTTTCAAAATTGGCTGAATTCAATCCCTATTTTTGGAACCAAGCTAGAACTTCCAAAAATTCAAACTAAAATCATGGGGAGTCTCAATATGGTTGTGAGAGCCTCCATGAAAAGTTTCAATATTTTTGGAATTGTATAAATTCCCCAATTAAATGTATTTTGGAAATTGCCCCAATTTACCCTAAATAAAAGCTTTGAACAAATTTTGAGCAAACTAATTTATTTGACCTCACCAATTTTTGTGGTGGTTCTAACAGGTAATCCTAGTCTCTATGAATTTTTCTGGGATTTTAGAAAATGTCCTGGTGCCCTAATTAATTGGCTGAATCCTACTGCTGGACTTGTTTGAGGTTTATTCAAAAATTCCAGGGACCTCTTCGTAATTTTTCTTTTCCCTCTCCCTCCACCGTGGACGATGGCGTCCTGGCGCCATGCTGCCGCGTTGGCGCTGCCATGCCGCACGCCACCGAGGCCCGTGGTCGATGAGGATGCTGCCCATGCCGCACACCTGCTCCTCCCCTCAACCCCGATCCGTTTCCTCCCCTAATTTTTCCGGATCGACGGAGTCCTTCTCCCCCCCCGAGCTCCTCCTTGCCGCCGTGGGGTTCGAGCTCGCCGCCGTCGTATCCGTGCGCGCAAGGTCGATTGAAGGCCAGCGCTCGCTCCACCGCATCCTCATCGTCCTTCCAGGCCACGGAATCGAGCCGGGGTGGTCGGGAATCGACGATTCCGTCATCGACATCCCGCCTCGGCCGAGCCGCTCGCCGGCCGATTCCCGGCGACTCCGCCCCTCCGCGCCGTCGTCGTCCTCCCGTGAGTACCTAAGGTGAGCCGTGCGTCCTTGCTAGCCGTTCCCGCGCCCTTCTCCCTCTCCTCGCCGTCGATTTCGTTCGTCGCCGGCCGCTCCCCGTCGGGTGCCGCCCGCGCGCGTGCCCTACGCGCCGGCCGGGAAACCGGCCTGGGCTGGCTCTGAGGCCGGAAGCCTCCGATGCCTCCCCGGCCTGGCCCCGGTCTGGGCCGGCCGTTAGGCCGGCAGTCTCGGATAGGTCCCCGGCCTGCCAACCGGTTTGGGCCGGTTCTGAGGCCGGCGGCCTCGGCCACTGGCCCGGCTTGCACACCGGCCTGGGCCGAGTTACAGGCCGGCCTGCACAGTAAATTCTAGGAATTTCAGAAAATAAATTGAAGTTTAAATAATTCGTATCTTTTCGAATAATGCTTCAAATTCGACAAATAAAGTTTCCAAATGTTCAGAAAAACAACCTCTACCCCTTGGAATCATTGTAATCTCTTTTTGGAATTAATTCATTTTGGTTATTTAGGAATTTCTAAAATGGGTTATTTAATACCCAAATTTGGAAATTCATAACTTTTTGAATATTTGTCCAAAAATTATGAATTAAATATCAAAGTGATCGGCTTGTCAAATGCTAATCAACCATACATTTATCACATCATGATCACAAACTTTTATTTGATGTTATTCATAATTTGATTAAATGAATTAAATTCAATTATTTATTTAATTTGCTATTTATTTATAGGTACTCCAAAAATTACAAATAAAGTACCGAAATGATCGGAATGACGAATCCTATCCATTCATGTCATGTTCATGCATAATTGAACCACTTCTCTAATAATTTGATAATTTATAAAAAATTGTGGTTACTAAGATAAATATGGGGTTGGTTCCAAATAATTGCCCTAATTATTTGGCTTCCCATTTAATGTTGCTATTTTAATTTATATAACAACATCTTTGCATCAATTGGACATGTCATCATGTGATTGAGCATTGCACCTTGTGATCGTGTGATTTATGTGTTCTTTGTTTTTCCTCTTTTGGGTATCGATAGATTCCGGAGTCGAGGTTACCGATAACTACCCCGACGATCAATACTACGCGCCCGGGCAGCAAGGCAAGAGATAACCTAACCTTCTTGGCATCTAGCATCCTATGTTTATAAACTTATTTTATCCACCATATTATTTGCATGCGATTCAAATGTCTCTTTTGGTAACTATTAGAATATCCTATGAATGCATGTTCTTCCCCGAGCCAATCACATGTATCCCTACCTATGAAACCTAGGGTTGAAGTGTTGGCCGAGATAAAGATAAAATGGTTGTATTCATATGCTTAGCCATGCTTAGATATGCTTTATGTCCGTCGTTAATTCCATAATTATTAATGGTGATGGAATGATTCGGGCTTGGTGGATAATGGTGATGCTTAATTAAAATGCTAAGACGGCTTGGGTGAGTTGCCATCGGGATGGTGTTTTGCCTCACTCTAGCCCCTAGGTATGAGTTCTTTACCTCTTGAACCAAGACTAGCGTGCTGCCATTGGTGGGTGTATGGGCGCCTTACCGACCGAATAATTTGTGAGGGGCTTGTCAAGGGTCCTCTAGTTCGAGATTTCCATTTGCGCGTGAGTTGTGTGAGTGGAAAAAGGAACGAGGATGGTGGTGTTTAGGATGTGGCCGCGGGGCAGGGCGCTGGGAGCGCTGAACCTGTCCTTCCGCACACTGATGGTCCTTGAGTAAGCCTCATGCATTGTAAAGGTCTAACCGCGCCCGCTCGCCGGTCTTCCCCGGAAGAGGGCCAACTAGGTGAGCCGGACGGTACCAATGGGTAAATTAGTACACCCCTGCAGGGTTTAATCTTTTCGAAAAGCCGTGTCCGCGGTTATGGACGACTTGGGAACGGATATAAGATCATAGAGAAATTTTCACCTAATTGATATGGCAGCTAGAGGTTGCATAACAAACTGGTGATAAAGGTTCATTTCCTCGAGGGTGAGTCGAGGGAGTGCCTTTGTGTGAGATGAGTGGTGATGGTTGCAAGTAGGTTCGTCGAGAACCGAAGATGACAAATGTTACTCTCTTACCCCATTATAAAAATATTCTGAGTAGACGAATGCCATGTGTCTTTAAGTTTCGGTTTATTAAAATTAGCTTTATGCAAAAAGAAATACATTATACAGCCTTAGAGCCTCCGTCAGTCATTGGGCCTATATCGCCCTACTAAACTTGCGAGTACATCGTACTCAGTCTCTCTTTGCTGCCTCTATGTATTTGTATTTTCAGAGGAGGACGACACCGAGCAACTAGGTGGGTTCTTCGTTCACGTCGACTACTAATCTGGGGTTCCCAGGTGGCAGCTTGGGACCGTGGAACAAGCTGGCTTGGGTGATGTTTATTGTAGGCCTCTTAGGCCATATATTTGCTTCTTGTTGTTAGACAACACTACCCGCTTCCGCTTGTTGAATTGTTGGATCTGTGATCCTTTTGCTTGTAATATTTGTATTCTCCTCGTTATATGAGTTGCTATACTTTTGTGTCGTAGAGTCATTGCTTTGTGCCAGTTCTGTTCCACAAGTCTCGATCTTTGTCTTATGCATTGATGGTTGTGCCGAATTCATAGCCTCTCTGTATAATTCCGGGGTCGGGGCGTTACATTGGGCTCCGTCGAGCATTACAATATGGACTGGAACGCTGCCGAGTTGAGCGAAGTGAGCTCACAATCACCAGTGGGCCTGATCTCCGAGCACCCGGCGGGGCCGAGTTTAGTGGCCCAAAAGATGTCTGCAGCCAAAGCTGCTCTTCTCGCGGCCGACAAAGCAGCCGCGGTAAGCTCTACCGAATAATGATAACTCGGTTTAATTTTTTAATGCAGATATCATCTATCCCCAGTCCCCGAGATTCGGGTCGAGTGACCGAGACTCGGCTAAGTATACTGACTTGGTCGAGTAAGGATAACTCGGCCTGAATCTTCACCAACAAGACTAACATTTCTTCTTTCCAGGTTTGCATGACCCAGCATACGCAGTTGCACCGCAAGCTCCTGCTGGAGCACAAAAAACTCTGTGATAAATACAAGCTGCTGCAAGGCCAGCTGAGCAAGATGGCTGACTCGGAGTCCAAGGCTAAAGGGCTGGAGTGGCGAATCTCAGAACTCGAGAGTAAGTCATACTCAATGTTTCAACCTGCACTTGCATAGATTTTCGCGTGTTTGACTTTGCTATCTCGGTACAGCCGAACAGAAGGATCACGAGTTCGCGCATCAAGCCGAGCTCAAGAAGGAGCGGGACGAAGCGTCTCGGCTGCAGACCGAGCTTGAGAAATCTCGGAGCCGCATTGCCGAGTTGGAAAAGACCGCCGCCACAGAGAAACAGCTCCGAGAAGAGGAGACTCGGAATCTCAAGGAGTCTCTTGAGGAGTCCGAGTCACAGGCAACCTCGGCTGAGAGCGAGCTCCGAGCTCTGAAGGCCAAGATTGCGCAGTGGCTGGTGGGCATCTCCAGCATCAACTCCGAGATGGACAGTAAGCCCCTTCCCCTTCTGTCTTTATTCAATCTCCCACTTTTATCCTTATGTGACTTATTTTAGCGTTAGCCATTCCCTATTCAGAACGCTTCCCCCACACCAAGGCCGCTGCGGACCAGAGCGGTCAAGAGCACCGGAGTAAGAAAATCCAAGATGGCCCGATCTCGGCCGATTGGGATATGGATGCTCATTTGGTGGCCCTGAAGGCGCGTTTGCCACCAATGAGGGCTATCGGGATGGGTCTCCTTAGCTCTGTGATCCGGGTTTACAAGGTTCTCTGGCCCGGGTGTGAGGCCCCTGCGATTGTTGATGAATTGGCCAAGTGCCTGATGGCCTCCGAGGAAAGGCTCAATGATTGGCGATCATCCGCCGCCCGAGTCGGTGCGGATGAAGCGCTGACATATGTGCTGTCTTGGTACGAGGGAATCGACCTTGACACACTGAGGACCCTGCGCGATGGATCCAAGTGGACCACCGACCCGGATCTCATCCGGCGTCGCCAAGAAGTGGCGCACTCCCTGATTCAGTATGCCCCGGTGCACAGCTTTGTCCCGGGTGAGCGGGTTCCTCAAGCAGAGGAGATCGAGGAGGCCGGCAGGGAGGAAGAAGAGGATGATGACATCGACGAAGAAATCCAAGCCGACACACCTCCCCGGCACTGCCGAGACCACAACCGAGGAACCTGCCAGGGCCGACACTGCTCCTTCGGCCCCGAGTAGCACTGATCCTGCTGCTTAGATTTTTAGAACAAAAAACTCAGCTCATCAGATCCCCGGAATGCCGGGTGCATATGTAATATAAACCCTGAGCTCTTTACGTTTGGTACTTGGTTCTTTACTTTGCACATTTTCAGCATGGTTATTTAGTATACCGGATCATTATGAACCGAGTCCCCGAGTTTATTTTCTTGTTTACCATATTCTGCAACCTTTGCTCTTGTCTACCATTTTTCGGCGTTTTGACAGTCGAGTCACAAGATTACCGAGATACGGCATACAATACTAAAAACTTTGAGTCAAAGCTCGGAATCATCCGACATATAAGTTAAGAAAGAAACAGCTTATGCCGAATCGCACTTGGGCCGAGTCCCCGAGTTTGTTTTCTTGTGTACTAGGTGCCACAATCCCAGCTCTTGTCTACGTTTTTTCTGTGTTTTGACAGTCGAGTCACGAGATAGCAAAACTTAGCATACAATACTCAAAACTTTGAGATATGGTCTAGAGCCATCCGACATAAAACAACAAGACATAAGAAGAAACCGAATCGCTCCTGGACCGAGTCCCCGAGTCTGTTTTCTTGTCTACTACCCCTTGCGATATCTGCCCTTGCCCACCATTTATGGTTCTTTGGCAGTCGGGTCACAAAATCACAAAAGCATAGCATACAATACTTGCAAACATGGAAGCACGGTTTTTGGAGCCATCCGACATAAAACAGACATAAGCATGCATATAACACCAAATTCACAGCAAGGCAGTCCCCGAGTTTCATTTCGGGGTGCCGACATTTCATTTCAGGGTTGCGAGATACATACAGTGCGTCCTTAAGAGTAAAAAGGGCGAAGAAGAGCTACATTCCAAGGTACTTTGGTCTCCTCTCCGGATCGGTCCATCCTGTTCTTCACCTGTGCCTGAGCATCAACAAGATAGTATGCATCGTTGTTTAAAGCCTTGCTCACAATAAATGGTCCTTCCCAAGGAGGCGATAATTTGTGCATCCCAGCGGTGCGCTGTACGAGCCTAAGCACCAAGTCTCCCTCTTGGAACTTGCGAGGATTTATTTTCCTGCTATGGTAGCGTCGGAGACTCTGCTGATATATCGCTGATTTGGACAATGCCAAGTCTCGTGCTTCCTCGAGCAGATCGACATCATTTTCCCGGGCTTCCCTTACCTCTGACTCGGTATACAATGCGACTCTTGGCGAGTCATGCTCTATGTCGGTTGGCAGAACTGCCTCTGCTCCATAAACCAGGAAGAATGGCGTATAGCCGGTCGAGCGATTCGGTGTAGTCCTTAGACTCCACAACACCGCTGGAATCTCATCCAACCAACAACCCGGAGCACGCAGCAAAGGCTCAATCAACCGAGGTTTTATGGCGGATAAGACCAAACCATTTGATCTTTCCACTTGTCCATTGGACTGTGGATGTGCGACCGATGCAATGTCCATCCGGATCCTTTTTTCCTCACAGAATCGAGCAAAGGCTCCCTCGGCGAAGTTGGTTCCATTATCCGTGATAATGCTATGCGGATGACCATACCTTAGGATAATATCCTTCAGGAATGACACCGCTGTGCGGCCATCACATTTTCTTATTGGTTTCACCTCTATCCATTTGGTGAACTTGTCCACCATCACCAAGATGTGAGTCATATTACCTCGGGCCGGCTTGAAAGGTCCCACCATATCCAGACACCATACTGCAAATGGCCATGTGATGGGGATAGTTTTGAGAGCTGCTGCTGGCATATGTATTTTGTGGGCGAATCTCTGACACCCTTCGCATTTTCGGACGATGTCCTCTGCCTGTTGCAAAGCATAGGGCCAGTAAAATCCATGCCAGAAAGCCTTAGCTACTATGGCTCTGGAGGATGCGTGATGACCGCACTCCCCCTGATGAATATCTCGGAGAATCTCTTCCCCCTCTTCTGGCTCGACACATCGCTGGAGCACGGTGGTTACACTTCTCTTGTACAGCTCATGGTTGATGATTGTGAAGGATTTGGATCGCCTCTGGATCTGTCTGGCCGAGACCTCATCACTCGGTAGACTACCATCTAACATGAATGTCATAATGGGCTGTGCCCATGCCGGTACCGGGCGAGTGCCGAGTACAGGTTCGTCAATCTCCATTGCATCAACCGACATCACCACATCCGATATAGGATGGTGAGTCCCCGAGTCCTCCCAAGGAGTCCCCGAGTTCCGCCAAGCAGCTTTCCAGTTTTCGAGTGTAGTAACCGAGTCCTGGTGAATGTAACCGACATCCACGGAAGTCCCCGGGTCCTGCGGCGCAGTCCCCGAGTTCTGCAGCAAGCTCCCGACATCCACGTCCATCGGGACGACGTCGGATTCCGGATTACCCGGGATAAAGATTGACTTAGACTCGGGTGAAGGCTTGATTGATGGCTTGTGAAGATGCTCCAGCGACACCCCGGGCGGGATGGCCTGCCGATATGACCCGATCTTGGATAGCATGTCAGCACTTTCATTTTTTGTCCGCCGAATGTGGTTGAACTCGCAACCATCAAAGTACCCCGAGATCTTCTGTACATGGAACCGGTACGCTGCCATGTTGGCATCCAGGGCGTCCCAGTTGCCTGATGTTTGCTGAATTACCAGATCCGAGTCACCATAACATATGATCCGGCGAATTCCAATTTCCTTGGCCACTTTGAGTCCATGAATCAGAGCCTCATACTCTGCGACATTGTTGGATGCTGCGAAATGGACTTGCAGAACATATTTCAGCTGATCTCGCTTCGGTGAGGTGAGAACCACGCTGGCTCCCAGGCCCTCTTTTACTTTAGACCCATCAAAATGCATTCTCCAGTAATTGGAGTCCGGCAGGGATGGTTCATACTGCATCTCGGTCCAATCCACAAAGAAATCTGCCACTGCTTGAGACTTGATGGTATCTCTTCTCATATATTGCGGCGCATAAGCTGCGAGCTCGATAGCCCAGTTGGCTACTCGGCCACTGGCATCCTTGTTGCCGAGTATTTCCGACACAGGGGCCGCACTCACAACAGTGATAGGGTGCTCCTGGAAATAATGTTTCAATTTCTTGGCCACCATGTAGACACCATAAGTCATTTTCTGGTAGTGAGGATAGTTTTGTTTTGAAGTGGAGAGCACCTCACTCAAATAATACACCGGCCTCTGCACGGTAGCTCCCTCTTCTTCTCGCTCCACCACTACTACCACACTAACGACTCGGTTAGTGGCAGCAATGTAGAGCAACATGGGCTCTCTTGGTAATGGCGAAGCCAATATCGGCGCAGTAGCCAACATCTTTTTTAGTTCATGGAACGCCGCGTCCGCTTGCGGGGTCCAGCTAAACCTGTCTGATTTTTTCATTAGTTGGTATAAGGGCAAGGCCTTTTCTCCCAACAACCGACCTAGGAAGCGGCTCAGTGAAGCCAAACATCCGGTGAATTTTTGGACATCCCGGAGACATCTCGGTAACCTCATGTTTTCAATTGCCCGGATCTTAGTTGGATTTGCCTCGATACCTCGGCTTGACCCGAGAAAACCGAGTAACTTTCCTGCTGGTACACCGAATGTGCATTTATCCGGATTAAGTTTTAGCCGGAATTTCCGCAGGTTTGCGAATGTCTCTTTGAGATCATCCAACAAGGTGTGTTTTTCTTTAGTTTTTATGACTATGTCATCGACATACACCTGCACATTTTTGCCTATTTGATCGTGTAAACATTTCTGCATACAACGCTGATAAGTAGCGCCGGCATTTCTCAACCCAAAACACATGACTCGGTAGCAATAAGCCCCGTACGGGGTGATAAAGGCAGTCTTTATTTGATCAGAAGGGTTCAGTGGTATCTGGTGAAAACCAGAGTACGCATCTACAAACGATAATAGTTCACACCCGGCCGTGGAGTCGATCACTTGATCGATCCGAGGCAGCGGGAATGGATCCTTAGGACATGCCTTGTTCAGATGAGTGTAATCAACACACATGCGCCAGATAGTAGCAGCATCCGGGTCATCCTTCTTCTTTTCTACCAGGACCGGGTTAGCCAACCAGTCCGGGTACTTCACTTCCACCACAGCATTTGCTGCGAGTAACTTGGCTAACTCGTCACCCACAGCTTTTCTTCTTCCTTCGGCCAGATGCCGCGTAGGTTGCTTCACCGGCCTAGCATCCGGCCTGACATGTAATGAGTGCTCAGCCAACTCCCTTGGAACACCCAGCAAGTCCTGACTAGACCATGCAAAGATATCCCGATTCTCATGGAGGAAGTTGATGAGCTCGCTTTCCTATTTGCTGTCCAACCCGGCACCGATGATGACAGTGTGGTCCGGGTTAGACTCGTCAACGCCGACTTTCTTGGACTCCTTCGCCGCCTGAAAGGTTGCAGTCTGCTGCGGGCTAGCCGGACTCGGCATACCGAGTTGAGCGGATTGGGCCAGAGCCACCACCTCGTGGATTCTCCTCTTCTCAGCAGCAATCACCAATGACTCGGCCAGGAGTGATCCGGCAGAGGCACACTCCATGGAGCGCTTGTAATCACCCGAGATGGTGATGATACCATTTGGACCCGTCATCTTCATTTTTAGGTAGGCCACATGAGTGGACGCCATGAACTTGGCGAGTGCTGGCCTACCGAGTAAGGCATGATACGGGCTTTCGAGGTCCACGACCTCGAACAGCAGACTCTCAGTTCGGTAGTTGCTTTTGTCGCCAAATGCGACATCTACCTAGACTGTGCCCATGGGCGCATGCGACACACCCGGCACAATACCATGGAAGGTGGTCCTGCTTGGCTGCATCATGTTCTCGGTAATTCCGAGTTTGACCATGGTGTCCTTGTACATGATGTTGATGCTGCTCCTGTTGTCCACTAGGACCCGGCTGAAACTGACATTGATGTTGGGTCCGACGAATGTCGGATTCACCACTAAAGCATAACCCCTGGGTTGGGCATGACCCTGGGATGATCATTGAAAGCTGCAGGGGCCATCCAGCATTTTCTCGTAAGTGTATCTTTCCGAGTCATCCCATTGTTTCTTGTCTCCATTCCACGGCTTCCTCTCGCCGTTCCACGGCTTCTTCTCACCGTTCCACGGCCTCTTTCCTTCCGAGCTCTGGCCCCACGAGGGACCATCATTTTTCTGGCGCTGGCTGCTGCCGGCACCCACTTGATCTTGGTTGACAGCTGCGACCTGGTCTGACCCGTACCGGTAATCCGGCCGGTCATCTCTTCTCTTGTTTCGGTTATCTGAGCGATCGCTATGCCGGCCTGATCTGTCTCGGTCTTGCGCAGGGTACCTCCTGCCCGAGTCAACCTAAGCCAGTAAAGGCTGTGTCGGATCACCAAGGGCGTAGCTGTCTGCTATTGCCATTGTTTCGGCCAAGGTGGCCGGCATCTCCCTCTGGAGTCTCTGCCATAGCATGGAGCCATGTCGGCACCCTTGTACAAACCACGCAATGGCTTGCGACTCGATCACCCCTTCACAGGAGTTGCGGATTGTGCTCCACCGGGTAAGGTACTCCCGGTCCGTTTCTTCTTCTCTCTGCCGACACATGGACAGCTGCTGAGGGCGATTCGGCCTCTTGTACGTGCTGGAGAAGTTGCTGACGAAAGCATCAGAGAAGTTGAGCCAGCAATCAATGATGTTCTCCTCCAAGTTGTTCAGCCAGATCCAGGCTGGACCCTCTGGCATTTGCGGTACATACCGCACAGCCCATCGACGGCTGCCACCAGCGATATGCACCGCGGTGACATAATCTGTCAGCCAGTCCTCCGGCTTGGTACTACCATCATATGTCTTGGCACCCCGGGGAAGTTGGAAATTCGGCACCGGTGCCTGCTTCATGATCCGGGGTCCAAAACATGCTGGACCCGGTGGGCCTTGCTCCTCCAGGAGCTCAGACAGATAGATTTTGTCAAGCTTGTTGCGGACGTCATGTGCCGGCAGCTGGCGTGCTCCCAGCCTAGCACCGAGTGCACCCTCGGTCGCCAGATCCCTGAATCTTGTGTACCCGGCCCGCTCCATGGCCGAGTTACGATCATCGTATCGGTCAGCGGCCTGCTCGGCATACCCGGCACCCTGTTGTTGCCGAGGTGGATTGGGTACCGGATACCGAGGTGGCTGACCCGGATTCGCTGGGTTAACCCGGCTGACACCTTGCCTGCCCTGAACGGGTCCTGGTGCTCCCTGGCCGGGTTGACCTTGGCCAGCTATCTGCTTTCCGGCATATACCGGATCATACGCCTGCAGCTGTTTGTTCTTACCAGAGTTTACACTCTAGCCACGGCTTCCGCCGACATGTGGCGAAGAGGCCTGCCCCTTGGACACTGCCCCGGCACCACCATTCAAGTGAAGGTATCGAGACCCACCTACATCCGGGTTAGCATTCCGGAAAGCTTCATTCTGGCGGTTGGCAATAGCCACTAGCTCGTTGACTCGGTCCTGCTGCCTACGACGAGCATCTCTGGATAAGTTTGGTAACTCGGCTGCGGCTGCCTCTGCAGCCCTAAGATTCTTGGCGGGGGTGCTGTACTTCGGCTTATCTGCCGACAGCATGGCTAACAGTTCTACTAGATCTGGCTCTACCATCTCTAGCTATCTCGGCATTGAGGTCTCTACCTCGGTTGCGCACCTCATCTATGCGACTAACAGGATTTGCTACCGGAGTAAAACCATGAGCCTTGTTATACTCACGGAGAGAGATGTCAAACTCTTGCCTGACTCGGGCCACCTCTAGAGCCTCCTCGAGTATGTCCATGCGCTACTGATCCAGCTCCGCCTGAGTCAGAACAGCATCTGCACTCGGAGCCACTGGGGTTGCCAGCTTCTCGATTACGTCCTGAAGAGGACTCGGCGTCACCGGCACACGCGATGTACTGGCATGTACCGTGCAGTTCTCCGGCCTCTCCAGCGGCGGGCGTGCCGTCCGGGTGGACCTGTTGCTGACCTCGGCCTCTCCAGCTAGCGGCTACTCCGGCACCGGTGACCGGAGCAGTCATCATGACCTCTGCACAGCTAGCGGGGCGAGCGGTACTCCGGCCGCGAGCTGCGCAGACTGCGGGAGGATCCGCAGCCACCTGCACCCTTTCGGGAAATCGGCACGGGACCTCGGTGGCGACGTAGACAGTGAGCGAGCCGAACTCGATGAGGCACCCGTTCCGGGGTAGCGGCCTGCTGCTGAAACAGCCGGCGTTGTCGACGACGACGTTGAGCGTGCCGAATCTGTGGACAAGGCCACTAAGCACGCGCTCGCCCGACGCGATGAAGGAGCCCATCCGGATGAACACACCAGCCAGCGCCGCTGCTGGCCCCACGGTGGGCGCCAACTGTCGTGGTGGTACACAAACAGATGCCATAGGTAGGCTTATCTTGGGGCCGATGGATGCTGGAGGTACCGGGGAGGGTAGGAGCGTGTAGAGACGCACACGGAAAGACACAAACACACACCGATTTACCCAGGTTCAGGGCTCTCGTATGATGGATTACACTTGAGCTACACAACGCTCCTTGAGCTGTATGGGAAAACTAAGAACTGAGGGCACTAAACCGAGTCTCGGAGTGACTCTGGTGTTCTACTGAGCAGCGTTCCGAGTCTGGTGAGGCGTGGTCTGAGCGGTTGGGCGGTCCTCGTAAAAGGAACCCTTGGTGCTCCTTATATAGGGAAACCCAGGGCACAAGTTAGGGCTGACGTTTGTGCTGGCGTAGGCAGCACTGTGGCCACGCCTGGGCCTCTGACTGCTTCCGTCATGCCCGCGTGGCATGTCTAATCCATCAACTCCTGTGCACTTCTCCATGGTACTGCAATGGTCAGCAGCATGGAGGCCTGACTCCCCATACCGTGACCACCGAGTCAAGGAGTAGGCAGCACGTCCCATCATGCCAGTGGCAGGACGCCTGTCCCGTGATTGTAGGGACAAGACGTGAGCCTTGACTGCTCTCCGAGATAGACTCCTGACTCGGTTTCTCCTTTCCTGCACACAAGAAGAACAAAGAAGGATCCGACACACAACTTGTATAGTCCGACATACGGGTATGTCGGTTTAACCTTAACCCGGTCGACTTCCAGTATGCCGGTATGGTATGTCGGTTATTGTTGACCCGGTCAACTCTGGGTCTACTTGTACCTCGTCCTCTTGACCCCATCCGGGGGGTTGCCCCCCGACATCTGTTTTTTTATCAATACACTTTATCGCATAAACTTGGAGCGCCTTTTTGTTTGTTTTTGCTTTGCTTTTCATTTTGTGAGACCACCACACTATCATTTATATATGAGAAAGCTACTGGAACTATGGGTTGAAATATCTTGCAAGCTTTTATTGTATTGGGAAAAGGGATGTCTAAGTTGATTGTTAATGACACATATAGTTGCATGATTCATGAGCTTCTTTATGAGTAATAATTTGCAAATGCTTTATCATGAGCTATCTTTTATTCATGTTTTGATGTTGTATGTTATTTCACCTTATTTGACATGAATTAGTTAGTTCTATGGACACTCATGCATGCATCTAGATGGTCATCTTTCTCCCTTTTGCTAGCCCAAAAATTCCAACAAGTAAAAACTTGTTTCCAACACCTTCAACCCAAGTTTTTTCCAGTGAGTCCACCATATCTACCTATTAGCTTTATGCTATTCCAAGTATGTTTATCATGTTATTTGTGTTATCTATACCTCTAAATGAAAATGATTATGTTATTTATTGTATTGGGAAAAGTTGGTTAAAAAGCTCTCGCGAACTTGATGCACACTTTACTTTTATTGCATTTAATAAACATGAACCATTGTGATTAATATTATGATGATAGTGGCTTGATAAATGTTTAAGGTTGGGAGTTAGCCCATATGTGCTGTCACATGCAAAGCTTTCAACATGTTCCATCATTTATTTAGTTGATATCATGTACTTTTGTTTATGGATGCCTATCATGGTGAAATAATGTGGAAATAGAGTAAGTTTAAATGAGTTTGTATAAATGGTTAGAGAGAAACCTGGGCCGCTAATCTAATCCATGCATCATTCATGGTGGAAATTTACTTACATGCTATTTTGAACTTTCAGTGATACACCCTACAATAAAAAGCTATAACAAGTGGTAAATAAAAAGGGTGTTGAGGTTGTTCATTATGTTTGTTTGTCTTGTTGTTTTGATGTGGACTTGATCCATATAATGGGACAAGAGGTACCCCAGTTGAGGCTCTTGATAATACCATTATTACTTACAATGATAGATAACATAAACTTGCTTTGTTTCCCAAGTTGAGTAATCATGGTGTAGGTACTTGTATTCAAGGGGCATGAGACCTCTAACCTTTACTTTATTAAAGCCACTACTCATATTTGCTTTCACATTAAACTTTAATCATTCAAGATGCTATGATAGGGGAATGAGAGCCTGACACCAAGTATTACCATTGCAATCAATAACTTAAGTAGAATAGTTTGGAGGATAGATGAAACTTATGCATGCTTTACCTCTACTCATTTATATATCTTTTTCAAAGTGTCCACCTTTTATATTCAGATTTTCATCTTCACTCTATGACCAATGTAGGATGTTCTTACTTATCATATTGCATACATGTGGTCCATATTACTATCTTTTATGTTACACTTTGTGAACTATCATTGAACATCCTTGCATTGAATACTTGATATCACTTTATAAACTATTTGATATTGTTACTTCTTTGAATAATGAATCATTTGAATTTATGTAGCAGTAGCAATCATCTTTTATATCCATGTTGTTATATTGCAAAGTTCATGTTAGTTTTATGACTTTCATACTCGAGGACGAGCATGAGTTAAGCTTGGGGATGTTGATGCATGTAAAATGCATACATGAACTTTGCACTATAATATTTATATTCCATTCATATTTGCATCATATAAGGGGTATATTACTGTTATTTAATGATTTTTGGTAATTAATAATGATTTCCCCTTTTTATGGAATTAATCCTGCGCAGGCAGAAAACCCCTATTTCTTTCCTTATTTATTTCAGGACCTTAACGACGTCAAAATGAGCTGAAAATTTATGGGGATCATTATTTTGGAAGGAGGAAGACCAAGGAGCGAAAGAAGCAAGCGAACGGAGGCCGGAGGGGCAAAAGGGAGTGCCCCACGCGGCCTGGTACTATAGCCGTGTGGGCCCACCTCTTTTGGCCCTCGTGGCCCCGTTTGCGTCGATCCTTCGCCCTGAAGCATCCTCGTGACCTAAAAATGCCTATAAAAATAGTCCCCCGACTTTTTCCAGAGGGAGGCGGCGGAAAAACACAAAACCAGAACGGAGGCCAGAGGGGGGAAACGCCGCCGGAATCCACCTCCGGAGGGCTCCACCCCCCTCCGGCGTGATCATCATCAACATCTACAGCAAGATCATCTCCATCTTTCCACTGTAAACTCTTGGCAAACATGATGTATGATGCAATATACTTTTCCCGTGATCTATTGTGTCTCTCCATCTATGTTTGAGAAGTGATTTGTTCATGGCAATAGTGAAATAGTTCGTTGATTGGTTGCATACAAGTTTTGTTATCTTTTATGATTGTCTTGATGTACAATGTATGAGTGCATGCATATGTTGGGGAATGCATGTAAGGTGATCACCGGTAAGGTAATGGAGTGAGGAGGACTTGGGAGGACAAGTAAACCCAAGATCGAATCATGAAGTTACATCTATTGGGGGATATATGGGAGACCCTAGAACTTAAGGCTATGGTGGGACAATTATGTCTTAATAATTCTTGTGTTGCACATTAAATTGGCCATAAGATCCAACATAAGAGTTGTGTAATTTGCTTAGTTACTTGGCTACACCTATTTATGTCTCCCCCCTAAAAGAAACAATTAAGACTAAAACATGAGCTTCACTAATTGTGACAACCACATGAATGAAATAACAATTGCCAGAACATTTGCTCCCTTGAGATATTTGCTACTTGAGATTCTTGCTACTTGTTACCTTGATAAAACTGCTCTAAGATACTTGCATTAGAAACTTGCATTAGAAACTTGTTGCTAGATAACCTACTCCACATCACTTGCTTCCATTAGTTAGTTCCTTTCATACTCAAATTTATTGCTTTGCATAAAAGGCCATATAAGAGGGTTATAGGGCTTTAGAGAATAGATAGTTTACCTTCAGCTCCTCGTGGGTTCGACACTGAAATACTTATCGAATTGTGCTACAGTGATTCCTTGCTCTTGGGGATTATCACTATCTCATATCCAATGCTCCTCCTTGCGGTAACTTGTATTTAAATCATATATACATTGAAAGTTGCTTGTTCCCTTGCATGTGTTAGTTTTGTTCCTAGAATGTGTTTGTATGTGATGTGCTACTTTCTTACTTATCTTGTTATTCAAGGTTGTGTATGTTAGTTGTGTATCATGTATGTGTAAACTTTGGGTTGAGCTTTATTGGATCTTGTGTGGATTTCATTTGGCTATTTGAAATATTAATGGACTATCCCATATTGGGGGAGTGATATGCTTTGTGCACTTCACAAACCTAAAAATGTGTGTACATGAGGCACACCACCTAGTATTGACATTTCAATATTATCTAGTTACTATGTGGTATGTCATATTCATGAGAAATTCAAATTCTACAATGTCCATTAATTTCTCTAGTTGGTTTTATTTGCCTCTTGCTTAGATAAAATGAATTATCACATTATGGGGGAGTAATAAGCTATGTGCATATTACAATCCCACAAAATGTGAACATTTGAGGTTTACCACTTAGATTTGATATTGCAAATTATCTTATTCCTATGTGGCATGTTGGCTCGAACAAGTTCCAATTTTCATTTTGGTTATCCTTTGGCTCTTGTTTGTGTGAGTTTGCTTGGTGTGGTTTTTCTCTAATATGCATTCCCATATATTATGTGAGAATTTGTTCCATATTATTCTAACCTTGGCCTTGCCGATTGGTTTGAATAGTTGAAACTACTAACAAACTTTATTAATATATGGTGTTTATTTTATTATCTCTTGCCATATGATTTATCTTGTGAGGATGACCTTGGATATCTCTACTCACCGGGAAAATATTTCCTTATACTCATTGTCCTTGGACAATTGATATTCACACTTGTGGTAGAATATTTTTGTTCATCTTCATATTGGCTCTTGCGTTGAATTTCCTTATTTATTGCCAAGTGTTTATTTTTACTCTCATTGCCTTCCTTGCCTCTTACATGGATCCTATTTCAATTGGTAGTGTTTAGTGTTGTAAATAAAATATGGAGAGTAATGATCCCTTGTGCATTAATTTTGTATTCAAATGCAAATATCAAAGATAATGCATTAATCTTGGGGGAGCATTCTTTTTTATTTAGAACACTATCCTATCTATCAATATTTGATCCTTTCAATTGGCATTTGTTTTCTATCTTATATGTTTATGGAATACAAACATTTTTCCTTGATGCTTTGTGCCATCATAAAAGTGTAGAGAGTGCTTGGTTTATTTGTTGTATCCTTGCTCTCCCTTGGGAGTTTTCTTTCTCACTTCTTGATTTGTGTTGTATCTTCTTGAATGAGAAATGCCATTTGGACATGTATCCTATATTTATTTATTTTGACTTTTTGGCTTTGCTTTGGTACCATCAATTGGTATCACTTGGAATTTGATATCTCCTCCATAGTATTTGTTTCAATTGATACTTATTGTGGGAGTTTTGATACCTTATTTCTTTATTTTACTTTACTTGTTTTCGGTCAAGTATTATCCTCTTCTTGGTATCTTTTCTCCTAGTTGGTATCTTATTTTCAATTGGTGTCTTATCGATCATGTGTTGTTTTGATTCGATTCCTATTGATATCACACTTCATGTGTTCATGTGTTTTGGAATCAATCATATGTTGATTTTATTTTTCCTCGATCATGTGTTGATTTGGATTTTGATATAATTTGGACAACCATTTGTGTCACACTTTGGTGTGCTCTCTTCTTGGTTTACTTGGTGTTTTCGTCCAAATTGTATCTCGTTTGGTTCTTGAAAGACTTTGCATGTATATTCTCTAATATATATATTATATGGCATGTTTGTCTTTCTAGTTCCAATATATAGGGGATACTCTACCAAATCCTAAATCGGCTAAGATGTGCATGAAATTCAATTTCATATCTATATGCACATATTTATGTGGAGTTTTTACTATATATTGTAGTTTATCTAACTACTATGGGACCCAATGAGTTTGGGAACCATTTTGTGCTTGAATTTTGTTTTAGGTACAATGGAGATGCATTGGATGCTTGCCTCATTCATAATGAAGGTGTCCTCACCGTGTGATTATTGGAGTCAAGCTTTGATGATAAACAAACTCTCATCTTCTTCATCCTCAATGTATCTCGGTAACAAGTATCTACCTCATGCATACTTTTATAGTCTCAACCTTGTGTAGGTTGCTTCTTGGCATGAAAGATTTTATGTGCAATTTTTGTGGTTTGGGCTTATTTTCTTCACTTGGTATATCTTTGTGATATTTCTGATGAAATTGCAAAAACCTTTTCTTCAATTGTATTGTTTCTTTATGATACTTGTTGCCTATCTCAAAGCATCTCCACTATCTCTTGTTCCCTTAGTGATATGTGTGATGTCTTTGATATTTTTGAAGTTCATTTATACACAATGAGATAAATTTGATCTATGTGCTATGCTTTTAAGCAATAATCTCTTTTGTATATTCATGACTTCCCTTTTGGATACCGTGGTCTCTCATTCATCGACCATTTCATATGTGCAAGTTTCTTTGTGGATGTATATCGTCAATGATTTGTCTACTTAGAAACCTATACATATGAGAGAGGTCACCTTTTAGTTGGTACCCTAATTCTTGTGAGCTACCTTGATTTTTATCTATAATTCTTTGGTGGCTCCAAATTTGTTTCATGAGTGCCTATCTTAATTTTATTTGCATATTTGCACACTCATGTATTTGTTGAGGATTTTTACCTCATGCTTACCATGGTGAGTATGTTGATTCTTATTGGCTAAATGCTCTCACTAGCTTTTGGCATTTTCAACTGGTTTTAGTTTCCAATTGGTATCCCTAAGCTTGTGAACATACTCCTCTAAAGATCTTCCTTTTATCTCGGTTGGGCCTATCTTATGTTGAATCTTTGAAAATTGGTATCTCCTCATGGCTCAACCATATCTTTGGTGCAAGTGCTATGATTTGCTTTTGCTTTATGCACAAGTGCACTCGTTGCGTGTTCTAGATGATTTTGGGGGAGTGAGGATTCCATATTTGTGCACTCCTCAATAGTGCATGAACATTGGGGAGCTTATTCATTTTTATTTAGAACTCTTATTTTGGATCTTTTGATTTCCTATCTCCTTTGTGGAGATGTTTAGAATGATTTCATCTCTTTGCA
The DNA here is from genome assembly GCA_012064385.1 of Puccinellia tenuiflora. Taxonomy (NCBI): domain Eukaryota; kingdom Viridiplantae; phylum Streptophyta; class Magnoliopsida; order Poales; family Poaceae; genus Puccinellia; species Puccinellia tenuiflora. The sequence goes on along the minus strand of QRDG01000281.1, from coordinate 617,124 downwards.
ATCTTTGGATCATCAATATAGTTTGATTTCCACTATCTATTCATCATTGGATATGTGCATTTGATTTCACTCATATCTTGAGAAATGCACACCTTTTTGAGGAACTCATATTATATTGGCCTTCTAAATTTTTCCTCCCATTTTGGCAATCGATGCCAATGGGGGAGAAGTTTACAGGGTTTAAGGGAATTTCGGTTTTATGCTTTTGTTGCATTTGCCTTTAATGCGCTTGCATCCTTGCTTGTTTGTCTTGCAAGGATGCTTTATTCATTATATAAACCCTTTTAAAAGGGATTGTCATCAATTACCAAAATGGGGGAGATTGAAAGTGCATGGTTGCCCCCATGTGTGCTTTTGGTAATTAATGACAATCTCTATGGACTAATGTTTGTATTGAGCTACTTGTAGGTGTGTCCATTTGCATTGCTTGATCTCCATTTGTTGGAGTTAAGGCTATGGGAAGAAGAGTATTTGTTGATCAAGGCTAAGTGCGAGTTGATCAACACTTGATTCCAAGTGAAGATATGCCAAAGAGTGCTTCTCCCATATTGGTGTATGGGGGAGCAACATGTGAGCCTTCACCAAGCGAAGCGCAATCAAGAAAGGTGGTTCGTCTTGAGGAGATGAAGATCGTCTTCATCGACCTCAAGTGGATTATGCGCAAGGCAAAGGTATGTTCTTGATATGATTTCTATTTTACCGGTCTCATGATGTTAGTTGAGAGACCAGGTTATAGGATAGATAGCCGTACTATCAAGAGGGGCTATCAACCGAGTATCTTGATCGTATCGTTTGTGGAGAGCTCAAACCTTTGCATCCTTGCAATCATCTTTATTGGTTCTTATTTGGCACTTATCGTGGTGTGGTCTTGGTGCTTGTCGTGCTTGTCATGACAAGGCTAAGTTCACCGAAAACGGTTTTCATATGAATATCCTATTGCGTTTTTGGTGTTGGAGGTTTTTCCGGTGTGTCCTTTTTAGAGAGGTCAAACACAGTTCTTGTGACCTCCTCCTCACATGATGGACAATGATGTTTCTCTGCATGATCTTGTAGAGCTTTTCGTTGCGACTCCAACGAGCCCAAGATCATCGAAAACGGAGTCCGAATGCGAAAGATATGCCCGCTTTCATTTTTGCACTTCTGCAGTTTTTCGTAGGGGCGGAAGTTGCGGCCCGGAGGCCGGAATTCCGCCCCCGGAAGTTCCGGCCGGTGTAGAGGAAGTTCCGGCCCTGTTTTTCCCTGGTTTTCCGGCTAAGTCTTTTTTCATGTTTCTCTCTGGAGGGGTTCCGGAAATTTTCTCCGAAAGTTTCCCCCGGAAATTTCCGGGGGTCCGGAAGTTCCGGTCCAAGAAAATTTGGCTAAGTCGTTTTCACGTTTTCTCTCTGGAGGGAGTCCGGATCTTTGCACCGGAGGTTTGCTCCGGAAATTTCCGGGGCACCGGAAGTTCTGGCCCTTAACCCCGGAAGTTTCGGCCTCCCGTGGCTGCAACGGTCAGATTTTGGGGGAGGCTATAAATAGCCTCCTTCTTCCCCAAGAGGTGGCTGCCCACTTTTTCTCTCTCTCCTCCATTGTTTGGCCTCGAAAAAGCTTGGGTTTCTCTCTATCCCTCCAATGATTCTTGCCCATGTTTAGGGATTCAAGAGAGATCTAGATCTACGTTTCCACCGAACAATCTCTCCTCTAAGTGAGGGGAACCTAGTGGATCTAGTTCTTGGAGTTCTTTTGTGGTTCTCCTCTTTGTTGTTCCTCTCAAATCCCTCCCTAGCATTAGTTGCTTTGGTTGGATTTGGGAGTGAAGGACTTGACCACCTTGTGTGGTCTTGCCTTTTGCATTTGGTGCATAGGTTTGAGTTCCCCACGGTGATACGTTGTATCGAAGTTCGAGAAGCTTGTTACTCTTGGGTGCATTGTGTTCCCAAGATCTTGTGCCTCTTGGGTGCATTGTGTACCTTAGACGGTTGGTGGTGTCGCGAAGACTTCGAGTTGTGAAGCTTCGTGCAAGGTTTGGGAGCCCCCGATTGAGTTGTGGGTGTGTGCCCCAAGATCATTGTGAAGGCTCCGGATTCCGCCTTGAAGGATTCCGATAGTGGAAAGTGAACCTAACCCTTGGGGTGAGGTTCATCGGAGAATAGGATGAGGCCTTTTGTGGCGTCTTGAGTAGGCCTTTTGTGACGAGCTCACACCCCTCCAACGAGACGTACTCCCTTAACAAGGAGGAACCCGGGAATACATCCTCGTCTCCGCTTGCCTCGGTTATTTCTATACCCGAGCTCTTTACATATGCAATTTACATTGTGATAGCCTTCGTGCTTGAAGTTTTATATCTTGCCATCACCTTGTTGTTTGCCTTGCTTAGCATAAGTTGTTGGTGCACATAGGTGAGCCTAGTTTATATAGGTTGTTGGCTTGTTAATTTAAACACCTAGTTTTATTCCGCAATTATCAAACCCTAAACCGGAAAAGTTCTTCAGGACTCTTAGTCCAATTTTTATCTTGTCCGTAGTCGAACGCTATTCGCTTCCGTTGTTATTTTGGATCTTTGTATTGTACCTTTTGTTCTTGACTCGGTGAGTCGTTGTTGTATATATGTTCTTTTGTGGGTTCCGTCGAGAATTATTGTAATGTTATCACAATTCCACCCGTATAACGTGTCTGTTGCGATGTGCACGTTATGCCTGGTGGGCGTCCTAGGATCGTTATTATGCGGATTTGGCGGGAATCGCTCAAATCTACATAGTCCCGATCCGGGGGGCGTTACACCGTCTCTCTTCCCCACGATTCTACCGCGCGCTTGCCGATCTTTCACATAGGGATTCTACCTCGCGGTCTCTCCCTTGTGTGATTCTATTGGGCCGGTTGGACCGACCGGTGAGGGCAACGCGTCAATTGTATCGGGTTTGTGTTCTTGCGTGCATTCGTCCCCTCGTTCGTCAATCCGTGAAGATCGGGCCACCCTAGAGGGCTTAGCCTACACCACACCTGGTGCCCTCCGGCGCCGTCTCGAGTTGCCCCTTCGACTATAAATTCATCTTCGACCCGAAAACCCTAAATACCCGACCATATTTTCCAGAAGACATCTAAGGCCACCGCCATCGCCAACCCTAGTTCGGGAGGGTTCTGCAGCTCTTCCCGGCACCCTTCCGAAGAGGGGAATCGTCACTGGAGGCATCTACCTCACCATGCCTGCCTCCGGAGTGATGCGTGAGTAGTCCACCACGTGACTACGGGTCCATAGCAGTAGCTAGATGGTTGTCTCTCCTCCTTGTACTACATTGCTTAGATCCTGTGAGTTGCCTATCATGATCAAGATCATAGTATCTGTAACTGCTACATGATTGTGTTTGCATGGATCCGATGAATTGTGGAAATCATTAATTTTGTTCATCTATGTGTTATGTTTTATCTATGATCTTGCATGCTCTCCGATGCTAGTGGATGCTTTGGCCAAGTAATTATTAGTGTCTTCAGAGAGAGTATTTACGCTAGATAGTGGGTTCATGCCTCTTTTTGTCTAAGCTCGGGTTGACAGAAATGATCAAGACTAATGATGTGATGTTGCCACTAGGGAGAAAATAATGGTGTGATTTCCTTGTGTTATTTACATTGCTTACATTATGCACTTTGCTTATTGCAATGATTTGTTGCTTGCATTTTAATACTTCTGGGTGACATGCTGGATAGCGATCCCGGGGTGGATTATTAGTCATAGACACAGTTGGTTTAACGGTCTATGTATTTTGACGTAATGTCATATTAGATGAAACGGTGAACTATATTGTTTTATGATAGCATTGTTGTGCGCCCACAATTCTGTCAATTGCCATGTTGTAATTTGTTTACCCATCATGTATATCTTTTGGAGAGACACCACTAGTGAACTATGGACCCCAGTCCTATTTTCCTACATTGTTTACAACCGTTCTAATAGCTTTTCATCATCATTTGCTCGCTAGTCGTATTTCACTCTCATCATATTTTACATCTGCACAATTAATCCTTTGTGTTCGGCAAGCCGGAGAGATTGACAACCTCTCTGTTTCCTTGGGGCAAATTACTTGTTTGTGATTGTGTGCAGGTCCGCGTTAATCTACAAGCGCCATAGTAGATTGACACCTCGCTAAGACTTCTCCAAGTCCTACTATATCTGACAACCTTGGTTTTGTAATCAAGGGAAACTGCTGCTTTGCGGCATCATACCTTCCTCTTGGGTTCCCCAGCGAATGTGTGATCCACGTCATCAAGCTCTTTTTCTGGCGCTTTTGCCGAGGACTTGGAAGCTTCAACTAGGGGAGTTTCACACATCCTTTCACTTTACTTTGTTATTTTCTTTCCTAGTATATTTTTTGTTAGTCTTGTTTTGCCTTTTTGTTTGCTCTAAAACTGAAAAACACAAACAAAAAATTAAGAATTCCAGCAACTAGTCTCTTTTTGTTTTGCTTAGTTTCTTCCTTCTATGTTGTGGAAATGGGTTCAGCTGAGAACACTAAGTTGTGTGACTATACTAGCACGAATAATGATGACTTTATATGCACACCTATTGCTGCACCGGCTTCCACGGCCGAATTTTATGAGATAAAGCATGCTTTGTTAAATCTTGTCATGAAAGAGCAATTTTCTGGTGTTAGTGGTGATGATGCCGCCTCTCATTTAAATAACTTTGTTGAGTTATGTGATATGCAAAAATATAAAGTAGAGGGCGACATCATAAAACTGAAACTTTTTCCTTTTTCCTTAAGAGGATGTGCTAAAGATTGGTTATTGTCTTTGCCTAGGAATAGTATTGATTCTTGGACTAAATGCAAAGATGCTTTTATTGGGAAGTATTATCCACCTGCAAAAATTATACAATTAAGGAGTAACATTATGAACTTTAAACAATTTGATAATAAACATGTTGCTCAAGCTTGGGAAAGAATGAAATCTCTAGTTAAAAACTGTCCCATTCATGGACTGACTACTTGGATGGTCATCCAAACTTTTTATGCAGGATTAAATTTTTCTTCAAGGAACCTATTGGACTCAGCTGCTGGAGGTACCTTCATGTCCAACACATTAGGTGCTGCAACAAAACTCTTGGATGAAATGATGGCAAATTATTCACAATGGCACACCGAGAGAGCTCCTAGTGGTAAGAAGGTAAATTATGTCGAGGAAATCTCCTCTTTAAGTGATAAGGTTGACATGATTGTGTCTATGCTTGCTAGCAAACAAGTTCCTATTGATCCAAATAATATTCCTTTAGCTTCTTTGGTTGCTCAAGAATAGCAAGTTGATGTTAATTTTGTTAAAAATAATTTCAACAACAATGCTTATAAGAACAACTTTGTTAATAATAATAATTATAAACCTTATCCACCAAATAATGGTAATCCTTATGGTAATTCTTGCAACAATAATAGAGGTGTGTCCTCTGATCTTGAAAGCATGCTTAAATATTTTATCACTTCACAAAAGTCTTTCAATAAAATTGTTGAAGAAAAGCTTGAGAAACTTGATAATCTTGTTGCTAAAGTTAATAGTCTATCTCATGAAGTTGATTTCCATAAAATAAAATTTTTGCCTCATGATGTTAAGGAAAATAAATATTTAGGTTCCATACAAATTACAATAGATAATAATATAAGAATGTTGGCCGAATTGCATGCTAGGTGGGAAAGAGAAGAAAAAGAGGCTGAAATTGCTAAAAATTAGTAAGGTTGCTAATGTTTGTACTATTTATACTAATGAGGATATTAAAATGTTGAATGCTCAAGAGTCATCTACAGCACCTAAGTATGCTAATGGTAAAAGAATTGGAGTTGGAAAAATTTCCACCATACCTAAAAAGAACCCAAAACTTTCAGTCAACACAGAAACTGTTGTTGATAAAAATGCTGAAATTAGTTTTGATAATATGGATTCTTTACGTGATAATGCTCCTATTATTTTTTATTACAATGATCTTGATTTCGATAATTGTAACCTTACTAAAGTTATAAAGTTTTTACAAAAGCTTGCTAAAACACCTAATGCTAGTAAAATGAACTTGGCTTTTACTAAGCATATTACTAATGCTCTCATTGAAGTGAGGGAAGAAAGACTCAAATGTAAATTCTCTATTCCTAGGAAATTAGAGGATGCTTGGGAACCTACCATTAAAATGAAAGTAAATGATTTTGAGTGTAATACTTTGTGTGATCTTGGTTCTAGTATCTATATTATGCCAAAAAAGTTATATGATGCCCTTGATCTTGGACCACTAAAAGATTGTGATTTAAATGTGAATTTTCTTGATGCCACTTCGCATACACCTTTGGGTAAAATTGATGATGTTCTCATCATGGTTAATGGTAATTATTTTCCCGTTGATTTCATTATTATGGATCTTGATTTTAAGCTTCCTTGTCCTATTATTTTGGGAAGACCGTTTCTTAGAATTGTTGGTGTTGTTATTGATATGAGAGTGGGCAATATTAAATTTCAATTCCCATTGAAAAAAGGGATGGAACATTTCCCTAGGAAGAGGATAAATAAACCTTTTGATTCCATTGGTAAGCCAAAGAGTGGTTTCTAATTGGGCACTATTGATCAAACTTGAATTTGCCCTTTTGCCTAGCTAAAAGGCGTTAAAGAAAGCGCTTATGGGAGGCAACCCATTTTATTTTTACCTTCTGTTTCTTTTTGGTTTATTTGAGTTTGGGTGATGTCACTTCTGTAACAACTCCCTTGTATCTTTTTGTTTTGGTTTTTGGTGCCAAGAATAGCCTCCAAAGAGAGGAAGACTAATTGGTGAGTTTGCTGTCCAGAAACAGATTTCTGTTCTTCACTGTTCGAAAATCCAAAAAATCACAGAACGTCATCTGTGGCTGCAAATTCTAGACAGCAAGCATCCGGGTTTTGTCTACCTTTCTCTAGTTTTAAGTTTGCTGATTTGAGGTCCAGAAGTGCCCCGAAAAAATTCATCTTTACAGTCTGTTCTTAGTTTTGACAGATTATGTTCTTAGTTTTGCATTGCTTCTTTCACGGGCAAAGTGAAGTTCTTTTAAAAGCTAGAGCTTTACTTAGACCTTTGTGACAGTAGCTAATGTTTTTAAAAAATAATTTCATGTATGTGCTTTGGAACTGAAGGAATATATTGTTTTTGTGGACTAACCCCTCTAATGAAGTTGCTATAAGTTTTGTGTGAAGGAAGTTTTCAAGTATCCAAGTCCGAGGTGATGAAGGAAGATCAAGAAGGAATAAAAGCGTAAGCTTGGGGAGGCTCTCCATGGACCCTCCTCTGAATTATTCAAGAAGTCACGAGCGTCTAAGCTTGGGGATGCCCAAGGCATCCCCTTCTTCATCGACAATCATCGGTTTCTCTCATGGTACTATATTTTTATTCCTTTACACATTATGTGTTGTTCTTGGAGCGTCAGTTTGTTTTTACTTTCAGTTTGTTTGTGTTTTGTTCTCTGGTTTTTTCAATAGATTGGATCCATTCATGCTTGTTTGGGAGAGAGACACGCTCCGCTGTTTCGTAAACACTCATGTTCTTCACTTATATGTGTAGAGTGTTTAGCTTATATTATTTTTCGCTTCTAGCTCTTGTTTTCAAGCATCTCTTGTTCAGAGCTATTAGCTTTTGTAGTTAGGAAGTATTCTCTTGTGCTTTCACCCTTTTAGTTTTGTTTCAAATAAGTTGATTGGTGTTTGGTTGAATGGAAATTATCATGTAGGAAGTGTGAAAAGTGCTGCTTAATCTTATAGATCATTGTCTTGAATCTTTGATACTTGTCAATTGTTTAGAGATATGAATTAGATTAATGCTTAAACTTGTGGATCATCTAGTAAGAATAGATTAGTAAAGAATCTTCCTTCTTTACCCCTCAAGCAATCACTTGGTGTCAACCTCGGTTCAAATTTTACTTCATGTTATCTTTATGTCTAACCGTGAAAACTTTGTATTGACTTTATCTTGAGATAAATATGTTGCAAGTTGAAGCTTTTTGCTGAAAACTTAAATCTTCCTTTGTGTTGGCCAAACTCCTTTGCCGAAATAATATTGCTTTGTGACATATCAATCATTGTCAAGTGTTATACTTTTAAATCTCCAAAGTACTCTTTTCTAGTAAATTATTGCTTAGATGTTACACCTGGTTAATCATTGTTTGTTTCATTCAATGAACCTTTTTTTGGATCATTGCATTCAGTTCATATGATTTACATGATTACTTGATCAAGATTGTGTTGGTAGCATGTCACTTCAAAAATTATTCTGTTATCATTTACCTACTCGAGGACGAGTAGGAATTAAGCTTGGGGATAATTATACGTCTCCGACGTATCTATAATTTTTTATGTTCCATGCTTGATTATATATCAGTGCCACATGTTTTTATAATGTTTTTATATCATTTTGGCATGATTTATGTAACTAACCTATTAACAAGATGCCCAGTGCCAGATCCTGTTTTCTGCTATCTTTTTGTTTCAGAAAAGCTGTTCAGGGTTCTCGGAATCAGCTGGAAATTTACGTGAATTATTTTCACAAAGGAACAAGTCCAGAGCCAGGAGGACGCTTGAGGGGGGCTCCCAGCCCCCAAACGCCCCCCAGGAGCGGCCCACACCTTGGCCGCGCCTAGGGCCCACCTGGGGCCCCTTCGCCTATAAATTCGTCTTCAACCCGAAAACCCTAAATACCCGACCATATTTTTCAGAAGACGTCCGAGGCCGCCGCCATCGCCAACCCTAGTTCGGGAGGGTTCTGCAGCTCTTCCCAGCACCCTGCCGGAGAGGGGAATCGTCACTGGAGGCATCTACATCACCATACCGGCCTCCGGAGTGATGCGTGAGTAGTCCACCACGGGACTACGGGTCCATAGCAGTAGCTAGATGGTTGTCTCTCTTCCTTGTACTCCATTGCTTAGATCCTGTGAGCTGCCTATCATGATCAAGATCATATTATCTGTAACTTCTACATGATTGTGTTTGCGTGGATCCGATGAATTGTGGAAATCATTACTTTTGTTCATCTATGTGTTATGTTTTATCTATGATCTTGCATGCTCTCCGATGCTAGTGGATGCTTTGTCCAAGTAATTGTTAGTGTCTTCAGAGAGAGTATTTATGCTAGATAGTGGGTTCATGCCTCTTTTTGTCTAAGCTCGGGTTGACAGAAACGATCAAGACTAAAGATGTGTTGTTGCCACTAGGGAGAAAACAGCGGTGTGATTTCCTTGTGTTATTTACATTGCTTACATTATGCACTTTGCTTATTGCAATGATCTGTTGCTTGCAACTTAATACTTCTGGGTGACATGCTGGATAGCGATCCCGGGGTGGATTATTAGTCATAGACGTAGTTGGTTTAACGGTCTATGTATTTTGACGTAATGCCCATATTAGATGAAACGGTGAACTATATTGTTTTATGATAGCATTGTTGTGCGCCCACAATTCTGTCAATTGCCATGCTGTAATTTGTTTACCCATCATGTATATCTTTTGGAGAGACACCACTAGTGAACTGTGGACCCCAGTCCTATTTTCCTACATTGTTTACAACCGTTCTAATAGCTTTTCATCATCATTTGCTCGCTAGTCGTATTTCACTCTCATCATATTTTACATCAGCACAATTAATCCTTTGTGTTCGGCAAGCCGGAGAGATTGACAACCTCTCTGTTTCGTTGCGGCAAAGTACTTGTTTGTGATTGTGTGCAGGTCCACGTTAATCTACAAGCGCCAGAGTAGATTGACACCTCGCTAAGCCTTCTCCAAGTCCTACTGGGTCTGACAACCTTGGTTTTGTAATCAAAGGAAACTGCTGCTTTGCTGCAGCATACCTTCCTCTTGGGGTTCCCCAGCGAACGTGTGATCCACGTCATCAGCCATATAATAATAACGAGACAACCATAAGGCTCCTGCCGGTTTCCGTACTCATCGACATGCAAGTCATGAAAATTACAAAACATGATCATTGCATACATTATCACAAATCACATCTTGGCCATACCATATCACAAAACCCTACAAAAACAAGTTAGATGTCCTCTACTTTGTTTATGCAATTTTTACGTGGCTTCTATGGGTCATGAGATTGAACCGTTCTAATCTATGCAAAGCCACAATGGTGATATAGATGTTGCTTATTTTATATTCTTTTTAAAGGTCTTCCATTGTAGATTGCATCTCACTATAGCTAGAGAAACAGACACCCGCCAGCCACATATGCAATACAAGTTGCATGTCAAGTGTGGAACCGGTCTCTCATGCGTGGACGAGAAAAGTTGGTCTGGGCCGCTTCAATCCAACTATCCCATTAGATACAAAATACAAGCGAGAAGGTAGAAACAAGAACATCAACGCCCACAACTCCTTGTGTTCTAATCGCACCAACATCTACGAATAGATCTAGGCTGTGATACCACTGACAGATTCGTTGCATAGAAAACAAAAAAAATGCTACGAAACAAGCGGAAGAAACCCTATTAGACGAAGGTAGCGAGGAGGAGATCCAATCTCTTACCCTTGAAGAACGAGCAAACGTGTTTTGTCGATGCAGGGATTGGTCTGTCGATCCCCGCAACTAGACTCATCTAGTCGCGAGGAGATGTATTATCCGATCCGAGATCCAATCCAAAGAAGCACCGCACGAGCAGAACCTCTGCGGTATCCACACGTACAGCTCGATATAGACATCCTATCCTTGATCCCGCAAGCAAGGAGGAAGTGGCTCGCGAGATTCCAGTATCACGACGGTGTGGTGGTGGACTATGGTGGAGGTTCTCAGCGGACAGGGCTTCGCCAAGCCGTGCACACGGGAGAGGGAGAGAGGAGGGAGAGGGGTGGCGGCTAGGGTTTCATTGGGGTGCGCCCCAGCCCTCCATTGTATCATAGGCGTGGGGGGCGGCCTTGTGTAACATCCCGGGGTTTTTCCCCAAATTAGATTTGTTTGTTTTTCTTTTTTCATCATCGCACATCATGCATCATCGCATCGCATGTTTTTGACCGTGAAAACTATTTTTCTAAAAATCATATTTAGTTTTGTTAAAAGTGTCGGGAAAGTTTTACCGAGATAGTCGTCTCCATTTTCTAAAATTAAATTGCCAGATTCATTTTGCAAAAAGAAAATAAAAAAATTTAGTGCGCGAGAGACTAGCCCAAACCGGCGCAAGCCCATCTAACCTCCAAACCCTAGGGTTTCCCCCTGGCTATTTTCCTTTCCCACCCACTGCCTCTTGCAGCCACCCTCCTCCTTTTCTTTCTTTTTCTGTTTGGGTCCTCCCACCTCTCAACAGGTCCTTTTCTCTCGCAATCAGACCCCTTCCCTTTCTTTTCTTTCTTTTCTTCTCTCCCTTTATTACCTTCTCTTCTTCTCCTGCACGTCCTCTCTCGAGCTCCTCCTTGCGCTCGCCCACGCCCTCCGGTCGCCCCCGAGCCGCTCCTGGTCGCGCCGGCCTCCTCCCGCTCCAGCCTTCCCTCTCCTCCTATCGCCGGCCCGCCTCCCGGCCGGACGTCTCCCGCGCCTCTCCTCCCCAGCCGCCGGCCGACCCACTCCTCCTCTCCCCCATGTCGCCTCCTTCCCCAGCCACGCCCCGCGCCCTCGACCTCATCACCCAGCTCCCGGTCGCGCCACTCATGTAGCGGACCTGCACTAAAAAAAATAGGCAAGTCCCTGTGTATAGTGCAAACCCCTGGATCGAATCATTTGCACACACAGATTACGATGAAATATCACAACATTGTATCAATTATTACACGCTTGATCCAGTACTTAAACAAAATATTCGTTACAAATTGCATAATACGAAGCTAGCTTGAAAGAGTAAAGCAGCGAAAAACAGTATTCTTCATGGAGTCTCTATCATCATCATGCTGCCACAGGAGAAACATGTTGGTTACAGACTCGAAACCCTTAAATGAAACCTCACACATCGTCGGAGTAACCTGCAATAGTAAAAGTGTTGTAGCCAAAAATTGGTCAGAACCATTTGTATGGATCTGGCAAGTGATACTTGTGGACTCATAAGGCAAAAACTTCTATTAACTATATGCATATATGGCTGGTGTAGTTCAAGGCTATTTTTGCGTAAAGCCAATTTTATCCTATCTTTTCCAACACTTTTATTTTCAAATAACTATGAGATCATTCCATGGAACATATACAGGAATCTCTCCACACACAAGTTCAACAAATTTTTACTTAAGAAATTGGAATGATGAGATCTCTTGTTGACATCCTTGCTCCTATAGTCAAAATTTTCCGTAGCTGGGGACATGGCTAAGTATTTAGTTTGACACTCTGCAGAGGTTGTGCACTTTCACCACTTGACTCAATCAGCCCATTCTGACCTTGACCCTTCTTGAAGTGAAAAGTAAAGGAGAAGATTGAGACGAGACCTTTCAGAAGCATTTCCCCGACCCATGCCGTCTTGACCCGTTCCCACCTACATCCACTACATCTGCTTGTTAATCCGGGCCGGGTCCACGCAACTTACTTAGTCAAGCCAGAGCCCATATGACATGTGGTTGCACGAAAAGTAATCTTCACTTGGAGCAACTTCAATCTCTTTGTTCCTGGGTGGCTTTCCGCAAGTGTGATTCATCCTCCTAAGTTAGGGGACCACGTATGGTCCTTACTCCCAAAGTAGGGAATCACCCTCTTCTACAATTCATCCTCCCATATATGGGGAATTGCTTTATTCCAACCACCCACCCAGGTAGTTTATTAACTTAGTAGAATTTTTATTAACATTTCATACAAAACACATAGCATAGCATTTTCCTATTCTACTAAGTTATCAAATAGGTACAAGACACTTAGGAATATTTGGAGTAATACTAAACAGGTCTAGGATAGCATAGTACTAAAACCTAACATGCAACTCTACTTAGAAAAAGTAAACTACAATGCATATCAAAATATTTAGGATTTTCATGTGTGAGCATCACTTGCCATGGCAGGAGTTGCAGGTGCAATGATTGCAAACGTTCTTCGGACTCTCCGAATAATCTAAACAATTCACAAGAATAAATAGACAAGCAACATAATCAAACAAAAATACATGATATGCATGAAATGCATTTATAAAACACAATTATTAATCCAACTATAGTTTCTGTTTTTGAAAACATGCATGATGTCATAAGACCCAAAAATGCAATTTAGAAATAAATAAACTATTATTTAGAAATAAATAAACAATGCTACAAAATATTTTTATAAAAACAGGGAAAGGCTCTACTGGGCAGAGGGCTTTTATACAAATCTAACACAAATGGATTCACTCAAAAATCTATTTTTAAACTAAAGTTATGACAAATTTACTCAAATATCACATTTGAAATTTGAATAAATTTAAACTTGTCAAAACAGAAAACTAAAATGCCAGAAAGATTCTACTGGTTCTAAGGATTTCAAATATATAAAAATATTTGAATTTGGCCAAACCAATAAAACTTTATGATAATCCTAAGATGCAGTGGCTTTTCTGCAAAACAGACAGATAAATCTAATCCGAAAAATACTCAGAAATTCCCCTGCCACATGGCAGCTTCCTACTGGCTGGATTTGCTGACTGGGCTGCTGACTGTGCTGCCATGTCGGCGTACCGATTCGGTAATAAAAATAAAAAGCGGCCGTCAGATCTAAATCGAACGGCCCTAAACAGATCAACCAAAAGCCGGTGGCGCGGCCGGCCGGAACCCTAGTCCGAGCGGCGGCGACGGACCGACATGGCACATTCCGGCGAATATATGGGGAATGGGAAAGGACTTTCGTTACCAAAAGACATAGGACGTCGGGGCGAGGTCGATGGCGAGTTGGACGGCGTCGAGGTGCTCTGCTCCTTCCCCGATTGCTCGCCGGAGTCGAAGACGGCGGCGGTTGGCTTTGGGTGTGGACGCACGCGTCGATCTGGGGCACCAAAAAATTCCGGAGCATGTCAAAATTCCGGCGGGCGGCGGAGCTCCGTGGACGAAATCGAGCAGCCTGGGGGCCCTCGAGCTGGATTTTGTTGGGGAAAGGAGAGAGGGGGTGCCGGGGCTTAAGAAGAGATGGACGGGGGCGTTTCTTTCGGTCTTAAATGCCCATATTGACTCGATATGAATCGGGTGAACGCCGGGATTGACGAGCGCGTAAATTTGGGGATGAAGACAATGACGTGGTAGTACTGGCAGGTGGGACCAGGGTGTCAGCGGGAGAAAAGAAATAAAAAAAGGGGGGAGAAGAGAGTGGGTTGCTGCTGGGCTGCGGGCGCGGGGACGATCCCGGGCTTCTGCTGGGCTGGCTCGGGCTGAGCTGGTTCGGCCGGCCTGGTTTTCCTTTTTTTTAAACCCTTTTCTTTTTTAGAAAAACCAAACAATGCATAACTTTTGAAATACACAACCAAATGGATTAAAAGCATACTCTATCTAAATATACCATTTGGAATATTTTTGCACAACTGTATTACCAAAATACCTTTGGGTATTAAATTGTATTTGTTGCCATATTCCCTATTTTTGCAAAACAAAAAAAATTGATTTTTTTTTAAATTCAAGGGCACAAATGCAACAATGCAATGAAATCATGAATGCCATGCTTTTTTTGAAATTTTCAAAACACAATATATATATTTTTCAAAAAGTTTTTGATTTTTCTGAATTTTCAAAAATTTGAAAACTTGGGATGTTACAGGTCCCCTTCCTCCAAGCTCCTCCCCGCATGCCTCTTCCTCCCCTGTCCGGCTCCTCCTCGCCATGGCCGCCCTCCCCTGCAGCTCCGGCGCCGTCCCGAGCTTCTCTGGCCGACCTCCTCCTCGCCCGCAGCTCACCGTCGACCACCACCATCGCGGTGAGGCCTCCCAGCTCCTCTGGCCGCCGTCCCGAGCCTGCAGCACCAAGGTAGCAGCCATCCCGAGCTCGCACATCCCCGATGGCCTCCAGGCGTTTTCGTTGCCGTATTTCGTTTGACACCGTCTCGGTGCTGCTGTCTTCGACGTGTCGTGCGTGCAACCCGTCCCTGTGGCCGTGCTCCTGTTCCCCGACGTCTCCGGTGCGCCAAGTTCTACGTTTCCGATCCCGTCGTGAAGCCGACGACCCGACATCGTGGACCGACAAGTTCTCCATGACGAAGACCCGACCCGCCAAGTTCTCCGTTTTGTGTTTTGTGCCGGCCGCCATCGTGCGTGCCCATGAAGACGAAGGTCGTCACCGTGTCGCGTCGTGCCGTACAACCACAAGATCTTCCCCGGTACCGTGAAACCCGTCGGCCCCGAAGACCAGAATGCCAAGGCCCGCTACCCCGACGCCCCGAGAACGACTACTTCCACGACGTCGACTACCTCGACTACATCGACGACGTCGACTACTTCCGCTCCGAACCCGAAGATCCCTTGATCCAACGTGTGACCCCAACCCTAGCCCTATCTACCTATATGCGTATCTTATAAAATCATGCATAAATAATTAACATCGAACCTTTATCAATTTAGTCAAATTAAATCAACCAAATTTAATTATGGGGTTTGTCTGGTGCATTTATATTGTGCACCGATCCCATTTAAAATGATTTGCCATGTGCTAGGAATAAAATTGGATCACCTTTAATTTTTCATGCATTCGTGTCATCAACTTGCCAATTCTTTTGCCGTAGAAGTAAAATGCATTTCTGTTCCTTCTAGTGTTCGTTGCTTCTTCGGGAATAGGACGTTGAGTTGATGTGAGCAACAACAGGTCCTTCTACCTCTACCGGATTGCAGGCAAGCACTACTCACTTGCTATCTTTGCTTGTTTTTCCGTCTCCTATCTTTCGATCCTTGCTAGCCTTATGATGTGATGCTTGTGTCCCGATCCTATTTGCATGTTTACCTGGCAGCCATGATATAGCCAAACCTCCACATCCTATTAAGTTGTTGTTTGTTTACCTTGTTGGCCTTTGCGAGTCATAGCTGAAAGGACAAGGATGTCGCCTAGAGGGGGTGAATAGGCGATTTAAAACTTTTACGTTTATGGCTTGATAAATGCGGAATAAAACTAGCGTTTAATTTATCAAGCACACAAAACCTAATATACTAGGTTCACCTATGTGCACCAACAACTTATGCTAAGCAAGATAACAACAAGGTTATAGCAAGATATAATACTTCAAGCACGAATGCTATCACAATGTAAATTGCATAAATAAAGAGTTCGGGTATAGAAATAACCGAGGCACACGGAGACGAGGATGTATTCCCGAGTTCCTCCTTGTTAAGGGAGTACGTCTCGTTGGAGGGTGTGAGCTCGTCACAACAGGCCTACTCAACGCCACAAAGGCCTCACCCTATTCTCCGATGAACCTCACCACAAAGGCTCGGATCACCTTCCACTATCATAATCCTTCAAGGCGGAATCCAGAGCCTTTACAAAGTTCTTGAGGCACACACCCACAACTCAATCGGGGGCTCCCAAGTCACCACAACACCGTCTAGGGTTCAAAGACCCAAGAGTAACAAGCTCTCAAACTTCACTTCCACGAATCTTCATCGAGAGCACAAACCGATGCAATTAATGCAATGGCAAGAGCACAAGTGCTCAAATCCTTCATTCTCAAATTCCAACTAAGCAACCAATGCTTATGGGGGAATAAGAGAGGAAGAACAAAGAGGAGAACCACAAAATAACTCCAAGAACTAGATCCACTAGGTTCCCCTCACTTACAGGAGAGATTGATTGGTGCAAATGTAGATCTAGATCTCCTCTCACTTTCCCTCAAAGCTATGCAAGAATCATGGGAGGGATGGAGAGAGGGGCAAGCTTTCCAAGGTCAACAATGGTGGGGGAGAGAGGGGAAAACATGCTGGAAGAAGCTCTTACCACTTTGGGGAAGAAGGGGGGCCTTTTATAGGTCAAAACAAAAAAGAGTCGTTGCAAACTGCTTGCACCGAAGACTCCGGTCTGCCCAGACCGGAGACTCCGGTCCTAGGCCAGAGACTCCGGTGCAACTCTGGACCAGGGACCAGTACCGCACCACATTTTGGAGGAAAAATAAACTGCGCAGACCGGAGACTCCGGTCTAGGGCCGGAGACTCCGGCCTACAGAAAAACAGCAGAAACACCAACACGAAAACGAAGATATCTTTATCATCCGAACTCCGTTTTCGATGTTCTTGGGCTCGTTGGAATCACAACAAAAAGCTCTACAAGAATATACAGAGAAACATCATAGTCCAACAAAAGGAGATAAAACCAAATGTAGAAAGGTAAAACCTTTGTATAAAGAGCAACCTATAAATCCTCCAACATAAAGAACCCAACAAGTTTTTTATTCGGACTCTGTTTTCTATGATCTTAGGCTTGTTTTGAAGATAATCACAAGCCCTACAATATCATGCATATACACATCATAGTCCATCATGTGAAGAGGAAACCACAAGAATAGAGTTTGACCTCTCTTAGAAGAGACAAACCGGTAAAACCTCCAACATCAAAAACGCAACAATATATTCATGAAATCCGTTTTTGATAAACTAGAGCTTGGTATGAAGATGAACACAAGCTCTAAATCCTCACATGGATAAAAGCCAAATAACAACCAAGAAATATGATATGCCAAGAATGCAAAGGTTTGAGCTAAGATGCGATCAAGTTACTCACTTGAGAGACCCTCTTGATAGTACGGTTATCCATCCTATAACCCGGTCTCTCAACTAACACCATGAGACCGGTAAAGTAGAAAACATATCAAGATCACACCTTTGCCTTGCGCATAATCCACTTGAGCTTGATGTTGATTATCTTAGCCTTCTCAAGTTGGACCACCTTTCTTGATTGCGCTCCGCTTGGTGAAGACACACATATTGCTCCCCCATACAACAATATGGGAGAGGCACTCTTCAGAAAATCTTCACTTGGCCATTAACGATGACAATCACCATGTGACACCATCCTCCATGAGCTACAAAGGATCTTCCTCTTGATTCATGCTCATGAAGAAATACCTAACTCCACATAGAGATACCGAGCACATAGATCATGGGTTAGTTCACAAGGCTATATTGAAAAATTGCTTACCATACCATGAGATCATACGATCCCTCATGGTACATCACTAGCCTTGTGTGTTTATCAACTCGCAATTAGCCTTGATCAACTAAACTTCTTCCCTTAGCCTTGACTCCAACATATGGAGATCAACCATTGCTATGGACATAACCTACAAGTATAGCTCAATACACACATTAGTCTATAGAGATTGTCATTAATTACCAAAACCACACATGGGGGCAACCATGCTCTTTCAATCTCCCCCATTTTGGTAATTGATGACAATCCCTTTTAAGAGGGTTTATATAATGAATAAAGCAACCTTGCAAGACAAGCAAGCAAGGGTGCAAGAGCATTAAAGGAAAATGCTTAAGAACCAAACAAAAGCATAAAACCAAATTCCCTTAAACCCTCTAAACTTCTCCCCCATTGGCATCGATTGCCGAAATGGGAAGAAAATTTTAGATTGCCAATATAATATGAATTCCTCAAAAAGGTGTGCATTTCTCAAGATATGAGTGAAATCGAATGCACATATCCAATGATGAATAGTTAGAGGAAATCAAACTATATTGAGGATCCAAAGATTGCAAATAAGATGAAGTCATTCTAAACGTCTCTACAAAGGAGAAAAGCAATCGAGAAGATCCAAACCGAAAGTTCTAAATAAATAATGGAGAAGCTCCCCAATGTTCATGCACTATTGAGGAGTGCACAAATATGGAATCCTCACTCCCCCAAAATCATCTAGAACACACAACAAGTGCAAGAGTGCATAAAAACTAAAACATAACGTAGCACTTGCACCAAAAATATGGTTGAGCCAAGTATATTCCAATTTAAATGACTCAACATAATAAGCCCAACCGAGATACAAAGAAGCTCTTTAAAAAGAAGATATGTTTGCAAGCTCAAGGATACCAATTGGAAAATGAAGCCAATTGAAAAAGCCAAAAGCTTGTGAGAGCACCTAGCCAATAAGAATCAACATACTCACCAAGGTAAGCATGAGGACAAAGATCTTCAACAAATACATGAGTGTGCAAAGATGCAAATAAAATTAACATAGGCACTCATGATACAAATTTGGAGCGACCAAAGAATTATATATAAAAATCAAGGTAGCTCGACAGAAATGGGATACCAACACAAAGGTGACCTCTCACATATGTATAGGTTTCTAAGTAGACAAATTGTTGAAGATATACATCCACAAAGAAACATATACATACGAAATGGTTTGTGAAGGAGAGAACAAGGTATCCAAAAAGGAAGTCAGAAATATATAAAAGAGATTATTGCTTAAAAGCATAGCACATAGCTCAAATTTATCTCATTGTATATAAATGGACTTCAAACACATCTAAGGCATCACACAAATCACTAAGGGGACAAGAGATAGTGTAGATGCTTTGAGATAGGCAACAAGTATCACAAGAAGGCCATCAATTGAAGAAAAGGTTTTTGCAATTTCATCACAAAGATATACCAAGTGAAGGAAATAAGCCAAAACCGCAACAATTGCACATAAAGGCTTTCATGCCAAGAGACAACCTACACAAGGTTGAATACTAGAAAGGTATGCATGGGATAGATACTTGTTACCGATATGACATTGTGATGAATAAGATGAGATTTTGATAATCATCATAGCTTGACTCTTATAATATCATGATGAGGACACCTTCCTTATGGATGAGGCAAGCATCCAATGCATATCCATTGTACCTAAAACAAAATTCAAGTACAAAATGGTTCCCAAACTCATTGGGTCCCATAGTAGTTAGATACACTACAATACATAGGAAGCACTCCACATAAATATGTGCATATAGATATGAAATTGAATTTCATGCACATCTTAGCCGACTTAGGATTTGGTGGAATATACCCTATATATTGGATCAAGAAGGACAGGCATGCCACAATATATATATATATATTAATAAACATGCACGCAACGACTTTCGAGAACCAAACAAGATACAATTTGGACAAAAACACCAAGTAAACCAAGAGGGAACACCAAAGTGTGACACAAAAGGTTGTCCAAAATATATCAAAATCCAAATCAACACATGATTGGGACAAATCAAATCAACAAATGATTGATTCCAAAACACATCAACACATGAAGTGAGATATTAAAAGCAATCGAATCAAAACAACACATGAGTGACAAGACACCAATTGAAAATAAGATACCAACTATAAGTAAAGATACCAAAAGAAGCATATTACTTGAAATATATCAAGTAAAAGAAATGACGAAAAGAAGGTATCAAAACTCCCATAAGAGATACGAATTGAAACAAATATCTAAGGAAGAGATATCAAGTTCCAATTAATACCAATTGATGGTACCCAAGCAAAACCAAAGAGCATAGAGGATAAGTAAGGATACATGCTCAAATGGCATTTCTCATTCAATAAGATAGGATACAGAACAAGGAATGAGAAAGCACACTCCCAAAAGAGAGCAAGGTTATGGCAAAAGAACCAAGCACTCTCTACGCTTTTCATGATGGCACAAAGCACCAAGGGAAAAAAAGGTTTGTCTTCCAGAAATACATAAGGAAGAAATAAAATGCCAATTGAGAGGATCAAATATCAATTGATAAGATAGTGTTCCAAATAATAAAGGAAAGCTCCCCCAAGATTCATGCATTATCTTGAGATTTGTATTTGAATACAAAATGCACACAAAAGGGGTCATTACTATCCATATGTTATTTACAACACTAAACAAGATAAAAAAACAACAAAAATCCACACAAGAGGCAAGGAAGACAATGGGAGTCAAAGTAAATGTTTGGCAATAAATAAGGCAATTCAACGCAAGAGCCAATATGAAGATGGTCTACAAAATCCACCACAATTATGAGTATCACTTGTCATGGACAAGGAGTATATAGAGATATTTCTTGGTGGTATATACGAATGATATTCAAGACCAACTTCACAACAAAAGCATATTTAAGTATGATGGAACTTGTTTGAGCAACTTGCCAAATAGGAACAACATAACTTAAAATATCAATACTAAGTGGCAACACCTCACATATTCACATTTTCTAGGCTTGTAATATGCACAAAGCTTATTACTCCCCCATAATGTGATAATCCATTTTATCTAAGCAAGAGGCAAATAAAATCCAACTAGAGAAATTAATGGGCATTATAGAATTTGAATTTCTCATTAATATGGCATACCACATAGAGATAAGATAATTTTGTTATATCAATACTATGTGATGTGCATCATGAATACACATTTTTAGGATTGTGACATGCACAAAGCAAATCACTCACCCAAAATGGTATAGTCCATTAGTCTCTCAAAAGAGCCAAATAAAATCCACACAAAATCCAATAAAGGCTCAACGCAAAGTTTACACATACATGATACACGACCAACATAAGCATACTTGATTTCTCAAGGTAAGTAGGAAGGAAGCACATCATATACAAACATATGCTACGAACAAAACTAACACATGCAAGGGGCAACTAACTTTAAATGTAAATATTTTAAGTACAAGTAACCGCAAGGAGGCACAATGGATATGAGATAGATATGTGATAATCCAATTGACTTGGCTTGAGAGATGTAATGTATGAAGATCCCTTAATTCTTCATGATGTAGCCAAGTCTCCAATGTCCTCCAATATAACCTATTGATCAAGTTTGAGCTTGTTGGTCCCCAACCAAGTTGGGTCCTAAGAGGTTAGTCACAATAGGTTTGGCAACCCAAATGGTTCTTTTCTTGACACCACTTTGAGTTCCCACATATTTGGCAAACACATTGCCAACTCTATCCTTTCTAAGTGAATAAGCATCATCAATTAAGATGGGGTTGGATAGGTTACCGATAGTGCATGAAGAAGCAAAGTGACCTTTGCCACGGCAAAGGTAGCAACATCGATTCTTCTCTTTCTTCTTAAAAGTCTCCTCAACTTGAGGAGCATTGGCTTGAGTCCTCTTAGGAGGTGGCCTTTGTTCAACTCGTGGTTGAGCATGAGATTGAACAAGAGGCCGCTTCCCTAGTTGCTTCTCACTAAGAGGCTTCTTCTTCATTGGGCAAGATCTAACATGGTGACCTTCAACTTTGCACTTGAAGCAAATAATCTTGGCCCAATCCTTCACTTTTTCTTGGCCCTTCTTCTTGTCAATCTTGGACTTGTTCTTGTTGTTGGAGTTGAATCCAAGTCCACTCTTGTAATTGGGGGATTGTTGCATACTCAACATGTTGTCAAGTTTGGTCTTCCCTTCATGACGCTTTTCCAAGCCTTTCTTCAAAAAAGTGGCTTGTGCCTTGAGCTCATTTCTTTCCTCTACATGGTTGGTGACAACACAAGAGCTAGAGGAAGTAGATGCATCATTGTTAGATAAACAAGGCAAAGAAAGTAATTCATCACATGATGTACCAACATTATGAGTGGATGAACTACTAGGACTAGCACATGTCAATATAGCAATACTACTAGAAATTGTGCCATTGTCCACATGAGGCTCACAAGATGTTACCTTTGTAGTGATGACCTCATGAGCTAACTTTAGACTAGCATGGGATGCTAGAAGATCATCATTAGAGCTAGATAACTTTTCATGACTTTCTTCCAATTTCCCATACTTGCTAGTTAGCAAATCATGTTGAGCCCTTAGCTCAACATTCTCCTTCAAAATAGATGCTTCACAAGAAGTGGAGTTAGTAGAACAAGCATCATTAACATTTGGAATGGGAGAAGACAACTTGGCAATCTCATCATTCAACCTAGCATTTTCCTTTTTAATGACCTTATATTTAGCAAGAGCATGGTCACGTTCTTTGATGAGTTTAGCAATTATTTCATTATGAGACTCCTCAATGGATTCGAGTTTCTCCTCAAGATCAACCCGAGTCTCAAGGGAATTTTCTAAAGAAGCCTTTTCCATAGCATCCTCTCTTTCAATCCTTCCCTTTTCATCAAGGCTTGTTTCTAAAGCCTTAATAGTAAGCCCGCGCTCAACAGGGGTGCTCATGATTTCATAGAGGTTATCACAAGAATTTTTATTCTTTGAAAGAGCTTTAAGAAGCATTAGACCTTTCTTATGATAGGAAGCATCATCATCTTCTTCTTCATCATTATTATCACTACTTGAGGATTTAGCCATAAGGCAAAAGATGGTTGATGAAGAAGAACAATTAATTAAAGAACTACTCAAGTTCACTTCTTGTTCCATAGATAGTTGGGTTTCCTCTACATTGTTAATAATACAAGAATTAGAGGGAACACAAGCATTTTTATCATGGCAACAAGGTAAGGCAAGCATATCATCATGAGATTTGTACAAGCAATTTTTAGATGATATGCAAGGACTATCAACACTAGCATGTAAAGCATTTGAAGTGCTAGAAGTATTTAAGTCCAAAGATAGAACATTGCAATGAGATAGAGATGAAGTATAGTCAATAGAATATTCATCATGAACAAAGCAATTTCTATCACCACTCACCATATCATTACCTTGTGACAAATCACATGTTGGTGAAGTGGAAGAAGATGAGAACTCATCACGGCCGGATGTGGAGAGAGAACAATCATCCTCAATAAAGTTGGACACTTCACATTTATCTTGAAGCTTGGTCCACAACTCATGAGCATTCTGAAAAGGCATGATTGAAGCAAGAACTACATCGCTCAAAACACAAATAAGACCATAAGATACTTGAGTATCGAGATAAGAGTTTTCCTCGTCCTCTATGGATAATTCATGGGAATCCATTGGAGGAGAAAAACCCATATCTACAATACTCTTTATATAATTTGGACCCATGGCCCAAAAAAGATTAAGCATGCGAATTTTCCAAACATCATAATTTGTGCCATCGAATATAAGAGTGGAATCGTGCACTAATTCTCTAAACGACATCTTTACTCTCTAGGCGGTAAAGCCTAATAATGAGAGCCCAGACTCTGATACCAATTGAAAGGACAAGGATGTCGCCTAGAGGGGAGGTGAATAGGCAATTTGAAACTTGTACGTTTATGCCTTGATAAATGCGGAATAAAACTAGCGTTTAATTTATCAAGCACACAAAACATAATATACTAGGTTCAACTATGTGCACCAACAACTCATGCTAAGCAAGATAACAACAAGGTGATAGCAAGATAGAATACTTCAAGCACGAAGGCTATCACAATGTAAATTGCATAAATAAAGAGCTCGGGTATAGAAATAACCGAGGCACGTAGAGACGAGGATGTATTCCCGAGTTCCTCCTTGTTAAGGGAGCACGTCTCATTGGAGGGGTATGACCTCGCCACAAAGGCTCGATTCACCTTCCACTATCGGAATCCTTCAAGGCGGAATCCGGAGCCTTTACAAAGTTTTTGAGGCACACACCCACAACTCAATCGGGGGATCCCAAGTCACCACAACACTGTCTAGGGTTCAAAGACCCAAGAGTAACAAGCTCTCAAACTTCACTTCCACGAATCTTCGTCGGGAGCACAAACCGATGCAACTAATGCAATGGCAAGAGCACAAGTGCTCAAATCCTTCACTCTCAAATTCCAACTAAGCAACAAATGCTTATGGGGGAATAAGAGAGGAAGAACAAAGAGGAGAACCACAAAATAACTCCAAGAACTCGATCCACTAGGTTCCCCTCACTTAGAGGAGAGATTGATTGGTGGAAATGTAGATCTAGATCTCCTCTCACTTTCCCTCAAAGCTATGCAAGAATCATGGGAGGGATGGAGAGAGGGTCAAGCTTTCCAAGGTCAACAATGGTGGGGGATATAGGGGAAAACGTGTTGGAAGAAGCTCTTAACCCTTTGGAGAGAAGGGGGACCTTTTATAGGTCCCCATGAAAAAGAGCCGTTGCAAACTGCTTGCACCGAAGACTCCGGTATGCCCAGACCGGAGACTACGGTCCTAGGCCGGAGACTCCGGTGCAACTCCGGACCAGGTACCAGTGCCGCACCACATTTTGGACGAAAAATAAACTGCGCAGACCGGAGACTCCGGCCTACAGAAAAAATAGCAGAAACACCAACACGAAAACGAAGATATCTTTATCATCCGAACTCCGTTTTCGATGTTGTTGGGCTCGTTGGAATCACAACGAAAAGCTCTACAAGAATATACAGAGAAACATCATAGTCCAACAAGGGAGAATAAAACCAAATGTGGAAAGGTAAAACCTTTGTATAAAGAGCAACCGATAAATCCTCCAACATAAAGAACCCAACAAGTTTTTCATCCGGACACCGTTTTCTATGATCTTAGGCTTGTTTAGAAGATAATCACAAGCCCTACAATATCATGTATATACACATCATAGTCCATCATGTGAGGAGGAAACCATTAGAAGAGAGTTTGACCTCTCTTAGAAGAGACAAACCGGTAAAACCTCCAACATCAAAAACGCAGCAATATATTCATGAAATCCGTTTTTGATAAACTAGAGCTTGGTATCAAGATGAACAAAATCTCTAAATCCTCACATGGATAAAATCCAAATAACAACCAAGAAAGATGATATGCCAAGAATGCAAAGGTTTGAGCTCTCCACAAAGATGCAATCAAGTTATTCACTTGAGAGCCCCTCTTGATAGTACGGTTATCCATGCTATAACCCGGTCTCTCAACTAACACCATGAGACCGGTAAAGTAGAAAACCTATCAAGATCACGCCTTTGCCTTTCGCATAATCCACTTGAGCTTGATGTTGATGATCTTAGCCTTCTCAAGTTGGACTACCTTTCTTGATTGCGCTCCGCTTGGTGAAGACACACATATTGCTCCCCCATACAACAATATGGGAGAGGCACTCTTCATAAAATCTTCACTTGGCCATTAACGATGACAATCACCATGTGACACCATCCTCCATGAGCTACAAAGGATCTTCCTCTTGATTAATGCTCATGAAGAAATACCTAACCCCACATAGAGATACCAAGCACATAGATCATGGGTTAGTTCACAAGGCTATATTGAAAAATTGCTTACCATACCATGAGATCATATGATCCCTCATGGTACATCTCTAGCCTTGTGTGTTGATCAACTCGCACTTAGCCTTGATCAACATATAAACTTCTTCCCTTAGCCTTGACTCCAAAATATGGAGATCAACCATTGCTTATGGACATAACCTACAAGTATAGCTCAATACACACATTAGTCCATAGAGATTGTCATTAATTACCAAAATAACACATGGGGGCAACCATGCTCTTTCAGTAGCGCATGCTTAGGTTTGTTTTGCTCGAGTCTTGTTCTAGTCATGCTTTAATATGATAGTTGGGTTTAATTCACACATTAATCTATAATGTTTGGGGCTGGGAATAACTAATAAAGATAAGGTACCGGCAGAAGTCCAATTAATCCTGGTGTTTTGCTCTGCTAGTGTCACCTAGGACCCGAACTCTTGTCCTCTAATCCAAGACTGAGCGCACTACCCACATGTGGGAGGAAATGGGACTCCCCTCGACCTAGTACCAGCTCTGCAGCCTTGTCAAAGGCGCCACAAGAAGTTCGGGTGTTTCCATTTGCACGACACTTTATTATTTTGTTGCAGGTACGGATGGGACGCCTCCGGAACTTATACGATGATGGTCACTTACGATAGGGCTTGCGGCATGTGGCATTTATCGCATGTAGAAGGAGGGCAATCATATGAGTGTGCCTCCGGACACCGTCCACGCAACGGTTAGGTCCACCTCGGAGCTTCGGCCGGACTTTCAAGGTGGGTTAGACCTAGCTAGGTGGTTCCCTGGACTTGTGTGGTAGTGAAGGAAAGTGTAGTGTCGGATACCCTGCCAGCATACCCCGGAAGTGTGCTAATTGCATGGAGCGAAGGGTTGAAGAACCTGTGGCCACATTTTTGCACCCCTACAGGGTTAAATCTTTTCGAAAAGCCGTGTCCGCGGTTATGGACGACTTGGTGATGATGCTGGCTAGCAAGATCATAGACAACTTACACCTGATAATAATAACTTGACTAGTTAGATAGATTAATTGAATAATAACCTATAAAACTGTCAACTGTGTGAGTGCCTTTGGGTTGTTCCTCGTGGGTTGATCGAGGAGTAACATTTGGCTGGGTTATGTTTGGTGTTAGCATAGTTGGTTACCTTTGCGCTCTCTTGCCTTCTCTCTAATAGACGAAAGTTGTAGCGTGTCTCTATAAGTTGCTAGTGCTGCTTGCCGCCGCTGCAACCACCAACCCCTTCCCTCGGATTTCAAGTTTCGATATCTTATGAGTATTCCTTGTCAGTACTGTTTATAGTACTGACCCCTTCGGGGCTGCTATTCCAATGCAGCCGACAGGTTTGAAGTCTGACAATGTTAGCTTGGGAATCCCTCCCGCTTGGCCTGGGCAGGGATATGGTGCCTTCGTTTATCTTCAGGACTCTTAGTCCACAGTTGTATTCTTGTCCGTAGTCGGATACTATTCCACTTCCGTTGTTATTTTGGATCTTTGTATTGTATCTTTTGCTCTTGACTCGGTGAGTCGTTGTTGTATATGTTTTTTTGTGGGTTTCGTCGAGAACTATTGTAATGATCATCACAATTCCACCCGCATAATGTGTGTGTTGCGACGTGAATGTTATGCCTGGTGGGCGTCCTAGGATTGTTATTACGCGGATTTGGCGGTAGCGCTCAAATCTACATAGTACCAATCCCGGGGCGTTACACCTTGCCCCTCCCCCAAGCCCTAGGGCGGTGGCCAAGGGGGGTAACTTGCCCCCCAAGGCGCCCCACTTAGGGTTAGGGTTGCCCCCACTTGCCTTGGCCGCATGGGCCTTGGGGACCAGGTGCGGCCAGCCCATGTGGGCTACTGCACCTCCCCTCAATCCATGTGGGCCCTTCCAGGTTTGTTGGCACCACTATGGAACCTTCCGGAACCTTCTAGAATCTTCCCGGTACTCTGCTGGAAAATTCCCGAACTTTTCCGAAACCTAGAAAACCACTTTCCATATGTGAAACTTTATCTTCGGAATCTTCCGGAACTCCTCGTGATATCTAGGATCTCATCCGAGGCTCCGAATTAACATTTGATTGCACCATTAATTATCTCAACTTAAGCCCTAGCTACTATAGCGGACCTGCACTTAAAAATAGGCAAGTCCCTGTGTATAGTGAAAACCCCTGGATCGATTCATCTGCACACACAGTTTACGATGAAATATCACAACATTGTATCAATTTATAACACGTCTGAATCCAGAGTTAAAAATAAACCATTACAACTTTGCATAGCACGAAGCTAGCATAAAACATCAATAACAGCAGAAGACTATAATTATTGCATGGAGTCCCAATCTTCATGTAGCCACGGGCGAGAACATGTTGGTTGTAGACTTGAAACCCGTTCCTTACTCTTCGTCGTAGTAACCTGCAACAGTAAAAGCGTTGCAGCCAAAAATTGGTCAGAATCATTTGTATGGATCTGGCAAGTGATACTTGTGGACTCATAAGGCAAAAACTTCTACTAACTATATGCATATATGGCTGGTGTAGTTCAAGGCTATTTTTGCGTAAAGCCAATTTTTATCCTATCTTTTCCAACACTTTTCTTTTCAACAAAACAAGGGATCATTCCATGGAACTGATACAAGAATATATCTCACACACAAGTTCATGTATCAAATATTACTTAGGAAAAATATAATGATGATATCTCCCATTGACATCCTTGCTCTGATACTCAAAATTGTCCGTAACCGGGAACACGGCTAAGTACTTAGTTTGACACTCTGCAGGGGTTGTGCACTTTCAGCACTTGACTCAATCAGCCCATTATGACCTTGACCCTTCTTGAAGTGAAAAGGAAAGGAGAAGATTGAGACGAGACCTTTCAGAAGCATTTCCCGGACCCATGTCGTCTTGACTCGTTGAAAGGATCGTATGGGCACCTAGAGGGGGGTGAATAGGTGCTACACCAAATTTATTACATTTTCGATTTTAGGCTTGACACAAAGGTAAATTCTCTAGATATGCAACTACGCTGAATTTACCTATATGATGAGCAAGCTATTACAACTAGGCAATTAACTGAAGGGGTCGTTGCATAAAAAAAAATTCCTACGAAACAAGCGGAAGAAACCCCACGATCTAGATCTATTAGATGAAGGTAGCGAAGGCGAGATCCAATCTCTTACGCTTGAAGATCGAACAAACACGTTTTGTCGGTGCAGGGGTTGGCTAGTCGATCCCCGCAACTAGACGCATCTAGTCGCGAGGAGATGTATTATCCACGCGATCCAATCCGATGAAGCGCCGCAAGAGCAGCACCTCCGCGGTATCCACACGTACGGCTCGATGTAGACTCCGCCTTCTTGATACCGCAAGCAAGGAGGGAGTGGCTAGATAGATCTCGGCACCACGACGGTTGTGGTGGCATTGATGGTGTAGATCTCCACGAGCAGGGCTTCGCCAAGCCAAGCAAGAGGAGGAAGATGAGGAGATGGTGCAGCATCCCTACGGCTAGGGGTGATGCAGCAGCTTTGCTGGAGAAGAAGGCGGCAGCCCTACGGAAGGGGTGGCGCCAAGGGGAAGTGGAGGGGTGTGGCTAGGGCAGCAAAGGGGGGCGGCGGCTAGGGCAACGCGTGCCTCTCCCTTGGCCGCACCCCACCTTATATAGGTGGAGGCCAAGGGGAGGGGTGTGCCCCAAGCCAGGGCCGGCTAGGGAAACTTACCTTGCCCCCCAAGTTGAATCCCTTAGGGATTCGGCTTGGGCCTTTGCCTAGGCCTGGCCGGCTGCCCTAGTGGGCTGCCTAGTGGCCTGGTGCGGCCAGCCCTAATGGGCTCCTGCACCACCACTTTGGCCCATGTGGGTCCACACCCAGGTGGGGTCCACTTCTAGACCCTTCTAGAACCTTCCAGAAAAATCTGAAACCCTTCCAGAAAATTCCGGAACTTTTTCGACACCTTCGGAAACCACTTTCCATATATGAATCTTATTCTCCGGACTCCTCCGGAACTCCTCGTGATGTCTAGGATCTCATCCGAGACTCCGAATCACCATTCGCTCATTCCATCAATTATCTTATCGCTAACCCTAGCTACAATGGAGCGTTAAGTGTGTGACCCTACGGGTTCGAGAACATGCAAACATGATCAGATCAATAATCAATAGCGGGACTGGGATGCCCATATTGACTCTGCATATTCAACGAAGTTCCTTATCAATTGAACCACGATGCCGGAGATTCTTAATCTCGTATATGATTCCCTTTGTCTCACCGATATATAACTTGCCCGAGATTCGATCGTCGATATCTCCATATCTAGTTTCATCTCGTTACCTGGCAAATTCTCTTTACTCGTCCATAATATAGGATCTCCGTGATTACTCCTAATCACATGGTTGCAACCTTTCTGATGCTATATTACCGAGAGGGCCCAGAGATATCTTTTCCGTCACAAGGAAGGACAAATCCCACTCTTGATTCATGTCACCCAACAAATACCATCGGAGATACCTGAAAGCCACCTTTATAATCACCCAGTTACGAAGTGACATTTGATGTCCACAAAGTATTCCTCCGGTAAACGGGAGTGACATAATCTCATGGTCTAAGGAAACAATACTTGGCATACTAAAAGCGTTGTCAATGAAAACTGTGTGATATGATCAATTGCAACTCTTTATTATTTGGGTCTTGTCCATCACATCATTCTCCTAATGACGTGACTCTGTTATCAAGTGACTATAAGAAGTCCATGGTTAGGAAACTCTAACCATCTCTTGACTAACGAACTAGTCCGGTAGAGGCTCACTAGGGACATCTGGTTGTTTATATTCCACACATGTATTATGTTTCCGGTTAATACAATTATAGCATGGAGAATAAACTATTATCATAAACATGAATATGCTAATAAACCATTTTATTATTGCCTCTAGGGAATATTCCCAACAGTCTCCCACTTGCACTAGAGTCAATAATCTAGTTTACATTTTCCCGATCCAACACTCATGAAGTCTAACATTCATGTAGTCTCAGTGCTGATCATGTTTGCTTCTGGAAGAGGTTTTGTCCGTGCTCTGTACTATACAGTTCTCTATGTTCTTTGCAAAACGTCAATGTCACCTAGTTTGACATTACTTTATCATCACATGATAAACCTCATATCATCACATGATAAACTTCATATCATCATCATATGATGAATATAATATATTTGGTTATAGAGTGATATTTTCGTTTCCCTTTCATGCCTACATGACGTATGATCAGTCAAGAGGACTTTCACATAGCATGTGCACCCGGAACTCACTCAGTCTTGAAACAAAATTTCTCAAACCACAATATTATATCTTTTAATCCTTGAATTAATCATATACTCCTATATGTTGTAGACTCACAAATCGACAGTGCTATACTTTTCACTTCGATATTTCCGATCATGCTTTCGCTGCGCTTCTGCCTTTATGAGATTTCCAATCTAGTTTGGTTTTATGACTTCAACCAAGTCTACCAATCTCTAGATTCTATTATCTCAACTCCATCAAAAATGACTCCTCACTTAACATGTTCTTCTAACCAAGAACTTGGGTCACATATCGTCAAATACAAACACATGGTTCTTATATGTTTAGACCTATGAACCATTCATGGCGAATACCAACATATCCTTCAACCATCAATTTTGTACTGAGTTATCTACTCAATGTTTCACCTATTTCTCACAAGCAGATGAACCTTTCTTCTCTTGTTTTATTTTGAACTCCTTCAAAATCTTACTTAGGTTAAACATCCTGACGTAATGCTTTATCAAACATATCTATCCACCACAGATACATCTATCTCCATAGATATTTGACGTTCAAAACTAACTTCACAAGTTATACGTTGGTTCCTGACTCATTTACAATATTTATGAAATCTCCATTTCACTCAAACAAGATGTTGTAACCTCCCACTCAAATATACACCATACACATATTAAATTGTGAAACCACTTTGGCTCCCACTCAGAAATATGTTATCCTTATATTTGACCATGATTTAACTAGCTCCCACTCAAACATATGTCTACACATATTTTGATCATGGAAAAATAGTTTCTGCTCTAACTTAACATATGTCACCACATATTATAATTAGATCCCACTCAGTTTCTTATGCACTTTCTCGATATTTTGGACACCTCCAAAAATTTTAATTAACTTTTAAAATTCGAGAACTCATATACGAAACGCTAGTACTTTGCTAGCTTTAAGTTTTATTTATTCTCTACAAAACCCCTTTTGAGGAATAAATATGTGAAACATCACTTTCACAAAATCAAGCAACAATTACTTTGTGATTTAAACTTAACATCGAATGACTCCTAGTAACTTTCGTATTTTAAGGTTTCTATTTCTTTTTTGTAGTTTCGTAGGTATGTCTTGTTTCTCAAACATGACAAGTAAATCATGAATATTATTCTGTAACCTGACAAAATACCATATTCTTGAATCCTACTTCTCTCAGAAAACTTAACTCGAAATTCAATGATACTTCTCTTTTAAATATCAAGTCTAAACCATTAATGCACTTTTCAAAATGTGCCACTTGATAATTAAAAGCAAGATCAACCATCTTGATTTAAGTCTCTTTGTTCCATCAATCCTTTTTATCAATGAAACTCTTTTCACGATAAACCAATAAAACCTTTAGCACAACCAACAAATTAGTTTGCTCCTTTTAGTCTCATATTGTGGAATCTTATTCATAGTCACACTTATGAATATACTACAACATTATTCGCAATAGGCTCTAATAATCATTGAGACCTCCTTTTCTCATAACTCATATGAAAAAAAAATATGCGAATCATACATAGACCCTTATTTCTAAAACAGAGTGTTTATCAAATAAATCTAAATGTTACAAATAAACCCTAATAAGAAAAACCCTTTTATTTTATAAGACCACATAATATCTAATATAATGTGATTACAATATTTAGGGCGCATCAAAACGTCTTTTGAATAAAATCTAAATATTGCAATTTGCGAAAACACTTTTCACAAGTCTTCATACTAAAACAATAACTCAAATATTTTGTCTCTTTTGATCAAATAAAAAAGACTCAATTTTCTCGTTAACTTAACATCCTTAACTCCAGAATTTTATTTGATCTCATCAAATATCATAACTCGAACAAATACATTTATTCATTCATATCATTTATGATGGAGCGCACAAAATAATGACATCTAACATTTGCTGAAAATTCAACCAACACTTGTGTTTATTTTCGGCAACTCATGACACACTTCCAAAGGGTGGCATTTTATTCACACTACTTCAAAACAAGGCGCATGTGTTAAACATCAAAATGTTCTTCACAATGCTTAGCATGAACAAATAAAATGTCATTATTGAGTTTTAGATATTTTTAGTATGTTTCATATTTATAAATGTTCAACCAATTTATCATCTAGATTATAATAAGAATAATACACTTATAATCGAAACTTGTGATTTCCAAAAAGGATCACTCATGAAAATAGAACAACCATTGTCTTTAACATGAATAACCATCTCACATAAGCAAGACACACTAATCAAAATCACACTTAATTCGATTACAAAACTTATTCAAATCCTCTAATCCAAAACGATAAATGTAGAGACAGATCGTTGCCAGCATCAACTCCTTGATTGCCACCATTCCGCAACGTCTTCCTAGATCCTTTATGCAAATCTCAAGCAGCAGGTTCTTTTTTCATAAAACGGAATGAGTATCAAATACTTATTGAAACCGCCACAATTGCAATTTGGACTTAAACACTTATAACTTGTATGTCAATATATACTTTCTGCATTGTCAACTTCTCTTGCTACGGGTTCCACTTTGACATGACGCAGCCGAGACACAAACTCATAGAAAGTGATCAAATCCTTCCCTATGACATAGTCTCCGGCATAATTCTTGAAGCTGGGGAGAAGCTAGTGTAGCACCCCATCTATCGCGAAATCGCCATTCATCTCGTAGTTCCAAACAAGCACTAGACGATGATGTATCTCATGCATTATCCTTAGGTGTTGTTCCAACCAAGTGTTCTCTTCCATCTTGAGTGAAATAAAACTGTTCAGACATTCGAACCTTACAATTCTAACTTGTGCTAAAAACCTATTTTTCAGCTCACCAACAATCTCCATTGCAGTCAAGTTCTTGAATTGTCTACTTAGGTCAGAATTCCTGAAGGTGCATATCATCCACTTGACTTTCAAGTAGGTGGTTCAAAACCACTCCATGTACTCTTCATAGCTTGCAGAAATGTTTGGGCATTCTTCTAATGGTTCATCTAACACGTAGAGCTCAACATTGGTGTGTAGGACTTCTTTAAGACGCAGGTACTACTCAACAAAATTTGACCCATCGAGACGCAGTTTTTCAGTAACGAACAGACTACCGTAGTCGATCATGATCTACAAGGATTTTTGCAAAGACATCTAAGGACTTTTGTTTATGATAATTTTAGTTCATCTTAATCAAAATTACTACATGAACTCCCACTAAACTCAACATCTCTCAGGTTGTTTTAGTGACACACGATCCAAATCCACTACACCACAACCGATCATCACGTGAGATGATGTAGCTTCAAAGGTGAACATCGCCATGTTGATCATATCGTCCATATGACTCGTGTTTAACCTTTAGGTTCTTGTGTTCCAAGGCCATGTCTGTACATGCTAGGCTCGTCAAGGAAACCGTAGTATTTTCATGTGTGTAAATCTGGATTACACCCATTGTATGTGGACGTTGAATCTATCACACCCGATCATCACGTGGTGTCTCAAAACGACGAACTTTTGCAACGGTGCATACTAGGGGAGAACACATCTTGATATTAACGAGAGAGATCACCTTATCATGCTACCGTCGCGATCACATCTAAGCATAACAATAAGGTGCATAAAAGGATTAACATCACATGCAATTCAAAAATTGTGATATGATATGGCCTTTCTTCTTGTGCCTTTGATCTCCATCTCCAAAGCATCGGCATGATCTCCATCATTGTGGCGCCATCACCATGGTTGCCCACCAACTATTGCAACTACAACTAATGCTACTCTTAGCAATATAGTAAAGCAATTACATGGTGATTCAATGACACGCAGGTCACATAAAATAATAGACAACCATATGGCTCCTGCCGGTTGTCGTACTCATCGTGTAGCGCCCCAACCCCAGAACTATACAGTGAAGCGTTGTGCAACCGGTCATGCTACACAATCGAAGGTTACTGGGTTTACCAATCCCAGGCCAAAACTCATTGGCAGGTGTGCTCGGAATGGATCATCGGCACACAACACCTCGATCATGCCATAAGCTCAGACATCGCTATCACATATAGTAAAGAGACCGAGACTTGTGGAACAACTGGCACATTGCAGACTCTACGACACAAAAGCTTATAGCAACTCATATAAGAGAAGATACAAATATTACACATCAAAAGGTCACAGACCATCAATTCATCGAGCAGAAGCGAAGTAGCATTGTCTAATACAACAAGATGCAAATTATGGCCTAAGAGGCCTACAGATAAACATCACCCAAGCCAGCTTGTTCCACGGTCCCAAGCTGCCACCTGGGAACCCCGGACTACTAGTCGACATCCACGAAGAACCCACCTAGCTGCTCGGTGTCGTCCTCCTCTGAAATACAAATATAAAGGCAGCAAAGAGAGACTGAGTACGACATACTCGCAAGTTTAGCAGGGCGATATAGGCCCAATGATTGGCGGAGGCTCTAAAGCTGTATATGTAGTTATTTTTGCATAAAGCTAATTTTCATAAACAAGTTGAAAGAACAACTATGCCCGAGATGTCGCCTAGAGGGGGGGGTGAATAGGCGATTAAAACTTTTTCTATTTAGGGGCTTGATAATTGCGGAATAAAACTAGGTGTTTAAATTAACAAGCTAACAACCTAAAATTCTAGGTTTACCTAAGTGCACCAACAACCTATGCTAAACAAGGCAAGTAACAAGGTGATAGCAAGATATAGACTTCAAGCACGATGGCTATCACAATGTAAATTTGAATAAGTAAAAGCTCGGGTATAGAAATAACCGAGGCACGCGGAGACGAAGATTTATTCCCGAGTTCCTCCTTGTTAAGGGAGTACGTCTCGTTGGAGGGGTGTGAGCTCGCCGCAAAAGGCCTACTCAAGATGCCACAAAGGCCTCACCCTATTCTCCGATGAACCGCACCCAAAGGTTTGGTTCACCTTACACTATCGGAATCCTTCGGGGCGGATTCCGGAGCCCTTTACAACTTCTCTTGGGGCACACACCCACAACTCAATTGGGGGCTCCCAAACTCGTGCCGAAGCTCCACAAGCCGAAGTCTTCGCGGCACCTCCAAACCGTCTAGGGTACACAATGCACCCAAGAGGCACAAAGCTCTTGGGAACACAATGCACCCAAGAGTAACAAGCTTCCAACCTTCAATCTCACGAATCACCGTGGGGAGCACAACCCGATGCAACAAATGCAAAAGGGGAAGATCACACCAAGTGGTCAAATTCTTCTCCCCAAAATCCAACCTAAGCAACTAATGCTACGGAGGGATTTAGGAGGAAGAACGGAGGAGAAACGCCAAGAACTCCAAAATCTAGATCCCACAAGTTCCCCTCACTTAGAGGAGATTTTGTTTGGTGGAAAGATGGATCTAGATCACCTCTCTTGTTTCCCTAAATTTGGGCAAGAATCATCGGGAGGGATTAGGAGGAATCGAGCTCTCAAAATGTTAGCAATGGAGGAGAGAGAGCTAGGGATGAGATCTACTCTGAAAATGGGGAAGAAAACCCTTTTATAGGTGGCTCCAAAAAGGAGCCGTTGGAGAAGAATCGTGGGACAAAGAGGAGGAAAAAAGTTGCCAGGCGACCCGGCCTGGGGCCGGCCAGCACGCCGGCCTGGCCGGCCTGGAGCCGAACGAAGCAGAGCAGGCAACAGGGGAGCCGGCCTGCCAACCCGGCCATGGGCCGGCCGGGGAAGCAGGTGGGCCGGCCAGGTGCCCGAAAGGCCCGGCCTGCCCCCGGCCTCGGGCCGGCCACGCGGGAGAGCCAGGCCGGGGCACCACCCGAGCGGCCCGGTTTTGGGCCGGCCTCGGCCCGGCCAGGCCGGGAGCCTTTTTTTCTTTTTCCAATTTCTGTTTTTCTGTGAAATAAAAACCCCGAGATAAAACCGCAATAACTTTCGCATACGAACTCCGTTTTCGATAAACTTGGACTCGTTGGAATCGTCACAACGAGCACTATAAGAATATGCAGAGAAACATCATAGTCCAAGAATATAATATAAAGATAAATGGGGAAAGGTAAAAGCTCCCATTTGCAAATCGGAAATGCAATAACTTTCACCCACGAACTCCGTTTTCGATAATCTTGGACTTGTTGGAATCGTCACAACAAGCACAACAAGATTATGCATAGAAACATCATAGTCCAAGAAAATATCATAAAACCAAATGGGGAAAGTTAAAAACTCTTTTTCGCGAACCGAAAATGCCGAAACTTTTGCAATTGACGTCCGAATGAAATAAAACCAATTTTATTGGAAAGAGGACGACAAATGCTACCTTTGAAAAAGACAAACAAGCAATGGAGATTTTGCAAAGAAGTGGAAGAGATAAATCTCCCGCACGGATGAACCGGCAAAATCTCCAATACCGAAACCGCAATAGAAGACGCATATGAAAACCGTTTTCGGTGAACTTGGCTTTGTCATGACAAGCACGACAAGCACCAAGGCCACACCACGATTCGAGACAAATAAGAACCAATAAGGATGATTGCATGGATGCAAAGGTTTGTGCTCTCTACGATGATACGATCACGATATTCGGTCGAGAGCCCCTCTTGATAGTACGGTTACCTATCCTATAATCCGGTCTCTCACTAAACAACATGAGACCGGTAAAATAGAAACCCTATCAAGATCATACCTTTGCCTTGCGCATTAATCCACTTGAGGTCGAAGAAGACGATCTTCATCTCCTCAAGATGCACCACCTTTCTTCATTGCGCTTCGCTTGGTGAAGATTCACATGTGGCTCCCCCATACACCAAGATGGGAGAAGCACCTCTTCGGCATATCTTCACTTGGCCTTTGATCAACACAAATCTTTTCTTCCCTTGAGCTTGACTCCAACAAATGGAGATCAAGCAAAGCATCTTGACTCCAACACATGGAGACAAGCTTGGTCTTGATCAACAAATGACCTTGACACAAGATAAAGGACAACCTACACATAGAGCTCAAAACAAATCTTAGTCCATCGAGATTGTCATTAATTACCAAAACTATGCATGGGGGCAACCATGCACTTTCAATCTCCCCCATTTTGGTAATTGATGACAATCCCGTTTAAGAGGGTTTATATAAAGAATAAAGCAACCTTGCGTGACAAACAAGCAAGAATGCAAAGCGCATTAAAGGCAAATGCAACAAAAGCATAAAACCCAAATTCCCTTAAACCCTCTAAACTTCTCCCCCATTGGCATCGATTGCCGAAATGGGAAGAAAAATTTAGAGAGCCAATATAATATGAGTTCCTCTAAAAAAAAGTGATGACAATCCCTTTTAACGAACACTTAGAGGAAATCAAATTATATTGAGGACCCAAAGATTGCAAAAAGATGAAATCATTTTAAAAAAATCTCCACAAAGGAGATAGGCAATCAAAACGATCCAAAGCGAGAGTTCTAAATAAAAATGGAGAAGCTCCCCAATTTTCATGCACAATTGAGAAGTGCACAAAAATGGCATCCTCGCTCCCCCAAAATCATCTAGAACCCGCAACAAGTGCAAGAGTGCATAATGCAAAAGCAAATCATAGCACTTGCACCAAAGATGTGGTTGAGCCATAAGAAGATACCAATTTTCAAAAATCAACATAAGATATGCCCAACCGAGATAAAAGGATCTTTTAGAAAAATATGTTCACAAGCTTGGGGATACCAATTGGAAACTAAAACCAATTGAAAATGCCAAAAGCTAGTGAGATCAATTAGCCAAAAAAATTCAACATGCTCACCAAGGTAAGCATGAGGTAAAAGATCCAACAAATACATGAGTGTGTAAAGATACCAATAAACACTAAGACAAGCACTCATGAGGCAAATTTGGAGCCACCAAAGAATTATAGATGAAAAACAAGGTGGCTCAAAAGAATTAGGATACCAACTAAAAGGTGACCTCTCTCATATGTATAGGTTTCTAATTGGACAAACCATTGAAGATATACATCCGCAAAGAAACATATACATACGAAGTGGTTTGGAAAAAAAGAAGAACAAGGTATCCAAAAGGAAGTCATAAATATACAAATGAGATTGTTGCTTAAACGCATAGCACATAGCTCAAATTTATCTCATTGTATATAAATGAACTTCAAATATATCAAATGCATCACACATATCACTAAGGGAACAAGAGATAGTGGAGATGCTTTGAGTTAAGCAACAAGTATCACAAGGAAATAAATATCAATTGAAGAAGAGGTTTTTGCAAATTCATCACACATATCACAAAGATATATTAAGTGAAGGAAATAGGCCAAACCCACAACAATTGCATATAAAAGCTTTTCATGCCAAGAGGCAACCTACACAAGGTTGAGACTAGAAAAGCATGCATGAGATAGATACTTGTTACCGAGATGACATTGGTGATGAAGATGATGAGAGATGGTTTGACATCAAAGCTTGACTCCGACAATCACACGGTGAGAACACCTTCCTTATGAATGAGGCAAGCATCCAATGCATCTCCATTGTACCTAGAACAAAATTAGAATACAAAATGGTTCCCAAACTCATTGGGTTCCATAGTAGTTAGATCAACTATAATATATAGGAAACACTCCACATAAATATGTGCATATAGATATGAAATTGAATTTCATGCACATCTTAGCCGATTTAGGATTCGGTGGAGTATCCCCTATATATTGGATCAAGAAAGATAAGCATGCTAAAATAATATAAATTAGTAACCGAGCATGCAAAGGCTTTCTAGAACCAAAAGAGATACAATTTGGACGAAAACACAAAGTGAACCAAAAAGGTTGTCCAAATTATATCAAAATCCAAATCAACACATGAATTAGGAGAAATCAAATCAACCTATGATTGATTCCAAAACACATCAACACATGAAGTGTGATATCAAAAGGAATCAAATCAACACAACAAATGATCGATAAGACACCAATTGAAAGTAAGATACCAATTAAAACAAAAAATATCAACTAGGAGAAAAGATACCAAGAAGAGGGTGATACTTGACCGAAATCAAGTAAAGTTAAAATAAGGCAAAAGGTATCAAGACTCCCACAATAAATATCAATTGGAACAAATATTTATGGAGGAGATATTAAATTCCAATTAATACCCATTGAAGGTACCAACACAAGATAAAGAACCAAATGCCAATTGAAAGGATCAAAAGTTGATAGATAGGTTAGTGTTCTAAATAAAAAGGAATGCTCCCCCAAGATTAATGCATTATCTTAGATATTTGCATTTGAATACAAAATGCATGCACAAGGGATCATTACTCTCCATATTTTATCTAAAACACTAAACACTACCGATTGAAAGATAGGATCCATTCAAAAGGCAAGGAAGGCAATAGATAAAGCAAATCAACGCAAGAGCCAATGTGAAGATGGTCTACAAAATCCACCACAATTACTAGTATCACTTGTCATGGACAAGGAGTATATAGAGATATTTCTCGGTGGTATAAAGGAATGATGTACAAGACCAACTTCACCACAAACTAGCAAATGGCAAAAGATAGGAATTAAAAACGCCAAATTTTGAAAAAGGTTTGTTGGTAGTTTCAACTATTCGAACCAGCCGGCAAAGCCATGGTTAAAATAAGATGAAACAAATGGTTTCTCCAAAAATATATAGGAATGCATATTAGAGAAAAACCACACCAAGCAAACACACCCAAACAAGAGCCAAAGATAACCAAAAGGAAATTGGAATTGTTCGAGCAAACATGCCACATAGGAAAGATAATTTATAATATCAAATCTAAGTGGCAAACCTCAAATGTTCACATTTTATGGGATTGTAATATGCACATAGCTTATTACTCCCCCATAATGTGATAATTCATTTTATTTTTAAACAAGAGGCAAATAAAACCAACTAGAGAAATTAATGGACATTATAGAATTTGAATTTCTCATGAATATGACATACCACATAGTAGCTAGATAATATTGAAATATCAATACTAGGTGGTGTGCTTCATGTACACACATTTTTAGGTTTGTGAGGTGCACAAAGCACATCACTCCCCCAAAGTGGGATAGTCCATTAATAACTCAAAGAGCCAAATGAAATCCACACAAGATTTAAAAAAAACTCAACACACAAATTACACATACATGATACACAACTAACATACACAACCTTGAGTAACAAGACTAGTAGGAAAGAAGCATATCACATACAAGCACATATTAGGAACAAGACTAACACATGTAAGGGAGCAAGCAACTTTCAATGAATATATGAGTTAAATACAAGTTACCGCAAGGAGGAAGCATTGGTTATGAGATAGATATGTGATGATCCAATTGACTTGGCTTGAGAAATAAACCCATGAAGATCCCTTAATTCTTGAAAAATAGCCAAGTCACCAATGTCCTCCACTATCACCTATTGGTCAAGTTGAAGCTTGTTGGTCCCCAACCAAGTTGGGTCCTAAGAGGTTAGTCACAATAGGTTTGGGAACCCAAATGGTGCTTTTCTTGACACCACTTTGAGCTCCTCACATATTTGGCAAACACATTGCCAACTCTATCCTTCCCAAGAGAGTAAACATCATCAATCATGATAGGGTTGGATGAGGTACCGTTAGTGCATGAAGAAGCAAAATGACCTTTGCCACGGCAAAGGTAGCAACACCGACTCTTCTCTTTCTTCTTCCTAGGCTCCTTAACTTGAGGAGCATTGGCTTGAGTCTTCTTAGGAGGTGGCCGTTGTTCAACTCGTGGTTGAGCACGAGATTGAACAAGAGGCCGCTTCCCTAGTTGCTTCTCACTAAGAGACATCTTCTTCTTCATTGGGCAATCCCGGACATGGTGCCCTTCTAGCTTGCACTTGAAGCAAGTGATCTTGGCCGGATTCTTGACTTGAACTTGGCCCTTCTTTTTGTTGGACTTGGACTTATTATTGGAGTTGAATCCAAGTCCACTCTTGTCATTTGGGGATTATTGCACACTTAACATGTTGTCAAGTGTACTCTTCCCATCACGACACTTTTCCAAGCCTTTCTTCAAAGAAGTGGCTTGGGCCTTGAGGTCTTTTGATTGCTCTACATGGTTAGTGGCAACAAATGCACTAGAGTAAGTAGAGGCTTCATTGTTATGACAACAAGGCAAAGCAAGTAATTCATCACATGATGTACCAATATTTTTAGTGGATGAATTACTAGGACTAGCACATGGCATTTTAGCATTCTTAGTTGAATTTGTACTATTATCCACATGAGGCTCACAAGATATTACCTTGGTAGTGATTGCCTCATGAGCTAACTTTAGACTAGCATAGGATGCTAGAAGATCATCATTAGAGCTAGATAGCTTTTCATGACTTTCTTCCAACACCCTATACTTGCTTGTTAGCAAGTCAAGTTGAGCCCTTAGCTCAACATTCTCCTTCAAAGTGGATGCTTCACAAGAATAGAGTTAGTAGCACAAGCATCATTGGCCTTAGGAATAGAAGAAGGCATAACAAGCTCATCATTTTTAGATACGTTGAGTTTGAAGTTGCTCATGAGACAAGATGAGAGAGAGTGTTCACATTCCCAAAGCCTTTTGAGCTTTTGTCAAGTCTCTCTATATCCTCAATTAGTCTAGCATTGCCAACCCCAAAATCAACCTTTCCTTTTTAAGCATTTTATATTTGAAATGGCTTGGTCACGTTCTTTAATGATTTTAGAAATTATAGCATAGTGAGACTCCTCAACATTCTCAAGTTTCTCTTCAAAAAAGCCAGA
This sequence comes from Puccinellia tenuiflora, assembly GCA_012064385.1. NCBI lineage: Eukaryota > Viridiplantae > Streptophyta > Magnoliopsida > Poales > Poaceae > Puccinellia > Puccinellia tenuiflora. The sequence goes on along the minus strand of QRDG01000281.1, from coordinate 574,115 downwards.
GTCTCTCGCTCTCCTCAAGAGCCATACTTCTAACGAAGCCTAGCCTTTTCCCATAGCATCATCTCTTTTCATCTTCCCCTTTTCTTCCAAGGCTTGCTTCCAAAAGCCTCAATAGTTCCACGACGCCCAACAAGGGCCCACCCATGATTTCATAGAGGTCATCACAAGCATTTTTATTTTTAGAAAGAGCCTTAAGAATCATTATGCCTTTCTCATGAAGGAGAGCATCATTATTTTCCTCATCATCTTCTTCATCATTATTATCATTATTGTTATCATTGCTAGAAGATGATTTAGCCATAAGGCAATGATGGGTGGATGAAGAGGAAAAATTAATTTTTGAACTACTCAAGTTCACATCTTGTTGCATAGCAAATTTGGTTTCCTCTACATTATTATTAATGCAAGAGTTAGAGGGAACACAAGCATTTTTATCATGGCAACAAGATGAAGCAAGCATATCATAAAGAGATTCATCCAAGCAAGTTTTAGATGATATGCAAGGACTATCAACACTAGCATATAAATCATTTATGGTGCTATGTGTGTTTAGGTCCAAAGATGAAGCATTGCAATAAGATAGAGATAATTGATCATCAACAACGAGCTCGCTATCCAAATTGCAAAGCCTATCACTACTCACCATTACATTGGATTGTGGCTTACCACATTTTGGTGAAGTAGATCAAGATGATAACTCGTCGCGGCCGGAGGTGGAGGGAGAACAATCATCCTCAATAGAGTTGGACACTCCATATTTATCTTGAAGCTTGGTCCATAGCTCATGAGCATCCCGGAGAGGCATGATTGACTCAAGCACAACTACACTCACAAACTTGCAAAACTCGTTAGATGCTAGAGCATCTAGATATAAGTTTTTCTCATCCTCTAAAGTCTTACTTTCGCAATCCTTTGGAGGAGAAAAACCTATATCTAAGATACGCTCAATATTGGGGGTCCAAGACCCGTAAGTGTCTAAGCATATGAGTTTTCCAAACATTAAAATTTGTGCCATTAAATCTAAACACAGAATTGTGCACTAAATCCCTAGACGACATCTTTACTCTCTAGGCGGTAAAGCCAAACAAGAGAGACGAGGCTCTGATACCAATTGAAAGAACAACTATGCCCGAGATGTCGCCTAGAGGGGGGGTGAATAGGCGATTAAAACTTTTTCTATTTAGGGGCTTGATAATTGCGGAATAAAACTAGGTGTTTAAATTAACAAGCTAACAACCTAAAATTCTAGGTTTACCTAAGTGCACCAACAACCTATGCTAAACAAGGCAAGTAACAAGGTGATAGCAAGATATAGACTTCAAGCATGATGGCTATCACAATGTAAATTTGCATAAGTAAAAGCTCGGGTATAGAAATAACCGAGGCACGCGGAGACGAAGATTTATTCCCGAGTTCCTCCTTGTTAAGGGAGTACGTCTCGTTGGAGGGGTGTGAGCTCGCCACAAAAGGCCTACTCAAGATGCCACAAAGGCCTCACCCTATTCTCCGATGAACCGCACCCAAAGATTTGGTTCACCTTCCACTATCGGAATCCTTCGGGGCGGATTTCGGAGCCCTTTACAACTTCTCTTGGGGCACACACCCACAACTCAATTGGGGGCTCCCAAACTCGTGCCGAAGCTCCACAAGCCGAAGTCTTCGCGGCACCTCCAAACCGTCTAGGGTACACAATGCACCCAAGAGGCACAAAGCTCTTGGGAACACAATGCACCCAAGAGTAACAAGCTTCCAACCTTCAATCCCACGAATCACCGTGGGGAGCACAACCCGATGCAACAAATGCAAAAGGGGAAGATCACACCAAGTGGTCAAATTCTTCTCCCCAAAATCCAACCGAAGCAACTAATGCTACGGAGGGATTTAGGAGGAAGAACGGAGGAGAAACACCAAGAACTCCAAAATCTAGATCCCACAAGTTCCCCTCACTTAGAGGAGATTTTGTTTGGTGGAAAGATGGATCTAGATCTCCTCTCTTGTTTCCCTAAATTTGGGCAAGAATCATCGGAGGGATTAGGAGGAATCGAGCTCTCAAAATGTTAGCAATGGAGGAGAGAGAGCTAGGGATGAGATCTACTCTGAAAATGGGGAAGAAAACCCTTTTATAGGTGGCTCCAAAAAGGAGTCGTTGGAGAAGAATCGTGGGACAAAGAGGAGGAAAAAAGGTGCCAGGCGACCCGGCCTGGGGCCGGCCAGCACGCCGGCCTGGCCGTCCTGGAGCCGAACGAAGCAGAGCAGGCAACAGGGGAGCCGGCCTGCCAACCCGGCCATGGGCCGGCCGGGAGCAGGTGGGCCGGCCAGCCGAGCCGGCNTCAATTTCTGTTTTTCTGAAATAAAAACCGAGATAAAACCGCAATACTTTCGCATACGAACTCCGTTTTCGATAAACTTGGACTCGTTGGAATCGTCACAACGAGCACAACGAATATGCAGAGAAACATCATAGTCCAAGAATATAATATAAAGATAAATGGGGAAAGGTAAAAGCTCCCATTTGCAAATCGGAAATGCAATAACTTTCACCCACGAACTCCGTTTTCGATAATCTTGGACTGTTGGAATCGTCACAACAAGCACAACAAGATTATGCATAGAAACATCATAGTCCAAGAAAATATCATAAAACCAAATGGGGAAAGTTAAAAACTCTTTTTCGCAAACCGAAAATGCCGGAACTTTTGCAATTGACGTCCGAATGAAATAAAACCAATTTTGTTGGAAAGAGGACGACAAATGCTACCTTTGAAAATGACAAACAAGCAATGGAGATTTTGCAAAGAAGTGGAAGAGATAAATCTCCCGCACGGATGAACGGCAAAATCTCAATACCGAAACGCCAATAGAAGACGCATATGAAAAACGTTTTTGGTGAACTTGGCTTTGTCATGACAAGCACGACAAGCACCAAGGCCACACCACGATTCGAGACAAATAAGAACCAATAAGGATGATTGCATGGATGAATGGTTTGTGCTCTCTACGATGATATGATCACGATATTCGGTCGAGAGCCCTCTTGATAGTATGGTTACCTATCCTATAATCCGGTCTCTCACTAAACAACATGAGACCGGTAAAATAGAAACCCTATCAAGATCATACCTTTGCCTTACGCATTAATCCACTTGAGGTCGAAGAAGACGATCTTCATCTCCTCAAGATGCACCACCTTTCTTCATTGCGCTTCGCTTGGTGAAGATTCACATGTGGCTCCCCCATACACCAAGATGGGAGAAGCACCTCTTCGGCATATCTTCACTTGGCCTTTGATCAACACAAATCTTTTCTTCCCTTGAGCTTGACTCCAACAAATGGAGATCAAGCAAAGCATCTTGACTCCAACACATGGAGACAAGCTTGGTCTTGATCAACAAATGACCTTGACACAAGATAAAGGACAACCTACACATAGAGCTCAAAACAAATCTTAGTCCATCGAGATTGTCATTAATTACCAAAACTATGCATGGGGGCAACCATGCACTTTCACAAGTCATAAGTGACACATGGCACCGTCCACTCAGAATATTTTTCATAAAAGGGGTAAGAGAGTAACATTTCATCTTCGGTTCTCGTCGAACCTACTTGTAGCCGTAACCACTCATCTCCACCAAAGGCACTCCCTCGAATCACCCTCGAGGAAATGAACCTTTATCACAAGTTGATTATGCAACCTTTAGCTGCCATATCAATTAGGTTAATGTTCTCGATGAGCTAATCCGCCTTTCCCAAGAGTTTGTCCATAACCCCGGACACGGCTTTTCGAAAAGATTTACCCTGCAGGGGTGTACTATTTTACCCATTGGTACCGTCCGGCTCACCTGATTGGCCCTCTTCCGGGGAAGGCCGGCAAGCGGGCGCGGTTAAACCTTTACCTCGCGTGAGACTATCCAAGAGTCATCTGTGGCCACAGGGCAAGTTTACCCAGCCTATTTCAGCCCCTGCCCCATCGACACGACCTAAACACAAATCCTCATCAACACCTTCTTTTCCACTCACACGCAAATGGAAAACCGAACTAGAGGACCCTTGGATACGCCCGCACAAGTTATTCAGTTAGTAAGGCGCCCATACACCCACCAATGGCAGCACGCTCGGTTCTTGGTTCTAGCTAAAAGCACTTTCATCCTAGGCGGCAAGAATGAGGCAAAACACCATCCCCGATGGCAACTCATCCAAGCCTTTTAGCAAATTAATTTTCCACCACAAGTAACCATCAGGTCCGAACATTCCACCGCCATTCATAATAATGGAATTAAATCACCGGACAAAAATATATCATTTGACTAAGCATGGCTAAGCATAGCTATGCATATATAATAATAATTATATCTTCGTCTCCGGCCAACACATCAAACGTAGGGTTTATAGGAGGGGAAGCATGTGATGGCTCGGGGGATAAACATGCATTCATAGGATACTCTACATCTTGATCAAAAGAGACATTGGAATCGCATGCAATATTATGGTGGATAAAATAAGTTTGTAAAACAATTGGATGCTAGATGCCAAGAAGGTTAGGTTATCTCTTGCCTTGCTGCCGGGGCGTGTAGTACTGCTCGTCGGGGTAGGTAGCGTTAACCTCGACTATTGATGGCGGGAGTTCAACCACAAAGGGTATTTGATGGTTGTGTGCAAAAGCTATTGATATGAATGAATGCGATGCTCCAGAATCAAACAAGACTGAAGCAGGGTAATCATTGATTCGAAGCGTACCCATGAGAACTCCGGGGTCCTCCTCAACTCCTTCAGCCGAGACGTGGTTCAGGCGACCACGGCTGACGGTTGTGGCCTTGGCGGCTGGGGTAGAGGGTGCTGGAGCAGGTGCTGCGGTAGCCGGTGCCTTCTGGGGGCACTCCCTAGAGTAGTGCCCCGGCTGGCCACAAGCGAAGCAAGTGAGCCTCGGTGGTGGTGGAGACAGCTGAGGGTGGAGGCCACTCCCAGCCGCACCCAAGGTCGAAGTAGCTGGACGAGGCGGTGGTGGCCTGAACCCTGAAGGCCTTGGCGCGAAGGGTGCCTTAGGCACAACGCTGAAGGGCACAAATAACCGGCGCTTCTTGCCCTCAGAAGAAGAGGAGCTCTGGTTGTCGGTGGAAGCTGGCCTCTTGGAAGCCTCCAGCTCCTTCCTACCCTGCTCCATAGTAAGAGCCTGGTTGTAGAGCTCCTGGTAGGATGTGAACTTGAAGGGTAGGAGCGTGTATCGGAGACGAGGTGCGAGCCCCTTGCGGAAGAGGTATTGCTTGTCCTCATTATTCGTCACGTCCCGAGGGGCGTAACGGAAGAGGTGGTTGAACTCCCGCCCATAGGCTTGGACGTCCATGCGTCCCTGGGTCAAGTCCAGGAACTCCCTCCTCTTGAGGTCCATGACGGGCTTGGGGATGTACGCCGCACGGAAAGCGGCGCGGAAATCCTCCCAAGTGAAGACATGGCCCGCGGTAAACATTGCCACGTGGTTCTCCCACCAGGAGCCGGCGGCTCCATTCAGCAGGTAGGTGGCGAAGTTGACTTGTTCCGCCACCGGAACGTGAAGAGTGGCAAACTTGCGCTCGAGAGCCCGGAGCCAATCATTCGCATCAAGCGGCTCCTTAGCTTCGGTGAAGGTAGGAGGTTGGGACCGCAAAAACTCGGTGAGAGTGTTGCAGTCGTTGTTCCTCCTGGCCCCTTGCTGCACCAGCTGCTCGAGCAGACGCTCATTACGCAGCCGGTTCTCCTCGATGGCCATCAGGACCTCCGCCATTGAGGGTGGCGGCGGTGCATCAGGATTGCTTGATTTCCCATGACGGGTAGGAGCCATTCTGAAGAATTGGAACAACGACATAGTTAGCAACACCTTCGATAGATAGGATAGATCATTAGGGTGCTTCCAGATATAGGATGGCAACACTAAAACAGATTTAGGCAACCACGGTGACATCACGTCATCGCGGCGATAGCAAACGGATACGATGGACTCGAGTCGACTCTAGACGGTAGAAACCCAAACCCCGAGAACCTAAACATCGACACCAAGCATAAAACAAATAGGGGTAAGAATCAGAGTAGAGCGAGTTGGATGAGGAGTAAAAAGAATCCTAAGAAGGTTTTCACAACTCATTTTTAGGTTATAAATAATTTTCAAATAGACTCGACATCGACCAATAGAAAGGGTTTCCTACAGGCAGTCCTGCTCTGATACCAACTTGTAGCGCCCCGACCCCAGAACTATACAGTGAAGCGTTGTGCAACCGGTCATGCTACACAATCGAAGGTTACTGGGTTTACCAATCCCAGGCCAAAACTCATTGGCAGGTGTGCTCGGAATGGATCATCGGCACACAACACCTCGATCATGCCATAAGCTCAGACATCGCTATCACGTATAGTAAAGAGACCGAGACTTGTGGAACAACTGGCACATTGCAGACTCTACGACACAAAAGCTTATAGCAACTCATATAAGAGAAGATACAAATATTACACATCAAAAGGTCACAGACCATCAATTCATCAAGCGGAAGCGAAGTAGCGTTGTCTAATACAACAAGATGCAAATTATGGCCTAAGAGGCCTACAGATAAACATCACCCAAGCCAGCTTGTTCCACGGTCCCAAGCTGCCACCTGGGAACCCCGGACTACTAGTCGACGTCCACGAAGAACCCAGCTAGCTGCTCGGTGTCGTCCTCCTCTGAAATACAAATATAAAGGCAGCAAAGAGAGACTGAGTACAACATACCCGCAAGTTTAGCAGGGCGATATAGGCCCAATGATTGACGGAGGCTCTAAAGCTGTATATGTAGTTATTTTTGCATAAAGCTAATTTTCATAAACAAGTCATAAGTGACACATGGCACCGTCTACTCAGAATATTTTTCATAAAAGGGGTAAGAGAGTAACATTTCATCTTCGGTTCTCGTCGAACCTACTTGTAGCCGTAACCACTCATCTCCACCAAAGGCACTCCCTCGAATCACCCTCGAGGAAATGAACCTTTATCACAAGTTGATTATGCAACCTTTAGCTGCCATATCAATTAGGTTAATGTTCTCTATGAGCTAATCCGCCTTTCCCAAGAGTTTGTCCATAACCGCGGACACGGCTTTTCGAAAAGATTTCCCTGCAGGGGTGTACTATTTTTACCCATTGGTACCGTCCGGCTCACCTGATTGGCCCTCTTTCGGGGAAGGCCGGCGAGCGGGCGCGGTTAAACCTTTACCTCACGTGAGACTATCCAGGAGTCATATGTGGCCACAGGGCAAGTTTACCCAGCCTATTTCAGCCCCTGCCCCATCGCCACGTTCTAAACACAAATCCTCATCAACACCTTCTTTTCCACTCACACGCAAATGGAAAACCGAACTAGAGGACCCTTGGATATGCCCGCACAAGTTATTCAGTTAGTAAGGCGCCAATACACCCACCAATGGCAGCACGCTCGGTTCTTGGTTCTAGCTAAAAGCACTTTCATCCTAGGCGGCAAGAATGAGGCAAAACACCATCCCCGATGGCAACTCATCCAAGCCTTTTAGCAAATTAATTTTCCACCACAAGTAACCATCAGGTCCGAACATTCCACCGCCATTCATAATAATGGAATTAAATCACCGGACAAAAATATATCATTTGACTAAGCATGCCTAAGCATAGCTAAGCATATATAACAACAATTATATCTTCGTCTCCGGCCAACACATCAAACCTAGGGTTTATAGGAGGGGAAGCATGTGATGGCTCGGGGGATAAACATGCATTCATAGGATACTCTACATCTTGATCAAAAGAGACATTGGAATCGCATGCAATATTATGGTGGATAAAATAAGTTTGTAAAACAATTGGATGCTAGATGCCAAGAAGGTTAGGTTATCTCTTGCCTTGCTGCCGGGGCGTGTAGTACTGCTCGTCGGGGTAGGTAGCGTTAACCTCGACTCCGGAATCTATCGATACCCAAAAATAACACAAAGAACACATAAATCACACGAGGGAGAGGTGCAAAGCACAATCACATGATGACATGACAAGTTGATGCATCGATATTATCATTTAATTTATTTAACAAATTAAATGGAGTTCCAAATAATTAGTGCAATTATTTGGACACAACTCCATATTTATCTTAGTCACCACAATACTTATAAATCATTACATTATTCGAGAAGTGCCTCAATATGCATGAACATGACATGAATGGATAGGGTTTGTTTTTCCGATCATTTTGGTACCTCATTTGTAATTTTCGGAGCACCGATGAATAAATAGCGAATTAAATAATTAATTGGGTTTAATTATTTTAACCAATTTATGAATAACATCAAATAAATGTTTGTGATCATGACATGATATTAGCATGGTTGAGTAGCATTTGACATGACGATCACATTAATATCTTATTCATAATTTTTGGATCAATAATTAACAAGTTATGAATTTTCCTAATTTGGTATTATTTAACCCATTTTAGGAATTCTTAAATAAACAACAAGATTATAACTTCAAAAGACAATTTCAATGCTTCTAACACAAAGGGTTTGTTTTGCTGAACATTTTGGTATTTTGTTTGCTATTTTTGAAACAATATTCAAAGAGATCTGAATTATTCCAATTTGTTTAGAATTCAAAAAGGAAAACACATTTCCCAGACAGGCTGGCCTCAGGCCGGCCAAGCCGGGCACTAGCCCGAGGGCACCGGCCTTTGGCCAGCCCAGTCTGGGCGCGTGAGTCCGGGCGAGTGGCCGAAAGGTCCGGCCTTTGGCCGGCCCAAACCGAGCCCAGGCCAGGCACCCGCCCGAGGCGTCCGGCCTCAGGCCGGCCCAGGCGACGGCCAGGCCGGGCAGGCAGAGCGCGGTGACGGAGATGCCGGCGGCGACCGCGATGGTCAACGGCGGCGAGGAGGAAAGAAGGGGACGCGGGAAGAGGCTAAAAGAAGCGGAGCTCACCCTGAGCTCGTATGCGTGGTCGGTGCGGCGAGGGGCGGGCGGAATCGCTGGGGAAGCGGCCGGCGGCGACGCGGCCGAGGCGGGGAAGAAGCGGGGACGCGGTCGTCGTCTACGGGCCTCCCCGGCTCGATTCCTGGTGCGGGGAGGAAGGGGAGGATGCGGTGAACCTTCCCGTCCGCCTCGATCTGCTCGGGACAGCTCCAATCAACGGCGTCGAGCTCGGCCAGCACGGCGGCTAGGGCGGGAGCTCGGTGGGAAGAGAGAGCGAGACGAGGGGGAGCCGAGGGGGAAAAAGGACAGGGGAGCAGGTGGAGAACGAGTGGGGCGTCCTCGACGTGGCCCCTTACCACCAGGGCGAAGCGGCAGGGCGGCATGGGCGTCGGAGGAGGTGGCGGCATGGCGCCAGTGCCATGGCCGCCACTGTGCGGGAAAAGAAATTCACAAAAAAAAACCCTGACAATTTTAAATAAATTGTGAAATGGTCCAGCAGCAGACTTTGGCGATTTAATTGGGGCCTTTAAACAATTTTAGAAAATACACAAAAATTCATGTGGGCTCCACTTGACTTTTAGGTGCTCCACAAAAATTGGTGACAAAAATAAAATGTTTTGACCAACCTTTGTTCACAATTTTTATATATAGTCATTTTTGACAATTTCCAATTTGTATTTAATTGAAGCACTTAACCTTTTCCAAAAATACTGAAATTATTCATGGAGGCTCTAACAATAACATTGAAGCTCCCCATGATTTTAGTTTGAATTTTTTGAAGGTTTAACTTGGTTTCCAAAAATAGAAAATGAATTAAGCCAATTTGAATTCTCAAATTTATTTCTTATTTGACAATATTTAGAAATTGAGAATTGGTTTCAAAAAGTAAACTTGGAACTTCCTAAACCATTTGGAAGTCCAAGAATGATTTTGTTTTCTAAGTTGAGCATTTGCATTGGTTTGGATGTTGGGAAGTTTGCCTCCCCATTTCAATTTGTTTCCAAGTGAAAATTAGAAATAGCAATTGCATATGGATGCTATGATGCAAACATGAAACCAAAAAGTGGAAAAATTCTTCGTATTTTTCATTACCAAGCTGGGGCTGTTACACATCGACATGCAAGTCGTGAAAGATTACAAACATGATCATTGCATACATTATCACAAATCACACGTCGGCCATATCACATCACAGACCCTACAAAAACAAGTTAGACGTCCTCTACTTTGTTTATGCAATTTTTACGTGGCTTGGGTCAACGAGATAGAACCGTTCTAATCTACGCAAAGCCACAACGGTGATATAGTAGTTGCTTATTTACTCATCCTTTTGAAAGGCCTTCCATTGAAAATTGTATCTTCACTAGAGCAAGAGAAACAGACACCCGCCAGCCACTTATGCAATACAAGTTGCATGTCTGTCGTGGAACCGGTCTCTCGTGCGCGGACGAGTAAGGTTGGTCCGGGCCGCTTCAATCTCACAATACCGCAAAGACGCAAAGTGCACGCGAGAAGGTAGCAACATAAAATATCAACGCCCACAAATCCTTGTGTTCTAATCGCACCAACATCTACGAATAGATCTAGGCTCTGATACCACTGAAGGGGTCGTGCATAGAAAACAAAAAAATTCCTATGAAACAAGCGGAAGAAACCTCATGATCTAGATCTATTAGACGAAGGTAGCGAAGGCGAGATCCAATATCTTACCCTTGAAGATCGAACAAACGCGTTTTGTTGGTGCAGGGGTTGGCTAGTCGATCCCCGCAACTAGACGCATCTAGTCACAAGGAGATGTATTATCCATGCGATCCAATCCGATGAAGCGCCGCAAGATCAGAACCTCCGCGGTATCCACATGTATGGCTTGATGTAGACTCCGCCTTCTTGATCCCGCAAGCAAGGAGGGAGTGGCTAGATAGATCTCGGCACCACGACGGTTGTGGTGGCGTTGATGGTGTAGATCTCCACGAGCAGGGCTTCGCTAAGCCAAGCAAGAGGAGGAAGATGAGGAGATGGTGCAACAGCCCTACGGCTAGGGGTGGTACAGCAGCTTTGGTGGAGAAGAAGGCGGCAGCCCTACGGGAGGGGTGGCGCCAAGGGGAAGTGGAGGGGTGCGGCTAGGGCAGCAAAGGGGGGGCGTTGGCTAGGGCAACTCGTGCCTCTCCCTTGGCCGCACCCCACCTTATATAGGTGGAGGCCAAGGGGAGGGGTGCGCCCCAAGCCAGGGCCGGCTAGGGCAACTTGCCTTGCCCCCCAAGTTGAATCCCTTAGGGATTCGGCTTGGGCCTTTGCCTAGGCCTAGCCGGCTGCCCTAGTGGGCTGCCTAGTGGCCTGGTGCGGCCAGCCCTAATGGGCTGCTGCACCACCACTTTGGCCCATGTGGGTCCACACCCAGGTGGGCTCCACTAATAGACCCTTCTAGAACCTTCCAGAAAAATCCGGAACCCTTCCAGAAAATTCCGAAACTTTTCCGACACCTCCGAAAACCACTTTCCATATATGAATCTTATTCTCCAGACTCCTCCGGAACTCCTCGTGATGTCTAGGATCTCATCCGAGACTCTGAATCACCATTCGCTCATTCCATCAATTATCTTATCGCTAACCCTAGCTACAACGGAGCATTAAGTGTGTGACCCTACGGGTTCGAGAACATGCAGACATGATCAGATCAATAATCAGTAGCGGGACCAGGATGCCCATATTGACTCCTGCATATTCAACGAAGTTCCTTATCAATTGAACCACGATGCTGGAGATTCTTCTCGTATACGATTCCCTTTGTCTCACCGATATATAACTTGCCCGAGATTCGATCATCGATATCTCCATATCTAGTTTCATCTCGTTACCTGGCAAATTCTCTTTACTCATCCATAATATAGGATCTCCGTGATTACTCCTAATCACATGGTTGCAACCTTTCTGATGCTATATTACCGAGAGGGCCCAGAGATATCTTTTCCGTCACAAGGAAGGACAAATCCCACTCTTGATTCATGTCACCCAACAAATACCATCGGAGATACCTGAAAGCCACCTTTATAATCACCCAGATACGAAGTGACGTTTGATGTCCACAAAGTATTCTTCTGGCAAACGGGAGTGACATAATCTCATGGTCTAAGGAAACTATACTTGGCATACTAAAAGCGTTGGCAATGAAAACTGTGTGACATGATCAATTGCAACTCTTTATTATTTGGGTCTTGTCCATCACATCATTCTCCTAATTACGTGACTCCGTTATCAAGTGACTATAACAAGTCCATGGTTAGGAAACTCTAACCATCTCTTCACTAACGAACTAGTCTGGTAGAGGCTCACTAGGGACATCTGCACTACCACAGAAAGGGCTATCAGTGGCGCACCAAATTGCAATTCTGTGGCGCACCCCCAAGTTTGCTGGGTGCGCCACAGAATTCTCGCCACAAAAATATTTTCTGTGGCGCACCTGGCTTGGTGCGCCACAGAATTCTCACATTTCTGTGGCGCACCAGGCCAGGTGCGCCACAGAATTCACATTTCTGTGGCGCACCCACCCACCGTGCGCCACAGAAATATTTCTGTGGCGCACCCCTCTTCCATGCGCCACAGAATTTTTTTGAATTTCAAAAAAAAAGGGCGGCCAGATCTAGATCTGGATCTGACCAGATCTAGATCTGGATCTGACCAGATCTAGATCTGGATCTGACCAGATCTAGATCTGGTCGCCGGAATTTCGTTTTGTTTCGTTTTTTTGGAGGCCGTAGAAGGGTGGAGGAGGGAGTCGCCGGAGGTTGGTGGAGGATGGTGGTCGCCGGAGTTCGCCGGAGTTCGCCGGAGGGGGAGGAGGAGGTCGCCGGAGTGGAGGAGGAGGTTGCCGGAGTGGAGGAGGAGGAGGTCACCGGAGTGGAGGAGGAGGTCGCCGGTGGTGGAGGAGGTCGCCGGTGGAGGAGGAGGTCGCCGGTGGAGGAGGAGGTCACCGGTGGAGGAGGAGGTCACCGGAGGTTGAGGTCGTCGGGGTTGTGGAGGTGGTCGCCGGAGTTGTGGAGGTCGCCGGAGTTGTGGAGGAGGTCGCCGGAGGTGGAGGTGGAGGTGGAGGGGAGGTGGAGGTGGAGGTGGAGGAGGAGTAGAGGAGAGGAAGAGATGGAGGAGAGGAGAAGAGATGGAGGAGGGAGGAGAAGGGGAGAGAAGTGTAGAGGGAAGGAGAGGAGAAGGAGAGGAGAAGGAAGAGGAGAAGTGGAGGGAGAAGTGGAGGGAGAGAAGGAGAAAAGGGAAAAGAGAGGGAGAAGGGGCTGGCGGGATTCAAAATTTCGAATCCCGCCCAATAATTCTGTGGCGCATCCTTGGCTTTGGTGCGCCACAGAATTTTTTTCCCTTTTTTTGATTTTTTTATTTTGCTGGGAAAATTCTTTCTGTTGGCCATAACTTTTTTTTGGTTTGGAATTTGAGGATTCTGTGAATTGCTGACCGGGTAAACCCGAAATTTTCTCTAGTTTTTTTAAGGTATTATACGCATTTTTTCGACGTCGTATGCAAAAGTTATGCCCGTTTTAATATTTTTTCACCTACTTTTGGAAAAAAAGTCAAAATGTGTATTTCAAATTTTTCCTAAGAAATAGACCCTAAACCTTCCCTATATCTGAAAGGATTTTATTTTTTGAATTTTTTATCATTTTATTTCACTAGGTGCAAAACTGAAAAGGCGATCCACGGGGGGGGGGGTGCGTGGGTGAAAAAATGCTGCAGAATTCTGTGGCACATGGAACCACATGCGCCACAGAAATGTCACTTTCTGTGGCGCATGTGGACCCATGCGCCACAAAATTCTGCAGCATTTTTTCATTGGTGCCAGGCCCACCATATTTCTGTGGCGCATGGGGCCAGATGCGCCACAGAATGTCCACTTTCTGTGGCGCATCCAACACCATGCGCCACAGAATTTACCCATATGGACTCCGGCCTCAATGATTACTCATGGGACCCACCAAAATTCTGTGGCGCACCATGGCTGCTGCGCCACAGAAACTCGACATTCTGTGGCGCATGTGGTTCCATGCGCCACAGAAAGTGGACATTCTGTGGCGCATGGGCAAAGGATGCGCCACAGAATGTTCAAATTTCTGTGGCGCATCGACAGCCATGCGCCACAGAATTATTTTTTGTGGCGCATAAATTAAGGGTGCGCCACAGATAGGCAACCTCCCTATAATGCTTTTCCTGGTAGTGCTGGTTGTTTATATTCCACACACGTATTATGTTTTCAGTTAATACAATTATAGCTTGGAGAATAAACTATTATCATAAACATGAATATGCTAATAAACCATTTTATTATTGCCTCTAGGGCATATTCCCAACATTAACAAGATACAAGAAAGGACAACAAGGGGATAGAGATAACCGAAAGTAGAAGCACGCGGAGACACGGATGTATTCCCGAGTTCCTCCTTGTTAAGGGAGTACGTCTCGTTGGAGGGGTGTGAGCTCGCCACAAGAGGCCTACTCACGATGCCACAAAGGCCTCACCCTATTCTCCGATGAACCGCACCAAAGGGTTTGGTTCACCTTCCACTATCGGAATCCTTCAAGGCGGAATCCGGAGCCCTTACAACGTTTTTGGGGCACACACCCACAACTTAATCGGGGGCTCCCAAATCAACAAATCTGTCACAATTACACAAATAGTAAGCAAGAGAATCTAGGGTAACACAATGCTAACCCTAGAAACGAAATCCCTCAAGTGAATGAGGGGGAAATGAAAAACGGCTTGGTGAAGACGTAGATCCGGGCCTTCTCCTTCAATCCTCCAAAGATTAATGAGTTTGGATGGAGGAATTGGGAGATCAAGTTGTTTTGAGCTCTGAGAAATTAGGGTTCACAAAATGTTGGACGACCTAACTAGCTTGAGGTGCCTGGAGGGGTATTTATACCCCTCTAAAAAATCTGCCCGTTGGAGCTCACTTGGACCGGAGACTCCGGTGTTGGAGGGCCGGAGACTCCGGACGTCCTTCGGGGTTCCTCCGGACAAAGCACCTGAACCGCACCACACATTGGTCATAAAGGGGAGGACCGAAGACTCCGGTCTGGGACACCGGATACTCCGGTGTGGCTGGAGACTCCGCAGACCTACGGAGACTTGTCGATGAAGCGGGCAAGACCGAAGACTACGGTCTCCAAGGGCCGGATACTCCGGCCGGCCGGAGACTCCGGACACCCTCCGGCGATCCTCCGGTGTACCATCCAGTACCGCACCACACCTTGGCATATGGAAGGAAAAACCAAGGACCGGAGACTCCGGCCCATAAAGACCAGAGACTCCGGCCTGTGATTGGCCTGCAACAATATAACCCTGCCAAAGTTTCCTTTTTGGTGGTTGATGCTCAGGGTAAAAAATATGTCACTAGACCTGCAGCACTTAGCATCACATTAGATAATCACTAGTGTTGTTAACTAACACACAAAACCACTAAGGTTTAGGAAATGCTCTTTCAATCTCCCCCTTTTTGGTGTTAGATGACAACACTAAGATTTGCAAACAACTAGATCATATCATATAAAAAAAATCACCTCCCCCTAAATGTGTGCATATCAACAAGTTGCATATAAAGGGAAGCACACATATAGGAATAGGATACCACAAAGACAAATGGCATGATATATATACAATAACTTCATTTGCAAACCAAAGAGACATGACATTATATGGGTTGAGGTTTGTGTTAACAATCATACCTTGTGCATAAGGATAAATAGATGATTCCAATGCATATCTCACCCCACAAATAACTCAACCATAGATAATATCCGACACCATGTCTCCTCAATAAATAATAAAGGCACCAAGATCCACATATCACATAAATATAGCAAATAAAGCAAATAAAGTTCATCACACATAGCACATAAGGTTCAACAAGCTCAAGCTAAAGATAAAAGGACACAAGCTCTCAAGAAATGGTAAAAGCAAATGCTTGTGCCTGACCCATGCAAATCCCATGAATAACCTACTAGAACTTTTCTCCCCCTTTGGCATCGAGACACCAAAAAGGAAGAAAGGCGATGCTAGCGAGACCCATAAAAATCACTCGGAGTCCTCCTCGGTGGCATCTCCATCATCACCATCATTGTCATCATCATACTCCGAACCACTAGCCTCGTCATCATCATCCTCTTCAATCTCTCTCGCACCCATAGGAGCATTGCCGGTGTTGCGCGAGGAAGAAGGCATAGAAGACACATCCTCAAAGTCAAAATCAGCCCACGGGAACTGCTTGGTATGCCACCGGTCATAGCTCACGGTCTTCTCACTCCCGGATGATTCCTCAGGTGGATTGTCTTCAACAAATGGAGGAGGAGTCTTGTTCCTCTTCTTCTCCAACTCCTTGTACAACTTGTGTTGATTAGAGATAATAAACTTCCTTTCCTTGTAGGCTTGGTGGTTTTCCTTGTGAAGGCACACATTCATGCGAATCATCACCTTTTCGAACCAAGAGAGCTTCTTCATATCCTTGGCCACATTCTCCTTGCCCTTGCTAATCCATGAGGGAGGGTCGTCATTCTTACTTCTCCTCGGTACGGGTGCCACATCTTCTTCTTCATCACTAGAAGCAAATGGTACGCGAGAAGGAGCATTTGAGGAAGAAGGCTTGTCATGCTTGAGAATTTGAAGAGTGCCGGTCTTGTGCAAAGTGAAATCTCTTGATTAAGAGAAGGGACTTCGTCGAGAATTAGCTTCACGACATACAGTGCATAAATAGGAGTCTTCTTCTCATGGACGGCCCAATGAAGCTCACACTTGATGAAATCCATGACATCAATTTCAAACCCTTGGCAATTCACACCGGCATTGAGAACATCGTAGGATTGGTGAAGAAGATTTACCAACCCACCACGAATAGCATCTAAATTTCCGGCTTGAGGTGCAATATTGACCCGGAACATGCGAAGAAGGATGTTGAAGGTGGGTAGCAAGTCCTTGTTTGTACCAACGAAGGCCTTGTTGAAATAAAGGGGAGCCAACCGCCCCTTCTCATAGTGAAGGCCCTCCACATGCATGATCCTTCCTTTGGACTCCTCACGATTGAGAAATTCATACCCAAGCAACTCACCAAAGCGTGTCATAGAGGACTCGCACCGGATAGGCCCGGTCATCCATGTCAAAGTGACATTGGCATCCTTCCCAAACTGAACGGTGGCAAAGAATTGATGCACAAGCTTGACCTCAAAGTGTTGTTGAACGGACATGAGCTTCTCAAGCCCAAGCTTGCTTGCAATCCCGACGGCCTCTTGAAAGTATGGCTTAGTGCTTAAGGAGGTGAGATCGAGCACTTTTTGCTCACAAACGGCCTTGTTGGTGGACAACTTTGCATATATCTCCGTCATCACAAGTTCTTGTTCTTTCCTCCAAAAGAGCGAATTGATGGAGTCTTGAGGCATGTCAAAGAACGGCTGCTCCCTCATACACCGAAAATCTATCTTGCCCAAGTCACGCACTGAGGAAAGGTTCTCATACCGTGCCTTCTTAGCCCTCTATTTTTCAAGAAATGCAATTTCAGCCTTTTTCTGTGCAGCCTCTCTAGCAGTAGCACCTCTGTCACGCTGAACCCGACGGCCATCCTCTGTCACATCCAAATAGGCCCGAGAGCCCCTTTTTTCTTTCCGAGATGGATTATTGGGGTTGTGAGCGGCGGACTTGTACCTCCTGTTATCTGTGAAAAAGGAGATAGAGGATAGCATGGGGATAAGCATACATGTCCAGGGGAGGAAAAAGAAGTAGCAATTGGAGAGTCGAAAGCACCAAAATGTGATCTACACCGGAGTTTCCGGTCTTAGGGGCCGGAGATTCTGGCCACACCGGAGTCTCCGGTCTTGGACAGACCGGAGTCTCCGGCCCTGAGGCTGGAAACCTAGGGTTAGGTCAAAAATTGTTGCTATTGACTCTAAAATTGCTACATCTAGATGAAAAGATGCCAGCAAAAGGATTCTACACCACAAAGAACAAGAGTACGGCCCTCAATCCACCAACTAGGAAAACCTAGGGAGAAGGAGAGAGGAGGAGTACCTTGACCCTTCATTGTGAGGTCCAACAATGGGGAGGAGGGTCCCCGGTGTTGGAGAGGTGGAGGAGGCCGGCGGCTTGGCGGATCCGGCGGCTGGGGGGCGGCCGGAGAGCAGCTCCAAGCAGGGGCGGCGGTTGGGGAGGAGTTGGGGTCGGGGATGAATGAGGAGTTGTGAATCAACTCCTCACCCCGATCCCCTTTTGGATCCCAGCAAAACTGCCGAGACCGGAGTCTCCGATGTACCGGAGTCTCCGTGGCTTAGGGCGAAGACTATGGTCAGACTGGAGTCTTCGGTGTTAGACACCGGAGTCTCCGGCCCCCACTGTTCAGAAATGCAATATATGGTGTTGGACATGTATGTGGCAAGAGGAGGAAGTTTTGGGGCAAGATGGGGCTAGGGATAGATTTCATAAACTGGGATGGTACTTCACACTCAACTTGCAAGAAACAAATTGAATAAATGCCAAGATTGAGTGAGTTTACCATAAGAACAAAAAGATTTGCAATAAAGACCAATAAAACACCAAAAGAGCCAACTCTTCATAAAGAAGAGGTCGGTGGCCTAGGCCACCATGTAAGAGTTTATGGCATGACACCGCGAAGATATATCTTGGGTTCATAACCAATATCCGTCATTTAAGCTCACAATTCATTAATTGAAGATAGAGACAAATGAATTTTTACTTTAGGCATATTGGGGGGAGCCCAATTTATTAGGACAACACTCCCCCTAAATTCATGCGTACACCTAAACCAAATATATAGTCAACTTATAGTGTGTGTGCAAGATGTTCAAGCCAAGCTCCTTGAATCCACGATATTTAGCTCATTCCTCAAATAAGTGAATCTTGCTTCATCAAGTGGCTTCGTGGATATATTGGCAAGTTGGTCTTTGGTTGGCACATATGCTAGCTCAATATCTCCACGGGCAACATGATCCCGAATGAAGTGATGACGAATCTCAATATGCTTGGTTCTTGAATGTTGCACCAGGTTGTAGGCGATCTTGATAGCACTCTCATTGTCACACAAAAGAGGCACTTTGTCACAATTGACATTGTATTCCTTTAAAGTTTGCCTCATCCATAACAATTGAGTGCATGCACTAGCGGCGGCCACATACTCGGCTTCGACGGTGGAGCGAGAGATGCAATTTTGCTTCTTAGAAGACCAACTCACCAAGGACCTACCAAGAAATTGGCAAGCCCCGGAAGTTGATTTCTTATCATCTTGATCACCGGCCCAATCTGAATCCGTGTACCCACTAAGAGTGAAAGTTGACCCTTGGGTACCACAAACCGAACCTTGGGGTATGAACCAAATATCGTAGGATTATCTTGACCACCAACATGTGGCTTTCCTTAGGAGCCGCTTGATACCTTGCACACATACTTACACTCAACACAATATCAGGTCTAGATGCACAAAGGTAAAGCAACGAACCTATCATGGAGTGGTAGAGCTTTTGATCCACATCTATACCCTTTGGGTTAAGTTGTAGATGGCAAGTGGTATCCATAGGAGTCTTCTTCTCCTTAGCATCCACCATATTAAACCTCTTGAGCATGTCTTGAATATATTTTGCTTGGCTAATGAAAGTTCCTCCTCTCAATTGCTTGATCTCAAATCCAAGGAAGAACTTCAACTCACCCATCATGGACATCTCAAACCTATCGGTCATAAGCTTTGAAAATTCATCATTTAAAGCTTTGTTAGATGAGCCAAAGATAATATCATCAATATATAGTTGGCATACGAAAAGCTCCCCTTTAACCCTCTTAGTAAAAAGAGTGGGATCTATTTGCCCAACTTCAAATCCACGGTCTAACAATAACTCTCTAAGGTGCTCATACCACGCATGTGGGGCTTGTTTAAGTCCATAGAGCACCTTATCAAGCTTGTGGACATGGTTAGGGAAGTTGGGGTCCTCGAACCCCGGGGGTTTCTTAACAAACACCAACTCCTTTAAGGAACCATTGAGAAAGGCACTTTTAACATCCATTTGTTGCAATTTAAAGTTATAACGGGATGCATAAGTAAGAAGGATACGGATGGACTCAAGGCGAGCCACGGGAGCATAGGTCTCTCCAAAATCAATGCCTTCAACTTGAGAGTACCCTTGAGCCACCAATCTAGCCTTGTTCCTCACAACCATGCCATGTTCATCTTGCTTGTTCTTGATAATCCATTTTGTGCCAATAACATTGCCGCACTCCTTTGGCTTCTCAACTAACTTCCAAAATTTATTGCGCTCGAAATTGTTGAGCTCTTCATGCATGGCTTCCAACCAATCCGGATCTTCAAGAGCTTCGGACACCTTCTTCGGTTCCACCATGGCAATGTGATCTTGATGATCACTAAAGTTTGCCAATTGCCTTCGGGCGGACACCTTGCCTCTCACATCACCAATCACCTTCTCAAGAGTATGCTCACGAAGTTCCATGGTTCTTGCAACTCTAGCTCGACGACGGGCTTTGATATCCTCATTGCACCTTGGAGGTATCACTTGATCATCTTGATCATTTATGTCCCCATCTTGACCGATGTGGAGACCTTGATCCTCAAAATGCATATCATCATCATTTGAAGAGAGAGAAGGATCAAGATCCTAACCAGACCTTCCTTCAGCTTGAAGGGGACCAGAGTCTCCGGCCCGGGTCATCGGAGTCTCCGGCCCACCGGAATCTCCGGTCAAGATGGCCGGAGTCTCCGGTCTGGCGACATGAGTCTGATCAGATTATTGAGGGTTTTGTGCTTGTCTTTGGTCAGGTGCATCATTATCTCTAGCAGCAGTTGCTTGTAAAACTGATGAAGATGAGGGCTCCACTTGAGTAGAGCATTGTCCTTCTTGATCCACCACAAGGGGTTCCTCAACGGGGCGGAAAAATCCCATACCCATTCTTCTTATGGCTTCTTGAGGAATTTCATCATCTACATCGGAAACATGAAATTGCGCCACTTGGGAGCCGTCATTTTCCTCGAACACCACACTACAAGATTCTATGATACGCCGTGAGGCTTTATCATAGATTCTATAAGTGTGGGATTTGGCACCGTAACCAAACAAAATACCCTCTAGTGATTTAGATTCGAATTTAGTTAAGCGACAACCTTTGATCAAATAGAAACACTTACAACCGAAAACACGGAAGTAGGAGATGATAGGCTTGTTGCCGGTGAGGATCTCATAGGGGGTCTTGTTCAATCCTTTGCGTAAGTAGAGCCGGTTGGATGAGTGACATGCCGTGAATATAGCCTCCGCCCAAAAATTCAACGGAGTCTTAAACTCCGCTAACATGGACCTTGCTATATCCATAAGAGTCTGGTTCTTCCTCTCGGCAACACCATTTTGTTGAGGGGTATAAGTTGCGGAATATTGGTGATGAATACCCTCTTCACTAAGAAATTCATTGAGGGTGTATGAAAGTGCATGGTTGCCCCCACGCATGTTTTTGGTAATTAATGACAATCTCTATGGACTAATATTTGCATTGAGCTATATTTATAGGTGTGTCCATTTGAGTTGCTTGATATCCATTTGTTGGAGTCAAGGTTAAGGGAAGAAGAAAAGTTTGTGTTGATCAAGGCTTTGTGCGGGTTGATCATCACTCAAGGAAAAGTGAAGATATGCCGGAGAGAGCGTCTCCCATCTTGGTGTATGGGGGAGCATCATGTGAATCTTCACCGAAGCGCGATCGAGGAAGGTGGTGCATCTTGAGGAGTTGAAGATCATCTTCATCGACCTCAAGTGGATTAATGCGCAAGGCAAAGGTATGATCTTGATAGGGTTTCTATTTTACCGGTCTCATATTGTTTAGTGAGAGACCGGATTATAGGATAGATAACCGTACTATCAAGAGGGGCTCTCGACCGGATATCGTGATCGTATCGCCATAGAGAGCACAAACCTTTGCATCCATGCAATCATCTTTATTGGTTATTATTTGTCTCTTACCGTGGTGTGGTCTTGGTTCTTGTCGTGCTTGTCATGACAAAGCCAAGTTCACCGAAAACGGTTTTCATGTGCGTCTTCTATTGCGGTTTCGGTATTGGAGATTTTGCCGGTTTATCCGAGCGGAAGATTTCTCTCTTCCATTTCTTTGCAAAATCTCCATTGCTTGTTTGCCATTTTCAAAGGTATCTTTTGTCGTCCTCTTTCCAACAAAATTGGTTTTATTTCATTCGGACTTCATTTGCAAAAGATGCGGCATTTTCAGTTTGCGAAAAAGAGTTTTTAACTTTCCCCATTTGGTTTTATTATATTTTCTTGGACTATGATGTTTCTCTGCATAATCTTGTTGTGCGCGGTGTGACGATTCCAACGAGTCCAAGATTATCGAAAACGGAGTTCGTGGGTGAAAGTTATTGCATTTCCGATTTGCAAATGTGAGCTTTTACCTTTCCCCATTTATCTTTGTATTATATTCTTGGACTATGATGTTTCTCTGCATATTCTTGTTGTGCTCGTTGTGACGATTCCAACGAGTCCAAGTTTATCGAAAACGGAGTTCGTATGCGAAAGATATTGCGGTTTTACTCTCGGTACTTTTTAAAACAGAATTTGAAAAAGAAAAAAAAAGGCTGCCGGCCTGGCCGGGCCGAGGCCGGCCCATGGCCGGGACATTCGGGAGGCCTGCCGGCCTATTGCCTCCCGCGAGGCCGGCCCAGGCCGGATCCTGGCCGGGTCATTCGGGTGGCCTCCCGGCCTGCATCTCGCGTGGGCCGGCCCAAGGCCGGCTTCCCAGGCCGGTGTGCCTGCTTGCGCCGCTTCTGTCGATCGATCGTTGACTGCTCCAGGCCGGGCTGCCTGGGCAGTTTTTTTCTCCACCTTTGTCCCACTTTATCTCCTCCAACGGCTCCTTTTTGGAGCCACCTATAAAAGGGTTTTCTTCCCCATTTTCTGTGTAGATCTCATCCCTAGCTCTTTCTCCTCCATTGCTAACATTTTGAGAGCTCGATTCCCTCTAATCCCTCCGATGATTCTTGCCCAAATTTAGGGAAACAAGAGAGGAGATCTAGATCCATCTTTCCACCAAACAAAATCTCCTCTAAGTGAGGGGAACTTGTGGGATCTAGATTTTGGAGTTCTTGGTGTTTCTCCTCCGTTCTTCCTCCTAAATCCCTCCGTAGCATTAGTTGCTTCGGTTGGATTTTGGGGAGAAGAATTTGACCACTTGGTGTGATCTTCCCCTTTTGCATTTGTTGCATCGGGTTGTGCTCCCCACGGTGATTCGTGGGATTGAAGGTTGGGAGCTTGTTACTCTTGGGTCATTGGACCCTAGACGGTGGTGGTGCCATGAAGACTTCGGCTTGTGAAGCTTCGACACGTTGGGAGCCCCCAATTGAGTTGTGGGTGTGTGCCCCAAAAGTTATAAGGGCTCCGGAATCCGCCCCGAAGGATTCCGATAGTGGAAGGTGAACCAAACCTTTGGGTGCGGTTCATCGGAGAATAGGGTGAGGCCTTTGTGGCATCTTGAGTAGGCCTTTTGTGGCGAGCTCACACCCCTCCAACGAGACGTACTCCCTTAACAAGGAGGAACTCGGGAATAAATCTTCGTCTCCGCGTGCCTCGGTTATTTCTATACCCGAGCTTTTACTTATGCAAATTTACATTGTGATAGCCAACGTGCTTGAAGTCTATATCTTGCTATCACCTTGTTGCTTGCCTTGTTTAGCATAAGTTGTTGGTGCACTTTAGGAAAACCTAGAATTTTAGGTTGTTGGCTTGTTAGTTTAAACACCTAGTTTTATTCCGCAATTATCAAGCCCCTAAATAGAAAAAGTTTTAATCGCCTATTCACCCCCCCCCCCCCCTCTAGGCGACATCTCGGGCATAGTTGTTCTTTCAATTGGTATCAGAGCCTCGTCTCTCTTGTTTGGCTTTACCGCCTGGAGAGTAAAGATGTCGTCTAGGAATTTAGTGCACAATTCCTTGTTTAGATTTAATGGCACAAATTTTAATGTTTGGAAAACTCATATGCTTAATCACTTACGGGTCTTTGATACGTCTCCAACGTATATATAATTTCTTATGATCCATGCTTGTTTTCATACCATTTGCTACATGTTTTGTTTACATCTTATAGCATTTTTATGCATTTTCTGGAACTAACCTATTAACAAGATGCCACAGTGCCAGTTCCTGTTTTCTGCTGTTTTCCCGTTTCAGAAAAGTACTTAAGGAAATATTCTCGGAATTGGACGGGACAAAAAGCAGCAGTCTTATAATTCAATGGACTACACGGAGCCCGAAGGAGAGGACCTGGAGGGCCGTGGGCCGGCCACACCATAGGGTGGCGCGGGACCCATGCCTGCCGCGCCACCAGGTGGTGTGGGGCCCACGGGAGCCCTCCGACGCCGCCCTTTCGCCTATATATTGCCCCCGACGCATAAAACCTAGACGGACCCGTCATATTCCAAAGAAACATCTGCAGCGCCGCCGCCATCGCCGACAAGTTTCGGGGGACAGAAGTCTCTGTTCCGGCACCCTGCCGGGACGGGGAAGTGCCCCCGAAGCCATCTCCATCGACTCCACCACCATCTTCATCGCCGTTGCTGACTCCCATGATGAGGAGGGAGTAGTTCTCCCTCGGGGCTGAGGGCCGTACCGGTAGCCATGTGGTCTATATCTCTCTCTCCCATGATGTGATCTATATGTGATCATGAGCTTTGCAATCTAGATGTTGTTATGTTACTCAAGTGGGCTTTATTTATGTGATCTCCGGAGACTCCTTGTCCCACGTGTGTAAAGGTGACAGTGTGTGCACCGTGTGGGTCTTTAGGCTATATTTCACAAGATACTTGTTCACTGATTTATTATTTGAGTTGGATGTCTCTATGAAATTGTGGTGTGTTAGTACCTCCTATGAATGCTCATGGTCCAGTGTGGGGTATTCATTAGTACTTGGGAATATATGTTTGAGGCGTGCTTTTGCATTCCTACACAATGAATTAGTGTTCGTTATCCAGCCGGAGAATACTTCGGAGTAGTATATTGAAGTGCTTATATTTATATTCAATTATGATTGCATTGTTGAGAGTGACCACTGGTGAAAGTATGATCCCTAGGCCTTGTTTCTAAGCATTGAAACACCGTTTACAACAAGTTCTGCTACATGTTTGCTTGCTGCCATTTTTATTTCAGATTGCAATTACTACTTATAATCATCCATATTACTTGTATTTCACTATCTCTTCGCCGAACTAGTGCACCTATACATCTGACAAGTGTATTGGGTGTGTTGGGGACACAAGAGACTTTTGTATTGTGATTGCAGGGTTGCTTGAGAGGGATACCTTTGACCTCTACCTCCCTGAGTTCGATAAACCTTGGGTGATTCACTTAAGGGAAACTTGCTGCTGTTCTACAAACCTCTGCTCTTGGAGGCCCAACACTGTCTACAAGAATAGAAGCGTGTGTAGACATCAAGCTATTTTCTGGCGCCGTTGCCGGGGAGGTAGGTAAGCGGCACTCACACTCCAACAACAAAGCTATCCGGCAACGAAGCTATTTTCTGGCGCCGTTGCCGGGGAGGTAAGGTAAAAGGTACTCACATCATCTGGCTACTAAGCTATTTTCTAGTACTGTTGCTGTTGTGTGAGTGCTCGAAGTTATTTCCTTTAGATTCTGCAATTATATCTTTTTGTTTCTTGTTTTTAATTTCACTAGTTAGGCTTAATGGAAAACAACAACAAAAATTAGTATTAGTTCTTTGGAAATCATTTTTGCTAATGCTATGGAAAAGTCTAAGCTTGGGGAAGCTAGTTTTTATGAAAATGATCTTTTTAGTTCCCCAGCTTTAGAGGAGAAAATTTGCTCTGATAATACTTTGTCTCCCATATGTGATAATTCGAATCATGCTTGTGATATTCTAAATCCACCTACTGAAAGTATTCCTTTTAAAATACCTATGAAAATTGTTGAAAAGATTATGGATGAATGTTATGCAGGGGATGGAACAATCCGTCCAAGTGATCACTTGTTGAAACTTACAGAACTTTGTGAGTTGTTTAAGATTGCAGGTTTATCAAGAGAAAATGTCATGAAGAAATTATTTCCATTGTCACTTAAGGACAAAGCAAGGGAGTGGTATGATCTACTTGATGATCCTCATCATTTGGAGTGGAAGGAGCTTGCAAATCTCTTTTACTCTAAATTTTATCCTCCTTATGAAATGCATTTGGATAGGAATTACATTTTTAATTTTTGGCCTCATGATGGAGAAAGCATTGCTCAAGCTTGGGGAAGGCTGAAAACATTAATACTTAAATGTCCTAACCATGAGCTTCCTAAGAAAATAATTGTTACTAATTTTTATGCAAGGCTTTCAGGTGATTGCAAGAATTATCTAGATGCCTGTTCAGGGGGTTCTTTCACAAGTAAGAAGGTTGAAACTAGATGGGATCTTCTTGAGAAAATTCAAGACAATACTGAAGGTTGGGAGAATGACAAAGGTAAAGAATCAGGTATAAACTATGAATATGATTGCATTAAGTCCTTCATTGAAACTGCTGTTTTTCAAGAGCTTAGTGCTAAATATGGTCTTGATTCTCAAATTATTGTTGATTGTTGTAGAGCCTTTGCTTCTCATATTAATGCTCCTAAAGAAAATTGGGACCTATATCATGAACCTTTTAAAGACACTTGCATGAAAAATGATATTGTTGTTAATGATTGTAATAAACGTGCTCAAACTTCTGAAAATACTATCTCTTATAAGCATGTTAATTTTTGTGGAGTACTTAGACCTTGTAAAAAGAGCCAAATTGAAGAAGAATATTGTATCCATCATAGGAATGAAAAAACTAGAACTTGGAATAGAGCTCTTGATGATCTTGGTGAAAAAGTTTGTGCCCACTATCCTTTTATTTGTGAACTTTGCTATAAAGTTGGTCATTTCAATTTTCAATGCTCAGGGAAAGATAATAGCCTTTCTAATCCAATGAGTACTGCGAGTCTGTATTGTGATGACATGATCACTCCTAATCAGCATGATGAACTTATATTATTTTTGGGGTGTGAAGAGTTATCAAGAAAAACTTCTTTAATAGATATGAGTGCTTTTGATATAAACAGCGTCCTGCATGGTTGTCATCTTTATTGTGTTGATAATTGCCATACAAATACTTATATACAAAATATTATGCAAGATGGGATTTTACCAAAATATGACAGGACTAATATGTGTTTTGATCTTATCAATGAAAGAGAAGAATCCTTCCAAGTTTCCTCTATTGTTTCTAACAATAAACCAGGTTATGTGGAGAAGCTTCCTTTCAAGGATCTCCCTCCTAAGAAGGGAAAGAAGAAGAAGAAGATGAAGAGTAAAAGGAGAGAGGAAACGGTACCTTTCCCTAAACATGTTGCTCCTATTATAGTTGTTGCTGATGAGTATGAATTCGATGATTTTGAATTAGATGATGTTCCTATGCCTGTTACTTATATTAGTGATCATGATTGGGAAAAGCATAGTACTTTTGATATTGAAAACCTCTTGGGTACTAATTCTGAAAATGATGATGCTAATGATTGCAACACTATTAGTACTATCCATATTCTTTCCAATGATGATATGATAAGCTCTAAGCTTGGGGATGAGGTGTTTGAAAATCCTTTTGCTACTAATGATTACATGTTTGATACATCTCCTTCTAGTAAAAATGATGATATGTTTACAGATGAACACACTTTGGAAGATAAATATTCTATTCCTTATGATGATACTATGCCCCCAGTTTTTGATAATTATTATAAAGAATATTATGACATGGGTTATAATTACAATCATCCTCATGAAACTTGTCATAATTATGGAGGGATCACCCAAAACCATCCATTTAATATACAACCTGTTTATCATGTTCAAGTTCTTTATGATGATCCTGCTCCAGTTGTTATTCATGAGAAGAACTTTGTTTATGTGGAAAATGATGACACTTTTATGCATATGGATCATGATAAGAATTTTACATGTGATGGTTATATTGTGGATTTTATCAATGATGCTACTGAAAGTTTTTATGAAAAAGGGAGACATGGCTTCATATATCACAATAACATTGAATCTCCTCTCCTTTTGTTGAAATTTTTGAAGTTGCACCTATTTTGTCTTCCTATGCTAGTCAATTTATGCTTCATGGATTTATTTACTTACAAGATTCCAATGAATAGGAAGTGGGTTAGACTTAAATGAGTTTTATAGTTGCTTCTTGATGCTCCCTTATTGTGCTCCAACTCTCATTTTTATGTGAGCATCATCAAAATTACCATGCCTAGCTAAAAGGCTTTAAAGAAAAGCGCTTATGGGAGACAACCCATCATTTTATTTTCAGTATCTTTTCTTTTATTTGAGTCAAGAAGTTTGTTTACTTCTGTAGCAACTTCTTCGTATCTTTATTTTCTTGCAATGTTGTGCCAAGTAAGGTCTCTAGTAGAAAGTTTTTGCTATATTTGGATTTCTGCACAGGAAACAGATTTCTGTCTGTCACCGCTAAATTCGTCATTTATTCCAGAAGCGACGAAATGCTTTGAGATTTTGTGTGCTGAATCTTCATATATGTATGAAACTTTTTCTAGTTCAGTGATTTTCGATTTGAGCAACTCTAGTGCCTCGAAAAAATTCGTCTTTACAGACTGTTCAGATTTTGACAGATTCTGCCTTTTATTGTGCATTGCTTCCTTTGCGATGTTTATTTGGATCTTTTTGATTCTTTGAGCATCAGTGGCTGTAGCTAATGTTATAATGCATTAAGGTGTGCTTGTGTCACAGTAGAACTTGTGAATTTTTGGTTTATGCACTAACCCTCTAATGAGAATTACTTTGAGTTTGATGTGGTGGAAGTTTTCAAGTAAGCAAAAGGGACGATATGATGAGATCAAGAAGAGTGAAAAGCCTAAGCTTGGGGATGCCCCGGTGGGTCATCCCCAGCAAATTCAAGAAGACTCAAGCATCTAAGCTTGGGGATGCCCAAGGCATCCCCTTCTTCATCGACAAAACTATCAGGTCATCTCTAGTGATACTATATTTTTATTCCACTACATCTTATGTATTTTGCTTGGAGCGTCTGTTTTTATTTTGAGTGTGTGTTTTAGTTTGCTTAATAAGTTGGATCCTAGCATTCTTGTGTGGGAGAGAGACACGCTCCGCTTTTTCATATGAATACTCTTGTGCTTCGCTTATATTTGTTGAGTATTCTTAGCTACTGTTTGTTTTCTAGTAAGCTCTCGCTTTTAGCATGTTATCTTGTTTAGAGCTGCTAGTTCTTTGTGTTAAGCTCTCTTGTATTTCACTCTTATTTGTTAGAGAGTTGTTTTAGTTGCTTGGTTGATGTGTTAGATTGGAAAATGCTATGCTTGTGATAGTGGTATGAAATAGAGAAAAGCTGCATAGTCTTGTAGACCATTGTGTAGATAACTTGCTCCTCTTCAATTGTTTTGAGGTATTAAAATAACTAATGGTTAAAATTTATTGGCTAATGTTGTTAAGAGCTGATTAGTGAAGATGTGTTAGTAGAGCGTGGAGCCGTACTTTTCTGAACTAAAAACAACTTAAGTCAATAGTGCTTTAGTGTCGTGATTTCCTCTTAGTTGAAAAGAAGTTTCTAATGGTATAGTTACTGCAACGGTCGGGGAAGCCAACGGGGCACTTGTGTCGCCGCCACGATCCCTTTCGGGGTGTCTCTAACCATTTGTAAAACTTTGATACTGTTAGTTGTTTGCAATATACGACATGCTATGTGAGTTTTTTGGTTTTTGGCACTTCCACCTCCATATTTTGCTAGCCTCTTCGGTACTTTGCATTGCCCTTTTTCACATTGAGATTGGTGCATACTTCGCAAGTACATCCAACCCCGTGGGAGATCTTCATCTTGTTCTCCTACACATAAGCCAACTATCTTCCTCAAAACAGCCACCATATCTACCTATCACAGCATTTCCATAGCTGTTCCGAGATACATTGCCATGCAACATCCATCATTTACATTACATGACTTTATGTCATTTTTACTTCATTACCATATAGTATTGCTTGACCATTTGAGTTAGTGTGATGCGTGGTTTTCCACATGTGTTACATCTTTTCCACATTACGCTCGGTCTTGCATATCCACCATACACCATGTATTAGTCTTTGAGTTTTGAGTACACCAAAAAGTGTGATGATCATCTTGTAAAATAGAGTGTTGCCTCTACCTGTGAGCATATTGAAAAGAGTCCAAAGTGGCCAATCAAAAGAGTCCAAAAGAGACCAATGAGAGAAAAATATAAAAGAGCCACAAAGGCCTCAAAAAGCAAAAAGCAAAAAAAGAGAAAAAGAAAAAAGAATATAAAATGAGAGAGGGGGCAACACTACTATCCTTTTATTCCACACTTGTGCTAGTAGCACCTACATCATTGTAGTGAGTTTTCATGCTTCATTAGTATAACTATGTGGGGACCAAACGTTATAGAACTTGGCTTGTATATTCCAACGATGAGCCTCCTCAAGTGAGCTCTAGGTCTTCATGAGCAAGCAAGTTGGATGCACCCCCACTAGTTCCATTGGAGAGCTTCCATTCATATAGCTCTATGTGCATCCGTTGCATGGCAATCACTACTCCTCATTCAGTGTCTACTACGGGACTTCCTCTTGTCTTGTGGTTATCTCTTCCACTGTTTGAGCCTTTCTTTTTGGCCTTCCAAACCCCCATTATTATTCTCTTTGCCATAACCTCATGGTGCCAAGCCTTCTTCTTGCTTGTATTAGTTGAGTGGACTACATAACAGTTGATAAGTTAAGTGGATGGATTAAGGACACTTGACTTGAGCTTGGCTATTTCTATTATTAACTGAATTTGATGCTTTGAAGATTGATTGACATTTTACATTGGAGACACAATTTACTATCCTTCTTTCTAAACCTTATGTATGGTTCCTTGTCTCCAACACGCTGATTCATGAAAAGTTCTAGCTTCTTTTAGCTAGCATTTGTTAATCATTGTTTGCTTAATGTCAACTATAGACAATTGTTTTGGATCACCTTATTCACATCATGTGCTTTGCATTGCTATGTTGATCTAGATTGTGAGTTAGCATGTCTCCTAAGAAATTATTTGTTATCGTTTTACCTACTCGAGGACGAGTAGAACTAAGCTTGGGGATGCTGATACGTCTCCAACGTATCTATAATTTCTTATGATCCATGCTTGTTTTCATACCATTTGCTACATGTTTTGTTTACATCTTACAGCATTTTTATGCATTTTCTAGAACTAACCTGTTAACAAGATGCCACAGTGCCAGTTCCTATTTTCTGCTGTTTTCCCGTTTCAGAAAAGTACTTAAGGAAATATTCTCGGAATTGGACGGGACAAAAAGCAGCAGTCTTATAATTCAATGGACTACACGGAGCCCGAAGGAGAGGACCTGGAGGGCCGTGGGCCGGACACACCATAGGGTGGCGCGGGACCCATGCCTGCCGCGCCACCAGGTGGTGTGGGGCCCACGGGAGCCCTCCGACGCCGCCCTTTCGCCTATATATTGCCCCCGACGCATAAAACCTAGACGAACCCGTCATATTCCAAAGAAACATCTGCAGCGCCGCCGCCATCGCCGACAAGTTTCGGGGGACAGAAGTCTCTGTTCCGGCACCCTGCCGGGACGGGGAAGTGCCCCCGAAGCCATCTCCATCGACTCCACCACCATCTTCATCGCCGTTGCTGACTCCCATGATGAGGAGGGAGTAGTTCTCCCTCGGGGCTGAGGGCCGTACCGGTAGCCATGTGGTCTATATCTCTCTCTCCCATGATGTGATCTATATGTGATCATGAGCTTTGCAATCTAGATGTTGTTATGTTACTCAAGTGGGCTTTATTTATGTGATCTCCGGAGACTCCTTGTCCCACGTGTGTAAAGGTGACAGTGTGTGCACCGTGTGGGTCTTTAGGCTATATTTCACAAGATACTTGTTCACTGATTTATTATTTGAGTTGGATGTCTCTATGAAATTGTGGTGTGTTAGTACCTCCTATGAATGCTCATGGTCCAGTGTGGGGTATTCATTAGTACTTGGGAATATATGTTTGAGGCGTGCTTTTGCATTCCTACACAATGAATTAGTGTTCGTTATCCAGCCGAAGAATACTTCGGAGTAGTATATTGAAGTGCTTATATTTATATTCAATTATGATTGCATTGTTGAGAGTGACCACTGGTGAAAGTATGATCCCTAGGCCTTGTTTCTAAGCATTGAAACACCGTTTACAACAAGTTCTGCTACATGTTTGCTTGCTGCCATTTTTATTTCAGATTGCAATTACTACTTATAATCATCCATATTACTTGTATTTCACTATCTCTTCGCCGAACTAGTGCACCTATACATCTGACAAGTGTATTGGGTGTGTTGGGGACACAAGAGACTTTTTGTATTGTGATTGCAGGGTTGCTTGAGAGGGATACCTTTGACCTCTACCTCCCTGAGTTCGATAAACCTTGGGTGATTCACTTAAGGGAAACTTGCTGCTATTCTACAAACCTCTGCTCTTGGAGGCCCAACACTGTCTACAAGAATAGAAGCGTGTGTAGACATCAGTCTTGGACCCCGATATTGAGCGGATCTTAGATATAGGTTTTTCTCCTCCAAAGGACTACGAAAGTACGACTTTAGAGGATGAGAAAAACTTATATCTAGATGCTCTAGCATCTAACGAGTTTTGCAAGTTTGTGAGTGTAGTTGTGTTTGAGTCAATCATGCCTCTCCGGGATGCTCATGAGCTATGGACCAAGCTTCAAGATAAATATGGAGTGTCCAATTCTATTGAGGATGATTGCTCTCCCTCCACCTCCGGCCGTGACGAGCCCTCGTCTTCATCTACTTCACCAAAATGTGGTAAGCCACAATCCAATGTAATGGTGAGTAGTGATAGGTTTTGCAACCTTGATAGTGAGCTCATTATTGATGATCATTTA
The DNA here is from genome assembly GCA_012064385.1 of Puccinellia tenuiflora. NCBI lineage: Eukaryota > Viridiplantae > Streptophyta > Magnoliopsida > Poales > Poaceae > Puccinellia > Puccinellia tenuiflora. Next base: position 541,195 of record QRDG01000281.1, on the reverse strand, counting down.
TCTCTATCTTGTTGCAATGCTTCATCTTTGGACCTAAACACTCATAGCACTATAAATGATTTACATGCTAGTGTTGATAGTCCTCGCATATCTTCTAAAAATTCCTTGGATAATTCCCTCTATGATATGCTTGCTTTATCTTGTTCCAATGATAAAAATGCTTGTGTTCCCTCTAACTCTCGCATGAATGTTAATGTAGAGGAAACCAAATTAATTGTGGAACAAGATTTGAACTTGAGTAGTTCAAAAATCAATTATTCATCTTCATCCATCACTCATTGCCTTATGGCTAAATCTTCTTATAGCAATGATAATAATAATGATGATAATGATGATGATAATAATGATGAAGAAGATGATATGGAAAAGATTAATGCTATGCTTCAAAATAAAGGTCTAATGATTCTCAAAGCCCTTCCTAGTAATAAAAGTGCCCAAGCTAACCTCTTTGAAATCATGAGCACTCTTATTGAGCGTGGGGAAACTATTGAGGCCTTGGAAGCAAGCCTTGAAGAAAAAGGTAAGATAGAAAGAGATGATGCTATGGAGAAAGCATCGTTAGAAGATGCTCTTGTGGAAGAGCAAGAGACTCGTGCTTCTCTAGAGGAGAAACTAGATTCTATCGAGGAGTCTCATAATGATATAATTGCTAAAATTATTAAAGAACGTGACCATGCTCATGCTAAATATAAAGTCACGAAAAATGAAAATGCTAGATTAAAAGATGAGCTTGCCAAGTTGTCTTCTTCTATCCCTAATGTAAATAATGCTTGTGCTACTAACTCAATTTCTTGTGAAGCATCTACCTTGAAGGAGAATGTTGAGCTAAGAGCTCAACTTGAGTTGCTAACTTGCAAGTATAGGGAGTTAGAAGAAAGTCATAAAAAGCTATCTAGCTCTAATGATGATCTTCTAGCATCCTATGCTAGTCTAAAGTTAGCTCATGAGGCAATCACTACCAAGGTAAAATCTTGTGAGCCTCATGTGGATAATAGCACAACCATAACTAAAAATGCTAAAATGCCATGTGCTAGTCCTAGTAGTTCATCCACTAAAAATATTGGTACATCATGTGATGAATTACTTGCTTTGCCTTGTTGTTCTACCAATGAAGCTTCTACTTCCTCTAGTGTTTTTGTTGCCACTAACCATGTAGAGGAAATAAAAGACCTCAAGGCCCAAGTCGCTTCTTTGAAGAAGGGCGTGGAAAAGCGTCACGGGGAGAAGAGTGCACTTGACAACATGTTGAGTGTGCAACAATCCCCAAATGACAAGAGTGGACTTGGATTCAACTCCAACATCAAGAACAAGTCCAAGGTTGAGAAGAAGAAGGACCAAGTTCAAATCAAGAATCCGGCCAAGATCACTTGCTTCAAGTGCAAGTTAGAAGGGCACCATGTTCGTGATTGTCCAATGAAGAAGAAGAAGAAGCCACTTAGTGAGAAGCAACTAGGGAAACGGCCTCTTGTTCAATCTCGTGCTCAACCACGAGTTGAACAAAGGCCACCTCCCAAGAAGACTCAAGTTATTGCTCCTCAAGTTGAGGAGCCTATTAAGAAGAAGAAGAGTCGGTGTTGCTACCTTTTCCTCGGCAAAGGTCATTTTGCTTCTTCATGCACTAACGGTACCTTATCCAACCCTATCATAATTGATGATGATTATTCTCTTGGGAAGGATAGAAGTGGCAATGTGTTTGCCAAATATGTGGGAGCTCAAAGTGGTGTCAAGAAAAGCACCATTTGGGTTCCCAAACCTATTGTGACTAACCTCTTAGGACCCAACTTGGTTGGGGACCAACAAGCTTCAACTTGATCAATAGGTTGATGTGGAGGACATTGGTGACTTGGCTATTTTTGAAGAATTAAGGGATCTTCATGGTTTTATTTCCCAAGCCAAGTCAATTGGAGGATCACATATCTATCTCATATCCAATGCTTCCTCCTTGCGGTAACATGTATTTAACTCATATATACATTGAAAGTTGCTTGCTCCCTTGCATGTGTTAGTTTTGTTCCTAGCATGTGCTTGTATGTGATATGCTACTTTCCTACTTGTATTGTTACTCAAGGTTGAGTATGTTAGTTGTGTATCATGTATGTGTAATTTGTGTGTTGAGCTTTTTTAATCTTGTTTGGATTTCATTTGTCTCTTTGAGTTATTAATGGACTATCCCATTTTGGGGGAGTGATGTGCTTTGTGCACCTCACAAACCTAAAAATGTATATACATGAAGCACACCACCTAGTATTGATATTTCAATATTATCTAGCTACTATGTGGTATGTCATATTCATGAGAAATTCAAATTCTATAATGTCCTTTAATTTCTCTAGTTGGTTTTATTTGCCTCTTGTTTAAAAATAAAATGAATTATCACATTATGGGGGAGTAATAAGCTATGTGCATATCACAATCCCATAAAAATGTGAACATTTGAGGTTTGCCACTTAGAGTTGATATTGTACATTATCCATTTCCTATGTGGCATGTTTACTCAAACAAGTTCCATTTTTCCTTTGTGGTTACCCTTTGGTTCTTGTTTGTGTGAGGTTGCTTGGTGTGGTTTTTCTCTAATATGCATTCCCATATATTATGTGAGAAACCATGTGTTTCCTTTTATTCTAACCATGGCTTTGCCGGTTGGTTCGAATAATTGAAACTACCAACAAACCTCTTTTAAAAAAAATGGTGCTTTAACTCTTATCTCTTGCCATATATTTGTTTGTTGTGGAGTTGGTCTTGAACATCATTCCTTTATACCACCGAGAAATATCTCTATATACTCCTTGTCCATGACAAGTGATACTAGTAATTGTGGTGGATTTTGTAGACCATCTTCACATTGGCTCTTGCGTTGATTTGCTTTATCTATTGTCTTCCTTGCCTTTTGAATGGATCCTATCTTTCAATCGGTAGTGTTTAGTGTTTTAGATAAAATATGGAGAGTAATGATCCCTTGTGCATGCATTTTGTATTCAAATGCAAATATCTAAGATAATGCATTAATCTTGGGGGAGCATTCCTTTTTATTTAGAACACTATTCTTTCTATCAATTTTTGATCCTCTCAATTGGCATTTGATTCTTTATCTTGTGTTGGCACCTTCAATTGGTATTAATTGGAATTTAATATCTCCTCCATAGATATTTGTTCCAATTGATATTTATTGTGGGAGTCTTGATACCTTTTGCCTTATTTTAACTTTACTTGAGTTCGGTCAAGTATCACCCTCTTCTTGGTATCCTTTCTCCTAGTTGATATTTTTTGTTTTATTTGGTATCTTATTTTCAATTGGTGTCTTATCGATCATTTGTTGTGTTGATTTGATTCCTTTTGATATCACACTTCATGTGTTGATGTGTTTTGGAATCAATCATAGGTTGATTTGATTTTTCCTCAATCATGTGTTGATTTGGAGTTTGATATAATTTGGACAACCTTTAGTGTCACACTCTTGTGTGCTCTCTTCTTGGTTTACTTGGTGTTTTTGTCCAAATTGTATCTCGTTTGGATCTTGAAAGGCTTTGTATGTATATCCTTTAACATATATATTATATGGCATGCTAGTCCTTTTAGTTCCAATATATAGGGGATACTCCACCGAATCCTAAATCGGCTAAGATGTGCATGAAATTCAATTTCATATCTATATGCACATATTTATGTGGAGTGTTTCCTATATATTGTAGTTGATCTAACTACTATGGGACCCAATGAGTTTGGGTACCATTTTGTACTCTAATTCTGTTTTAGGTACAATGGAGATGCATTGGATGCTTGCCTCATTCATAAGGAAGGTGTTCTCACCATGTGATTGTCGGAGTCAAGGTTTGATGACAAACAAATTCTCATCATCTTCATCATCAATGCATCCTGGTAACAAGTATCTATCTCATGCATACTTTTTAGTATCCAACCTTGTGTAGGTCGCCTCTTGGCATGAAAAGCTTTTAGATGCAATTGTTGTGGTTTTGGCCTTTTCTTTCACTTAATATATCTTTGTGATATGTGTGATGAATTTGCAAAAACCGTTTCTTCAATTGATATTATTTCCTTGTGATACTTGTTGCCTATTTCAAAGCATCTCCACTATCTCTTGTTCCCTTAGTGATATGTGCGATGCATTTGATATATTTGAAGTTCATTTATATACAATGAGATAAATTTGAGCTATGTGCTATGCTTTTAAGCAACAATCCCGTTTGTATATTTATGACTTCCTTTTGGGTACCTCGTTCTCCTTTTCCCGAACCATTTCGTATGTATATGTTTCTTTGCGGATGTATATCTTTATGGTTTGTCTAATTAGAAACCTATACATATGAGAGAGGTCATCTTTTAGTCGGTATCCTATTACTTTTTGAGCCACCTTGTGTTTCATCTATAATTCTTTGGTGGCTCCAAATTTGTCTCATGAGTGCTTGCCTTATTGTTTATTGCTATCTTTGCACACTCATGTATTTCTTGAAGATCTTTGACTTCATGCCTACCTTGGTGAGCATGTTGAATTTTATTGGCTAAATGATCTCACTAGCTTTTGGCATTTTCAATTGGTTTTAGTTTCCAATTGGTATCACTAAGCCTGTGAACATATTTCTCTCAAAGATCTTTTTATCTCGGTTGGGCCTATTTTATGTTGATTGTTTGAAAATTGGTATCTCTTTGTGGCTCAACCACATTTTTGGTTCAAGTGCTATGATTTGCTTTTGCATTATGCACTATTGCATTTGTTGCGTGTTCTAGATGATTTTGGGGAGCGAGGATGCCATTTTTGTGCACTTCTCAATTGTGCATGAAAATTGGGGAGCTTCTCCGGTTTTATTTAGAACTCTCGCTTTGGGTCTTCTCGATTGCTTTTCTCCTTTGTGGAGATGTTTAAAATGAACTCTTTTCTTTTTGCAATCTTTTGATCCTCAATATAATTTGATTTCCTCTATTTTTCCGTTAAAAGGGATTGTCATCACTTTTATGGAGGAACTCATATTATATTGGCTCTCTAAATTTTTCTTCCCATTTCAGCAATCGATGCCAATGGGGGAGAAGTTTAGAGGGTTTAAGGGAATTTGGGTTTTATGCTTTTGTTGCATTTGCCTTTAATGCGCTTTGCATTCTTGCTTGTTTGTCATGCAAGGATGCTTTATTCATTATATAAACCCTCTTAAAAAGGATTGTCATCAATTACCAAAATGGGGGAGATTGAAAGTGCATGGTTGCCCCCATGCATGTTTTTGGTAATTAATGACAATCTCTATGGACTAATATTTGCATTGAGCTATATTTATAGGTGTGTCCATTTGAGTTGCTTGATCTCCATTTGTTGGAGTCAAGGTTAAGGGAAGAAGAAAAGTTTGTGTTGATCAAGGCTTTGTGCGGGTTGATCATCACTCAAGGCCAAGTGAAGATATGCCGAAGAGAGCGTCTCCCATCTTGGTGTATGGAGGAGCATCATGTGAATCTTCACCGAAGCGCGATCAAGGAAGGTGGTGCATCTTGAGGAGTTGAAGATCATCTTCATCGACCTCAAGTGGATTAATGCGCAAGGCAAAGGTATGATCTTGATAGGGTTTCTATTTTACCGGTCTCATATTGTTTAGTGAGAGACCGGATTATAGGATAGATAACCGTACTATCAAGAGGGGCTCTCGACCGGATATCGCGATCGTATCGCCACAGAGAGCACAAACCTTTGCATCCATGCAATCATCTTTATTGGTTCTTATTTGTCTCTTACCGTGGTGTGGTCTTGGTGCTTGTCGTGCTTGTCATGACAAAGCCAAGTTCACCGAAAACGGTTTTCATGTGCGTCTTCTATTGCGGTTTCGGTATTGGAGATTTTGCCGGTTTATCCGAGCGGAAGATTTCTCTCTTCCATTTCTTTGCAAAATCTCCATTGCTTGTTTGCCATTTTCAAAGGTAGCTTTTGTCGTCCTCTTTCCAACAAAATTGGTTTTATTTCATTCGGACTTCATTTGCAAAAGATGCGGCATTTTCGGTTTGCGAAAAAGAGTTTTTAACTTTCCCCATTTGGTTTTATTATATTTTCTTGGACTATGATGTTTCTCTGCATAATCTTGTTGTGCTTGGTGTGACGATTCCAACGAGTCCAAGATTATCGAAAACGGAGTTCGTGGGTGAAAGTTATTGCATTTCCGATTTGCAAATGGGAGCTTTTTCCTTTTCCCATTTATCTTTGTATTATATTCTTGGACTATGATGTTTCTCTGCATATTCTTGTTGTGCTCGTTGTGACGATTCCAACGAGTCCAAGTTTATCGAAAACGGGGTTCGTATGCGAAAGATATTGCGGTTTTACTCTCGGTACTTTTTAAAACAGAATTTGAAAAAGAAAAAAAAAAGGCTGCCGGCCTGGCCGGGCCGAGGCCGGCCCATGGCCGGGACGTTCGGGAGGCCTGCCGGCCTATTGCCTCCCGCGAGGCCGGCCCAGGCCGGATCCTGGCCGGGTCATTCGGGTGGCCTCCCGGTCTGCATCTCGCGTGGGCCGGCCCAAGGCCGGCTTCCCAGGCCGGCGTGCCTGCTTGCGCCGCTTCTGTCGATCGATCGTTGACTGCTCCAGGCCGGCCTGGCCGGCGTGCTGGCCGGCCCCAGGCCGGGCTGCCTGGGCAGTTTTTTCTCCACCTTTGTCCCACTTTATCTCCTCCAACGGCTCCTTTTTGGAGCCACCTATAAAAGGGTTTTCTTCCCCATTTTCTGTGTAGATCTCATCCCTAGCTCTCTCTCCTCCATTGCTAACATTTTGAGAGCTCGATTCCCTCTAATCCCTCCGATGATTCTTGCCCAAATTTAGGAAACAAGAGAGGAGATCTAGATCCATCTTTCCACCAAACAAAATCTCCTCTAAGTGAGGGGAACTTGTGGGATCTAGATTTTGGAGTTCTTGGTGTTTCTCCTCCGTTCTTCCTCCTAAATCCCTCCGTAGCATTAGTTGCTTCGGTTGGATTTTGGGGAGAAGAATTTGACCACTTGGTGTGATCTTCCCCTTTTGCATTTGTTGCATCGGGTTGTGCTCCCCACGGTGATTCGTGGGATTGAAGGTTGGGAGCTTGTTACTCTTGGGTCATTGGACCCTAGACGGTGGTGGTGCCGTGAAGACTTCGGCTTGTGAAGCTTCGACACGTTGGGAGCCCCCAATTGAGTTGTGGGTGTGTGCCCCAAAAGTTGTAAGGGCTCCGGAATCCGCCCCGAAGGATTCCGATAGTGGAAGGTGAACCAAACCTTTGGGTGTGGTTCATCGGAGAATAGGGTGAGGCCTTTGTGGCATCTTGAGTAGGCCTTTTGTGGCGAGCTCACACCCCTCCAACGAGACGTACTCCCTTAACAAGGAGGAACTCGGGAATAAATCTTCGTCTCCGCGTGCCTCGGTTATTTCTATACCCGAGCTTTTACTTATGCAAATTTACATTGTGATAGCCATCGTGCTTGAAGTCTATATCTTGCTATCACCTTGTTGCTTGCCTTGTTTAGCATAAGTTGATGGTGCACTTTAGGAAAACCTAAAATTTTAGGTTGTTGGCTTGTTAGTTTAAACACCTAGTTTTATTCCGCAATTATCAAGCCCCTAAATAGAAAAAGTTTTAATCGCCTATTCACCCCCCCCCCCCTCTAGGCGACATCTCGGGCATAGATGTTCTTTCAGTGTAGTTCTTGAACTCGCAGCCATTGTCTAATTACCAATATGGGGACATTGTGTTGACGTTGCATTTCAATGGAGAAGTCGATGAAGGTTTGTTGGGTCTCACTCTTCGACTTGAAGAAATAAACCCAAGTGAATCTTGAATAGTCATCAACAATCACCAAGCAATACTTCTTCCCGCCAAGACTAGCTTCGGGAATGGCACCAAAAAGATCCACATGGAGGAGCTTCAAGATCCTCTTGGATGAAATAATAGTCTTGCTAGGATGGGAAGAATCATGCATCTTTCCTTCAACACATGCCCTACACACACGATCTTTGGCAAAAGAGACATCTTCTTTTAGTCCGAGAATGTGGCCACCCTTGTGAAGACTTTGCAAAGTTCTCATGTTGACATGGGCTAGGCGGCGATGCCACAACCAACCCTTGTCGGCTTTTCCGAATAGGCACATCGAATTTGAAGTGGTTTTCCCCGAAAAGTCAACCACAAACAAATCATCCTCGACGTACCCAACGAAAGCGACATTTAGAGTCTTGCTCCGCAAGATTACCACAACATCAATATCAAGAAAGACGGCGAAACCCATCTTATTAAGTGCACGAACGGAAAGTAAATTATAACCAAGGGATTTGAGAAGCATGACATTCACTAGGGTGATATCCCTAGCGATTACCACCTTGCCAAAGCCCAATACCTTGGCTTTTGATCGATCTCCATAAGTGACGGTTGCTTCATTTAGATTTGGTCTCATCTCCATCATTATCTCCTTGCTTCCGGTCATATGTTTTGTACATCCACTATCAAGCACCCATTTTGACCCACCGGAAGCATAGTCCTACAAGAAATCATTGCTTTGATTGAGGTCCCCATTTTGCAATGGGTCCTCTTTTGTTAGCAACAAGGGTCTTAGGAACCCAAATAGAACGAGCAATAGGAACATTTCTAGGACCAACAAACTTAGCATAGATATCCCTATAATAATCATCAAACAAAATGTAGTGGGGGTTAGTTTTTCCCGCAAAGTCATCACTAGTGGTTTTGCCCCTTGTGGCACCACCACTAGCAATGTTGACCTTCTTGGCTTGAGGGATCTTCTTTGCTAGAGGATCCCTTGCATCTTTCATGAAGTTCTCCTTCTTCTTTTCCTCCTCAACAAACCCGACACCAACTCTCCCTTTTTGTGGAGTAACAAAAGGTTTCTTACCTAGGGAGATGGCCTTAGCAAGATTGATCTTCAACCTAGCATTTTCCTCAATGATATTTGCATGATCACAAGTAATAGGAGTGGAGGAACTAGGCACATCACTCTTAGACGGTTGAGCTTGAAGTTCTTCATACGACTTGGTGAGGGTAGCGTGTTCACTTTCCAATGCCTTGTGAGCCTTGGAAAGTTTCTCTAGCTCCTCGGTTAGTCTAGAATGACCAACACCAAGCTCGACCTTTTCTTTTTTACATGCTTTGTATTTAGCAATTGCATGGTCACGTTCTTTAATGAGTTTAGCAACAATTAAATCATTTGACTCTTCTATAGATTCTAGTTGTTCCTCAAGAGAAACCCTAAGCTCATGCTCTTCTTCTAGATTGTCTTTCAAGGATGCAATTTCCATAGCATCCTCTCTTTCAATCTTTCCCTTGATCTCAAGCATCTCTTGAGCTTCACCATATTGACTAATAAGAGCCTCAACATGCTTCTTGGTTTCACCTTGCATGTTAGTTATAAAATGATCGAAAGCAACTATTTCCTCTTTAATTTTAAGACTAGTAGCATCATCCATATTACTCATAGTCTTAGGAGATGAAGGTGATGATACCTCATCGGTCTTGGCCATGAGACATCTTGCGGAGGAGTTGGAGACATTCTCATTGGGGGATTCAAAGAGGGAATAAGATGATGAAGATGCTATGGCCATGGCGGCAACCCCACTTGAGGTTTCTTCTTCTTCCCCGGATGAGTATTATTCTTGCGCAAGCAACACAATTCTTGGGGGCTTCTTGTTGATGGCATTCTTTTGAAGAAATGTTTCTTGTGGGTGTCCTTTGACTTGTCCTTTCGAACAAGCTTCCCTCCATGATGTTCACGATTCTCAAACGGACATTCAGCCACAAAGTGATATTGATCTTGGCAATTGTAGCAAGAACGAACCATTGGGCCACCCTCCTTCCTTCCACTTGCCTTGTTAACAAATTCCCTTGCCTTGGACGGATTCTTCCAAAATACTTTAGATGTGAGAGCCGAATAGTCCTTGAGAGTATCTTCAAGCTCTTTGGGATGCCAATGTGACACATCTTCTTGAGTCTCATCATCATCGTCTTGCACCACAACTTTGGCCTTCAAAGCAAGCGAAGTTCCTTTGTGCGTTCCAATGGCCCGGGCTCGAGCGTCTTCGGCATTCTTGGCGGCCACCTTGAATGCCGCCATCTCTTTCATGACTTCATTATATGACATGAGGTGATAGTTGTGTCTTCCTTGGAGGCTCTTCAAGTCGGTGGATTCGAAAGGCCAAAGTGCACTCACATACTTCCTCTTGATCCACGCATCATCCACATAGGTTTCTCCAAGGGCTCTAAATTGAGTGGCAAGGGTTTTGAGCCTTCGATACATATCTTCATGGTCTTCACCATCTACCATGAAAAATCCTTCGGCTTGGTTGCTCAAGGCTTCAAACCTATTCCTCTTCATGCTCTCATTGCCGACAAACTCTTCAGTGAGAGTTTCCCAATCTTCTTTGGCGGTGGTGGCAAGCTCGATGTGGGTCATCTGCTTTTCTCCCACGACGGTTTGAATCATGTTGAGAGCCAAGTCATTGAGTTGGCAATCCACAATTTCTCTTCTTGTCATGTTGTTTGGGTCAACGGACTTGAAACCAACCTCAGCAATTCTCCATAGCTCGATTGAAGCACTCTTGACATGTGATCTCATAAGAAATTGCCAATTAGAAAAACAAGATGGATTAAACCTAGGTCGTTCACCCCTATTGTTTATATGAGGGTGCGGGATAGGTGGGTCGACGGAGTACTTAAATGGAACCCCATGGTACTCCCCCTTCTCACCATCAATTTTAGAATGGGATTCTTTAGATGCTTCACCCTCCTCAACTTGAGTAGCGGAAGCGTTAACCTCAAGAGAGGGAGGTGCGGGGGCTTTATTAGCATTTAAGAGTTTTGCCATCATTGAGTGCAACCCTTCCATTTGAGCACCCATGGATGCCTCCAATTTCTTGAATTCATCCATGGAGACTCCGCTAGTAGAGCCCCCCACCTCTCCTCTCTCGGGTGCCATACTCTCTTAGGCGGTGAAGCCTAATTAATGAGCCAAGGCTCTGATACCAATTGAAAGGATCGTATGGGCACCTAGACGGGGGTGAATAGGTGCTACACCAAATTTTATTACTTTTTCAATTTTAGGCTTGACACAAAGGTAAATTCTCTATATATGCAACTACGGTGAATTTACCTATATGATGAGCAAGATATTACAACTAGGCAATTAACAAGATACAAGAAAGGACAACAAGGGGATAGAGATAACCGAAAGTAGAAGCACGCGGAGACACGGATGTATTCCCGAGTTCCTCCTTGTTAAGGGAGTACGTCTTGTTGGAGGGGTGTGAGCTCGCCACAAGAGGCCTACTCAAGATGCCACAAAGGCCTCACCCTATTCTCCGATGAACCGCACCCAAGGGTTTGGTTCACCTTCCACTATCAGAATCCTTCAAGGCGGAATACGGAGCCCTTACAACGTTTTTGGGGCACACACCCACAACTTAATCGGGGGCTCCCAAATCAACAAATCTGTCACAATTACACAAATAGTAAGCAAGAGAATCTAGGGTAACACAATGCTAACCCTAGAAACGAAATCCCTCAAGTGAATGAGGGGGAAATGAAAAACGGCTTGGTGAAGATGTAGATCCGGGCCTTCTCCTTCAATCCTCCAAAGATCAATGAGTTTGGATGGAGGAATTGGGAGATCAAGTTGTTTTGAGCTCTGAGAAATTAGGGTTCACAAAATGCTGGACGACCTAACTAGCTTGAGGTGGCCGGAGGGGTATTTATACCCCTCTGAAAAATCTGCCCGTTGGAGCTCACTTGGATCGGAGACTCCGGACGTCCTCCTGGGTTCCTCCTGACAAAGCACCCGAGCCGCATGATACGTCCATTTTGCATCACTATTTTACATCATAATTCATCTTTATTCATTAATATATTTCATATTATGATGCAATACTTATGTTATTTTATCTCATTTTGCATGTTTGGCAATTATTGGAGATGCATCCATCGGAGCCTGGAATCAGCTGGAAAAGTACCTGTCAAGACACCTGACTTCGGAAGCTCCATAAATTCTAGAAAAATTCGGAGATAAATATTATGGGAAATAAGCCATGGAGCCAAAAGGGCGCATGGAGGCGAGCTCTAGGGAGCAGGAGCGGCCCCCTGCCGCGGGCCTACCCTAGGCCGCGGGTGGGACCCGTCCCTGGCCCCTGTGGCCCCCCTCCGGCTCTCCTTCGGCGTATTACTTCCCTTTGACCTAAAAACATCGGCGGCATCGAAGAGGAATTTTTCCGCCGCCTCCATGAGGTGGAAACCAGACCGATAGAAGAGCTCCGGTAGGGAGAAATCTGCCGGGGAATTTCCCTCCCGGAGGAGGGAATCGTCGACATCGTCATCGCCATCACACCGGGCATCATCGGGATCATCATCAACACCATCTCCATCATCAGCACCATCATCACCGACACCGTCCCATCTCATCCCGTTGTAGCAATTGTCATTGTTTTGTTATTAGTTCATTGGAATCATATCCCGTGTGTTGATTACTACTTGTAGTTGATGCTTGAGAGTTTTATCGGTGAATTGTCTTTACAATCAGATTGTTGCCCTTATTCGTATCACCTCTGATCATGATCTATATGATGTCTTGTGAGTAGTTCGTTTGGTTCTTGAGGACATGGGGAAAGCCTAGTTGCTAGTAATTGCATAATGTTGAGTAATATTTAATGGTTTGATTTATGTTGTGGTGTTATTCCTCTAGTGGTATCGTGTGAACGTCGACTACATGATACTTCACCTTTCAAAGGGCCTAGGGGAATGCATAGTGTATTTAGTTTGCTTATGGTAGGGTTGCAGGAGTGACAGAAACCTAAACCCCAATTTGTGAACTAGTGCACTAGGGAGCGTAGGGTCTCGGAGTTTAAGGTTGTGGTTAGGTTTTTATCTTAATTACTTTCTTGTAGTTGCGGATGCTTGCAAGGGGTTTAATCACAAGTATGTATTTGTCCAAGTAAGGGCGGTGCATTAGCATAGGTCCACCCACACAGCACTTTATCAAAACATTGAAGGTTAATCACCGGCGTGCAATGAAACTGGCTAGGCAGAAACTCCCATGTGTCCTCGAGAACGTTTTAATATTCATAAGTAACACAACCGGCATGTCCTTTGAGCTTAAAAGGATTGGGCTATTTGCTGCCATTATTGTAGCACTCTTTTATTTACTTGTTCTTTATTTGTTCTTTAAATCAAAAATCCAAAAACATTTCTCTTTTAGTGCTTGCAGTGAAACCTTGCTGAAAACTACTTGTCAACACCTTCTGCTCCTCGTTGGGTTCGACACTCTTACTTATCGAAAGGACTACGATAGATCCCCTATACTTGTGGGTCATCAAGACTCTTTTCTGGCGCCGTTGCCGGGGAGTGTAGCACTATTGGTAAGTGGATTAGCTGGTCTCCTCGAGCGCTCTTTGCAGCTTGGCCTCCTACAAGGCTGTCTTCGGCTCCTTATTGGCTTTGTCTCTACTCCGGCCGGCCGGAGACTCCGGACACCCTCCAGCGATCCTCCGGTGTACCATCCAGTACCTCACCACAACTTGGCATATGGCAGGAAAAACCAGGGACCGGAGACTCCGGCCCATAAAGACCGGAGACTCCGGCCTGTGATTGGCCTGCAACAATATAACTCTGCCAAAGTTTCCTTTTTGGTGGTTGATGCTCAGGGTAAAAAATATGTCACTAGACCTGCAGCACTTAGCATCACATTAGATAATCACTAGTGTTGTTAACTAACACACAAAACCACTAAGGTTTAGGAAATGCTCTTTCACCCGTTCCCTCCTACATCCACTACATCTGCTTGTCAATCCGGGCCGGTTCCACGCAACTTGCTTAGTCAAGCCAAAGCCCATATGACATGTGGCTGCACGAAAAGCATTCTTCACTTGGACCAACTTTGTTCTCTTTGTTCCTGGGTGGCTTTCCGCAAGTGTGGTTCATCCTCCCAAGTTAGGGAACCATGTATGGTCCTTACTCCTAAATTGGGGAATCACCCTCTTCTACAATTCATCCTCCCATAAATGGGGAATTGCTTTATTCCAACCACCCACCCAGGTAGTTTATTAACTTAGTAGAATTTTTATTAACCTTTCATACAAAACACATAACATAGCATTTACTTATTCTACTAAGTTACCATATGGGTACTAGACACTTAGGAATATTTGGAGTATTTCTAAACAGGTCTAGCATAGCATAGTAATAAAACCTGACATGCAATTCTACTTAGAAAAAGTAAACTACAATGCATATCAAAATACTTAGGAATTTTATGTGTGAGCATCACTTGCCTTGACAGGAGTTGCAGGTGCAACAATTTCAAACATTCTCCGGACTCTCCGAATAATCTAAACAATTCACACAAGGCAAAAATAAATATACAAGCAACCGAGCACACAAAAATTCATGATATGCATGAAATGCAATTTTAAATCACAATTATTAATTCAGTAAATTTTCTTTTTTTTACATGCATGATGTCATGAGACCCAAAAATGCACTTTTAGAATTAAATAACTATTTTTAAATTCCCAAAAGGGACATACACAACAAATAAATAGGACAATGCTACAAAATATTTTTATAAAAATAGGGAAAGGCTCTACTGGACAGAGGGCTTTTAAACAAAACTATACCAATTGGATTCACAAGTATTTTTAAACTAAAGTTATGCCAAATTTACTCAAATAACACATTTGAAATTTGAATAAATATAAACTTTGCAAAACAGAAAACTAACAGAGCCATAAAACTTTACAGAACCTAAAGTTTCCAAAAATATTTTATTAACAATTTTTGGACTTGTGAATCTAAAGTTAAGTCAAATTTACTCAAATTGCTCATTTGAAATTTAAATAAATTTAAACTATCAAAATTTGAAATCTAACAATGCCAAAAGATTCTACAGGTCAAGGGCTTTCCACTGGTGTAAAGTTTGTAAAATTTGGATAAGTGGTTAAAAATATATGACAGATCGAAGATGTAGGGGCTTTTCTGCAAAACTGCAAATTAATTTCTAATTCGGAAAATCCCAGAAAATGCTTGTCCACGCGGCGTCTTTCGATTGGCTGCTTCTGCTGACGAGGAGCTGACATGGCTGCTGACTGGACGCTGACATGGTTGCCTCTGACCTCGACCGTTGGATCTGGATCTAATGTACCGGATCTGCTGGTACCCCTTCGGTTTTAAATGATTTGATTGTGGCCGTTTAAAGTAGATCCAATGGTGCAGGGCTAGGGTTTACCTCCGGCGGCGGTGCTGGTCGCCGGAAACAGAGGATGCGGTGGCGGGCGGCTCGGGCGTCGAGGTGCTCGTCGCTCTGGTGGCTCCCGGTGATGGAGAAGTGGACGACGGGGTGCGGCATGGCGAGGCGGAGACGATGGCACGACGGCTTGCTCGATTTCATCCTGGAGCGGCAGCTAGAGACGACCGGAGCTGCGGCGGCACCGGTGACCTTTGGTTCAAGGACGAGCTCATCGTTTTAGTGCGAAACAAATATAGAGAGGGGCTCAGGAAGGTGCGCACGGGCACGACGAGTCGAAAGGAGGAAGTTTCGGGCTCGAGCACTCACCAGGGTCACCGGAAATGGAGAAGGACGGCGTCGGGCAGTGCCAACTCCGGCGAGTAATTTCGCCGGCCTGGGGGCGAGGTTCGGGAGGGGAGGAGAGGGTAATGGAGGAGGAGGGATGTGGGTCTTTATAGGCGGGCTCGAAGAGATCAAAGGGGCCATAAATCGTCCGAAATCAAGAGGGAGAGGAATTACCGCGGCAAGCTCGTCACGGGAGAAAATTTCAGGAAGAAGATGGGCCTGACTTGGTGGGGCCTGCATGTCAGCGAGGGAGAGAGGAAAAAAAGAAAAAGAAAGGGGGCGCGGCGTGCTGGGCTGCTTGCGCGGGTATGCGGGGACGGTGTTGGGCTGGCTTGGCCGGCTCGGCCTTTTGGCCCTTTTTCATTTTCTCCAAAAACCTTTTCCCTTTTTTTCTATTTACAGAAAATTCATAACTTCCAAAATACCAATTCAAATTGGTTCAAACCAATCTGTATAATTTTGTAAAAAAATACCCTTTAACAAGTTAAACTATTTGGGATAATTTTTGCACAACTTTATTTACCAAAAATACCCCTGGTATTTAAATTGGTATTTGTTCCTAATTTTCCCAATTTTGAAATATAGGTCATTTATTTTATTTGGGAAAATTTTATAAAACTAGTAGCACAAATGCACAAATGCAATGAAAATATGAATGCCATGCTTGTTTTGAAAATTTCAAAACACAATAAATAAAAATTTCAAAAAGTTTTTGATTTGTTAAAATTTTCAAAAGCTTGAAAATCTTGGGATGTTACAACTACATCGAATCGTTAAGTGTGTGACCCTACGGGTTCGAGAACATGTAGGCATGATCCAATCAATAATCAACAGCGGGATCGGGATGCCCATATTGATTCCTACATATGCAATGAAGTTATTTATCGGTTTAACCACGATGCCGGAGATTCAATTAATCTCGTATATGATTCCCTTTGTCTCATGATATATCACTTGCCCGAGATTTGATCGTCGATATCACCATATCTAGTTTCATCTCGTTACCCGGCAAGTTCTCTTTACTCGTCCATAATATAGTATCCCCATGATTATAACTTAATCACATGTTTGCAAACTTCCAGATGCTATATTACTGAGAGGGCCCAGAGATATCTACTCCGTCACATGGAGGGACAAATCCCACTCTTGATTCAAGTCACCCAACAAATACAATCAGAGATACCTGAAAGCCACCTTTATAATCACCCAGATATGAAGCGACGTTTGATGTCCACAAAGTATTCCTCTGGTAAACGGGAGTAACATAATCTCATGGTCTAAGGAAACTATACTTGGCATAAAAAGCATTGGCAATTAAACTGTGTGACACGATCTATTGCAATGCTTTATTATTGGGTCTGTCCATCACGTCATTCTCCCAATGAAGTGATTCCGTTATCAAGTGACTATAACAAGTCCATGGTTAGGAAACCTTAACCAACACTTGACTAACGAACTAGTCATAAGAGGCTTACTAGGGACACTATGTTGTTTATATTCCACACATGTATTTTGTTTCCATTAATACAATTATAGCATGGATAATAAACAATTATCATAAACATGAAATATGATACTAAACAACTTTATTATTGCCTCTTGGGCATATCCCAACAACAATAACCTTGGTTCTTAACCTAGGGAAAAACTTGTTGCTCGCTACATCCTACGCCTTACTCTTGGGGCGACCACCGACGGATATTCACTACATCATCGTAGCCATCAAGGAGTTTTTCTGGCGCCGTTGCCATGGACTCTGGAGCTGCAGCAAGGGGAGTCTCACACTATCAATCTCTTTACTTTGTTTTTGTCTTGCTTTAGTTATTTCTTGTTTTGCTTGTTTGCTCTCTTTAAAAATAAAAAACACAACAAAAAAAATAGTGTAGTTTTTTATCCTGTTTTTCCCTAGTTTTATCTTTTGTTTAGTAGCTATGTTTCCTCCTAAGTTTGGTATGGAAAAAAGATTAAGGTTGGAAGTGGGGATGTTATTGGTAGAGATAATATTGAAGAGTTCCTCACTTTTGTTAGCAAGCTTTATGATCATAATAAAAAGTCTATGGTTGAAGTTACCAATAGCTATCATTTTGTAATATCTTGTTTGGTAGCTCGACTTGAGCATAGGTTTGTCAATCTCAACCCCATATTACATCAAATGTTTATTAAACTTGATAGCATGGAGATAAGTGATAACAAATATTTTGTGCTAAATACTCTCCTCCATGAATTAGATGATATTTTTATAGAGGCTAGGAAAATATTTGCTCGATATAGTTCCCTCGAGATGTATCCTAACATTCATCACTCTTTGATTGTTAGGGATGAAAACTTGAGAAAATATACTCGTAATACTGGGAATGAAGAGTGAAAGGATGGCATGGGCACCTAGAGGGGGGTGAATAGGTGCTACACCAAATTTTAATACTTTTCGATTTTAGGCTTGACACAAAGGTAAATTCTCTAGATATGCAACTACAGTGAATATACCTATATGATGAGCAAACAACTACGACTAGGCAATTAACACGATACAAGTAAAGACAACTAAGGGATAGAGATAACCGAAAGTAGAAGCACGCGAAGACAAGGATGTATTCCCGAGTTCCTCCTTGTTAAGGGAGTATGTCTCGTTGGAGAGGTGTGAGCTCACCACAAGAGGCCTACTCAAGATTCCACAAAGGCCTCACCCTATTCACCGATGAACCGCACCCAAGGGTTTGGTTCACCTTCCACTATCGGAATCCTTCAAGGCGGAATCCGGAGCCTTTACGACGTTCTTGGGGCACACACCCACAACTTAATCGGGGGCTCCCAAATCAACAAATCTGTCACAATTACAACAAGTAGTAAGCAAGAGAATCTAGGTTAACACAATGCTAACCCTAGAAACGAAATCCCTCAAGTGAACGAGGGAGAAATGAAGAACGGCTTGGTGAAGATGTAGATCCGGGCCTTCTCCTTCAATACTCCAAAGATCAACGAGTTTGGATGGAGGAATTGGGAGATCTAGTTGATTTGAGCTCTGAGAAATTAGGGTTCATAAGTGCTGGTCGAGCTAGCTGGCTGGAGGTAGGTGGAGGGGTATTTATACCCCTCTGAAAAATCTGCCCGTTGGACTACACTTGGACCGGAGACTCCGGTGTAAGAGGGTCGGAGACTCCGGCGTAAACTAGAGACTCCGCCCAACACCGGAACCTTTGAGTCTCCTGGCCATGTCGGAGATTCCGGTCTCCTTGGGGGCGGAGACTCCGGCCAGACCGGAGACTCCGGGGTCCTTCTGGTATATTCCGGTGGCCTATCCAGTACTGCCCCACACTTGTGTCTTCAAGGGCTCGATGTAGACGGACCGGAGACTCTGGGTCCAGAGGCCGGGGACTCCGGCCACCCCGGAAACTACGGGCACCATCCGAGGTGCCTCCGGTATACCATCCAGTACCGCACCACACATTGGCACATGGCAGGAAAATCTAGGGACCGGTGACTCCGGCCCTGGAAGGCCGGAGACTCCGGCCTGAGATTGGCCTGCAGCAAGAGAACTCTGCCAAAACTTCCTTTTTGGTGGTAGATGCTCAAGGTAAAAATTATGTCAATAATCCTGCAGCACTTAGCATCACATTAGATAATCACTAGTGTTGTTAACTAACACACAAAACCAACCAGGGTTTAGGAAATGCTCTTTCAAAGAGGATGTTCATATTGCTATTCCCTTTAAACTTTTAGGGATAGCCGAAGCTTTGATGGATAATTTTGCTTGGATCTCACCCGAAAATCTTTTCGACAAAGCAAGAAAGCCCAAAAAGGAAAACAAGGACTCAACCCTACATAACAAAGATTGATTGCCTATGTGAGAAGTCTACTGAGAATGGTAACAAAAGTGTGATTACTCATGAAGATGACAATGATCTTAATTTTGAAAACATGTGATATTTGGTATTGCGCCTAGCTAAATGGAGTTAAAGAAAAGCGCTTATGGGAGGCAACCCAATTTTTTTTCAGTTATTTTTGCTTTCTTGAGTCATGGTTGTTATCGCCTCTATAGCAACTCCATTGTATCATTTTTATTTGGTTTTTGTGCAAAGAAGTAGCCTCTAATGTTGGGACAGTGCGAAATTTTGATTTGCTGTCCAGAAACAGATTTTGTGCGCATACTGTAGAAAATCTTTAAAATCATCGGAACGTGATCATTTTATGCGAATTTTGACAGCAAGCCTTATACTCTTATCTATCTTTCATTAGTTTTGAGTTTTCTGATTTGAGTTACGTATGTGCCTCTTAAAATTCGATCTTTACATATTGTTCTGTTTTGACAAATTTATGTCTTTATTTGCATTCATCTCTTTACGAGTGTTGATTGGGGTTCTCTAGAGGTGGAGAGCCACACATAAGGCTTAGTAACAGTAGCTAATGTTAAATTAAGTATTTTCAATGTGTTCTTGTGGAACCCAAGTGGATTTTATTATATGAGTACTAACCCCTCTAATCAGATTATGATAAGTTATGTGTGAAGAGAGTTTTTAAGTGTCACGAGAGAGGATGATGCAATAAGTTGAAAGATGGACAAAAGCATAAGCTTGGGGATGCCCCATGGCACACCCCCCCTCCCCGGACATTCAAGAAGACTCAAACGTCTAATCTTGGGGATGCCCAAGGCATTCCCTCTTCTTCATGACAACCATCTGGTCGTCTCCATTGGAACTATGTTTTTATCACTTCACATATTATGTGCTATTCTTGGAGCGTCATTTTGTTTTTCTTTGTTTGCTGGTCATTCGCAATGTTGGATCCTAACTATCTTGTTTGGGAGAGAGACACGTTCCGCTTTTTCGTTAGAATACTCCTCTTTATCCTGTTCACTTGTTGAGCATTCTTAGATGATGTTTTGGTTGCTAGTAAGCTCTTGCTTTTCACTTATATCTTGTTAGGAGCTGCTATTTTTTTTTGTAGAAAGCACTCTCTTGCTTCACTTATACTTTTTTGGAGAGTTATTTGAAATTATTTGGTGCTTGGTTAATGTGTTAGGACAATAGAATGATGTGCATGTGGTAGTGGTATGATGAAAACCTGCATAGTCTTGTAGATCACTATGTTGAGATAATTTGATACTTATCAATTGTTTTGAGGTATTAACTAAACTAATGGTTAAATATGTTGGTTATTTATGTTAGAACTGAATAGTCTAGACGTGTTAGTAGAGTGTGGAGCCGTACTCTTCTGACCTATACAACCTAAGTCAATAATGTTTTTTGTGTCATGAATTCTGCTCAGTTGAAAGTAGTTCCTAGTGTTTTAGTTACTGCTAAGATCGGGGAAGTCAATGGGACCTTGTGTCTCCGCCACGCTCTTGGAGTGTTTTAATCACTTGTTGAAAGGACAAGTATGTCGCCTAGAGGGGGTGAATAGGCGATTTAAAACTTTTATGATTAGGCTTGATAAATGCGGAATAAAAATAGCATTTAATTTATCAAGCACACAAAACCTAATATACTAGGTTCACCTATGTGCACCAACAACTTATGCTAAGCAAGATAACGACAAGGTGATAGCAAGATATAAAACTTCAAGCACGAAGGCTATCACAATGTAAATTGCATATGTAAAGAGCTCGGGTAAAGAAATAACCGAGGCACGCGGAGACGAGGATGTATTCCCGAGTTCCTCCTTGTTAAGGGAGTATGTCTCGTTGGAGGGGTGTGAGCTCGCCACAACAGGCCTACTCAACGCCACAAAGGCCTCACCCTATTCTCCGATGAACCTCGCCACAAAGGCTCGGTTCACCTTCCACTATCGGAATCCTTTAAGGCAGAATCTGGAGCCTTTACAACGATCTTGGGTCACACACCCAAAACTCAATCGGGGGCTCCCAAACCTTGCCCGAAACTTCACAACTCGAAGTCTTCACGGCACCACCAAACGTCTAGGGTACACAATGCACCCAAGAGGCACAAGCTCTTTGGGAACACAATGCACCCAAGAGTAACAAGTGATATCCCACAAGTATAGGGGATTGCAGTAGTCTTCGCGGGTAGTGTAACCCAATTTATTGATTCGACACAAGGGGATCCAAAGAATACCTAAAGGTCTTCATAGCTGAGTTGTCAATTCAGCCACACCTGGAGAAGCACAAGTAACACAAGAGGGGTGAAAGTATCAGTGATTTGAAAGCAGTAGTAAAAGTAACACGGAAGCAATGATGGTGAAAGATTGTCCAGGGCCAAAGGGTTCACTAGTGGCGTCTCTCCATAATATCAAAAATGCATATGATGGGTAAACAAATTACAGCTAGGCAATTGACAAGATTATGACACAAACTTAATCTAGTTATAACAAAGTGTTCATGGTAATATTCATATAGGCATCACGACAAAGAACAAAGACCGTTGAATCCAACTGCATCTTTGTCTAAAAAGTCCACCATGGGATCGCTATCCAGCCTGTCACCCATCGGTATTAAGTTGCAAGCAACAACCATTTGCATTAAGTAAAGCGCATGAAGTAAGCAATATTAAATATCAAAATAGACTTTAACACCGCTGTTTTACCCTTAGTAGCAACAACACACCCTCGCCCTTAGACGTTTCTATCACTCGTGCCCAGGAACAAAAGGGGGCATGAACACACCATCTAGCATAAGTACTCCCTCTTGGAGATCTAAACAGTTAATGCATAAAAGGACTGCAACTTTAAATAAGTGGGAGAGGCCACAACACACACACTCTCACAACTAGTGATTACACATTTATATGATTGGAACGTTAGCAAGCATCCGCAACTACTAAATATTCATTAAGGAAAAACCCAACCATAGCATTAACAAACATAAAAGTCCCTCCTTCATCCCATACATCTCAAGATCTAACTCGGGGTTTTAGGTTTCTGTCACTTCGGCAAACCCAACCATTAGATCTATCAACATACAACAAACCCTAATATGGGATTCCATTAACCATTAGATCGGAGAGCATGTAAGAACATAAATTAACATATAAGAACCATGCACAATCTGATCATAACTTCATAATCCATCGGATCCCAGCAAACACATCATATATAGCATTACAATACTCGATCTTGATCATGATAGGCAGCTCACAAGATCATAAACATGGATGCACAAGGGATAGAGACTACCAACTAGCTACTACCATGACCCGTAGTCCATGGGGGAACTATTCACAACACATCCCGGAGGCAGCGATGGCGATGAAGATGGCTCCGGGGGCCGATCCCGTCCCGGCAGGGTGCCGGAATAGGAACAATCTGACCCCCAAAAATTGTCGGCGATGGCGGCGGAGCTCTGTATCGTATTTGGGAAAATCCTTCGGGGGTTAGGGTTTTTTCGTTAGGGGTGATTTATAGGCCAAAGGGCGTCGCGAGGGGGTCTTCGAGGGGCACAGACGGGCGGCAGCCGCAACCCCACCCGCGGGTGGGACCCACCCCTGGGCTGTGGGTCCCTCCCGGGGTCGCCCTTCTGGCTCCGGTCCTTATTTCTTCAATAAAAATTCGTCGTAAATTTCCGTCCAATTCCGAGAATATTTTCAGAAGTAACTTTCTGCAACAAAAACAGCACAAAAATAGGGAACTGGCACTGGACATCTTGTCAATAGGTTAGTCCAATAAAATGCCTTGAAATGATATAATAATGTAGCATAAACATGTAATAATGATAGGAATATAGCATGGCATGATCAAAAATTATATATACGTTTGACACGTATCAACAAGCTTCTCGAACTTCAACTTCCACGAAACCTCGTGGAGAGCACAAACCTATGCAACCAATGCAATGGGCAAGAGCACAAGTGCTCAAATCCTTTACTCTCAAATTCCAACAAAGCAAAAAATGCTTATGGGGGAATAAGAGAGGAAGAACAAGGAGGAGGAACACAAAGAACTCCAAGATCTAGATCCACTAAGTTCCCCTCACTTAGAGGAGAGATGGATTGGTGGAAATGTAGATCTAGATCTCCTCTCACTTTTCCCTCAAAGATATGCAAGAATCATAGTAGGGATAGAGAGAGGGGCAAGCTTTCCAAGGTCAACAATGGTGGGAGAGAGAGAGAGAAAAACATGCTTGGCAAAGCTAGTGACATATTGGGGAAGAAGACCCCTTAAATAGGCCGCTAAGAAATCTGACCGTTATGTGCAAAAAACGCACACATCGGTACTACCGCTGGCGTAGCGGTACTACCGTTGGCTGGTATCCGGGCGGTACCCAGGGTACCACTGCACCCAGCGGTTGCGGTACCTCAGAGAGGTACTGCTGAACTCCAGGCGAGCGGTACTACCGGTGGGCGTCCGGTACTACCGTTGGTGCCATTCGAATAAATTCGACGGGCTCCAGCGATAGAACGTGGCTGCTACCGCCGGGGTACCGGAGGGATACCCGAAGCAAAAAGACATCCAGCGGTACCTCCGATGGTACCACCAGCGGTAGTACCGCTGCCTGGAAGCAGCGGTACCTCCGCGGTACTACCGCCAGGGGTGATACACGTGGTGCAGCAGAAATGCCACTCCAGGAAGGAACGGTACTACCGCCACACCAGCGGTACTACCGCCGGACCAGAGAAAAACAGCCGACACCAGAAACTGAATAACTTTTGCAAGGAAAGTCCGATCGAGGTGAATCCAATTTTGTTGGAAAGAGGACGACAAGGGGTACCCTACAAAAGTGAAAATATTGCAAACAAGCAAGGGAGATTTTGCAAATAAATGGAAGAGTGAAACCTTCCACGTGGATGAACTGGCAAAATCTCCAGCACCAAAAACGCAATAGAAGACGCATATGAAAACCGTTTTCGGTGAACTTGGCCTTGCCATGACAAGCACGACAAGCACCAAGACCACACCACGATAAGAGCCAAATAAAACCAATAAAGATGATGCCAAGGATGCCAAGGTTTGAGCTCTCTACGATGATACGATCAAGATACTAGCTCGAGAGCCCCTCTTGATAGTACGGTTATCTATCCTATAATCCGGTCTCTCATCTAACATCATGAGACCAGTAAAATAGAAAACCTATCAAGATCATACCTTTGCCTTGCGCATAATCCACTTGAGGTCAACGATGACGATCGTCATCTTCTCAAGATGGACCACCTTTCTTGATTGCGCTTCGCTTGGTGTAGACTCATATGATGCTCCCCCATACTCCAATATGGGAGAAATTCTTCTTCGGCATATCTTCACTTGGCCTTTATCTTCAAATGGATGGCAAGCTCCAAGCATATGATATCTTCTTGTTGATCATCTTGAACTTGCACCACACCACTTGACACCGTCCTTCATGAGCTACACATGATCTTCCTTTTGATGCAAGCTCATGACATGACACCTAACCCATCATAGAAATACCAAGCATATCGATCATGGGTTAGTTCACAAAGCTATATTGATAATTCCTTACCATACCATGAGATCACATGATCCCTCATGATACATTACTAGCATTGTGTGTTGATCAACTTGCACTTAGCCTTGATCAACATATAATATTCTTCCCTTAGCCTTGACTCCAACATATGGAGATCAAGCAACGCTTATGGACACACCTACAAGTATAGCTCAATACAAACATTAGTTCGTAGAGATTGTCATTAATTACCAAAACCACACATGGGGGCAACCATCTTCTTTTTCATGTCTTCTTCTTCAGTTTCATCGTGGGTGTGATCATCCTTGGGGGGTTTAAACCTGAGTACACACAACACATTTGCATGACGTGGCATTCCATCCAAAGGGGTGTTGAAGTCACACATCGAGAGAAGCGTGTTCAACTTAGTTTGGATTGTCTTTGCTCGTGCTCTAGTCATTGGGCCAACGGGTGTGTCTTGAGTGTTAATGTTCGGATGCAGGGCTACATCACATAGAACCTACAAAACGTATGAGCACACATTTTTTTCAAATTTTTTGAGCAATTCGAAAATATTTTCACAGCTGAGTGCAAATGCCCCATGTTCACCTTGGTATTATCCCAACTGTTATACATGCTGACTATAAGCTATATAACATGCTATATACAATGTTTTCTAAACGCATTTTGAATTGTGAAAAATTCGGACAAAAAAATATCGCAACTACATCTTGACATTCTATGTATTCACAAAGTCGTTTCACGAAAAACAAACATTTTCTGAATTGGGTGTAAAAAGGACAAAATTTTATAAAAAATGCTTTTCACGAGGCATATGTTTGTCCTTTTTACATAAGCCGGAAAAAATGTTAATTCTCCGTTAAACTTGGCGTGTCCTCAAAGAATTTCGAGACATACGTGCTAAATATGTTTCCATAATTTTACATTTTTTTCCGGTGGCAGGAGCATCCCATGTATACCTGGCCATATCTTGGACCGGGCCGAAAACAACCCGGTACTAAAACTCCAGGACCGAGCCCGGCCCAACCCAACCGTCAAGTCGTAGAATCAGGCCCGAGCCTGTCAAATCCTGACTTGACCCGACCCCAGCGTAAATCGCATATTTTGCGTGCCTAAGCCCCGCCCAGCCAGCCCGACCCGATCGTTGGGCTCGAATTTCACGTGTATTTCATCAAAATCTCCACATAAACAACTTTCATGCTACTGCAGGCAAATAGTCTTTTTTTTTGCATGGTAATACGATTCTCATTGATAAATAAAAGACGAGATACAAAGTACGTATACACCGATCTTACATATCTGAAAAGATAGGATAAACCTATGTGACAAACCAACGCATATCCATCTTCTTCGGCACCACCGTAGCAGCCACCAAGAAAAAAATAGACAGATCACCTCTTCACCCAAGCTCGACGCGGGGCTCCATCGCTGATCATCAGCTTTTCAGACCTCCAATTTAGTTTGCCATAGGACAAACCATTGTTGTTGAAAGAAACAGACCGGGGCAGCATGTCCCCGGACACGCCATCGAACTTCGGCACTGGCACCCACGCACGACGATGTCGGAGTAGGGAACCAGAACCATCAGCCTTCAACCACGAACCCACCACAAGGTGCACCATATTCCAGCTGTCACCAGTGCAGACCACCGTCTGCACGTACTCCTGGACGAATCCTCTCTGCTCCACCTTGGCGCCGGAGACAACGCCGCAACAACGGGGACAGAGCATGAGGAAAAAC
Organism: Puccinellia tenuiflora; assembly: GCA_012064385.1. Classification (NCBI taxonomy): domain Eukaryota; kingdom Viridiplantae; phylum Streptophyta; class Magnoliopsida; order Poales; family Poaceae; genus Puccinellia; species Puccinellia tenuiflora. The sequence goes on along the minus strand of QRDG01000281.1, from coordinate 514,515 downwards.
CATCTGATGGAGTCATCGCCGCCGCCTCGCCGACACCATCCATGAACCCTAAAGCCACCGATCTGAAAGATCGGCAAGCACACAGTGCCACCAATCCGAGATGCCGCCATGAAGGACAACGCCGGTGTGGGAGAAGAGTTGAGGCGGATTTATTTACCCAGGCGCCGCTCCCACCACCCCAACGACGCGCCATGCCAGAGAACTCCTAGCCCTAAGTACTATGCAAAAAACGGGGTCCCCCTCCCTCCTGCCGCCGGAGCGGCAAGCGGAAGGAGAGGGGCCCAGCACAATCGCCGGAGATTGGAGCAGGAAAAATCTTTTCCGCCGCCGCCGCCTGGGAGACGCGGAAGACCTACGAGTACAACCTGAAGGGACTTTCCGCGTAGGGAGTGCCCGTTGCAGGCAAATAGTCTAGGAATCGGTAGAGTGGTCTCCAAAAGTTTGTATGGTATTTTCTGGTATTTATGTTCCCCTATTTTCCTTATGATTTTCATCTAGTACATGATTTCTTCTACTCCTGAACGAGCCAATGTTTGGTTGGTGGGTTGTTGTTTGAACCAACCCGAAAAGTTGGGACGAGGCGTGGGAGGGAAAACGTTACGCAAGGCGGGAATAGTGGCGAAATTTCAAAATTTCCCGGGCAATTCACTGGCGGCATGGCATCCCACCCTAGCTATCCCGCTTTTCTTCGGGACGCGGCGCTATGATCTGACCATTCCGCTCCCGAAATTCATCACAAGTATCCAACAACACCAGGGGCACTCCCACAACGGAAAAAAAAAATCGCAGCACAAGCTTTCCGGCTTCCGCTCCCAAGCCTCTCGAGCTTCCTCATTCCTCTCCACCTCCTCTCCCCTTCCCCGAGCGCATCTCCAGTCCATGGGGAAGAAGGGCGCCGGCATCTCCATGGGGAAAAAGGGCGCCGGATGTGAGGACATTGCGGTCGCGCCGGAGCAGATGCAGGAAGTCAAGGAAGCGGTTCCCAGGAAACGCAACCCGTGCCCCGGAGTCCGTTTAATCGGCAGCCGGATCTACGACCCGGAGAACGGGAAGACCTGCCACCAGGTGAGCACCTACCGTCGCCAATCTCCTCCGTTCTGGATCTGCAAGAGTCATGTAGGTCATCCCGTTGGGCCGGATTTGGTTGATTCATTGCTGTTTTTTGCTGTCCGCTCGCAGTGTCGTCAGAAAACAACGGACTTTGCGGTGGCTTGCAAGCAGCCGCGGAAGAAGGGGCTTTGTCCGATCCACTTCTGCCACAAGTGCCTGCTCAACAGGTAAAAGGGATTTCATCGCACTTCTTTGTCAGTGTCAAGGGATCATTATCGATCTCCGTGGTCGAGCAAGCTGACCGTCGTCGAGCCTCTTGGTCTGATCTAATTTTCTTGGGTTTGTTTTTCTGGCATGTTTAGGTATGGAGAGAACGCCGAGGAGATGACCAAAGAGGAGTCCTGGATCTGTCCCAAATGCAGGGGCATCTGCAACTGCAGCTTCTGCAGGTTTGTCATACAAGCTGATGCAACGGTTATCATGGAATTTCTTGCATATTTCTTAGCTGGTTTTGGTTGGACGGCAGGAAGAAGAACGGGGAGACGCCGACGGGAATACTGGCCCATGCTGCCAAGGCATCGGGGCACACCTCTGTCCATGATTTGCTAGCCAAGGGCTCAGACATGGTGGCTGCGGCACAGACGCTGTCATCCCTCCCTGCGAAGGCCAAGAAGGTAAAAGTTGTGCTTAATTCTCTATCCTATAATGTGATTGTTCAGTATTGTTGATTTGTTTGCTGCTCCCTTTGTTAGGAACACAAGGAGGGCAACATAAAGAGGGCCCTAGCGACAGACGATGCTACCGATGGATTGTTGCCTGAAGGGGATGAGAATATAGGGACCGATCTCAATGCACTTCCATCTGTTCCTGTCAAGAAGAAATTGAAGAAGGCCAGCGGCAGGGTAAATAACATGACTGATGATGAGAAGTTCCCTGTGGACATTGAGGGCGATCCTCAAATTCAAAAGGAGAGCACTGATGTTCTCAAGACCAAAATTGAGCTACCCAGAGGTACTCCAGTCACTAACATTGCGGGGACCGAGCTGGAGGCTAATGATGTTGGTTCTGCAATTCAGTTTATCGAGTTCTGCCGCACATTTGGAGAGGTACTTATGGCAAACAAGTAATAAGGATAGTCTTTCAGCTTTTACTTTCTTGGTCATTGTTATGTAACTGCTGTTTACCCATGTTAGAACTAAACTCAAGTGGTAGCAGCAGCTTATTCTATTTTTTTTCACTTTATCCTATGTTTGTTCTGTTAGTAGAGCAGTCAGCCATGCTATAAGGCTTTAGTCTGCATATTTAATCAAACAAAATTAGTAATTGTCTTATATATAATTCATAGTTGGCGAGAACAAGAAATTGTCAGCCACAGTGAATTATACGTGTTCAGCCACATTGATTTCAGATAAAGTCATGAGCTCTTGACTTAAGTTGCAAAGATATTTATTTGCTCATGCAGACTACTACACTTCCAGAGTATGTGGTGATCAGGATTAATGTGTATGCTAGTGCTCACTTCTGTAATGATCTGCATGTGTTTTTTAGTGACCACCAGAAAGTATAATATTTGTCATACAAATTTAATTCATCCTATATATCGAACAAGCATCACAGACCATTGCATACATATAGAACATGTGAGCTGGTGAAGAAGTTGGGAATCATGTCGTGGCATTGATGCATTGAACCATCGACTCTTAACTTCTGAGTCTGCTTTGTCCAAGATTGTTGTTGTGCTCATGGATTGACAAGATCTAGAATCCAAGTACTGTTCTTATTCTGTCTTGTAAAACAAATAGAACTGAAACATCTCAAACCTTGATCTTCATGTAGTTGGACATAAATAGTGTAGATGAATGTATTTATTTTGCTACAATACTACATTCTAGATAGTGGAGTGGCAATGATGAAAATAGTATACTAGTTTTTGTTCTATGTATACACGATCTAATCTTGACTTATGTAGGAGCTTACATTAGATTTCAAACAGAAGGGAGGGTAAGTGTACACGTTTTTTTTTAAGAGGATACCATATAAGGTTATTGTGATTCATGCTCTGGTCCCCAACTAAGTTCCGTCACTGGCCAGCAGCCACCAGTGGCATTGAGGGAAAGGCGTAATGGGCGAGTCAGGGTTTTTGGAGAGCGATATATGGTGCTCTGGATATTGCTGGCTTATTGCTTTCATCAAAAATATTTCTGTACACATATTTTTTTAACATAAATTATGAAACAAACAAGAGCAACTTCTTTAACATAGCCTTCACGTTTTATTTTACTGATATAAAGTCACCACTATTGTCCTGATAGATTCAAGAAGTACATAGCATAGTAATTGCTTGCTTCAACCATTCCATACTATCTTTGTTAGGTCCAAACCTCCAATGTGATGTATATTATACTAAATTGATTATTTTCTTTGGACAGCTTTTGTTCTCAAGTTATTGTTCAAAAAACTCCTTTTGTTCTCATAGTTTAACATGTTGATCTGTTAGTGTGTGCAGTGTGCACTTGCTGTTACAAAATCATTTGTTTTCAAATGGAGTTATGTAGCAGATGATTTCCATACAGGTGTTTCAAATAAGGGAGGGACAACCAGAAAAAATTGTACAAGTCATAACTGGACGAGGTCGTCGTAAACTTCGAGAGGGTTCTTCAATTGTTTCTGACTTTCACATTACTTTGTTGTCTGTCATCCAAGAAGACAGAGGAGAGAAGTAAATATCCTCCAAATTGATGTTTCTGTGTTTTTTTTTCAACTCTGGTTGTTTAATTACTAAATGAGGTTGTTTTGTTGATAGCCCTTCAGACTATTCAAGCGACAGAGATGCTTGGATGGATGAAGTTGGCAATTATATTAGTGAATCAACACTCATCTCAAAGGAATTGCCTCTTGGCTCTTTAGATCAAGGGGTATTAGAATACAAAAGTTTGAGCCCTTCTCTGAAGCTGCATGTACTAAATTTGTTGTGTGATGAGGCCCTTTCTACTAGGCAAGTACCCCCACCCCACCTCTTCACACACATGCCATATTTGCTGGAGTATTCATTTCATTATTTTACTTATATAATAATTTTATTTGACTTTGCGCAGTAAGTTGAGGAACTGGATCGTCGAACAAAATGAAAATGCAACTGAGAGAAAGATTGCTGCAAAAGAAAAAATCCGTGCTGCAAAGGAAAAGGTTAAGAGCTTACAAAACCCTTTCTTTTATATCTAGTCACTTTTTTTTACAGTAATTAACAACACTTCCTTTGGTTTCATAGGAAAAGGAGCTAAAAGAAAAACTAAAGAATGAGATGGCTAAATCAATGTTCTTGAGAAAAGGAGCAGAAATAAATAGTCTCATTGCTCAAATAAAGGAGATAAACGAAGACAAAGAGGCGGCGGTAGATGGTCTGTATATCTTTCCACATTATATTTGTTTAAGCTTCTGCGCATTCTTAGTTCTCTATAAGTTTGATATCTTGTAGTTTTTATTTAACATATATGTGTAGGTTTATCATTCTGCCCCTTTAAAAGCTATTGCTTGGATTTGTGTTCACCAGATATCATCAGTTCATTTATAATCCTATATGTGGGCATTTACTTTCAGTTTTGCTTGCTGGGTATTAAACATGCATATATTCTCATGTTCGTTTTTTTTTTGCAGCACATAATGGAAACATGCATGCTTGTGCTAATTTTCTTAGTTGCATATAGTCACTGGTATTGTTTTGAATATGAAGTTACTAAAATAAATGCTCATTTTTAGGCTCTTAGTTTTCAAACATAATACTTCTTACCCCATGATGTTTATCTTATTCTGTAATGTGTTCCGACACTGAACTAATTTGTTCTGTTACATCATTTCTGTCAACATTAGAGGAGAAGCTGGGAGGTCTAATTAGGAAAAAGCCTGTCAAGATAGACAAAGGGGTAGCATACTGGAAGTTGGATGGCTATTATGAAAAGACAGCACTAATGCGCCAAGGTTTGTTGGAAATTCTTATGCAATAAGGTTATTATGAAGTTAGTGACTACTAATATCATGTTTGTCCCAGAGTTTGACACACCTGTGACCGATGACAAGTGGTTTATGTTCAGTCAAGAAGAAGAAAAAGTAATCGGAGACCATCTAGCCCCAAGGTAAGGAGTTTACCGTGCCAATATAGTTAGATGTCTCTACCTTTTATGTAGATTGTGTACTTCCTGTTTAAGTACTAGCAAGTTTACATCTGCTGACTATGATAACTTGACTAGCAATGTTACCGAAGCATGATCCTAAGTTGACCTTGTTTCTCCTGATCTATACGTGGCAGTACAAACAATTCTTTTTTGACAAGATTCACTTCTAACTGGTACCCTCTTGCAACTGATACAGGTCTCAATTCCAGTGCAAAAGTCATACCCAGGTGTAACGATCTGGTGATCTCAAACTCCTGGTAAAGCTGGTTGAAGGTATTTAATCAACCCTCGGTAGATTCAGTGGAAAACCTATTTCCATACAACCATGTTTTTCTCTTTCTGAAAAGGACATTTCCATACAACTGAAACTTAGGTTCTCGTACAATCCTTTGACTGTTCTTTTTTCCCCTAGATTCAATGGCACATCCTATTTCCATATGTTTTTTTTCTTTTCTGAAAAGGACATTTCCATACAACTGAAACTTAGGTTCTTGTACAATCTCGGCATCACCAGCTATTCAGTCCATTTAAACAGAAACGTCCTTTGTTGTAGCCAACAACTTGAGTTGAGTGTTCATCTACATGCAAATACCTAATAGTGCATTGTGACATTTTCTGTTTTGGCAGGTGGGTGCACTAGCTGAGGCCTGGGAGCGCTGTAGAGAAGGATCTGAGTAAGCTGACAATTTTGCTGTAGGGAAGTTACGCAGTTGCTGAACAGCCAACAACTCGCAGTCACAGCGTTGGAAATCCAAGCTTTATGACATGTTTTGGCCAGATGTTGGGAGACTCAGAACTGTTCCTTAGTCGTGTTACTAGTAGTTCAAGGGAGGGGTAGGAGTATGCACAGCCCTGTGCTAAAACTTTGCATTGCGTTTTGAGTGGTACATGGTCCCTTATTCCGGTTGTGTAATCAACCGTTCTGCGGAATCCATGTAGCAAGATTGACTTGGGTATATCGCCGATTAGTCGTTGGTAGTGGCTGTTCATCTCTAGCAGCTGTCTGGACCCTTCCCCTCCCTCTGTTGTCAGCTGATACGCTTCTGGTGACGCAGGTTCAGATTCGATTGTCAATGCTTAATGAGTAAAACTAGGTGATACCCTGTGCGTGTTGCTGCAGGAATTTTATAGCACGTGATGCTAAACACTTGAATGAAAAATTAATCAAAATTTGAGAGACAATAATTATGTGAATTTTTAGGTAATGAACCTCACTTTATTGGATTTTTGTATGTGAAACAAAAATGATAAAATAACCACGAGATGTGTGGAAATAAAATAAGTAATTAATTAGTAAGGTTGGTGGAACATAAATATGAAATCTTGGCATGATACCAAATGGAGAAAAGATTAGCTCTATGTATGCAATTTACTTGCCAATGACGATGAACTTATTGAATTTTGTGTTAGCTTCTCAGTCCATGAGACCAAATGGAGAAAAGATTAGCTCTATGTCTCAGTGCTCCCGTGAGCAAACACCACTAATGAAAACATGTTTTATGCTTTTGGTACTACCTGTCAGATTCTTGCAAAAAAGATTTTCGCAAAATATTTTCGCAAAAAAGATGCTATACAACTACGAGAGCTCCCGGGTCGTGAGTGTGAGCATACGCCCGTTGCGCAATCTCCTCCCACACAAGGTGCGCCACCGCTTCCGGCAAAAGCCCAGCGTAGATGAAAACTCCGCTTGCCTCGCGTCGCCTCTCCTTCGGGATGGTTGCAAGCATGCCGTCCCACCAAGCATTGATGCTCTTGCCCATGGGAGGGGAAGGGGTACCCATGGAACCAAGCCACTCGAAAATCTTTCCGTGGACGGTGGATGAGAAACTGCATTAAAAGAGGAGGTGCTGGATCGTTTCTGGGTGTATGTGACAAAGCTTGCATATTGGGTCATGCGGCCAACCACGGATGGTGAGGTTGTCAGCCGTCAGAATCTTGTCGTGGAGGACAAGCCAAGCGAAGAATCGACACTTTGGCTCGGCGTTGGCCGTCCACACCTTTGATGAGCAAAAAGGGGGCACGGAACCGGAGAATTGGCATTTGTAGGCGGAGGCCGTCGTGTACATCCCCGATGCCGTCCACCTCCAAGAGATTGCGTCTGGCCGCGGCTGGAGAATCACCCCTTGTAGCATGGACAACAGCTTGACGAATTGGGAAAGTTGGTCTGCCGTGGATAGGCGAAAGAGTGCACGCATCCAATTTCAGCCCTCAAGCTCCTTTTTCACCGATCTTCTTTTCCTTGTTGCGAGGGCGAATAGCGGGGGAATTGCAGCTTCAAAGGTCCTCCTGGTAGCCAACGGTCATGCCAAAAGATGCATTTGGCACCGTCCCCAACCGTGATATCCGTGGAAGCCCGGAAAGATCCATGTCCACGGCGTCACATGGCAAAGCCGACCCCAGCCATGGACGAGATGAATCAGTCCAGGCGTGCCAAATGGAGATAAATAAGTAATTAATCAGTAAAGTTGATGGAACATAAATAAGAAATCTTGGTCTGATACCTAATGAGAAATGATACTCTATGTATGCAATTTACTTATCAATGACGACGAACTTATTGGATTTTATGTTTGCTGCAGCGGAAGGCCTCATTGCTCCCGTGAGCAAAGATTGAACTTGAAGGATAGTTATTTGTTTAAATGCTCAAATGCCGCTAATTAAAACATGTTTTATGCTTTTGGTACTGAGTTAAACGCTTGAGGGGTCACGAAGTTCCCACGGATGAGCGCATTAGTCACGAACTGGAAAAATACAAAATATTGGTGACGAAGTTGCGAGAATGTGACAAGTTGGTCACCCCGTCATGACGGGTGTTAAGTCGAAGACGTGGCAGTTTGTTTTTTTGCAAAATGCACCCCATATTTTTGTTTCTTTGGATTTATTTGTCCTATAGTTAAAATTATGAACAAACATTTTATCAAACACCTGAGGCACGGCCGGCGGCCGGACAGGCTCGCGTCGAGTCAGACAAAACATGCTCGGGTTGGAATCCGTTGAACCACGCGACTGAGAAGCCCCGGGGACTCTGAAAGGACAAACGATGTCGCCTAGAGGGGGGGGGGGGGTGGGGGTGAATAGGCGATTAAAACTTTTCCGGTTTAAGGCTTGATAATTGCGGAATAAAACTAGGTGTTTAAATTAACAAGCCAACAACCTAATATACTAGGATCACCTATGTGCACCAACAACTTATGCTAAGCAATATATCAACAAGGTGATAGCAATATATATGACATCAAGCACAAAGGCTATCACAATGTAAATTGCATAAGTAAAGAGCTCGGGTATAGAAATAACCGAGCCACGCGGAGACGAGGATGTATTCCCGAGTTCCTCCTTGTTAAGGGAGTACGCCTCGTTGGAGGGGTGTGAGCTCGCCACAAGAGGCCTACTCAAGATGCCACAAAAGGCCTCACCTATTTTCCGATGAACTTCACCCCAAGGGTTAGGTTCACCTTCCACTATTGGAATCCTTCAAGGCGGAATCTGGAGCCTTTACAACGATCTTGGGGCACACACCCACAACTCAATCGGGGGCTCCCAAACCTTGGCCGAAGCTTCGCAACTCGAAGGCTTCGCGGCACACCAAAGCATCTACGGTACACAATGCACCCAAGAAGCACAAGCCCTTGGGAACACAATGCACCCAAGAGCAACAAGATTCTCAACCTTCAACTTCCACGAATCTTCGTGAAGAGAGCAAACCGATGCAACTAATGCAAGAACAAGAGCACAAGTGCTCAAATCCTTTACTCTCAAATCCCACCAAAAGCAACTAATGCTTGTGGGTGGAGAAGAGAGGAAGAACTAAGAAGAACTCAACAAATGAATCCCAAGATCTAGATCCAAAGGGTTCCCCTCACTTAGAGGAGAGATGGATTGGAGGAAATGTAGATCTAGATATCCTCTTTTGAATCCCTAAATATGGGCAAAAATCATTGGAGGGATAGAGAGAAGCCCAAGCTTTTTCGAGGTCAAATAATGGAGGAGAGAGAGAATGAATGGGCTCAAGAGTTGGCTACCTATTGGGGAAGAAGGCCCCTTAAATAGGTGGCTCGAAAAACTGGACGTTGGGCTCAGATCCCCCGGGGGCCGGTAGTACCGGCCCAAGGGCGGTACTACCGCCCCACAGGAACCTGCGCAGTAACGGTAACAAACAAAACCCGAGGAGCCCGGTAGTAGGGCGGTAGTACCGGAGTCCCGGTACTACCGAATCTCAAACAAAGAGCAAAAGCGGTAGTGGCCCGGTAGTAAGGCGGTAGTACCGGAGTCCCGGCACTACTGGCCTACTGCCGGCCGACTTCCGAACCTCAAACAGAGGCGAACTCCGGAGGTAGCCCGGAACTAGTCCGGAACTACTAGCCGGCCATAGCCCGGTACTACCGGGTTCCTTAGAAGGCTGCAGACCAGAGACGCCATAACTTTTGCAAATGAACTCCGAATCGAGTGAATCCAATTTTGTTGGAAAGAGGACGACAAATGCTACCCTTTGAAATGTAGCAAACAATCAATGGAGATTTTGCAAAGAAATGGAAGAGATAAGCCTTCCGCACGGATGAACCGGCAAAATCTCCAATACCGAAAACGCAATAGGGGACGCATATGAAAACTGTTTTTGGTGAACTTAGCCTTGTCATGACAAGCACGGCAAGCACCAAGACCACACCACGATAAGAGCCAAATAAGAACCAATAAAGATGATTGCAAGGATGTAAGGATGCAAAGGTTTGAGCTCTCCACGAACGATACGATCAAGATACTCGGTCGAGAGCCCCTCTTGATAGTACGGCTATCTATCCTATAACCCGGTCAACTAACATCATGAGACCGGTAAAATAGAAAACCTATCAAGATAATACCTTTGCCTTGCGCATAATCCACTTGAAGTCGATGAATACGATCTTCATCTCCTCAAGACGAACCACCTTTCTTGATTGCGCTTCGCTTGGTGAAGACTCACATGTTGCTCCCCCATACACCAATATGGGAGAAGCAGCTCTTCGGCATATCTTCACTTGGACTTGAGTGTTGATCAACCCGCACTTAGCCTTGATCAACAAATACTCTTCTTCCCTTAGCCTTGACTCGAACAAATGGAGATCAAGCAAATCAAAAGGACACACCTACAAGTAGCTCAATACAAACATTAGTCCATACAGATTGTTATTAATTACCAAAACCACACATGGGGGCAACCATGCACTTTCAATCTCCCCCATTTTGGTAATTGATGACAATCCCTTTTTAAGAGGGTTTATATAATGAATAAAGCAACCTTGCAATACAAACAAGGATGCACGCGCATTAAAGACAAATGCAACAAAAGCATAAAACCCAAATTCCCTTAAACCCTCTAAACTTCTCCCCCATGGCATCGATTGCCGAAATGGGAGGAAAAATTTAGAAGGCCAATATAATATGAGTTCCTAAAAAATGTGCGCATTTCTCAAGATATGAGTGAAATCAAATGCACATATCCAATGATGAATAATTAGAGGAAATCAAACTATATTGAGGATCCAAAGATTGCAAAGAGATGAAATTATTCTAAACATCTCCACAAAGGAGATATGCAATCAAAAGATCCAAAACAAGAGTTCTAAATAAAAATGAAGAAGCTCCCCAATGTTCATGCACTATTGAGGAGTGCACAAATATGGAATCCTCACTCCCCCAAAATCATCTAAAACACGCAACAAGTGCAAGTGTGCATAAAGCAAAAGCAAATCATAGCACATGCACCAAAGATATGGTTGAGCCATAAGGAGATACCAATTTTCAAAGATTCAACATAAGATAGGCCCAATCGAGATAAAAAGAAGATCTTTAAAGGAGTATGTTCACAAGCTTAGGGATACCAATTGGAAACTAAAACCAATTGAAAATGCCAAAAGCTAGTGAGAGCATTTAGCCAATAAAAATCAACATACTCACCATGGTAAGCATGAGGTAAATGATCCTCAACAAATACGTGGGTGTGCAAAGATGCAAATAAAATTAGGATAGGCACTCATGAAAAAAATTTGGAGCCACCAAAGAATTATAGATAAAAATCAAGGTAGCTTAAAAGAAATAGGATACCAACTAAAAGGTGACCTCTCTCATATGTATAGGTTTCTAAGTAGACAAATCATTGATGATATACATCCACAAAGAAACTTGCACATATGAAATGGTCGATGAAAGGGAGACCACGGTGTCCAAAAGGGAAGTCATGAACATACAAACGAGATTATTGCTTAAAAGCATAGCACATACCTCAAATTTATCTCATTGTATATAAATGAACTTCAAGAATATCAAAGACATCACACATATCACTAAGGGAACAAGAAATAGTGGAGATGCTTTGAGATAGGCAACAAGTATCTCAAAGAAATAATACCAATTGAAGAAAAAAGGTTTTTGCAATTTCATCACAAATATCACAAAGATATACGAAGTGAAGGAGATAAGCCAAAACCACAACAATTGCATATAAAAGCTTTCATGCCAAGAAGCAACCTACACAAGGTTGAGACTAGAAAAGTATGCATGGGATAGATACTTGTTACCGAGATACATTGATGATGAAGAAGATGAGAATTTGTTTATCATCAAAGCTTGACTCCAATAATAACACGGCGAGAACACCTTACTTATGAATGAGGCAAGCATCCAATGCATCTCCATTGTACCTAAAACAAAATTCAAGCACAAAATGGTTCCCAAACTCATTGGGTCCCATAGAAGTTAGGTACACTACAACATATAGGAAACACTCCACATAAATATGTGCATATAAATGTGAAATTGAATTTCATGCACATCTTAGCCGATTTAGGATTCAGTGGAGTATCCCCTATATATTGGAACTAGAAAGACAAGCATGCCATATAATATATATATTAGCGAGTATACATGCAAAGTATTTCAAGAACCAAACGAGATACAATTTGGACGAAAACACCAAGTAAACCAAGAAGAGAGCACACCAAAGTGTGACACAAAAAGGTTGTCCAAATTATATCAAAATCCAAATCAACACATGATTGAGGAAAAATCAAATCAACATATGATTGATTCCAAAACACATCAACACATGAAGTGTGATATCAATAGGAATCGAATCAAAACAACACATGATCGATAAGACACCAATTGAAAATAAGATACCAACTAGAAGAAAAGATACCAAGAAGAGGATAATGATACGTGTCAAACGTATCTATAATTTTTTATTGATCCATGCTAGTTTTGTGATATTGTCACATGTTTATAGTATCATATTACATCATTTTTATGCATTTTGTCGGACTAACCTATTGACAAGATGCCTAGTGCCAGTTTCCTGTTTTTGCTGTTTTTGTATTTCAGAAAATTTACTTCTGTAAATATTCTCGGAATTGGACGAAAATTTACGGGGATTTTTATTCGACAGAAGGCACCAGGAGACGGAAGGGCGACCTGGGGGGCCACCCACAGGCCAGGGGCGGCCTCCCTGCCGCGGCCCTAGGGCAGCCCGCGGGTGGGACCTGCCCCTGCCCTATGGGCACCCCCTCGGCCCCCTCCGACACCTATAAAATCACATCAACCCTAAAAACATCGAGGCAGCCATTATTTTCTAGAGAAGTCACCCCAACGCGCCGTCACCGTAAACCCTAGTTCGGGGGTGATTCTGAAGCTGATCCCGGCACCCTGTCGGAGGGGAGATCAATCCCGGAGGGCTCTTCATCGCCATGCCTTCCTCCGGGATGATTTGTGAGTAGTCCCACCTTGGACCACGGGTCCATGGCAGTAGCTAGATGGTAGTCTCTCTCTCTCTCTCTTGTGCTTCATGTCTTATGATCTTGTGAGCTGCCTAACATGATCAAGATCGACTATTGTAATACTATGTGATGTGTTTGCTGGGATCCGATGGATTATGAAGTTATGATCAGATTGTGTATGATTCTTATATGTTGATTTATGTTCTTGCATGCTCTCCGATGTGCATATTTACTTTGGCCAAGTGATTGTGTTTATCTCCAAGAGGGAGTATTTATGCTAGATAGTGGGTTCATGCCCCTTTTGTTCCTGGGCACGAGTGATAGAAACGTCTAAGGGCGAGGGTGTGCTGTTGCTACTAAGGGTAAAATAGCGGTGTTAATGTCTCTTTTGATATTAGTATTGCTTACTTCATGCGCTTTACTTAATGCATTTGTCTGTTGCTTGCAACTTAATACCATTGGGTGACAGGCTGGATAGCGATCCCACGGTGGACTTTTTATATAAAGATGCAGTTGAACTCAACGGTCTTTGTTCATTGTCGTGATGCCTACATAAATATTATCATGTTCTCTTTGTCATAGCTAGATTAAGTTTGTATTATAATCTTGTCAATTGCCCAGCTGTAATTTGTTTACCCATCATATGAGTATTTTATTTACTTGAGAGACTCCACTAGTGAATCCATGGCCCCCGGTCCATCTTTTTACATTGATTGCAATCTTTATTCAGGCCCGGGCACATGGGGCGGCAACATGTGCGGCCGCACAGGGCACATGTATTTTGGGGGCACAAAATTTTATATAGGTATATGTATATCTGTATTCCCTAGTTGCAGGCCCGGGCACATGGGGCGGCAACATGTGCGGCCGCACAGGGCACATGAATTTTGGGGGCACAAAATTTTATATAGGTATATGTATATCTGTATTCCCTAGTTGGGTTGTACTGCGTGCTGGGCCGTTTTCCGGCCGTGCTGCTGTGCGGCGATCGTGGGCAGGCCGGCAGGGCTTTGATCGATTCATTGGTTGCAGGCTTGCAGCATGTGAACGTGAGCCTGTAGTGCTGTCCGATCGGTCGTCGTCAAACAACTCGAACCAAATACGAAGAGGCTGCGGTGCTGCGCTAATTAGGATTCGGGAGTTCGATTCGTTTCCTGGCCGTCGTCGCGTCAGACTCCAAAAACCAGAACGAATCGAACTCGGTGATCCAAGAGGCCTCCAATAAAATTGATCGGGGATCCGGTGTTTGCAGCGCCGGCAACAATCTCTTCAGCCTACTTCTGTACGCCAAAACAGATCGCTCATCGCTGCTGCCCGGTGAGTCGTCCATTAACTTTCAACAACGATCATCAAGGTTAACTCTATAAATAAGAGTTATTGATCACGTACTAATTAACTTTCCGCAGGAATTTGAGGATCAGTTTTCTATTCTTGTTTCCTTGATCATCATGGGGAAACAAGAATCGGGTGCACAGAAGCGTAAGAGAAAAGAGAAACAAGAAGAATTGGTTAAATCTCAGAAAGGTGCCATGGACAAATTTATTAGGAAACAACCATCGCAAGGCTCATCCGGTAATCAATCAGTTGATCCTTCCTCACTACCACTTGCAATTATTCCAATAGATGAGCAGAACATAGATAATATCGAGGTAGAGGAAGATCATATTGCTGATAATTTGAATAGTTCACCCGTTGCGGATGATGATGATTCTTTTCAGACTGATATATTTGATCCAAGATGTTGGGATTCTCTTAAGCCTAAACAGGTTGATATTTTAGCACAAAAGGGTCCAAAAAGAGACTTGTCAATCAAGAAAGGTCCTAAAGATACAAATCGTAGAAGGTTTTCTGCACTATTCTATATCAGATTGATGTCAAATGGGGAGCATTGTGATAGAGATTGGCTTGTCTATTCTAAGGATCTCGATCGAGTCTTCTGTTTTGGTTGTAAATTATTTACAAAAGGTCATCGAAAAGGTCAGTTGGCAAATGAGGGTTGCAATGATTGGGCACATCTTGGCAAAAGACTAAAAGAGCACGAGACAAGTGCAGATCATGTTTTGAATATGACAAATTGGTACGAGTTGCGTAGTAGATTGGAAAAGAATCAAACTATTGACAAAACTGCTCAACGACAACTGGAGAAAGAAAAGGAACATTGGAGAAAGGTATTATTCAGAATTGTTTCCATTGTAAAATTTCTTGCCAAGCATAATTTCTTTCTTCAAGGGGTACAGGGAAACTGGTTTTTTAGAAGCATTGGAGATAGCCAAAGAAATTGCACTTAAGATGGATATTGGTACAACATTCCGTAAAAGGAGAGAAATTAAAAGAAAGAGACAGTTCGATGAGAACCCAGATGATACAAATATTGCCACACAGTCTGCAGAAGAATCATTTAGAATCAGCTATTTTATACCTCTGGTTGACCAAGCACTTTCGTCACTCACTAGGAGATTTGAACAATATCAAGGTTATCAGAAAATTTTTGGTTTCTTATTTACCTCTGAAAAATTGCGCTCATTGGATAATAATAGTTTGAAATCTTCTTGTGATGATCTTGAGGCTGCCCTTAGAAAGGGTAAAGAATCTGATATTGTTGATCTTGAGGCTAAACTGGAAAAGGATGAAGAATCTGATATTGATCTTGAGGCTGAACTTGAAAATGCAAAAAAGTCTGATATTGATGCCAATGATTTGTTCGTTGAGTTGAAGTTTCTTCAAAATTTCATGCCAACAGAAAGTCTCGGGCCGGTTGAAATTCTAAAGTTTATAAAGCGCCATGATTGTTTTCCTAATGCAAGCATTGCATATAGAGTTTTGTTGACCATTCCAGTGACTGTTGCATCGGCGGAACGAAGCTTTTCTAAATTGAAGTTATTGAAGTCCTATATGCGTACTACAATGACACAACAAAGACTCAATGATTTGGCCACGATAGCACTTGAGAGTGAAGTGTTGGAGAAAATTGATTATGAGGATATCATTGAAGATTTCATTTCAAAGAACACTAAGAGAATGATGAGATTCAAATAAACATTATGTAACTGGACATTGAATTGGTATGATTTTTAATATATGTAAAACATTATGTCATATTAAAATTGTTCATTAGTTCATTTTTTCGTGTTAGAAAGGCCCCATTTTAGAGTGTCGCACAGGGCACCGGATTTCGCCGGCCCGGCCCTGTCTTTATTCATCACTTTTCATCATCATCACTCCACTGGTCCATTTTCATACTTTCATCTATTTCACTATACAATTAACCGCTTTGTTTTCTGCGAGACCAAAAATATTGACAACCTTTCCGCCGCTGGGGGCAAAGTATTTTGGTTGAGTATGTGCAGGTCCACGTTTGTTGAAGATTAAGCGCCAGAGATCTTCAACATTCAATTTTTTGTTGATTTCAATGTCCTACTGGTTCGATAAACCTCGGTTCGTTAACGAGGGAAAACTGCTACTTGCTACATCCACGCCTTCGCTTGGGGCACCACCCAACGCATCATTCACCGATTAGCAAGCTCTTTTCTGGCGCCGTTGGCGGGGAGCTATAGCAATACTTAGAAGTTCACTTGGAAGGTACAACCGACACCACTCTTCCCGTCAACACGCCATCAGATAATACTTGACCGAAATCAAGTAAAGTAAAATAAAGAAATAAGGTATCAAAACTCCCACAATAAGTATCAGTTGAAACAAATATCTATGGAGGAGATATCAAATTCCAAGTGATACCAATTGATGGTAGCAAAGCATAAGATAAAAAATCAAATGCCAATTGAAAGGATCAAATATTGATAGATAGGATAGTGTTCTAAATAAAAAGGAATGCTCCCCCAAGATTCATGCATTATCTTTGATATTTGTATTTGAATACAAAATGCACGTACAAGGGATCATTACTCTCCATATCTTATTTACAACACTAAACACTACCAATTGAAAATTGGGATCCATGCAAGAGGCAAGGAAGGCAATGGGAGTAGAAACAAAAACACTTGGCAATAAATAAGGTAATTCAACGCAAGAGCCAATATGAGGATGAACAGAAATATTCTACCACAAATGTGAATATCAATTGTCCATGGATAATGAGTATAAGGAAATATTTTCCCGGTGAGTAGAGATATACAAGGTCATCCTCACAAGATAAAACATATGGCAAGGAATAAGAAATAAAACACCATATTTTAATAAAGTTTGTTGGTAGTTCCAACTATTCAAACCAACCGGCAAGGCCATGGTTAGAATAATATGGAACAAATGGTTTCTCAAAAAAATATAGAAATGCATATAAGGGAAAAAACCACACCAAGCAAACTCACACAAACAAGAGCCAAAGGATAACCAAAATGAAAATTGGAACTTGTTCGAGCAAACATGCCACATAGGAAAAAGATAATTTACAATATCAAATCTAAGTGGCAAACCTCAAATGTTCACATTTTATGGGATTGTAATATGCACATAGCTTATTACTCCCCCATAATGTGATAATTCATTTTATCTAAGTAAGAGGCAAATAAAACCAACTAGAGAAATTAATGGACATTGTAGAATTTGAATTTCTCATGAATATGACATACCACATAGTAACTAGATAATATTGAAATATCAATACTAGGTGGTGTGCCTCATGTACACACATTTTTAGGATTGTGAAGTGCACAAAGCATATCACTCCCCCAAAATGGGATAGTCCATTAATATCTCAAAGAGCCAAATGAAATCCACACAAGAGCCAATAAAGCTCAACACACAAGTTACACATACATGATACAAAACTATCATACACAACCTTGAATAACAAGACAAGTAGGAAAGTAGCATATCATATACAAGCACATTCTAGGAACAAAACTAACACATGCAAGGGAGCAAGCAACTTTCAATGTATATAAATGATTAAATACGAGTTACCGCAAGGAGGAGCATTGGATATGAGAGAGAACAATATAATCCAAATGACTTGGCTTGATGAAATATAATCATGAAGATCCCTTAATTCTTCAAAGATAGCCAAGTATCCAATGTCCTCCAACACAACCTATTGATCAAGTTTGAGCTAGTTGGTCCCCAACCAAGTTGGGTCCTAAGAGGTTAGTCACAATAGGCTTGGAAACCCAAATGGTTCTTTTCTTGACACCACTTTGAGTTTCCACATATTTGGCAAACACATTGCCAACTCTATCCTTCCCAAGAGAATAAACATCATCAATTAAGATGGGGTTAGATAGGTTACCGATAGTGCATGAAGAAGCAAAGTGACCCTTGCCACGACAAAGGTAGCAACATTGAATCTTCTTTTTCTTCTTAATAGGCTCCTCAACTTGAGGAGCATTGACTTGAGTCTTATTAGGAGGTGTCCTTTGTTCAACTCGTGGTGGAGCATGAGATTGAACATGAGGCCGCTTCCCTAGTTGCTTCTCACTAAGAGGCTTCTTCTTCATTGGGCAATCCCTAACATGGTGCCCTTCAATCTTGCACTTGAAGCAAGTAATCTTGGCCGAATTATTGACTTGTTCTTGGCCCTTCTTCTTCTTCTTCTTCTTCTTCTTCTTCTTCTTCTTCTCAACCTTGGATTTGTTTTTGTTGTTGGAGTTGAATCCAAGTCCACTCTTGTTATTGGGGGATTGTTGCACACCCAACACGTTGTCAAGTGCACTCTTCCCTTCATGACGCTTTTCCAAGCCTTTCTTCATAGAAGTGGCTTGGGCCATGAGCTCTCCTCTTTTCTCTACATGGTTAGTGACAACACAAGCACTAGAGGAGGTAGATGCATCATTGTTAGAGCAACAAGGCAAGGAAAGTAATTCATCACAAGATGTGCCAACATTACGAGTGGATGAACTACTAGGACTAGCACATGACAATATAGCATTTTTAGATAAAGTTGTGCCATTGTCCACATGAGGCTCACAAGATGTTACCTTGGTAGTGATAGCCTCGTGAGCTAACTTTAGACTAGCATAGGATGCTAGAAGATCATCATTTGAGCTAGATAGCTTTTCATGACTTTCTTCCAACTTCCAATACTTGCTAGTTAGCAACTCAAGTTGAGCCCTTAGCTCAACATTCTCCTTCAAAATAGATGCTTCACAAGAAGTGGAGTTAGTAGCACAAGCATCATTAACATTAGGAATGGAAGAAGACAACTTGGCAAGCTCTTCTTTAAAGCTAGCATTTTCCCTTTTAATGACTTTATATTTAGCGTGAGCATGGTCACGTTCTTTAATGAGTTTAGCAATTATTTCATTGTGAGACTCCTCAATAGATTCGAGTTTCTCCTCAAGAGAAACCCGAGTCTCTTGCTCTTCCTCAAGAGTCACCTCTAAAGATGCTTTTTCATCTGCATCCTCTCTTTCAATCCTTCCTTTTTCTATAAGGCTTGCTTCCAAAGCCTTAATAGTAAGCCCACGCTCAATTAGGGTTTCCATAATTTCAAAGAGGATAGCATTAGAATTTTTATTTTTAAGAAGGGTATTAAGAACCATTAGACCTTTCTTATGAAAGGATTCATCATCATCATCCACATCATCTTCTTCATCATTATTATCATTACTAGAAGATTTAGCCATAAGACAAAAGATGGTTGATGAAGAAGAACAATTAACTTTTGAACTACTCAAGTTCACATCTTGTTCAATAGCTAATTGGGTTTCCTCTACATTATTATTAATACAAGAGTTAGAGGGAACACAAGCATTTTCATCATGGCAACAAGAAAATGGAAGCATATCATCATGAGATTTATCCAAGCAATTTTTGGATGATATGCAAGGACTATCAACACTAGCATGTATGACGTTTATAGTGCTATGTGTGTTTAGGTCCAAATATGAGGCATTGCAACAAGATAGAGATAAAAGATCATCAACAATGAGCTCACTATCAATATTGCACAACCTATCACTACTCACCATCACATTAGTTTGTGGCTTACCACATTTTGGTGAAGTAGACGAAGTTGAGAACTCATTACGCCCGGAGGTGGAGGGAGACCAATCATCCTCAATAGTCATGGACTTGCCGTATTTATCTTGAAGCTTTGTCCACAATTCATGAGCGTTCCGGAGAGGCATGATTGACTCAAAAACTACAACACTAAATTTTTTGCAAAACTCATTAGAAGCTAGAGCATCTAGTTATAAGTTTGTCTCATCCTCTAAAGTTATACTTTCGTAATCCTTTGGAGGAGAAAAACCTATATCTAAGATACTCTCAATATTGGGGTCCAAGACCCGTAAGTGACTAAGCATATGAGTTTTCCAAATATTAAAATTTGTGCCATTGAATATAAAAGTGGGATCGTGCACTAATTCTCTAAACGACATCTTTACTCTCTAGGTTGTAAAGCCTAACAAAGAGAGCTGAGGCTCTGATACCAATTGAAAGGACAAACGATGTCGCCTAGAGGGGGGGGGGGTTAATAGATGATTAAAACTTTTCCGGTTTAAGGCTTGATAATTGCGGAATAAAACTAGGTGTTTAAATTAATAAGCCAACAACCTAATATACTAGGATCACCTATGTGCACCAACAACTTATGCTAAGCAATATATCAACAAGCTGATAGCAATATATATGACATCAAGCACAAAGGCTATCACAATGTAAATTGCATAAGTAAAGAGCTGGGGTATAGAAATGACCGAGGCACGTGGAGACGAGGATGTATTCCCGAGTTCCTCCTTGTTAAGGGAGTACGTCTCGTTGGAGGGGTGTGAGCTCGCCACAAGAGGCCTACTCAAGATGCCACAAAAGGCCTCACCCTATTCTCCGATGAACTTAACCCCAAGGGTTAGGTTCACCTTCCACTATCGGAATCCTTCAAGGCGGAATCTGGAGCCTTTACAACGATCTTGGGGCACACACCCACAACTCAATCGTGGCTCCCAAACCTTGCCCGAAGCTTCACAACTCGAAGGCTTCGCGGCACACCAAACCGTATAGGGTACACAATGAACCCAAGAGGCACAAGTTCTTGGGAACACAATGCACCCAAGAGTAACAAGCTTCTCAACCTTCAACTTCCACGAATCTTCATGGAGAGAGCAAACCGATGCAACTAATGCAAGAGCAAGAGCACAAGTGCTCAAATCCTTCACTCTCAAATCCCACCAAAATCAACTAATGCTTGTGGGTGGAGAAGAGAGGAAGAACTAAGAAGAACTCAACAAATGAATCCAAAGATCTAGATCCAAAGGGTTCCCCTCACTTAGAGGAGAGATGGATTGGAGGAAATGTAGATCTAGATCTCCTCTCTTGAATCCCTAAATATGGGAAAGAATCATTGGAGGGATAGAGAGAAGCCCAAGCTTTTTCGAGGTCAAACAATGGAGGAGAGAGAGAATGAATGGGCTCAAGAGTTGGCTACCTATTGGGGAAGAAGGCCCCTTAAATAGGTGGTTGATGCATGTAAAATGCATACATGAACTTTGCATTATAATACTCATATTTCAATCATATTTGCATCATATAAGGGTTATATCATTGTTTTATAAGGATTTTGGGAAGATTTCACAGTTTTCCTATTTTTCTAGGAATTAACCCTGCACTGGCAGAAAACCCTATTTTCTATATTTTGATGTTTCAGGGACCCAAACGACTGTCCAAATGACCTAATATTTTGCGGCGATCATTTTTTGGAAGGAACGAAGCGTAGGAGCGAAGGAAGCGAACAAACGGAGACCCGAGGGCTGAAAGAGGTGGGCCCACGTGGCCAGATTCCTTGGCCGGGTGGGGCCCCTATCCTGGGCCTCGAGCCTCCGATGCCGTCGATCTTCATCCCAGTGCCTTCGTCTTGACCTAAAACCAACTATAAAAATAGTCCCCCGAGGAGTTTCGCGAGGAGGCGGCGGAGAAACACAAAATCAAGAAACATGAGACAGAAGGCTGCCGCCGGAGAAGATCGGAGGGGGGAAACGCCGCCGGAATCACCTCCGGAAGGCTCCTCCATCCCCCCTCCGGAGTCTCCATCAACACCACCGTCAAGACCAGCACCATCTCGATCACCATCTTCGTGATCCACTTCATCCCCCTCATAGTTTGAGATAGTTCGAACCCTAGCTATTGTCTAAGTACTATTCTACATGTTTGTGAATTTCTACTTGTCATTGTTTTGTGGGGAGATTATATTTTCAGATTGTGTTGTATCACTTATACCATTGAATCATATCATGTCTTCGCGTTGTGAGTAGTTCTCTCATGTTCCTGGGGGCATAGGATGGATTGGCAATAATTTTCACTTAACTTGTGTTGAGTATTTGGTCAAGTTTTTATCTTTTATGATTGTCTTGATGTACAATGTATGAAGTGCACCATATATTGAGTAATGCATGAAGGTGCTATCACACTAGTGTGATGGAATGGGTAGGACCTAGGAGGACACGTAAATCTTGGTCTAATACATGAAGTTACATTAGGAGGGGATTTATATCGGGGGCCATAGAGTGTAATGCTATGGTGGGACTTTATGTCTTAATAATTCTTGTGCGGTCATTTACTTGGCCACATGATCCATCATAAGGGGTTTAGTTTATTTATTTAACTACATCTAATTATGGCTCCGTCCAAAGAAGATTAAAACTTGACAAAATGTTTACCTTGTTGTTCTAGAAATATTTATGCCATGAAATCCATGTAGCCCTTGGGAACATTTTCCGCCTATAAGAAACACACCACTCAAGCTTGTCCTCTTGCTCCATAGAGTATTGGGCTTTCTCTATTTGAGAGCTTTCACTTGTCATATTTTATTTCCAGCTTTTTACTTTATTGCAAACTCTACACTAAAAACCCAAAAACACTTGCATCATCTAATCATTTTAGTTTGTCTAGTGCATAGATAATAAGAGAAGTGACACTCTTATTTGAGAGGATAAATACTTATACCTTCTACTCCTCGTGGGATCGATACTAATACTTACACATCGAAGATTTCAACGATCCCCTATACTTGTGGGTATCAGTGGCTCGAAAAACTGGCCATTGGGCTCAGATCCCGCGGGGGCCGGTAGTACCGGCCCAAGGGCGGTACTACCGCCCCACAGGAACCTGTGCACCAACGGTAACAAACAAAACCCGAGGAGCCCGGAAGTAGGGCGGTATTACTGGAGTCCCGGTACTACCGGCCTACTACCGAACCTCAAACAGAGAGCAAAAGCGGTAGTAGCCCGATAGTAAGGTGGTAGTACCGGAGTCCCGGCACTACCGGCCTACTGCCGGCTGACTTCCAAACCTCAAACAGAGGCGAACTCCGGAGGCAGCCCGGAACTAGTCCGGAACTACCGGCCGGCCGGTACTACCGGCCATAGCCCGGTACTACCGGGTCCTCAGAAGGCTGCAGACCAGAGACGCCATAACTTTTGCAAATGAACTCCGAATCGAGTGAATCCAATTTTGTTGGAAAGAGCACGACAAATGCTACCCTTGGAAATGTAGCAAACAAGCAATGGAGATTTTTAAAAGAAATGGAAGAGAGAAGCCTTCCGCATGGATGAACCGGCAAAATCTCCAATACCGAAAACGCAATAGGGGACGCATATGAAAACTGTTTTCGGTGAACTTAACCTTGTCATGACAAGCACGACAAGCACCAAGACCACACCACGGTAAGAGCCAAATAAGAACCAATAAGGATGATTGCAAGGATGCAAGGATGCAAAGTTTTGAGCTCTCCACGAACAATACGATCAAGATACTCGGTCGAGAGCCCCTCTTGATAGTACGGCTATCTATCCTATAACCCGGTCTCTCAACTAACATCATGAGACCGGTAAAATAGAAAACCTATCAAGATAATACCTTTGCCTTGCGCATAATCCACTTGAGGTCGATGAAGACGATCTTCATCTCCTCAAGACGAACCACCTTTCTTGATTGCGCTTCGCTTGGTGAGGACTCACATGTTGCTCCCCCATACACCAATATGGGAGAAGCAGCTCTTTGGCATACCTTCACTTGGACTTGAGTGTTGATAAACCCTTACTTAGCCTTGATCAACAAATACTCTTCTTCCCTTAGCCTTGACTCCAACAAATTGAGATCAAGCAAATCAAAAGGACACACCTACAAGTAGCTCAATACAAACATTAGTCCATAGAGATTGTCATTAATTACCAAAACCACACATGGGGGCAACCATGCACTTTCAGACTCCTGTTCTGTTCATGTTAGAGACGAGCGGGAGGAGAAGAGCTGAAGAAGAGGCGGTGGCGATGACGTCTCCGGCTCTCCGCCCTCTTGCCCAACCGACACTAGGTGCGCGCCCCCTCTCTCCCGGCCATGCAACTCGCCCCGGATGGAACTCCTCTTCCTCCTCGCCGCCGCCGCGCGCGACCAATCTCGCCGCGCTCTGTGTTCATCTTCTCGATTTTTGGTCCAGTTCTGCACCCCTGCTGCGGCGCGACCTCGTCCCAGCAGCACAGTCCCTCGAGGCGGCCAAGCATGGCGAGGTATCCGGGGAGGTTGTGGTCCCCCGCACCGGCGCGCCCTGGAGCATGAGTGGCGGCTCGAGCACGTGCACAACGTTGAACATCTTGAGCATGGAGGCGGCGGGCCTGACGACACGGTCGATGTACCAGCCGACCACGGCGTACTCGGCCATGGGCGCCCAGATCGAGTGCACGGCGGCCTCGGGCGCCTGCAGCACCGCCTGGATCTCCTCGAGCCAGGGCTCCGCGCGGGCCAGCGCCTGCCCCAGCCCGCGGACTTCTCTACGGTGGCTTCTAGCGCGTGCGCTGCCGCCTCCAGGCTTGCCGCCGTGCGGTCGTCGACGTCCTGATCCATCGCGCGCCGGGGGCAAGAGGGAAAGAACCTGCCGCTCGTGTCCTGATCCTCCTTTTATGTTGCGTGCCATACTCCTCAACACCCTACAGGCCAGCTTCCGCTTTGGCCGGCAAACAATAAAAAAGAAATAAAAAATTCGAAAATGACCAAACAATTAGAAGAAATAAAAATTTAAGGGGGTATTTGCAAAAAAAACAAACTGCCACGCTGAAAGAACATCTCTTAGTTTTGGTGATATAATGAAAACACATTTTGTGGGCTAATCATGTTTGTTAAAGTGTCATGTCAGGTTTCTTCGCTGGTTAGGCCCAGAAGGTGAAAAGATCGAAGACAAGATCGAAGATGGAGAAGAGAATCACTTTGGAGTGGTTTTCTGCCTTTGCAGGACCGAAAGTTCCGGCCCTTGGGCCGAAAGTTCTGGTGGGCGGAAGTTCCGGCTTTTGGCCGGAAGCTCCGGCCAAGCGGGAAATCGACTAAGTCATTTTGGAATTCCTCTCTGGAGGGGTCCCGAAACTTCTCCTGGAAGTTCCCCCTGGAAATTTCCGGTGGCCCGGAAGTTCCGGCCATGGAAGTTTTCCGGTGGAATTTTGGCTAAGTCCTTTTGGGTTTTCCTCTCGGGAGAGGTCCCGGAGGTTTTGGGCGGAGATTCTCCCCGGAGATATCCGGCCCACCGGAAGTTCCGGTACTTAACACCGGAATTTCCGACCCCTCGCTTTTCCAACGGCCAGAATTCCTGGAGGGGTATAAATATACCCCTCCACCTACCTTGGTTCACTCAGCTCTTGCAACTCTCTCCCCTCAATTTCAAGCAAAAGCTCAAATCGAAGAGCAATCCCTTCACCCAAACTCGTTGATTTTTGGAGGATTGAAGGAGAAGGCCCCGATCTACATCTTCACCAAGCCGTTCTTTATTTCCCCCTCATTCACTTGAGGGATTTCGTTTCTAGGGTTAGCATTGTGTTACCCTAGATTCTTTTGCTTATTACTTGTTGTCATTGTGACTGATTGGTTGATTTGGGAGCTCCCAATTAAGTTGTGGGTGTGTGCCCCAAGAACGTTGTAAGGGCTCCGGATTCCGCCTTGAAGGATTCCGATAGTGGAAGGTGAACCAAACCCTTTGGTGCGGTTCATCGGAGAATAGGGTGAGGCCTTTGTGGCATCGTGAGTAGGCCTCTTGTGGCGAGCTCACACCCCTCCAACGAGACGTACTCCCTTAACAAGGAGGAACTCGGGAATACTTCCTTGTCTCCGCGTGCTTCTACTTTCGATTATATCTATCCCTTGTTGTACTTACTTGTATCTTGTTAATTGCCTAGTTGAAATAGTTTGCTCATCATATAGGTAAATTCCCCGTAGTTGCATATTTAGAGAATTTACCTTTGTGTCAAGCCTAAAATAAAAAAAGTATTAAAATTTGGTGTAGCACCTATTCACCCCCTCCCCCCCTCTAGGTGCCCATATGATCCTTTCACACGTCAGCGACTTAACGCCCGTCATGACGGAGTGACCAACTTGTCACATTCTCGCAACTTCGTGACCAGTAGTTTGCATTTTCCCAGTTCGTGACTAATGCGCTCATCTGTGGCAACTTCGTGACCCCTCAAGCGTTTAAGTCTTTGGTACTACCTGTCAGATTTTCCCTTTTTTAGAAATCAAGATTTTGGTATGCATGTAGTACTATTTAAGATGATCTATCATCCAAGAACACCAAAAGCTAAGAAAATAGGTCCATAACTCTAAGATCCATGATAGAAGAAAATATCACACTGCAGAACCATCAAATATCACACACATCGAAGCTTCGTGATCTATCATTTTAATGGCCAATAGATCTGATCGGACTGAAATGTTCTGTACGAAAGTAGGTACGCTGCACGGAAGTTGGTAGAAGTATGTAACGCCCCCCGGGATTGGTACTATGTAGACTTAGCGATTTCCGCCAAATCCGCATAATAACGATCCTAGGACGCCCACCAGGCATAACGTGCACATGACAACACACACGTTATGCGGGTGGAATTGTGATAACATTACAATAGTTCTCGACGGAACCCACAAAAGAACATATATATAACAACGACTCACAGAGTCAAGAATACAAAAGATACATTACAAAGATCCAAACAACAGCGGAAGTGAATAGTATCCAGCTACGGATAAGAATACAAATTGGACTAAGAGTCCTGAAGATAACCAAAGTCACCATAACCCTGCCCAGGCCAAGCCGGAGGGATTCCCAATCTAACGTCGTCACACTTCATACCTGTTGGCTGCCATGAAATAGCAGCCCCAAAGGGGTCAGTACTATGAAGTACTGGCAAGTAATACTCACAAGATATCAAAGCTGAATTCCGAGGAAAGGGGTTAGCGATTGAGGCGGCAGCAAGCAGCACTATCAACTAATAGAGACACGCTACAAACTTTTGTCTAACAGAGACAAGATAAGAGAGCGCATAAGGAACCAACTATACTAACACCAAACATAACCCAGCCGATTCCTTACCAGCCCGTTTATCCCACGAGCAGCAAGCCCAAAGGCACTCACACAGTTCGCAATTTTATATTTTATTATTGAAGTAGTTCTATCTTACTAATCAACTTATTATCATTAGGTGTAAGTGGTCTATGATCTTGTTAGCCAGCACATTTCACCAAGTCGTCCATAACCGCGGACATGGCTTTTCGAAAAGATTTAACCCTACAGGGGTGCACAAATGTAACCACACGCACTTCAACCCTTGTTGCCAGCTATTAGCACACTTCCTATGGTGTACCGGCAGGGTATCCGACACTACACTTTCCTTCACTACAAACCAAGTCCAGGGAACCACCTAGCTAGGTCTTGCCCACCTTGAAAGTCCGGCCGAAGCTCCGAGGTGGACCTAACCATTTGCGCCTATGGCTAGGTGACACAGACTACCATGAGCTGGTCACTTCGCATCATACCGCCAGCCCTACCGTAAGTAACCATCATGTATAAGTCCCGCAGGCGTCCCATCCGTATCTGCATCACAAATAAATAAAGCGTCGCGCAAATGGAAACACCCGAACTACTTGTGGTGCCCTGGACAAGGCTGCAGATCCGGTACTAGGTCGAGGGGAGTCCCATTTCCTCCCACATGTGGGTAGTGCGCTCATTCTTGGATCAGAGGATAAGAACTCGGGTCCTTGGCGATACTAGCAGAACAAATCACCACGATTGGCCTTCCGCCGGTGCCTTATCTTTATTAATTATATCCCATCGCCAAACATTATAGAATATCATGTGAATTTAAACCCAACTATCAAATTAAAGCATGACTAGAGCAAGACTCCAGCAAAACAACCTAAGCATGAACTACGACTCGGAAGGCCAACAAGATAAACAAGCAATAGGTTAATAGGATGTGGAGGGGTGGCTATATCATGGCTGCCAGGTAAACATGCTAATAGGATCGGGACACAAGCATCGTAACATAGGGCTAGGAAGGAACAATAGATAGGAGGAGTAAGAGACAGAAAACAAGCAAAGATAGCAAGTGAGTATCACTTGCCTGCAATCCGGTAGAGTTAGCAGAACCTATCGTTGCTCACATCAACTCAACGTCCTATTCCCGAAGAAGCAACAAACACTTGACAACGGAAAAAATGCATGTTACTACTACGGCAAAGATCCGGCATGTTGATGTGATGCATGCATGACATGGCAGAACATGAGAAATGCAACTTAACGAAATTAAACGGAACCGAGATTCTGACATATAATTATATGGTTCAAGTTATTTTTCTAACCACCAAAAATTAGATGTTGATTAACAAGTCTAAACAATGCATTGGTGAGCTACACAAAATTAAATGGAACCGGGTCAACAATTAAATTAGACCCCACATATTCCATATTTAATTATTTAAGTGATAAAGAAAACACAACTAAATTGCAAGCTACATGATGCAAACATGAGCATGGATGGCATATTTAAATTCTACACAATTTTCTGAACAACTTTCATATTTTACACTTTACAATTAGAGTTACCAATTAAAAGATATAGATTTGAACATAATTTGCAAAAGAGGAAAAATAAAACAGGAAAGGGGGTGGGGGGGATCGAACCCTGGTATGCAAAGATGGCGCGGGAGTAGCTAGCCACTAGACTGGCTCGGTGATGGTGTTCGCATGGGGAACTCTCTTTATATGAAGCAACCACGACGGGTTAACTGAATTTGACAGAGTAGATGCAGACTCCGGTACAGGTTCAGACTACGGCGACGAGAAGAACTGCAGCCGGCGCTGCAGCTGCAGGCTCTTACGAACGTGGGAAGGTGAAGCTAAGGGGTTGTGTGCTGGTGCGTGGTGCTTGCTGGCGTGCATGCGTCGGGTGTGTGCAGGAGCGAGATGGAGATGAAAAAGGCAGGAGCTTGCGCAGCTTGTAGTCGAGGCGGCCATGGCAGACGACGCTCGGCTACCAGCCGGACGGAAGGTTCTGGTGATGGATTCAAAAGGGGAAAGAGGTGGAGGAGACGAGGCTCACCTAGAGGAGGCCGGTGGCGAGCTCATGAGGCAGGAGGACGGAGGGGAAGAAGACGTTGTCGCAGCTTGCCGAGGGAGCGGCTGTAGACGTCGCCGGGAAGGTCTTGACGGTGACGGCGATCCTGGGCGCCTCCGGCTCCGATCTTCTGCGATCTTGACGCTCATGACGATCTAGTTCGATTCCCAGCCTCGGACGTCCTTCGTGGTGACCGCAGCGACAGATTGGTGGAGCTTCGGGCTTCAGCCATGGAGGCTCGCGTGGGAAGCAAGAGAGGGATGTGGAAGAGAGGAACGGGGTTGGTGGCGGCGGGAGAGAAGGGGAAGAAGGAGAGGGGAGGCTAGGGCAGCAGGGGAGCGCTAGGGGGTTGGTTTTAAGGAGCTGGAGAGGTGCTCCCAGCCGTCCCATCGAGCTGCCTTTTGACATGGACACCATGGATGAGCTGCCGTACAGGTCGAAGAGGAGAAGGGGTGGTCGAGCAGGTGCATGGGCCTTTGGGAGGGAGTAGGCCGAAAGGGAGAGAGAGGTGAGATGGGCTGGGATAAGGAGAGGAGGAGGAGATGGGCTGAAAAGTGATTTTTCCAATTTACAGAATTGGAAAAAAGAGAAGAAAAGATATGAAAAGAAAAGAGGGAAAAGAAAAGAGGCAGAGAATTTCCTAAAATGAAATAGGGTTGTGCCAAAATAATTTTAAAAGCTTTATTTTAATTTGACATAAATATTTCCAATATTATTTTGGGGTTTGTTTGAAAAGTAGAAAAGGAGGGAGGGTCGAACTTATTAAACCCTAGGATTAATTTTGAAAAGAAAATAGGGTTTGAAAAATATATTTTAGAGTTTATGATTTTATTTATTTTGTCAAAACTAGGCAAGGTGATATGATGATGATGTCATGATGATGCAAAAAATAAAACAACAGGCATTTCTAATTTGGGAAAAAACCTCGGACATTACAACCGACACCACTAACAAGGGATCTCGCCCCGAGATCCACGCTACCGTCAGGGGGGAAAGAAGAGCTAGGTTAACTATCGAATCTTCTCGCGCCATGTTGATCTTCTCGACACCACTAACAAGAAGTTCTTCATCACGTCGATGACGATGTCGTCCGTCGAGATCCTTTTGAAGATCGAACCTATTAGGATAAAAGGCAAGAGATCGTCCACCCACGAAGATTCTATGACTCGGAAGAAAGATAAGGAAGAAGATTTAAAACATATAGGGTAAGAGGAGGAATAGAAATAGAGGTAAGGAGTAAATAAGAATTCCTATCGAGATATTTTCAAAATAGGTTTAGTAAAATAGTTTTGACACTCTACAACAACGACCATTAGCTAGGGTATCCTACAGGCTGACTGGACCCGCGGGGTATTGAAAAACCTGGCTCTGATACCACTTTGTAACGCCCCCCGGATCGGTACTATGTAGACTTAGCGATTTCCGCCAAATCCGCATAATAACGATCCTAGGACGCCCACCAGGCATAACGTGCACGTCGCAACACACACGTTATGCGGGTGGAATTGTGATAACATTACAATAGTTCTCGACAAAACCCACAAAATAACATATATACAACAACGACTCACAGAGTCAAGAATACAAAAGATACATTACAAAGATCCAAACAACAGCGGAAGCGAATAGTATCCGGCTACGGATAAGAATACAAATTGGACTAAGAGTCCTGAAGATAACCAAAGGCACCATAACCCTGCCCAGGCCAAGCCGGAGGGATTCCCAAGTTAACGTCATCACACTTCATACCTGTTGGCTGCCATGGAATAGCAGCCCCAAAGGGGTCAGTACTATGAAGTATTGGCAAGTAATACTCACAAGATATCAAAGCTGAATTCCGAGGAAAGGGGTTAGTGATTGAGGTGGCAACAAGCAGCACTATCAACTAATAGAGACACGCTACAAACTTTCGTCTAACAGAGACAAGATAAGAGAGCGCATAAGGAACCAACTATACTAACACCAAACATAACCCAGCTGATTCCTTACCAGCCCGTTTATCCCACGAGCAGCAAGCCCAAAGGCACTCACACAGTTGGCAATTTTATATTTTATTATTGAAGTAGTTCTATCTTACTAATCAACTTATTATCATTAGGTGTAAGTTGTCAATGATTTTGTTAGCCAATACATTTCACCAAGTCGTCCATAACCGCGGACACGGCTTTTCGAAAAGATTTAACCCTGCAGGGGTGCACAAATGTAACCACACGCACTTCAACCCTTGTTGCCAGCTATTAGCACACTTCCTATGGTGTACCGGCAGGGTATCCGACACTACACTTTCCTTCACTACAAACCAAGTCCAGGGAACCACCTAGCTAGGTCTTGCCCACCTTAAAAGTCCAGCCAAAGCTCCAAGGTGGACCTAACCGTTTGCGCCTATGGCTAGGTGACACAGACTACCATGAGCTGGTCACTTCGCATCATACCGCCAGCCCTACCGTAAGTAACCATCACGTATAAGTCCCGGAGGTGTCCCATCCGTACCTGCATCACAAATAAATAAAGCGTCGCGCAAATGGAAACACCCGAACTACTTGTGGCGCCCTGGACAAGGCTGCAGATCCGGTACTAGGTCGAGGGGAGTCCCATTTCCTCCCACATGTGGGTAGTGCGCTCATTCTTGGATCAGAGGACAAGAACTCGGGTCCTAGACGACACTAGCAGAACAAATCACCACGATTGGCCTTCCGCCGGTGCCTTATCTTTATTAATTATATCCCATCACCAAACATTATAGAATATCATGTGAATTTAGACCCAACTATCAAATTAAAGCATGACTAGATCAAAACAACCTAAGCATGAACTACGACTCGGAAGGCCAACAAGATAAACAAGCAACATGTTAATAGGATGTGGAGGGGTGGCTATATCATGGCTACCAGGTAAACATGCAAATAGGATCGGGACACAAGCATCGTAGCATAGGGCTAGCAAGGAACAAAAGATAGGAGGAGTAAGAGACAGAAAACAAGCAAAGATAGCAAGGGAGTATCACTTGCCTGCAATCCGGTAGAGGTAGCAGAACCTGTCGTTGCTCACATCAACTTAACGTCCTATTCCCGAAGAAGCAACAAACACTGGACAACGGAAAAAAATGCATTTTACTACTACGACAAAGATCCGACATGTTGATGTGATGCATGCATGACATGGCAAAACATGAGAAATGCAACTTAACAAAATTAAACGGAACCGAGATTCCGACATATAATTATATGGTTCAAGTTATTTTTCTAACCACCAAAAATTAGATGTTGATTAACAAGTCTAAACAATGCATTGGTGAGCTACACAAAATTAAATGGAACCGGGGTCAACAATTAAATTAGACCCCACATATTCCATATTTAATTATTTAAGTGATAAAGAAAACACAACTAAAATGCAAGCTACATGATGCAAACATGAGCATGGATGGCATATTTAAATTCTACACAATTTTCTGAACAACTTTCATATTTTACACTTTGCAATTAGAGTTACCAATTAAAAGATATAGATTTGAACATAATTTGCAAAAGAGGAAAAATAAAACAGGAAAGGGGGTGGAAAAAGGGGGCAGAGGGGGATCGAACCCTGGTATGCTGGGATGGCGCGGGAGTAGCTAGCCACTCGGTGATGGTGTTTGCATGGGGAACTCTCTGTATATGAAGCAACCACGACGGGTTAACTAAATTTGACAGATTAGATGCAGACTCCGGTACAGGTTCAGACTACGGCGACGAGAAGAACTGCAGCCGGCACTGCAGCTGCAGGCTCTCACGAACGTGGGCAGGTGAAGCTAAAGGGTTGTGTGCTGGTGCGTGGTGCTTGCTGTCGTGCATGCGTCGGGTGTGTATAGGAGCGAGGTGGAGATGAAAAAGGCAGGAGCTTGCGCAGCTTGTAGTCGAGGCGGCCATGGCAGACGACGCTCGGCTACCAGCCGGACGGAAGGTTCTGGTGATGGATTTGAAAGGGGAAAGAGGTGGAGGAGACGAGGCTCACCTAGAGGAGGTCGGTGGCGAGCTCATGAGCCGGAGGACGGAGGGGAAGAAGACGTGGTCGCAGCTTGCCAAGGGAGCGGCTGTAGACGGCGCCGGGAAGGTCTTGACGGTTGGTTTTAAGGAGCTGGAGAGGTGCTCCCAGCCGTCCCATCGAGCTGCCTTTTGACGTGGACACCATGGATGAGCTGCCGTACAGGTCGAAGAGGAGAAGGGGTGGTCGAGCAGGTGCATGGGCCTTTGGGAGGGAGTAGGCCAAAAGGGAGAGAGAGGTGAGATGGGCTGGGATAAGGAGAGGAGGAGGAGATGGGCTGAAAAGTGATTTTTCCAATTTATAGAATTGGAAAAAAGAGAAGAAAAGATATGAAAAGAAAAGAGGGAAAAGAAAAGAGGAAGAGAATTTTCTAAAATGAAATAGGGTTGTGCCAAAATAATTTCAAAAGCGTTATTTTAATTTGACATAAATATTTCCAATATTATTTGGGGTTGTTTGAAAATTAGAAAAGGAGGGAGGGTCGAACTTATTAAACCCTAGGATTAATTTTGAAAAGAAAATAGGATTTGAAAAATATATTTTAGAGTTTATGATTTTATTTATTTTGTCAAAACTAGGCAAGGTGATATGATGATGATGTCATGATGATGCAAAAAATAAAATAACAGGCATTTCTAATTTGGGGAAAAACCCCGGACATTACAAAGTAGGTACGCTGCATGAAAATGGAATCTTTTCGCCGACACGGTGTTTGGTTAAATACGAGCCTCCGTTTTTGCGCTCGCACGATACTTAAGCACCTCTGGCCCTGGCCCTGAAGAAACGGCCGATTCGGCCGTTCC
This sequence comes from Puccinellia tenuiflora, assembly GCA_012064385.1. Lineage (NCBI taxonomy): Eukaryota > Viridiplantae > Streptophyta > Magnoliopsida > Poales > Poaceae > Puccinellia > Puccinellia tenuiflora. The sequence goes on along the minus strand of QRDG01000281.1, from coordinate 480,409 downwards.
CACGCATGTAGACTCTCATACAGGCGGCCCGGAACACGAGGCGGCTACGCATGCAGGGAATCTTGCATTGCCCCTCTCACAACGCATGCAGCACACAGCCACACCAAACGCCGCGCATGCGCCCTGCGTGCCACTCTACCAACCACCACCTACTTTTCTAAACACACTCACTTTAATGCGGTGTTTGATTGAGCTCTTCATGGGGCAGGCTCTGGGGGTAGGGCTCTGGGGGGGGGGGGGGACAGGCTCTGGGGAAACGTAAAAGCTGCATTGATGACAATGTGAGCCAAACGGGCCCCTAATTTGTCTGCTCGTGTATGTTTCTGTCCGTGCAGACATAAACCACGCCCCAATGCGACGACGCATTTGCATTTACGTTTGATTTTTTGTCTGCACATATCCATTTCAACCCAAAATTGGGTCGGGTTTGCATGCCTTAGAGAGAAGGCAGATAAGGACGGACAGAATTCGCGTCCCCTTCGGAGAGCCTTGTCCCTATTCATTTCATTCCCACTGCCCCCTCGCCGCAGGCATAAACCCAAGCCCGATACACTCCCGACATGGGCAAGCCTACTCAAACCCCATGGCGTGTCCAGCCGCAGCAAGCCGAGTTCGGCTCGGGCCGGTCATCACGAACGAGCTCCCTGTCTACGGCCCGGGCCGAGGTGAGCTCGTCTCATGTTCCGCCGCCGCTCCCGCCTTGCGGTGCATGTCGTCTAATGACGGTGGAGGAGGCACATGAGCACATCCGTAACAATTGGATTTTACCAACCGATTTCCACCTCCCGGACGATTGGGCCGGTGGCGCTGCCACTCATCGGGCAGGCGTGCCTCAACTTAATCAAAAGGACGTAGGGTGCCATGAGTTTGGAGAATCGGCGTGATCCTAAATACGTGACATCGTCACCCATTTGGGAAGCTAATGTTAAGGCGGATTACGAGTACCACATCTGTAACTTCTTCCCCACCTAAATGTGTCAACCATCAACATCGACGTGGCCAACACCATCGAATTTTCTCAAGGCCGGAATTTTGCCGCTTTATCCAGGGTTTAGTTTCAATTTCGTTTAGATGTTTTAAATGTATCTTAAATTTGAATTAAAAACCACCCATGTTTATAATACCGATGTATGATTTAAATTGAAAAAATGAAATGGGTATCCACATTGAATGTGCATATGAGCCGGTGGACAAGGTGCTGACAGCTAGTGTCCATGACCTGACCCAACGGACCGACTGTTCCGTACCCATTTTATGTCTCTCGTTGGAGTTGCCCTAACAGCTCGGACCCAGCGAGTCCAAGTAGTGATTTAACTGGGAACTCGTTCCACAATCCCTTTCCCCGCAATAGAAAAGAGAGGCGGTGTTGTAGGGTTAGCCCTAGCCGTAGCTGCCGCCTTTCGTCTATGTCTTCTTTTTCTGGGAATCGACGGGTCCCCGTCCCCTCTGCTCTGGCGGTGGGAGGGGTTGGGATATCGGACATACGCTTGGCATTGTTGCAAGGTCCCTGATTTTAGAGTTTTGATTTTGGTCTCCCTAGCGGCATCGGCGAGGTGGCAATGATGGCGCACTGGAATAAGGTCTCTCCAGCCTCTCGCTACCTCGTCAATGTTTTGGTGTTGGCGACGGGCCAGTGAGGGTAGGTGTTGTCAGATCTGTTGGTCTCCAATGGGTCTTGCTATTGGTGTGTCGTTCAAGGGAAGCTGATTGATGGTCTTTGGTAGGACATCTTCAATCTCTTCTTTCGTTTGGATCTACGGTAAAGTTCGGTTTCTGCAACCCTCTGATTCGGTGGTGGAGGATTGCAAGCATGTGCTGTTGCTTAGGATGTGTTCACAGCCGATGTTCCATCTGTTTTTATTCGATCTCGTCGTTCGCGACAGGTGGCTATCACGGTCTTGAAAGCCTTGTTTGGCAAGGGCATTTGCAGCTAGTTCAATCCTTTGTTGCCGGTTTAGTGTATGTTTTAAGCTCCTCTAACTGTCAATCGATCGGAGGAAGAAGATGACCAGTATAACTTTCACCCTGTTTTTACTGACCGTGTTGCGTCGAGTTGTATCTACTTTGTACCAGCTGTTCTTAATAAATATCATAAGATACTGAAGGCTAATAAATATCAAATATAAGGGCATCTCCAACGTGCTGACCCAAACGGACCTGATTTTGGTCCCTTTTCATCTGTTTGGGTCGCCAAACAGACAGACATCCGTCCACGCCCGGCCTTTTCTGGCCACTGCACCCAACGGGCCGACCCATTTGGTCCGCCCCTGTCTTTTTTTAGGCAATGGATTTCAACCAAATTAAATAAATAACATAGTTTCACAATGAAATTGAATAATTTGCATATTTTATTACCAAATCGAATAAATTATTGGTCACATAGTTTTACAACCAAATCGAATAAAACAAATAATTTATTACAATCAAATCGAACAAAAATGTAGCAACTAGGACATGTCTTGGTTTCCAAAATAAGACCACATATGGTGAACCAAATCGTTTTGAAGTTGTTTGTGAGCTGTCTCATCACGCATCTCTTGATGAAACTCGACCCACCGTGCAAAAGTTGTCGCTCCACTCTGTGGCACAACCAACTCCTCCTGAAACTGCCAATCTCTATCATACAAGCTATAATCACGCTCGTGCTCCACAATCATGTTGTGCATGATCACACAACAAGGCATCACCTCCCACATAGTGTTGACGCTCCATGTTCTAGCATAGTGCCAAACAATAGCCCAACGAGATTGGAGCACACCAAAAGCACGCTCCACATCCTTTCTACAACTATCTTGTTCCTTTGCAAATTGAGCATCCATGTTCTTCTTGTTCACAATGAGATTGTCGTCAGAAGGATTGGACATTGTCTTCACAAAAGTAGACCACTCCGGGTAGATACCATCAGCTAGGTAGTATCCATCGGTGTATGTATGGCCATTGATCTCATAGCTCACCTCCAGAGAATTGCCCTCCGAAAGCCTAGAGAACACCGAAGAGCGCGGAAGCACATTGATATTATTGTGGGAACCGGCCATGCCGAAGAAGGAGTGCCAAATCCAGAGATTGTGTGAAGCCACAACTTCAAGTACGACCGTGCACTCCCAATGGATGGTTCTTCCACTCCCAATGTATGCATCTATGCTGTCGAGGATACCTGGAAACCCTCTTCCCTCGTTGATCGACAAAAGTTGGGCAGTATTTTCGGCATTTGGCTCTCTCAAGTACTCCGGGCCAAACACCGCAACCACGGCTTTGCAGAACCTATACATGGACTCTAGGCATGCCGACTCACTCATGCGCATGTACTCATCAACAAGATTGCCAGCAACTCCATATGCAAGTATTCGAACAACGGCGGTGCATTTTGATAAGAGGAGAATCCAATCTTACCAAGGGCGTCCCGCTTGCATGTGAAGTAATAATCAAGGCCCATCACTCCGATCCGAATGCGGTTGAACACATGTCTCGCCATAAGGAAGCGGCGACGGAAAGTTTTGGCCGGATATGTTGGATTTGTGCGATCGAAGTAATCTTTGAAGAGTTGGACATTGCCTCCTTCTCTACGATCCAACGCCGGTGCACGGCCGGGTACCGAGCCCCTGAACATTGGTAGTTTCCTTGCAAGGTGCTCGTTGACGCCAAGTGTTGCGATCAAAATGTCGGTCTGATCGTCGGATGATTCCGAGGACGACGATGAATACAACATATTGTTGTAGAAATATTCGTCTGAGCTATCCCGCCATGGAAGGTGATTCGTACCTTGGGCAAACGGGCCAACACCTTGTGGGCGACGTCGGTCCTGGTGGTGGCGATGGTCTCCGGCCCGTCCAAGTCCGAGCTGATGTAGACGGTGGTGGTGGCGACCGGAGTTGGTTGAAGTGGTGCCGCGAGTTTCACATTCCGAGCAAAGGGACCGGCGAGCTATGCTGGTGGCAACGGGACCGGTGATTTTTATGGCGGTGGCGCTGTACCGGCGGCGACGACGATGGGATGGCACCGGTGCGGGGTCCTGCGGTCTAGGTGTGTCGACGGGAGGTGGCTGCGGCGACGATGGATGGCGTGGGGGTCGAGAGGGAACTAGGGATAGAGAGAAAACGGATGTGGCACTGGTAAGCGGGCCTGGGTAGGGCAAGGTGAGGACTCCGCACGGCGTCCACACGTGTCCGTCCTGGCGCAAACTCTGCTCAAATTTGGGCCGGATTTGGATCCACACGGACGAAAAAATGGACGTCGATCCGTTTGCGTCGGCGCGTTGGTCCATGATTTCTACCTAAACGGACAAAAACGAAACGTGCTGGACGAAATGGATCGGGCACGTTGGAGATGCCTAAAATGCCTTCGGTGTCTTTTCTAAAAAGAGAAGAAAAAAAGCTCGGGCGTCAACTGCTCGTGATAAACCGAAGAATCAAGACAGGAATATCCTGTAGTCTGGTCGCCTATTGGAGCTCCGTAATATTTTAAGCTATCGGAATCTTTTGCTCAAATTCTTATAAAATGACTCACTTCCACAAAATGGTTCCTTGGTAGGAAGAGCCGAGGAGCTCGCAGTTGCGACGACGGGGGAAGAGCGTAGCCAGCCCTGCCGTGGATAAAAGATGGCGTGCCAGGTTCTTAGGTCAAAGGTTAATTTGTGTTGACATCTGGGCTGGGAATCCCAGGAAAGAAATCACGTGATCAGAGCGACATAGTATTTGATTAGTACTACTTGTAAGTTTAACTGTACCCTTCCCGACCATAGAAACCCGTTATATGAATTATGTTCATTTGAGATCTTGCACGTTGAAAGAATACAATACTGTCTAAGGCTAGGATTTTGTTTTAGATTGTTTTGAATCTTCAAAATATAATTTTATATATTTTAAAAATAAAGGTCTCTACTTATGATCTCCGCAAGAGAGTCCTGCTATGCTAGCAGTAAGTGACGATAGCTTATGCAAAAAGGGAAGACGCTACACCACCACACGAGGAGAGCTATCGAGCAGCACAAGACAGTAAGTATGTAAGGGCGTGTTTGGCTTATGTGCCCTTTTTTTGTTGAGACTTTTGCATCCGTGGCCCTGGCTGGCCAGGCCCTAGAAAAACGAGGTCTGAGTCATGTTATGTAACTCGTTTGGCTCGCAACAATATTCTAGTCAGCCCCGTTTCACTGCGTGTAATATTTCGTGCTCCCGGCATTTGGTTGCCCACTAAAAGGCCATGCAGCTTGAAGACAATACACAAAAAAAACGTGGTGCAAATACCTATTTAGTTACAATGCAAGATCTACTCGTATACGATCGCCGAAATAGAAAACTTACAACACGAAAGTTGTGCAGAACGTTGAGATCTAGCTAGACTTCAAAGTGTTTCTCAAACGGTCAACCGGTTACAAAGAAATTGACAAAATTCGTCCAAAAACTTTCAAAAAAGAACTTCGAAAATCAGAAACTACGGTTGACGAAACTCGAAACTGAGCACGGGAATGGAACCCCCTCGTCTATGCGCACATAGTTGATGTTGAACATTTTTCGAATCGACTTAAGGATGTATAGATCAGAGACATATTTAATGAAGGAGTTTAAAAGGAGGAGAGAGAAGGTGAAACGAAGAACGTATGTACCGGAAATGCAATTCGGTGCCCGGGCTCATATGAGCCCGGCTGCCTTTTCGATTTTTTTAAAATTTGAAAACGCTTCGAAAAATTCTGAAAAAATTTATGCGGAAACATATTCATGTATGCAACACTCGTGTAAATTTTCGACAGAAAATATCAATTTTTGCGCCCTGTGCAAAATAGACAAAAATCTGACAGACAAAATAGGTGAACAGTCCACTATTTAAAAAGACAGATTTGTCTTTTTTACACAGGGCGCAAAATTTGATATTTTCTGTCGAATTTTTACACGAGTGTTAAATACTTCAATATGTTCATGTCCAATTTTTTTCAGAATTTTTCAAAGCATTTTAATATTTTAAAAAAATCGAAAACAATATGAGCCCGGGCACCAAAACGCCACTCTCAGGTAATGTAGCAGCGCGAGTGTGGCTCTCAAAAAACGGCCGAATCTAGTGTTCGTACAGAGCCTGGCTGACGTTCGTGCAGATACAGCCTCGCGAGACAGGGCAGGCCACCAAACAGTCCGAAAAACGTCCAGAACAGTGCGTTCCTTCACTGCGTGCGCTACCAAACACGCCCAAACATACTCCCGAAACATGGCAGCTGGGGCAGCAGCCAGCGAGCCAACCAAGAAATCCAAACGAGACGCGGCCCCTCGGCGCGGCGAAAAGCCACTGGGACTCATCGATCGGAACGAACGGATGGGACCACCTGGGAGGGGCCGGCCGGCCAGTGCAAAGATTCTCCTCTCCTCGTCCACGTCCGTAGACGATATTCGGGAGCGCCGAGGGAACATTCCTCCGAATCGCCGCGCTGGCTGGCTCGACGCGACGCCAGCAGTGACACACAGAGTGGGTGCCCCTATTTGCCACTCGTCCGTGCGTGCTCCACCACCATCTTTTTCCTACTGACGACGTGATGTTTCGTCGCTAATTATCCTCTCCCAACTGCAGAGCTGCTATGCTAACTGTGTTGAGTTAATGCCAAATCTGATCTTGGTGTCGTGAGACCCACCGTGGCTGTACCATACCGTTTTGTTTTGATACAGTGACGTGTCTCTGTGTCTCGCTAGTTGGATCGTCCTCCCGGAACATCAACATAAATTTGATTTTGATTTACCCTCGTCAATTCAAAGGAATCTCAAAACAAAACTACGAGCTTTTTTAATTGTAACAACTTAAATATACGCTATCGGAGCTGGATGTTTGATTCATATATAAATGTAGTCCGTCACGAACTTTCCTTCAAATTCACCTGCACTAGATTTAATCAAAAAAATTTACACCCACACCAACCGCCAGAAAAGAATCCTACGCTTTCTTGTGTTTTCCTATGTTTTCGGTTCTCAAATTCCATGAATTAAAAGGGATATACCTAGCCGAGATGAATTCGAGTACAAGGACTTTCAACTCTATGGCAGGATCATTTGTTAAACACATTTGGAATTCTACTGCGCCCTCGACTTATGGTGGGAACGTTGATGTTGGAAATTCTTAGCATTATTCGAAATCCTAAGGGGCAGTGGCGGAGCGTGACGACCAAACTAGACAGGGCCAATTTCATCAGCCCATAAGATAGCATGGGCCCATTTAGTAATATGTACATAAATCTTAATATTTAATTGCTCCAAGATACTATTTTAAAGGGAAATTATCTTGGAAAGACTGGGCCACAGCCAAGGATGGTCTCCATGACGCGTCGCCCCTGCTAAGGGGCTAGGGTGCTACGAGATGTGCGCTCGGCTTATCGTACGTGCGAATGCCATCTAGGTCGTGTTGCCTTCTTCATCTCGCGCTCCCACCGCCGCCTCCACCCTACCGATTAGGCATCATACTAAAGCAATCGAGGTGCTTGTTGCTGGTAGAGCATCTTGCACGTTGTCCTCGCCTTGTCATCGGCCACAACTGTCAACCTCGTCCTCCTCAGCGTTAACTTCACCAGCAAGCCTCTTCCCCTCCCTCTTTGTTCTCCTTCACCTACCCCTTCCCCCGCGTTCTTCCTTTCACACCCCCTCCCATCACTTGGTTGATTGGGCAATGAATTTTTTTTCTCGGGTGACATGTGCTTCGTCAATAATTCGAAAATGTCTTTTGCGACATAAGTCCTACATAACTAATGGCTTCAGTTGTACGAAAATCGTAATCATACATTTTTTTGTGTCTTTTTTCTATTCCTATGGACATAATACTGAACATTTCAAAGTTTCTTCACTTCCATTCATCTTTTTTTGCAAAAAGTTCTTATCATAGTCGTATATTTTTCATATTCCTAGGTTTTCACGATTACACAAATAAGAACCCCTAATTTTACTTTTTTTTTCTTTAGCCGCAACTTTATTTTAGGTGAAATACTACACCGTGCTGATTTTGTCTAGAAACTTGGCATTTTGTTGCATGCTTATTTCTTAATGACGTCTAAAAATTTACCAGAATAATCAAGTTTGAAATGACATATTAACCACATGCCAATGCATAAGATGAAGGACAATGCTGGTTTGTGATGTTTGCGCCCCTACACGAACATAATCTAGCTCGTGTTGCCTTCTACTATCTCGTGTGTTCTGGTCGGCCCACCTCGTGCTCCCACCCTTCCTCCCATTATTTGCACCGTCACACCGGCCCCACCCTGCGAATCATTGTCAGGTTTCTAAGATCAGTCGTCGTACTTAAGGGAGCCACCATATTCATATAATACATCACTCTAAGAAGTCATGGAACCATGTCACCTGTTTCATCCCATCTATCCTAATCGACGTCGGGCAATACGGTCCTCATTGTTAACCTCATCGTTTAGCCCCCCGCCTTTTCCTTCTGCTCTTCTCGTTCCTCCCCTTCTCCTCGTCCGGCATGACTTCCCCTTATTCATTGGTCACGCGCTATAGTTTTGAAGGATGAAATGTAATTGAAAAATATCCTTATATTTCGATAGTGCATGTCCAATTACCAGACACAAGCCATCAAATCATAACTTAAACAACCACCACTAGTGGAAAAAGGGGCATTGGTCCCGGTTCCAAAGGGCCTTTGGTCCCGGGTTAGCCGCCGGGACTAAAGCCTCGGGACTAAAGGGGGGTTGGCCTTTAGTCCCGGCGGCCCAGGGAACCGGGACTAGAGGCCCTCCACGTGGGCGCGCAGGGGGAGACGGGCCGGAACCCTTTGGTCCCGGTTGGTACTACCAACCGGGACCGAGAGTTTCACTTTTTTTTAACCGAATGCTTTTTTTTGTTTTAACCAAATGCTTTCTTTTTTGGGGGGTTTAAATCAATAGGTGCCGTGTCGCGCCGTGCCGTGCCGTGTTGTGCCGTGTCGTCGTGTCCGATGCCGTGTCGTGTCGTGTCGTGCCGTGTCAGTGGTACTACCATTAATATTTGATTCATATATACATACATAACGTTTCTCACACGTCGAGATCATGTTTCATATATACATACATAACGTCACACGCCGACATAATGTTTCTCACACGTCGAGATGATGTCAATTACATGTCCTCGGGCAAAACAAAATTTGTCGAGTGAAAAAATTCTCCATCTCTCTTCAGGACCGCGGAGTTAAAAAATCCCGCAATTTCCTCTTGAAGTGCTTTTAGGCGCTTCGATGGTATGAGCTGGTCCCGCATTCTCTCCATCTAGATCAATATGAATATGTGAGTTGTTTATAACTATATATATATATATGAAATCATAATAAAATAATTTATGGATGGAAGTCAACACAATATGCATGGTAATAAAAAGTGAGAAGAGTGTATACATACATCACGCGTTCTTTGTTCTCTATCCCGCTCAGAGACAAAAGAGCGTATGTACTCGCAAACATAGAATCCACATAAATTTGTCCTAGTTTCCTGCTTCAGACACCAATTTACAAAAAAATAGAATTTAATCAAATAATAGTGAAGCTTCATAATGGTATTGAAACTAGAATTAAAGAGTTGCTTCATAATGGACCTATATATATAGTACTACTTACGTTGGTGGTATAAAAATACAGCTCCGGTTTCCACTCCCCTGGAACGATCTTGATGAACCGTTTCCAAACACTGCCCGCCAATAGAAAAATGATTAAAGAAGTTATTGATTAGTTGATATCTGAAAATGAATGACTGAGGTCGATATAGAGCGATAATGATTGAAATTACCTCTGGAGCATATCTTGAATGCGTTGGTACTTTTTCATTGGTTTCCTTAGCGAGTCCATGACTTGAACGACTCCTTGGTCAACTCTAATGATTAGCAGAATCCAGTGGAAACTGCGCACGTTTATATGTCAATGACTCATCGGTTACACTAAAGATATGCAAAGCAAAATAGAATGGGTAGAAGGTAACACTCACTTGTTGACGTAAGGAAAAAGTATTTCTCCGCAAGTATTTTGGTTCACTAACCAATTGACCAAGCTATCCTCGGTGGTATTCCAATTGTATTTTACGGTCCCTTCATTAACATAATTTGGGTTAATGAACCCAGTGTCATAGATGCCCTTTTTTCTGCATTCGACAATCATCATTCTACAATACAAAAGAATATAGTGAGATAATTAAAGGCAATGAACGTGCAGAGCTGAAGACTTAATTAAATTGCAGAAATAAATCACTTACAAACAATAGGAACTGACGATGACTTTGTCGAGGGCATCTTGATTGAATAACTGAAATATTTCCGAAAACGGAATATATAACAAGTCATCCGTGAAGTAATGCTTTTTCTTATAACTCACCCAGAAAGCTTCATGCCCGGCCGCTACAGCTTTCTCGTACCAGTGATGCAATCGACGCAATTGGTATGATAGAGAACTGATCTCCTCAGGTCTGACCAGGGACTTCCCGGGTTTATATGTCCATGCATACTGATACTGTTGTTGTGGTTGTACGAGCTGGGCAACTGTTTTAGTTGAGATCACCTTCAGCGGGGATATCGACTTTTTTGCCTGTTCTCCGAGCTGGGCCACTTGTTTCCCGCGTTTTGCAGCATAGAACTGCTCCTTCTTTAGTCGATCTGCCGCCTCCTTGTCCTCCTTCATCTTCTGCTTCTTTAGGAGATAGGTAGCCTTCTTTTCCTCGGCCTCTTGACTAATTGTCTTCAGCATGACACGATCATAGTCATCTGCCAATGGAGGTGACTTTGGCCGGGGATTCCTGAAATTTTTCACAAATCTCTCAACTTTTTCTGGATCCAGTTTCTCTCTAGGCGGGGGCCGTTTCGGAGCTAACTGTTCTGTAATATGGGCACGCACTGATTCCTCGAGCTCCTCTGGAGTCAAGTCGTAAGGTCTCTTTGGAAGAGGCTTTAGCAACTCACGTTCCGCTCGAGATAACTTATCTGCACGCGTCGACGTGAAGGATAGTTTCCGCTTTGACGAGAAGGTCTTTTCCCGGGGCGGAATCGAAGGACGGGACGTCGCGCGCGATGGACTCGCGACGGATGGGGCATCGAGGGATGGATCTTCATGTGAGGAGGATATATCTTGGGGGTTTGAATCTTTAGGTGGGGGAGATGGATCTTTAGGCGGGGGAGATGGATCCTTAGGTGGGGGGATGGATCCTTAGGTGGGGGGGATGGATCCTTAGGTGGGGGGATGGATCTTGCGGTGGGAGGGATGGATCTTGACGTGGGGGGGATGGATCATTAGGTGGGGGGGGGGGATGGATCTTGAGGTGGGGGTCTGCTGCTAGATCGAGGAGTCAAGTTCGGAAACACGATGTTTTCCTTGTTCCAGAGAGCGATACCCTTCTCGACTTCTCCCAGTGTCTTCTCGCCGTCACCTCCGGGAATGTCAAGTTCCAGATTAGCATATAACGACACAACTTGATCCACCCCGACACGAGCATAGCCCTGTGGAATCCCTTCGAGATGGTAGCTTGCTCCAGCTGGATTAGGTAAAGCATAGCCAACCGCCACCTTGAAAGACATGTTCTTCATTGACATGTGTAGCTCACAGTCTGTCTTCTCCGTGATATCATCCACGGGGTAGTGAGCCGCCGGTTGAAATTGAGAATTTTCTACATGCGTGGAACCCACGCTGCTTTTCAGCTGATCAGATGGGGCGGCTTCTACCTGCAGCTGAGATTCATTTTGCTTACTAATTGAGTCGAGTCGCTCCTGCTGCTCATGCACCTTGCGTTCCAGTGTTGATAACCGGTCAGACTCCTGCTTCTTTCTTCTCTGACGGCTTCTATAAGTATCAGCGTCTTCCGGAAAACCTTGCTTCAAGGTGACACCGGCTCCATAGCCTCGTAATCGTCCAACGTGTTCAGGATTCCCGAGTGCTAGTGTCAGCTCGTCATTCTCTCTGTCAGGGACGTACTCTCCCCTGCGAACTTTATCTATTGCGTCCTCAAGTTGTTTGGTTATATACTCAATTTTTGCCTTCCATTTTCCCTGAGCAATAATCTTTCCTGTCTGTGGGTCCAACCCTGCCCCATGCGCGAACAACCAAAACTTGGACCTCGGGGGCCACTTCGCTGTCTGTGGAATGATCCCGTTATCAAGCAGTCGTGCTTCAAAGGCTTCCCACTTAGGCACGGCAGCCCTGTAGCCACCTGCCCCCAAACGGTGGTGATATTCCTTCTTCGCAGCATTTAACTTATTTTGAACCGATCGGGCCAGAGCGCCCTCCGATTTTCTTTGCTCCACAAATGTGGGCCACTGCTGTTGTATCTTCACTAGTGCTCCAGTGAAATCTGGATCCGTCTCCCCGACCTTTTTATAAGCTTTCCATAAGTTTTTCTTCCAGGTCCGGAATTGTTCGGCCATCTTACTAAGCGACCACTCCTTCACTTTGTCCATCAGGGGAACCGGCAGATCTGACGGTAGGCTGACCTTTGTTAAGAGCGTGTCCCAACAAAATGTTTTTAGCCTCTCCTCGACATAAGTAGCTGGGTTGTTTACATCCTTCGGCTTAATCTACTCTTCAAGGTTGATCGGGACAATGTCCCTTACAATAACCCCGCATTGATTAATGTATTTGCGGCGGTTGTCGATGGGTTCCAAAGGTTCCCCACTAGCACTAACTTTGTCGATCACTATCCTACGACCCTCCTTCAACGGCTTCGTCGGGCCTCGTTTCGGCAATGCTGTAGATGAGGATGATCCGGAGGGCTAAAAGAAAAAAAATGGTTCATTAATAACAACAATATACAACTCAAATAATACATCTAGTGTGATCGATGTACAGAGGCTTAATATACCTCGCCAGAGTTTGTTAAGGGCACTTCCCCCTCTCCACCATTTTCTTCTTCCGGAACCCCCTCACCGGAATCGTTCAGAAATTGGGAGCCGTAATCTTCTGCGGTTACGGCATCTTCTTCACCGACAGGCGCGGCCGCATGTCCTGCTATAATTTCCATGATTCGCAGTTCGGCGTCCTCATCTCTGTCGACGTCCGGAAAATTTGGATCCATCTAGATACATCCGTGAATAAACAAATATAACAATCAACACATGTCTAGAGAGAATAATGTTTGCTATCACATTTGAATGTTTTTCTATCAAAAATTGAATGTTTGCTATCAAAATTTGAATGTTTGCTATCACAATTTTTGGATAGACCTAAAATTCCTAACACAATTTTTTGCTAACACTAACAATATTTTGCTAACACAAATAAGGAGGACTATTTGCTAAAGTAAATAAGGAATTAGAAGAAACATAAGTTAGCAACTACTTAGCAAATTTAAATTCAGGAACTAAAATTTAAAATTCACAACAAGTAATAGCCTAATTTAAAATGGCATAATTTACAATGGCACACAATAGCAAAAATTACATCTAACAATTACAAAACAACAAAGCCTACAATTGATTTACAAAATGAACAAGATTACAATTTTAGACAACAAATTTCATACACAATTTCATACAATTTTCATTTTGCATAATTTCCTAACACACTAACACTAACATTCCTAAAATCCTAACACTAACACTACATTTCTAACACTAAAAAACAATGAGGAAAACTAACTAAACTACACAACAACAAAAAAAAGTGCTCACCATTATCCTAACTCCTAAAATTCCTAACACTAACACTAAAATTCCTAAATTCCTAACACTAACACTAAAATTCCAAACAATATTTCCTAACAATTTATCCTAACTCTAACTACACTAACAATTTATCCTAACTCTAACTACGCTAACAATTTATCACTAACAAACACAAAATTAGAATAACAAAAAAAAATACCGGAGCTACGGCCGGGCGTGCCGGATCGAGGTCGAGGTCGCCGGTGAACGGGCCGGAACCGCGCGACGGCGTGGGCAGGGGTGCGGGGAGGCGCCGCCGGAGACGACGGCGTGGGCAGGGGAGAGGGCGGCGGCGCGGCCTCCTTCGCGTGGAGGCGACAACGGCGGAGAGAGGGCGGCGGCACGGGAGGGGGTGCAGAGCGGCACGGCCACGCCGGAGCGCGCGGCGTCGGGGAGGGGACGCTGCGTCGGGGAGGGGACGGCGTGGTGGCCGGAGCGCGGCGGCCGGGGAGAGGAAGCAGAGCGGCGGCGTTTCTCCTCTGGTCGAGCAGGGCGGCGACACGACGTCGGGGAGGGGTCGCACCTTGGGCAGCGACGGCATGGTGGCCGGAGCGGGCGCGCGCGGCCGGAGCTGGGCGCGACGGCGCGGCGGCACGGGAGCAGCACCTCGGGGCGACGACGCGGCGGCACGGGAGCGTGGAGGCGGAGAGGCACGAATTTGGGGACTTGGTGAAAATTTCGGGGCGGAGACCACCCAAATCGACACGGAAAGGACCTTTGGTCCCGGTTCCAGCCACGAACCGGGACCAAAGACCCTTTGGTCGCGGTTGGTAACACCAACCGGGACCAAAGGTCCCCCCGGGCCGCAAAAATATGCGCGCGAAGCCCAGCGGGCCTTTGGTCCCGGTTGGTGTTACCAACCGCGACCAAAGGCCTTTTTTTTCTTTTTCTGTTTTCTTTTTTTGTTTCTATTTCTGTTTTCTAGTTTCTTTTTCTGTTTTCTTTTTCTGGTTTCTTTTTTGTTTCTTTTTCTGTTTTCTTTTATAGTTTCTTTTTATTATTTAAAAAGTCATATAATCATTATCTTTTTATTATTTATTTTTCTAGTTTCGTTTTATTATTTGAAAATCATATCTTTTTCTAGTGTCTTTTAAAATGTTCCAGTATTTGAAAATCATTATCTTTTTATTATTTATTTTTCTAGTTTCTTTTTATTATTTGAAAATCATTATCTTTTTATTATTTATTTTTCTAGTTTCTTTTTATTATTTGAAAATCATATTTTTTTCTAGTTTCTTTTAAAATGTTCCAATACCTATTGATTTAATTATCTAAAAATTGTAATAATGATCTGTATATTTTTAAAGCATACTTTCTGAGCTGTTGGATAGCTAGCACACGGATCGTTGGTTCACATTGGTTCTATGTACCAAACTAACACAACCAAACAAAAAAGTTCATGCGTCTACCCCCTCTTGGCGCCGGTCAAAGGGGTAGATCGACAGGTTGGACTTTTTTCCAGCTGCTTGGATCCGACCGAGGGCATGGCTACCACTTCCACCACCACCACTCCCACCTCCTCGGCAATTCATCATTGTGTCACCCTAATCCAGTGGTTGGATTCAACCTACCTGAGGGCTTGTGGGCTTGAATCCAACCACTGGATTAGGGTGACACAATGATGAATTGCCGAGGAGGTGGGAGTGGTGGTGGTGGAAGTGGTAGTCATGCCCCTCGGTCGGATCCAAGCAGCTGCAAGGCGCTCTGATGATCTACAACATTCCCAACACTTTTTGGGACGGTCGTTAGATCATCAGAGAAGTCTTGCGGCTGCTTGGATCGAAGGTCGATTTGCTGCTCACTTCACAGCCGCCAACACTTTTTGTTCTATCTACAAAATACTTCAGTTCATCGACCGAATACAAATCATTCGGATTCCCGTCATACAGCCCAACGGTGCATTTGATATGAAGGCACTCATGAGCCACCGTTGGGCTGTATGACGGGGAAACCGTGTGCATTTGATAAAAGGTTTAATACATTAATTATTACACATCACCACCAACATCCCTATCTAGTGTGTCCCTTCTTCTTCGTGTGTGTCCCTTTCTTCTGATTGTGCCGCAACCATGGACAATCTTCATCATTCAACGCGATGGTTGGGTCAGTTTTCACCGTGAAGGGGGGAATTTCATGAAAATTATTGTAATCTTCCGACATGTCCGTCTTGTCCTCCACTCCTACGATGTTTCTTTTTCCTGAAAGAACTATGTGGCGCTTTGGCTCATCGTATGATGTATTCGCTTGCTTATATTTTCTTTTTTCGGTCTGGAAGACATGTCCTTCACATAGAAAACCTGAGCCACGTCATTGGCTAGGACGAATGGTTCGGTGTCGTACCCAAGATTTTTTACATCCACCGTAGTCATTCCGTACTTCGGGTCTACATTTACCCCGCCTTCCAGGTTGAACCATTTGCACCTGAACAAAGGTACCTTGAAAGAAGGTCCATAGTCAAGTTCCCATATCTGCTCTATGTAACCATAATATGTGTCCTTTTTACCATTGTTGTTTGTTGCATCAAAGCGGACACCACTGTTTTGGTTGGTGCTCTTTTTATCTTGGTCGGTCGTGTAAAATGTATTCCCATTTATCTCGTACCCTTGAAAAGTCAATATAGTCGACGATGGTGCTTTGGCCAATAAGTATAATTGTTCTTCAACAGTGTTGTCATTAATGAGACGTGTTTGCAACCATCCGCTGAAAGTCTTCATGTGTTCTCTTTCAATCGATTCTCCAGGCTGCTCCGGGCATTTAGAGCGTAAAATATTCATATGTTCCTGGATATACGGAGCCACCAAGATGGAATTATGTAGAACTGTGTAGTGTGCTTGATTGAAAGAATCCCAGTCCTTACACATTATTGCTTTCTTTCCTAGCGTGCCTATTCCACGCAGTCTCCCCTCATGGCGCGATTGAGGAACACCGATCGGCTTAAGGTCAGGAATAAAGTCAACACAAAACTCAATTACCTCCTCTGTTCCATAGCCCTTGGAGATGCTTCCTTCGGGCCTAGCACAGTTATGAACGTATTTCTTTAAGACTCCCATGAACCTCTCAAAGGGGAACATGTTGTGTAGAAATACAGGACCGAGAACATTAATCTCTTCGACTAGGTGAACTATGAGGTGCGTCATAATATTGAAGAAGGATGGTGGGAACACCAACTCGAAGCTGACAAGACATTGGACCACCTCCCTCTGTAAACCTGGTAGAGTTAATGGATTGATCACCTTCTGAGAAATTGCATTGAGAAATGCACATAGCTTCACAATGGGTACTCGAACATTTTCCGGTAGAAGCCCCCTCAATGCAATCGGAAGTAATTGTGTCATAATCACGTGGCAGTCATGAGACTTTAGGTTCTGGAACTTTTCTCTGCCATGTTTATTATTCCCTTTATATTCGACGAGAAACCAGACGGGACCTTGATACTGCTCAGGACTTCAAAAAAGATCTCCTTCTCTTCTTTGGTAAGAGCGTAGCTGGCAAGACCTTGATACTTATCTGGATTCAGGTGGTCATCTCGTTCGTGCATACGTTGGTGGTCCTGTCGTGATTCCGGTGTATCTTTTGTTTTCCCATACACGCCCAAGAAGCTTAGTAGGTTCATGCACAGATTTTTCGTCACGTGCATCACGTCGATTGCAGAGCGAACCTACAGTATTTTCCAATAGGGTAGCTCCCAAAATATAGAGCACTTCTTCCACATGGGCACGTGTCCATCAGCGTCATTCGAAACAGATAGACTGCCAGGACCCTTTCCAAAGATTACTTTTAAGTCCTTGACCATGTCATATATAACATCACCATTAGGTAATTTAGGATTCGTCCGATGATCTGGCTCACCTTTGAAATGCTTGCCATTCTTTCTTACGGCAAGCCCTTTTGTAAGAAATCGCCGATGCCCCAGGTACACATTCTTGTTTCCCATATGTATACTTTCAGTCTCACCTAAACAGTGCGTGCATGCATTGTATCCCTTGTTTGACTGTCCTGAAATGTTACTAAGAGCAGGCCAATCATTGATGGTTACAAACAGCAATGCTCGTAGGTCAAATTCCTTTTGTTCGTGCTCATCCCACATAGGTACACCTTCGTCACGCCACAACTGTAAAAGTTCTTCAACCAATGGCCTCAGGTACACATCAATGTCATTGCCCGGTTGCTTCGGGCCTTGGATGAGCACTGGCATCATAATGAACTTCCGCTTCATGCACAACCAAGGAGGAAGGTTATAAATACACAGAGTCACGGGCCAGGTGCTATGACTGGAGCTCTGCTCCCCGAAAGGATTAAAGCCATTTGTACTTAGCCCAAATCTTAAGTTCCTTGCGTCAGCTGCAAATTCCGGGAACTCCCTGTCGATTTTTCTCCACTGCGACCCATCGGCGGGGTGTCTTAACATCAGGTCTTTCAAACGGTCTTCTTTGTGCCATCGTAACAACTTTGCATGCTCTTTGTTTTGGAACAAACGTTTCAATCGTGGTATTATAGGAGCATACCACATCACCTTGGCAGGAACCCTCTTCCTAGGGCACGGCTCACCCTCAACATCACCAGGGTCATCTCGCCTTATTTTATACCGCAATGCACCGCATACCGGGCATGCATTCAAATTCTCGTACTCCTCACCACGGTAGAGGATGCAGTCATTGATGCATGCATGTATCTTCTGCACCTCTAATCCTAGAGGGCAGACAACCTTCTTTGCTTCGTACGTACTGGGGGGTAATACGTTATCCCTTGGAAGCATCTTTTTTATTATTTTCAGCAATTTTTCAAATCCCTTGTCAGATGTACCATTCTCTGCCTTCCATTGCAGCAATTCCAGCGTGGTACCAAGCTTTTTCTGGCCATCTTCGCAAGTTGGGTACAACAATTTCTTGTGATCCTCTAACATGCTCTCCAACTTCAACCTCTCGTTTTCACTTCCGCTGTTTATCTGTGCATCAAGAATGGCCCGACCAAAATCATCATCGTGCTCATCAACAATGGGCTCTTCTTCAGCTTCGTCTTCCCCCATTGCAGTATCACCGTCTTCGGTGAACGTAGGATAGTTGTCATTATCCTCTTCTTCTTCATTTTCTTCCATTATAACCCCTCTTTCTCCGTGCTTGGTCCAACAATTATAACCGGACATGAAACCATGCTGCAACAGGTGGACGTGAATGGTTTTTGAGGTAGAGTAATCCTGCGTATTCTTGCAGACGCTACATGGACAAGAAATAAAACCATTCGACGGCTTGTTTTTCTCAGCCACACGGAGAAAATAATGCATGCCATTAATATAGTCGGGAAATCGTCGGTCACTGTACATCCATTGCCGGCTCATCTGCATTATATAAATATATCAAAAACTATTGCACTACATCAAGAGTATATAATAGTGACCAAATTAATTAATACAAGTTCATCACATTAAAACCAAAGTAAAGTAATTGTAATGCATAGTCCTCATAAAACATACATTAATTGAAACTAACATACAACTATCTAAATAATTTAAATCCAACACCAAATGCGATCAAAATCGCAACTAAGGTAACTACTGAACCAACAACACAATGGTACCAAGCCTCCTGACTAATGGCATATTTTCTAATCTTTTTAATCTTCAAGCGCATTGCATCCATCTTGATCTCATGGGCATGTGCGACGTCGGCAAGCTTGAACTCGTGTTCATCGATGATGTCGGCAAGCTTCAACTCCAATTTCATCTTCTCTTCTAGGCATTGCAGACGAAGATCTTCACTTCTTTCCAATTTTGCTTTCAAATTATTGTTTCCTTTTACAAAAAACTCGACAATAGGGTCGGTTGGAATTTCCGGTTCAACTACCTCCTAGATAAAAGTGTCTATGTCAAGTTGGTAGGTATAGTTGTTTTAAACACGAAATGAAACAAATAGTTATGAAAATATACCACATCCGAATCATAGACCGGACGAGGGCCGACGGGGGCGGATATCAAAACCATGACACTATACATATAAAAAAACATAAGAAAAATATACAAGAAATAAATATGCTTTTAAATCATACATGTCATTTTTCTTAAAATAGAAGATAAAGAAAAAAAGCTCACCGAGGTGGTGCCGGTGACGGGACGACGCGGGCTATCGACGGCGGTGAGGACGGGATGACACTAAAATCCACAAATAATAAATTAATTTGAGCTCAAAATGCATATAAAAAATTAAACTCTCTAGCTAGGCATTTCATCAAACACCTTGCTTGCACTACAAACCATAAAATGAGCTAAACTAGCAATGAAATGAGCTAAAGTTGCAACTTCGGAGAAAAGGATGATATTGCTAACCCTTGAATATATCGGGTGCCTTCAATCCTCACAAATGGTGAAAAAAAATGGGGATTAACTTGAGTGATGGAGTGGAAATGGAGGAGAAAATGTTGATGAACTCAAGCTAAAAATGGTGGTGGAGCTCGGGTGGAAGATGATATAGGCAGGGAAGAGCCTTTGGTCCCGGTTCGTGGCTGGAACCGGGACCAAAGGGTGCCTGCCAGGGGTCCCACGGCTGATGCCGCATGTGCAGACCCTTTGGTCCCGGTTCCAGACACGAACCGGGACCAAAGGTCCCAATAGAACCGGGACGAATGGTCCCCAGCGCCCGGGCCGATGGAGCCGGGACCAATGACCCCTTTGGTCCCGGTTCTTTATTGTTGCGGGATAAAAGGGCAGAATGGATGCCCCTTTTTCCACTAGTGCACACACGTTATAATTTTCGTAGGATGGAACGTGCTTCTTAAAATAATAATCAGAAAACAGTCTCACTAATTGGGCATATACAATTAACATACACAAGGCATCATAAATTGCCATGTGTACATGACAAAAGCGCACAATGCATCACACCGTTGTTCAGGCGAAATCGTACGACGGAGAGGACATCGCGCGACATGACTAGATTGTCACGTTCGCGTGCCTCGAAACTTAAAGCACCACAAAGTGCCATCATAATATGTGTGTGTTCAAAATGCATTGTAGTTAGCTAAATGAAAAAATATATATATGAAGTTGGTATTTTGCATTGTTGTTTCACCTAAGCTGAATAAATGGAAGTCAATTCAGCAATCAAAGGCACTTGATATTTTTTCTCCCAACACATATTACGTCACATTTGAGCTAAAACATCTCCTAAGCTTTGTTGGACATACTTTGTGAACAATGTATAGACGAATCAAAACTTGTGTAATGTCTGCTTTCGACATTTCTTAGTTCAGCATCCATTGGATGGGAAATGAATGGCATCCCGCCCACCAATTCCCCCACCAACGGGATGCAAGCCACAAGCGAATTTATCATGCATATCAAACCTCTTAATAATTCAGTAATACGATGACAACATACGGTAGGACACACTAGGCCACTTAATAATTTTGTAATACGATGACAACATACGGTAGGACGTACTCCCTCCGTTCCGCAATATAAGATGTTTTAGATGTTTCACATGTTGTCTAGATTCGGACTAAAAGAATGAAAAGTGGGTGAACACATACACTAAAACATGTTTAGATACATGTGTTACAAATACGAATGTGCAAAAGGACTAAAACATCTTATATTATGGAACGGAGGGAGATTCACATATATGTATCTTGGTGTGTTGTCTTACTCACAAAACAGAGAGACGGCGTGCAAATCGCAGTGCCCTCATGACAAAAAAATCGATCAACAAGCAATCAAGCTATATATGACTAGATAGCTCCGAGACCACTACTCCTGCTGCTTTTCGAAAAAAATCCGTATAGTACGCCACATGTCCCTATCAAATGGGCCTAGGCTGAAGACCACGAAGGTGTCGAGCTTAAGCGGAGAATGTTTGGGACGACGACGATACAGCTGGGGAGCCCGAGAGAGCGTCGCCCGTGTTGCCGCTTGATCTCCGGCCTTCCGACGGCCTACTTGACTGCTGCTGCAAGCCCGACGGCAGTGTCGCCACCGGAGCGTAAACTTGGCTCGCGCTTCCCGACACAACGTTGGCCTGCGGCTGTGCTGCGACGGCATACTCCTGCTGGGGAACCCAGAAGCAGCTGCCCACCACGACGAACTGCGGCGTGGGCTGCGCCTGTATCACGGCGGCGCCGCTGCTGCTCTGGACCGGCCGCCTTGACGTGTGCAGACGATACTTCTGAAACCCAAACACAACCGAATTGGTGTCAGATCATCGGCGTCCCATGACTAACTAACTAATTAACAGAAGAAGTAAGCAAGAACGGTGTCGAGTTAACTGACTAGGGCATGGCTCTCATATAAAGAAGAACACTGACTGACCTGCAAATGGCTCTTGACCTCGTCGTTGGTGAGGCCGTCGACCTTCATCAGCTCCCGGATCTGCTTCGGCGTCGCCACTGCATGCGTACTACGGCATTCAGTAAATTTGTACTGTACTACAGTAGACATTTTGTTTTTTCTCGAGCTGGTTGGATGGATAATGCAAAACTAATGATCAGTCAAGGGGACCGACCGTGGGGCCCGCCCAGCTGCTGCAGTGACTGCAGGAACAGGCGGTGGAGCTCCGGCGCCCAGCAGCGTCGCGGCTTCCGGTTGGTGGGCTGCGACTGCCCCTCTTTGTCCTTGTCCTTGGACTCCTCCTCCTCCGTGTCCTTGACCTCCTTCTCGCGCACCTGATCAGCAGCGTTGCTTGCGGCCTTGTCGCCGCTGTCTCCGACCACCGCAGAGCTCGCCGGTGCCGTGGTCGACGAGGCCGGCACCTCGGCCTCGGCGCGCTTGCTCTTCTCAAACGGGTGGAACGCTCCCCCGGCGTGCATGGCCACCGGCTTGCATGGCAGCTGGTCCTAGAAGAGTCCATGATCAGGAGATCGATCGATGTTTTTTATTTCTCAATTCATATCCCAACAGTACAGTACAGTACGTCGATTGTTCAATTACGGACAGCACTCGAGAGTAATACCTTGTCAAGAGACGATTGCTGGCTCCAGAGCTGCACGGAGTGGAGCCAGTCCGGCATGGGCTTCCTGGTCTCCGGCGTCGGCGGCCGCGTCTCGGCCTCGTCTTTCTTATCGGCGTGGGCGCTCTCGTCGCCGGAGGAGCACAGGGAGGGGCTGGGCTTGAGCGGGATGAACTCCTCCAGCACGGCCCCCCCGTGGTCGGTCACCGTCATCTCCTCCTCGCTGGCGACGGCGGCGTCCATCTGGCTCCTGATCCCCTCGATTGCTACAGAAAGATACACACACTGGCCGGTAAGAACGGAAAGTAGAGATCATGGAGGGAGCGACGTACGTCGAGCGTGGTACGTACTCTGGGTGACGAGGTCGAGGCAGAGGGGCAGCTCGCGCTGGAAGACGTGGATCTTGCGGCGCTCCTCCTCGAGCGCGAGCAGGTAGTCGCGGAACCGGTGGCGGGCGGCATCTCCGTCCGCGTGCGCCGACGGCAGCTCCATCTCCATCGGCGCTCGTTGGGTGGAATTGATCCGGACGGGACGGGACGAGGGAAGGGGAAGAAGGAGGAGGAGGAGGAAGAGAAAGGGAATCGCGGTCGGGGCGTCGCGTATCTTGCTCTCCTTATTCTTACACGGGAAGGAAGGGAGTAGTGATGGATGGGGGAAGGGTGGGTGGATAGGGACGGACGGAAATAAGGAGTGGATGAATATTCGGCGGGGGATTCCCATTCCGTTTTGTTCGGGTCGTGTGGTGGGGCTGGAGAGGATGCCGCGGATCCATCGGGATGATGCGGAATCTCTCTCTCTCGGGGTCGGGGGTTCAGAGTTCAGACACGCTGCACCAAGCGGGGACCGACAGACGGGGCAAAGAAAATATTCCGGTGATAATCCTTCTTCCCGTTTCTCGCGTCAGCCATCTATGGTTGATCCATGATCGATTCCCGCGGTGGTGCCGGTATCTACGAGCAACTCTATGCAAACCCTGTATATGCGGCTGTATACGCGGAACTCGTAAAGGTCGTTTACAGTTTGATTTCTTTTTTGTGTTTTTATAGTGCCGAATCGCGTCGCATAAAACATAAACATGAAACGGAACTGCATATTTAAAACGTGGGAGCAAACATATAGTTCATCGGAGTTCGTCGGCGTTCATCGCTGGATCATTAGCAAAAGCGTACGATTACATACCCTAAATCTTGATGTCGCCGCCTAACCCTAACCTTGCACCCAAAATTGGCTCGCCGGAGCATAGGGCGCGGCGGCGACAGCGCTCGGTCCTCGTAGGAGCCGAGGTTGTCGGATTCGTGGGTTCCGGCGTACCCTTGTTCTTTCACAGGGTTGAAAGCTAGTCTAACGACAAGATCCTCGCGAGGGCCGGAGCGAGCAAGGCAAAAACACGCACTAGGTTTACCCAGGTTCGGGCCACCGTGGAGGTGTAACACCCTACTCCTGCTTGTCAGTCTGTATTGCTTGTGGAGATGATCCGAATGTCCAACCCCCTTACAACGAAGGCAGTGGGCTACCTTTTATAGTGACCCGGGCCTCTTCCTCTAGGCGGGAAGGGCAACCACAATTGGTCAAGAGAAGACAAACGAGAGTACATGGCTTGCTGACATTATCTTCCAAAGCGGGTCCCTAAGCGGGCGCTTTAAACACCAAAGAGGAATGGTCCTCTTGTCCTTGGTTTGGTCTTCGCACCGTCCATGTCTTTAATCACCGAAATGGGCAGTCCGCCCTGGCGTGGCTCTGCAGCGTACTTTTGGCGTCATCCTGCCTCCCGCGGAGCAGATGCGGAGGGGTCTACATCGGGGAACCTCGCGAGGCGCGCTTGGTGAGCCCCATTGGTCTTGATTCTATGAGGGAGCAGCGTCCCTCGCGAGTCGCGTGCCAGCGGTGCACGCCTTATCTCGTGATGGTGTGGTGCGGCTGGTGCTGCTGATAGCCGGGACAGGGGACCCTAGTTCCCACAGTCCCGACGGTAGCCCCCGGGCCCGTGCCTCGAGCGCGTCCGTCGCAGGAGTCGAGGAGGCGGAGTCCGGGCGACGAAAACAAGACGGCGGAGGTGAAGAGGTGTAGCGCCCCGACCCCAGAACTATACAGTGAAACGTTGTGTAACCGGTCATGCTACACAATCGAGGGTTACTGGGTTTACCAATCCCAGGCCAAAACTCATTAGCAGGTGTGCTCGGAATGGATCATCGGCACACAACACCTCGATCATGCCATAAGCTCAGACATCGCTTTCACGTATAGTAAAGGACAAAGACTGCGGAACAACTGGCACATCACAGACTCTACGACATAAGAGATCATAGTTCAACTCATATATGAGAAAGATAGCAAATGTCACAATCAGAGGTCACAGACCCATCTTTACATCAAGCGGAAACAAATATAGTTGTCTAACAACAAGATCCAAATTATGGCCTAAGAGGCCTACAATAACATATCCCAGCCAGCCTGTTCAGAGACGTCCCAAGCTGCCACCTGAGAACCCCAGACTACTCGTCGATGTCAATAAAGAACCCACCTTCCAGTTCGGTGACGTCCTCCTCTGAAACAAATAATAATCAACAAAGCAAGGCTGGGTACGACGTACTCGCAAGAATTAGTAGGGCGATATAGGCCCGATGCTGTTTGGCTTCAAAGCTGTAAGTAGTTGGTTTTGCAGAAAGCTAGTTTTCCTTTCGGTAACACTAGGACTCATGGCACCGACTACTCAGAAGGTTTTTTCTCAAAGGGGATAAGATAGTAAAACTTTCTTTCTTCGGGTCACCTTGCACTAGTAGTAACCAGCATTCACCACTCGTATCCACCAAGGCACTCCCTCGAATCACCCTGGAGGAAATGAACCTTTACCACACGTTGATTATGCAACCTCTAGCTGCCATATCAATTAAGTTCAGGTTTTCTATGATCTTATCGTCTATTCCCAAGTCGTCCATAACCGCGGACACGGCTTTTCGAAAAGATTAAACCCTGCAGGGGTGTACTGTTTTTATCCATTGGTACCGTCCGACCCCTTGCCTGTACAATTAGCTCTCTTCCGGGGAAAGCCGGCAGGGCGGGCGCGGTTAAACCTTTACCTCGCATGAGACTATCCAAGGGTCATCGTGACGACGGGACAAGTTCAGTGCCTATTTCAACACCCTGCCCCATCGCCACTCCTATCACCACCATCCTCATCACATCATCATCATCATCACCATCATCATCATCATCACCGACCATACACTCGCAAATGGAAAGCGCAAACAAGAGGACCCTTGGATACGTCCGCACAAGTTATTCAGTTAGTAAGGGGCCCATACCCCCACCGTTGGTAGCACGCTAGTCTTGGTTCAAGAGGTAAAGAACTCGCACCTAGGGGTAGGAACGAGACAAAACACCATCCCCGATGGCAACTCATCCCAGCCTTCTTAGCAATTATTTAGTAACACAAGTTTCCACCACTGTCCGAACATTCCATCAACTTCACATGTATGGAAATAATCAACGGACAACTTAAGCATTAGACTACGCATGGCTAAGCATATCTAAGCATAACATACAACTGATATTAATTATCTCCGGCCAACACATCAACCTATGGTTAATAGGAAGGGAAACAGATAATGGCTCAGGGAGCATGCAAGTTATAGGATTCTCTATCCACTGAACAAAAGTTGTTTTTAGAATCGAATGCAATATTATAGTGGAGAAAATACTTGTACTAATAGGATGAGATATGCACAGAAGGTTAGGTTAGCTCTTGCCTTGCTGATAGTACTGGTCGCGTTGATCGTCGAGGTATTGTGGTGGAACCTCGACTCCTGAATCTAACGAAACACAAACAATGACAGGAAACGAAATAAATAACACGAATACAAGGTGCAATGCACAATCATGATGAAATGGTCAAATTATGCACTAAAATCAAATTGGGCATGTCCCCCAAGTTAAATGGAACCCCTAAAATAAATATTGCAATTAACGGGTTAAAACTCCATATTTAACTTAGTGAAAATAAGCATTTATTCAAAATGTCCAGTACTGAAATATGGGGTATACATGAATGAAAATGACATCATTAGATAGGTATTATTCCACTGATCAATTTGGTACTTCGTTTGCAATTTTTCGATTAATGATGAAGAAATGGTGATTTAAACGGTTATGCAATTTAAATCATTTTAACCAATTCGAAAATGACATCAAAGGAAAAGTTGTCTTCATGCTGTGTAATTAACATAGCTAGATAGCATTTGAGTTGATGATCATTTTGATATTTTATTCACAATTTTTGAGTGATTATTTCTCAAGTTATGAATTTCCCAAAATTGGAATTAAATCTGCCATTTTAATAATTTTAAATAAACAGCAATTTAAAAGATTCATTATTTCATGGAAATAGAACTAACAATTATATGTTATTTTCCTGAACATTTTGAGATCTTATTTGCAATTTTTGGATCAAAATTCATCAAGTTATGGATTTTCTAAATTCCATTTATATTCTGCCATTTCTGTTTTATTAAATACAGGCAATTTATTTTGGCCAAATAATTCAACCAAGGGCTCTAACAGATAGACATTTTCTTCCTGAGCATTTTGGTATATTATTTGCATTTTTTTGAGTTGTGGTTCAAAAGTTATGCAATTTCAAAGTTAGAATTCATTTTGTCTTTTAATTTAAATCAAGAAAAACAGCCCGAACCGTTTTTCACCGTGGCTGGGCTAGCCACAGCCACTGACTGGTGGGGCAGTGGCCACGGTGGCAAGCCACATCGGCCAGAGGCCCACGGTCAGGTTTGACCCGCGGGAGGCCAGGACCGGCGCGGCGAGCACGCGGTGACCGGTGGCATGCCGAGCACGGATCCGTCCCGTGCGTGTGCTAGCGAGCCCGGGAGGGGGCGCATTTGGATCCGCACGGCGTGGGGAGTCTAGTGGCGGCGCTAGGGACCTAATGGTCACCGGAGGAGCTCCGGCGACGAGCTACGGCGGCGGCGACGATTCGGTCTACGGCGCTACGGCGAACCAGAGGGAGAGGGGCGAGAAGAATAGGTCCAGGAGGACCGTGTGCTCACCCTGAGCGCGTATAGATGCTCGTCGGTGAAGGGGAAAGGCTGCAACGGTGGCAATAACGGCGGCGGTCGTCGGTCGGAGGCGGGGAGGACGATGACGAACGCGTCGAATCCGGGCGTCCCGGCTCGATTTCTTGGGCGAGGAGGAAGAAGGGGAGTAGGCCGAGCTTCCAGTGCGCTTGGATCTGCTCCTGGCGGCCTGAGTCGACGACGGCGTGCGGCGGCGCCCACGGCTAGGTCACAGACATGGCGCGGGCGGTTTAGGGTTTGCTGCACGGGGGGGAAAAGGAGGGGGAGAGAGAGCAGCACGTCGAGGAGGAGCTCCTTATCCTCTAGGGGGGCCAGGGAGCGAGGAGGGGCGCGGGGAGGCCACGGCAGCAAGGCGGCCATGGCGCTAGTGCTTCCCCTGTCGCCACAGGGAAAGGTGATGACAGGTAGGGCCCACCTGTAAGGGATTTTAGTATTTTCCCTTTTTCCAAATTTCCAGTAGGGTTTAGGCATTTAATTCAGGCCCTTAACTATTTTTAAAAATTATGGAAAAATTCACAGAGCCATAACCTTACATTTGGAACCTATGGTAAAATTTGCAGCCCATTTGGAAAAAAATTCATGTGTTAAATATTTTGAAATGTCTCTCTTGCATTTTGGGCTTTAATTAAATATTTGAATTTGCAATTGCCTTAATTCTTGCAACAAACATATTTGTAGTTGTTAGAACTTCCTGGACAAATATGAGAATTCAGATTGAAAGTTTGTTCACCATTTACATCACTATCTTTGGTTTCTTAATTGTTGCTCCCTTATTATTTCATGTGAAGCAATAATAAAATAGGGAATGCCATGATGCAAGATGAGATGCAAAAAGTGAAAATTTTACTCATATTTTCAGGTACCAAAAGTGGGGCTGTTACAACTCTACCCCCCTTACAGGAATCTCGTCCCGAGATTCTAGGCTTGAGTGAAGAAGGCGGGGTATTCCTGACGAATACTAGTTTCACGTTCCCAGGTTGCTTCTTCTTCAGAATGGTTAGACCACTGAATCTTAAGGAACTTGATGCTCTTGTTGCGGGTCTTCCTTTCTGCTTCATCCAAGATGCGGACAGGATGCTCACGGTAAGTCAGATCCTCCTGAATATCCAACTCTTCATGATTAACCCTGCGGATAGGATCTTTGAAGCAACGACGGAGTTGAGAGACATGGAACACATCATGCACATCCGGGAAATTCTCTGGGAGCTCGAGCTGATAGGAGAGATCACCTCGCTTACCCAGGACAGTGAAAGGACCAACAAAATGAGGTGCCAATTTTCCCTTAATCCCGAAGCGATGAACGCCTCGGAGGGGAGAGACTCGAAGATAGGCTTTGTCACCAATTTCATAGTGAACCTCCTGATGATGCTTATCATAATAGCTCTTCTGCCTGGATTGAGCAATCTTCAGATTTGCTCGAATGATACGGACCTTTTCTTCAGCCTTATTGATCACATCAGGACCGAAGAGTGACCTCTCTCCGGTTTCAGACCAATTGAGAGGAGTTCAGCATTTTCTCCCATAAAAGACCTCAAAGGGAGCCATTTGCAAACTGGCTTGGTAGCTATTGTTGTAGGAAAACTCGGCGAGGGGAAGGTATTTTTCCCAACCCTTGCCGAAGGAGATAACACAAGCCCGAAGCATATCCTCAAGAACTTGGTTCACCCTTTCAGTTTGGCCATCGGTTTGAGGGTGATAGGCGGTGCTGAAGTTGAGACGGGTTCCAAGAGCCGTTTGGAATCTTTGCCAAAACTTGGACACAAAAAGGCTTCCACGGTCTAAGATGATCCGCAATGGAACCCCATGCAAAGGAACAATCCGGGCCATATACAAGTCAGCAAGTTAGCTTGCTCGAATATCATCACGGACCGGAAGGAAGTGGGCGACCTTTGACAAACGGTCGATGATGACCCAGATGGCATTATTTCCCTTTTGAGACCTGGGAAATCCGGTAATGAAGTCCATACCAACTTCATCCCATTTCCATTCGGGAATGGCTATTGGGCGGAGAGTACCAGCTGGCCTTTGATGTTCAGCTTTCACCCGGCGACAGACGTCGCATTCTGCAACATACTCGGCGATCTCGCGTTTCATGCAAGACCACCAGAATTGAGAGCGAAGATCTTGGTACATTTTGGTGCTACCCGGATGAATAGAGATGGGTGACTCGTGAGCTTCCGAGAGGATCAACTCTTTTGTGTTTCCACTCTTGGGTACCACCAGACGGTTACCAAAGTAGACGACACCGTTGTTATCAACAGAAAAACAGTTAGCCTTCCCACTAGCTATTTTCTCTTTGATTTCTAGGATCTCAGCATCCTGCTGCTGGGCTGCCTTGATCTCATCTTCAAGGGTGGATTTGATCTCTAAGTTGGCCAAATATCCGGAGGGAACAATCTCCAGATTCAAACGTGCGAATTCTTCATGAAGAGCGGGCTGAGCTCGCTCAACCATCAGGGTGTTGCAATTAGACTTGCGATTCAACGCATCGGCAACCACATTTGCCTTGCCAGGCTGGTAATTGAGGGTCACATCATAGTCTTTGATCAACTCCAACCATCTTCTCTGTCAGAGATTCAGATCGGGCTGGGTGAAGAGATACTTCAGACTTTGATGATCTGAAAAGATCTCGCAATGGTTGCCCAACAGGTAGGGTCTCCATTGCTTCAGAGCATGAACTACGGCAGCAAGCTCTAGATCATGAGTTGGATAGTTGAGTTCATGCGGTTTGAGTTGGCGGGAGGCATAGGCTACCACATGGCCTTCTTGCATTAGCACACAGCCCAAGCCTTGCAAAGAGGCATCACAGTAGACGACAAAGTCTTTGCTAGTGTCGGGGAGGACAAGTACAGGGGTAGTCATGAGTTTGACCTTGAGAGTTTGGAAACTCTCTTCCGCTTTGTCCGACCACGCAAACTGTTTGTTTTTCTTGAGGAGGTCAGTCAATGCTTTGGCTATTTTGGAAAAGCCCTCGATGAATCGGCGGTAGTAACCCGCCAACCCAAGGAAGCTTCGGATATCTTTGACTGACTTGGGAGTTGGCCAATCCAGGATTGACTGAATCTTGTCGGGTATAACCGCTACTCCAGCAGCTGACACCACATGACCGAGAAAAATGAGCTCATGTAGCCAAAACTCACACTTGGAGAACTTGTCATAGAGACGATGATCACGAAGCTTGGTCAGAACTAGCCGAAGATGCTCAGCATGTTCTTCTTCGGTTTTGGAGTAGACAAGGATGTCATCAATGTATATTATGACGAACTTGTCGATATACTCGTGGAAGATGGAGTTCATCAGCCTCATGAATGTAGCCGGAGCATTTGTGAGGCCAAAAGACATGACGGTGTACTCATATAACCCATAACGGGTAGTGAAAGCCGTCTTTGGAATATCCTCCTTTCTGATTTTTATCTGATGGTAGCCTGACCTCAGATCCATCTTGGAGAATACCTTTGCACCAGCTAGTTGATCGAACAGGTCATTCATTCGGGGGATAGGATACTTGTTCTTGATGGTCACCGCATTTAGAGGGCGGTAATCAACAACCAGGCGAGGAACATTTGTATCCCTCTTTTTGTCAAAGATGACCGGGCAGCCCCAAGGTGAGCTACTCGGCCGGATGAATTCTTTTTCCAGCAACTCATCAAGTTGCTTCTTCAATTCAGTTAACTCTTCCGTTGGCATACGGTAGGGCCTTTTGGAAATTGGGGCAGTTCCCGGAACCAATTCAATGACAAATTCCACACTTTGATCAGGTGGCATGCCAGGTAATTCTTCAGGAAAGACGTCGGGGAAATCACACACTACCCCTACCTCATGCATCTCAGGTGGGATGATACCTTCCATAAAATAAAGATTGATCTCTGGAGATAGAGGGGTGGCAGCGGATGGGGTTACGGACGAAGGGGACCAGTAACTTACTAGCCCGACTGTTGGGTGGACCACTGTGACCGACTTGGCAGCACAATTCAAGTTAGCCTGATATTTGACTAGCCAGTCCATACCCAAAATGACATCTATACCATCTGCCTTCAGGGCTATCAGCTGGAAAGGGAAAGACCAATAGCCTATGGTAATCTGGACTTCCGGAGCTATCCAGTTAGTTCGCCAACTAGAACCTGGTGTTTTGACCACTAGAGGGGAGTCCATGTTCACGAACGATATTTGATGGTTGTGTGCATATGCTATGGACATGAATGAATGCGATGCTCCAGAATCAAACAAGACTGAAGCTGGATGATCATTAATTCGAAGCGTACCCATGAGAACACCGGGGTCCTCTTCGACTCCTTCAGCAGAGAGGTGGTTCAGGCGGCCACGGCTAGTAGTCACAGCCTTGCCTGCTGGTGTAGAGGGTGCTGGTACAGGTGTTGCGGTAGCAGGTGCCTTTCCAGGGCAGTCCCTTGAGTAGTGACCGGGCTGGCCACAGCTGTAGAAGGTGAGCCTCGGCGGTGCAGGCAGCTGAGGGCGGAAACCACTTCCAGCCGCACCCAAGGTCGAAGTAGCTGGGCGAGGCGGAGGTGGCCTGAACCCTGTAGGCTTTGGCGTGAAGGGTGCCTTAGGCACAGCGCTATAGGGCACGAATACCCGGCGCTTCTTGCCCTCAGAAGAAGAGGAGCTCTGGTGGTCCCCCTGCGCAGGCCTCTTGGAAACCTCCAGTTCCTTCCTACCCTGCTCCAGAGTTAGCTAGGTAGTCACAGTCTTCACGGTACACGGAGAGGCCGTTGAACGTAGCCTCCTGAACAGCCTGCTCCACGGTCATGCCCACACCTACAATCTGGTGCTGGACTCCGTCTCCATCCGGAGTCAGGACACGGGCCTCGCAGAAGAATTGCCCCTGTCCGTACGGCATGTGCTCCTCATACACCATGTACTCGGGGTACCAAGGGCAACCCTGGCTGGCTAAGGCAGCAGCAAACAAGGCGGGGAACCCGCAGACACCCTCACAGCGAGTCAGACAGACAACAAGTCCCGGACGCGTCATCTGTAGCAACAACAGAACAGTTCAAAAAGTTAGGAACGGAATTGAGACTCATGAATTAATCTAGACGGTAAGAACCCAACCCCGAGAACCTTAAACTTTGACACAACTGCAAGACAAATAGAGGTAAGGTGACTCAGAGTTAGAGCGAGTTGGGTAAGAAGTAAAAAGAATCCTAAGAAGGTTTTCACAACTCATTTTTAGGTTATAAATAATTTTCAACTAGACTCGACATCGACCAATAGAACGGGTTTCCTACAGGCAGTCCTGCTCTGATACCAATTTGTAGCGCCCCGACCCCAGAACTATACGGTGAAACGTTGTGTAACCGGTCATGCTACACAATCGAGGGTTACTGGGTTTACCAATCCCAGGCCAAAACTCATTGGCAGTTGTGCTCGGAATGGATCATTGGCACACAACACCTCGATCATGCCATAAGCTCAGACATCGCTTTCACGTATAGTAAAGAGACCAAGACTGCGGAACAACTGGCACATCACAGACTCTATGACACAAGAGATCATAGTTCAACTCATATATGAGAAAGATAGCAAATGTCACAATCAGACATCACAGACCCATCATTACATCAAGCGGAAGCAAATATAGTTGTCTAACAACAAGATCCAAATTATGGCCTAAGAGGCCTACAATAACATATCCCTGCCAGCCTGTTCCGAGACGTCCCAAGCTGCCACCTGGGAACCCCAGACTACTCGTCGATGTCAATAAAGAACCCACCTTCAGTTCGGTGACGTCCTCCTCTGAAACAAATAATAATCAACAGAGCAAGGCTGAGTACGACGTACTCGCAAGAATTAGTAGGGCGATATAGGCCCGATGCTGTTTGGCTTCAAAGCTATAAGTAGTTGGTTTTGCAGAAAGCTAGTTTTCCTTTCGGTAACACTAGGACTCATGGCACCGACTACTCAGAAGGTTTTTTCTCAAAGGGGATAAGATAGTAAAACTTTCTTTCTTCGGGTCACCTTGCACCAGCAGTAACCAGCGTTCACCACTCGTATCCACTAAGGCACTCCCTCGAATCACCCTGGAGGAAATGAACCTTTACCACACGTTGATTATGCAACCTCTAGCTGCCATATCAATTAAGTTCAGGTTTTCTATGATCTTATCGTCTATTCCCAAGTCGTCCATAACCGCGGACATGGCTTTTCGAAAAGATTAAACCCTGCAGGGGTGTACTGTTTTTATCCATTGGTACCGTCCGACCCCTTGCCTGTACAATTAGCTCTCTTCCGGGGAAAGCCGGCAGGGCGGGCGCGGTTAAACCTTTACCTCGCATGAGACTATCCAAGGGTCATCGTGACGACGGGACAAGTTCAGTGCCTATTTCAACACCCTGCCCCATCGCCACTCCTATCACCACCATCCTCATCACATCATCATCATCATCACCATCATCATCATCATCATCACCGACCACACACTCGCAAATGGAAAGCGCAAACTAGAGGACCCTTGGATACGCCCGCACAAGTTATTCAGTTAGTAAGGGGCCCATACCCCCACCATTGGTAGCACGCTAGTCTTGGTTCAAGAGGTAAAGAACTCGCACCTAGGGGCAGGAACGAGACAAAACACCATCCCCGATGGCAACTCATCCCAGCCTTCTTAGCAATTATTTAGTAACACAAGTTTCCACCACTGTCCGAACATTCCATCAACTTCACATGTATGGAAATAATCAACGGACAACTTAAGCATTAGACTACGCATGGCTAAGCATATCTAAGCATAACATACAACTGATATTAATTATCTCCGGCCAACACATCAACCTATGGTTAATAGGAAGGGAAACAGATAATGGCTCAGGGAGCATGCAAGTTATAGGATTCTCTATCCACTGAACAAAAGTTGTTTCTAGAATCGAATGCAATATTATAGTGGAGAAAATACCTAATAGGATGAGATATGCATAGAAGGTTAGGTTAGCTCTTGCCTTGCTGATAGTACTGGTCGCGTTGATCGTCGAGGTATTGTGGTGGAACCTCGACTCCTGAATCTAACGAAACACAAACAATTACAGGAAACGAAATAAATAACATGAATACAAGGTGCAATGCACAATCATGATGAAATGGTCAAATTATGCACTGAAATCATATTGGGCATGTCCCCCAAGTTAAATGGAACCCCTAAAATAAATATTGCAATTAACAGGTTAAAACTCCATATTTAACTTAGTGAAAATAAGCATTTATTCAAAATGTCCAGTACTGAAATATGGGGTCTACATGAATGAAAATGACATCATTAGATAGGTATTATTCCACTGATCAATTTGGTACTTCGTTTGCAATTTTTCGATTAACGATGAAGAAATGGTTATGCAATTTAAATCATTTTAACCAATTCGAAAATGACATCAAAGGAAAAGTTGATGATAGCATTTGAGTTGATGATCATTTTGATATTTTATTCACAATTTTTGAGTGATTATTT
Source organism: Puccinellia tenuiflora (assembly GCA_012064385.1). Lineage (NCBI taxonomy): Eukaryota > Viridiplantae > Streptophyta > Magnoliopsida > Poales > Poaceae > Puccinellia > Puccinellia tenuiflora. Next base: position 445,314 of record QRDG01000281.1, on the reverse strand, counting down.
CTCAAGTTATGAATTTCCCAAAATTGGAATTAAATCTGGCATTTTAATAATTTTAAATAAACAACAATTTAAAAGATTCATTGTTTCATGGAAATAGAACTAACAATTAGATGTTGTTTTCCTGAACATTTTGAGATCTTATTTGCAATTTTTGGATCAAAATTCATCAAGTTATGGATTTTCTAAATTCCATTTATATTCTGCCATTTCTGTTTTATTAAATACAGGCAATTTATTTTGGCCAAATAATTCAACCAAGGGCTCTAACAGATAGACATTTTCTTCCTGAGCATTTTGGTATATTATTTGCATTTTTCTGAGTTGTGGTTCAAAAGTTATGCAATTTCAAAGTTAGAATTCATTTTATGTCTTTTAATTTAAATCCAGAAAAACAGCCCGAACCGTTTTTCACCGTGGCTGGGATAGCCACAGCCACTGACTGGTGGGGCAGTGGCCACGGTGGCAAGCCACATCGGCCAGATGCCCACGGTCAGGTTTGACCCGCGGGAGGCCAGGACCGGCGCGGCGAGCACGCGGTGACCGACGGCATGCCGAGCACGGATCCGTCCCGTGCGTGCGCTAGCGAGCCCGGGAGGGGGCGCATTTGGCTCCACACGGCGTGGGGAGTCTAGTGGCGGCGCTAGGGACCTAATGGTCACCGGAGGAGCTCCGGCGACGAGATACGGCGGCGGCGATGATTCGGTCTACGACGCTACGGCGAACCAGAGGGAGAGGGGCGAAAAGAATAGGTCCAGGAGGACCGTGTGCTCACCCTGAGCACATATAGATGCTCGTCAGTGAAGGGGAAAGGCTGCAATGGCGGCAATAATGGCGGCGGTCATCGGTCGGAGGCGGGGAGGACGATGACGAACGCGTCGAATCCGGGCGTCCCGACTCGATTTCTTGGGCGAGGAGGAAGAAGGGGAGTAGGCTGAGCTTCCGGTGCGCTTGGATCTGCTCCTGGCAGCCTGAGTTGACGGCGGCGTGCGGCGGCGCCCACGTCTAGGTCACAGACATGGCGCGGGCGGTTTAGGGTTTGCTGCACGGGGGGAAAAGGAGGGGGAGAGAGAGCAGCACGTCGAGGAGGAGCTCCTTATCCTCCAGGGGGGCCAGGGAGCGAGGAGGGGCGCGGGGAGGCCACGGCGGCAAGGCGGCCATGGCGCCAGTGCTTCCCCTGTCGCCACAGGGAAAGGTGATGACAGGTAGGGCCCACCTATAAGGGATTTTAGTATTTTCCCTTTTTCCAAAATTCCAGTAGGGTTTAGGCATTTAATTCAGGCCCTTAACTATTTTTAAAAATTATGGAAAAATTCACAGAGCCATAACCTTACATTTGGAACCTATGGTAAAATTTGCAGCCCATTTGGAAAACATTTCATGTGTTAAATATTTTGAAATGGCTCTCTTGCATTTTGGGCTTTAATTAAATATTTGAATTTGCAATTGCCTTAATTCTTGCAACAAACATATTTGTAGTTGTTAGAACTTCCTAGAAAAATATGAGAATTTAGATTGAAAGTTTGTTCACCATTTACATCACTATCTTTGGTTTCTTAATTGTTGCTCCCTTATTATTTCATGTGAAGCAAAAATAAAATAGGGAATGCCATGATGCAAGATGAGATGCAAAAAGTGAAAATTTTACTCATATTTTCAGGTACCAAAAGTGGGGCCATTACAAGAGGCAGGGGGCCTACAGGTTTGCAGGCCCCGCCGCGCCACTCATCGAATCCTTCCGCTGCGCGCACCCACGCAACTCCCACGATCTCCACGTCGCGGTAGCACAACCGTCCCACCTTTACCTATAAAGAGGGGAGAGCCACACCGGTTCTCATCTTCCACACTTCCGAACCTTCACCTGAGCACCAGCTAGCTCTCTTCTTCCTTCCACCCCCAAGTCCTTCCTTCAGAGCTCCGTCCCGCCTCCATGTCTCCCACCAGGTCCACCGCAGGTCGGGGCAAGAACACAGTGGAGGAGGCGGAGGCTTCCGCGCCCATGGTGCTCGGGGTTTCGCGCTTCCGCAGTGAGGAGGCCCTCGCCAAAGTGCGCGGCTTGGTTGCTGATGCCTTCAATGAAGGAGGCGCGACAGACATCAGAGTCAGCTCCGACACGGCACGGCGGCGCAGCGGGGCGCTGCAACCGGTCTTCACTCATGCGCTGATGGCGGGGCTGGTGCCCCCATTCTCCGCCTTCTTCTTGGAGATCCTGTGACACTACCGGATTCACCTCCTTCACCTGCATCCAAATTAGATCACCATCCTTGCCACCTTTGCCTATCTCTGCAAGGCGTTCCTCGGCGTGGAGCCATCCGTGGCCTTCTTTCGCCATTTCTACAGCCTGCGGATGAGCGCGTCTGACATCACCTGCTGTGTCTCCTTTCACCTGGAGCCCTCTGTGTCGGGAAGCCTGATGACCATGGCGGTGACCAAGAAGCTGGAGGACTTTCGCCGCGATTGGGTGTTCACAGACGTCGATCGTGACGACGAGGCGCTGCTTGAGCTTCCCATCGTGCGGCCGGAGAAACTCCCAAAGGCGTGGTGCAGCTCCCGCCTTCATGGGGGTGAGGCGATGCAACCCCTCATGGCGGGCATCGCCCTCTTGAAGCAGAAGGGCCTCACGGGGCAGATGGTGGTGGCGGAATACCTGCGGCAGAGCGTGGCGCCGCTGCAGGAACACTCAAGGCCGATGTGGACGCTGATTAATTCGGCGGACGATATCCGGCTGTCAAAAAGCGGTCTTAGCGCTACGACGGTCGACGCCGCCACTCGCGTACTCTTCGGAGGGGAGGACATTGAGAAGCCTGCCGGAGAAGTCCGCCCACTATATAAGCGGAAGCAGAGCCTGCGGGACGCGATCCGGCAAGAGATGTCGCCCTTCGACGCGAAAGGCCTGGTGGGCATCGCGTTGCCTCAGGAGGACGATGAGGCGGACGTGGCACCCGGGGACAACGGAGTTGGGGATGAGAAGTCCCAGGCAGGGGCCGCCCACGAGGTGATCACCCTCGACGGTGACAACGATGCGGGAGCGCCCTCCACAGAGCCGCTCGTTGCGCTGGGCCCGCTTGAGGATTCTGACGCCAAAGGGGAGATGGTGCCCCTGGAGGCGCGGTGGAGGAGGCGCACAGTGTACTCCGACGAGGAGCGCAGAAGGGCAGACGGTGGCGCCGACGGTGAGGAGACGTCCTCGCGAAGGAGCCGCCCGGAGGAGGCGACGACTAGTAGCTCCTAGCAGGGGCCGAGCCACCTGGCCCGCGCGACGGAGGCGAGTGCCTTCGCCCAGGGCAGTACGACCCCGCGAGTTGGGGTGAAGAAGAGTCCGTGGTTGTTTGTCAACTCGTAAGTCCCGCGCAGGAACCTGCAACTTTCGTTCGCTTCTTCATGCCGAGATTTGTCTTGATGCCATAGTTGCTTGTAGGGCTCCGCCGGCGAAAGCGCCGCGGAACGACGCGGCTGCCACAACATCGTTTGTTGCCAGGGGGCCGGTGCTCGAGGCTAGACGTGGCGATAGAGCTGTTGGTAGCCACGGCCGAGGCGGCGGCGGAGGCGCCGGTGCCTGCCGCGGGAGGGACCCTCGCGGCGGGCGAGGCCGCCGGAGGCGCATCCGTGGAGGGTGCGAGCCCGGAGCCGGTTGATGAGCCCCAGGTCGCTGCCCCTCCTGGGGGGGGGGGCGCTTCAGGAGGATGTGCCGGAGATGGCGCCGGGAGGCGGCGCTGTAGGGGAGATCGCCTCTCTCCTGGCACGGGGCGAGCCCTCAGCGATGGAGGAGCTCCTCGACCAGCCCGTCGTAGCGGGCTGGGACATTGTGGTCTCTGGGAGTGCCCCGCAGGCAAGCCGTCCGCATGGCAGCCTGCTGCCACGCGCCCACCATGCCATTGACAGGCTTGGTGGGAGTCTTACGGTGGGGCTCGCCGAACTCGAGGCTGAGCGCCGGCGCCTTGCGGTGGAGCGCGCTACACACGAGGCTTAGTGTTGGCGCCTTGCGGCGGAGCGCCGAGCTGGTAGGCGCGGAGGAGCAGCAGCACGTGGTGGGGGAGGCCGCCTTGGCTGCCACGATGACGAGGGAGGCAGAGGCGGAGGTGCGCCTCCAAGCCGCTAAGGACGCCGAGAGGGAGCTCGCGCTGCGCGAGCGCGAGCATGCGCACACCGATGCGGAGCAGCAGACGGAGAGGGCTCGCCTGGAGCAACTCGAGGAAGCTCTTCTTTCCTGCCAGGAAGCTCTCGACGGGCGGGAGAGCAGGCTTAACGCTGACGTGGACGCCCGCCTCGTCCAGAAACGGGACGCCTTGGAGGAGGAGTTTGCCCGGAAAACCAGGGAAATCCGCGCCCAGGAGCGCGACGCCTTCGACCAAAAGATCAAGGCGCAGGAGGCGCGTCAGGCGGAGAAGGTCCGCGAGCTGAAGAAGGAGCTGGATCATGCCAGGCGGGAGGCGCAGCGGCTTCGTGAGGAGTGCAACTCCGCTCGGGGGGAAGCTAACACCCTGAGGGGGGAGCGCAACCTGGCGCTGACGGAGATGGAACGGGTGTGCAACGAGCGTGACGACACGCTACAGCAGATCGAGCCCCTGCTGAAGTAGGTGGAGGAGCTTAAGCTGGAGAGGGAGACCTCCGAAGCGCTGGGAAAGGAGCGGCAAGCCATGATGTGGGAGCTCATCCAGCGCGCCCAGCGGGTCTACTCGCGCCTCGGCGGGGAAAACCTCGGCCTCCCCGGTGCGTTCCAGCCCGGTGTTGCCACGAGCCACGTCTTCTTCTTCCTCAGCCTGGTGGAGCACTTGGAGAAGGTGGTCGGTGAGGTGAACGCGGTCATGGAGAGCGAATGACGCAACCTCCTTGCCCAGGTGGGCAAGCTGATCTTCACCAACCTCTGCTTGCTCCGCAACTCCGGTGTGCTTAACCAAGCGGGCCTTTGCCTGGGCGCGGTCTTGGAGCCGGTGCAGGCCGACAGCGAGGAAGTCACGAAGGCCTTGAAGGAGGAGGTGGATGACCTCGTGGGCACCCTCAGCGACAGCTTCACGCGCGCCGATGGAGCTGATGAGGGCGCATGGCCTTCTGAATGAGCCGACGGTGACGCCTCAGGAGGACGCACTGACGATGAGGCCCGTGATGCCCCGATGGAGTAGACTCCTAGAGCCGTCCTCTTGTGTCGGGGGGCAGTCCCCGAGTAGGGTCAAGATGGCGAAATAGGCATGGACTCGGAGTTGACCGAGTCAATGGTAAACCGACATACCCTACAGGCTTACCCGGAGTCAACCGGGTCAAGGCCAACCGACATACCCAGATGTCGGATCACACAGATTATATGTCGGAATCTTCTTTGTTCTTCTTGTGTGCAGGGAAGGAGAAACCGAGTCATGAGGTATCTGGCATGCCTATGCCGGATCGGGAGGAATGAAGCTCTACCTCGGCACCTGGTCAAGGCTCACGTTGTGTCCCTACAATCACGGGGCAGGCGTCCTGCTACTGGCAGGACATGACGCGCTGCCTACTCCTTGACTCGGTGGTCACGGTATGGGGAGTTGGACCTCCATGCTGCTGACCGATGCAGTACCATGGAGCAGTGTACAGGAGTTGATGGATTGGACATGCCACGCAGGCATGACGGGAGCAGTCAGAGGCCCAGGCGTGGCCACAGTGCTGCCTACGCCAGCACCAACGTCAGCCCTAACCCTGTGTCCTGGGTTTCCCTATATGAGGAGCACCAGGGGCTCTTCTTACGGGGACACTTGGACGAACCTTTGCCTCACGAGACACTTTAGACATTTCTCCAAGAGCCAACAGAGAGCCAGAGTGATATTCCGAGACTCGGTAGAGAGCCTAGAGCTCATAGTTCATCTCATACAGCTCGAGGAGCAGCTTGTGTAACTTGGTTGTAATCCACCATATATAGATCAGACAAGCAGGAGTAGGGGTTTTATCTCCTCACGAGAGCCCTGAACCTGGGTAAATTGGTGTGTGTTCGTGTCTTTCCGTGTGCGTCTCCACACGCACCTACCCTCCTCGGTACCTCCAGCGTCCATCGGCCCCAAGATAAGCCTACCTATGGCATCTGTTCGTGCTCCACCACGACAGTTGGCGCCCACCATGGGGTCAGCAGCGGCGCTAGCTGGTGTGTTCATCCGGACGGGCTCCTTCATCGGGTCGGGTGAGCGCGTTCTCTGTGGCCTCGTCCACATGTTCGGCTCACTCAACGTCGTCAGCGACAACACCGGCTGTTTCGGCAGCAGGCCGCTACCCCGGAACGGGTGCCTCATCGAGTTCGGCTCGCTCACCGTCTACGTCGCCACCGAGGTTCCCTGCCGGTTTCCCGAAAGGGTGCAGGTTGCTGCGGATCCTCCCGCAGTCTGCGCAGCTCGCGGCCGGCGTATCGCTCGCCCCGCTAGCTGTGCAGAGGTCATGATGACCGCTCCAGTCGTTGGTGCCGGCGGTGCTACGGCTAGAGAGGCCGAGGTCAGCAACAGGTCCACCAGGACGACACGATCGCCGCTGGAGTGGCCGGAGAACCGCACAGTGCAGGCCGGTACATCGCGTGTGCCGGTAACGCCGAGTCCTCTTCAGGACGTAATCGAGAAGCTGGCAACCCCAGTGGCTCCGAGTGCAGATGCTGCTCTGACCCAGGCTGAGCTGGATGAGCAGCGCAAGAGCATACTCCAGGAGGCCAAGGAGGTGGCCCGAGTCAGACAGGAGTTTGACATCGCTCTCCGTGAGTATAACAGTGCTCATGGTTTTACGCCGGTAGCAAACCCGGTCAGTCGCATAGATGAGGTACGTGCCAGAGGTAGACATCTCAATGCCGAGATAGCTAGAGATGGTAGAGCCAGATCTAGTAGAACTGCTAGTCATGTGTCGGCGGATAGGCCAAAGTACAGTACCCCTGGCAAGAACCTTAGAGCTGCTAAAGCTGCCATCGCAGAGTTACCTAGTTTGTCCGGTGATGCTCGTCGTAGGCAGCAGGTGTAGCGCCCCGACCCCAGAGCTATACAGTGAAACGTTGTGCAACCGGTCATGCTACACAATCGAGGGTTACTGGGTTTACCAATCCCAGGCCAAAACACATTGGCAGGCGTGCTCGGAATACATCATCGGCACACAACACCTCGATCATGCCATAAGCTCGGACATCGCTTTCACGTATAACAAAGAGACCAAGACTGCGGAACAACTGGCACATCACAGACTCTACGACACAAGAGATCATAGCTCAACTCATATAATTGAGAAAGATAGCAAATATCACAATCAGAGGTCGCAGACCCATCATTACATCAAGCGGAAAGCAAATATAGTTGTCTAACAACAAGATCCAAATTATGGCCTAAGAGGCCTACAGATAAACATCCCGTGCCAGCCTGTTCCATGACGTCCCAAGCTGCCACCTGGGAACCCCAGACTACTCGTCGAAGTCAACGTAGAACCCACCTTCCAGTTCGGTGGCGTCCTCCTCTGAAACAAATAATAATCAACAAAGCAAGGCTGAGTACGACGTACTCGCAAGAATTAGTAGGGCGATATAGGCCCAATGCCGACGGAGGCTCTAAAGCTGTATGATGTAGCTATTTTTGCACAAAGCTAGTTTTCCTTTTTAAAAGACATAAAGACCCATTGCAACGTCTACTCAGAATGTTTTCCGAAAAGGGATAAGAGAGTAAACTTTCATCTTCGGTTCTCATCGAACCTACTTGTAGCCAAAACATCACTCGTCTCCACCAAGGCACTCCCTCGAATCACCCTCGAGGAAATGAACCTTTTATCACACTTTGAAATGCAACCTCTAGCTGCCATATCAATTAGGTTAATGTTATCTATGAGCTAATCCGCCTTTCCCAAGAGTTCGTCCATAACCGCGGACACGGCTTTTCGAAAAGATTTACCCTGCAGGGGTGTACTAATTTACCCATTGGTACCGTCCGGCTCACCTAGTTGGCCCTCTTCCGGGGAAGGCCGGCAAGCAGGCGCGGTTAAACCTTTACCTCGCGTGAGACTATCCAAGAGTCATCTGTGGCCACAGGGCAAGTTTACCCAGCCTCAGCCCCTGCCCCATCGCCACATCCTAAACACCACCATCCTCATCATTTCTTTTTCCGCTCACACACACGGCAAATGGAAATAGCAAACTAGAGGACCCTTGGATACGCCCGCACAAGTTATTCAGTTAGTGAGGCGCCCATACACCCACCAATGGCAGCACGCTCGTTTCTTGGTTCTAGCTAAAAGCACTCTCAGCCTAGGCGGCAGGAATGAGGCAAAACACCATCCCCGATGGCAACTCATCCAAGCCTTTTAGCAAATTAATTATCCACCACAAGTAACCATCATATCCGACCATTCCTCCACCATTCATAATAATGGATTTAAATCACCGGACAACATATATTATTTGACTAGCATGGCTAAGCATAGCTAAGCATATATAACAACAAATATATCTTTGTCTCCGGCCAACACATCAAACCTAGGGTTTATAGGAGGGGAAGCATGTGATGGTTCAGGGGATAAACATGCATTCATAGGATACTCTACATCTTGATCAAAAGAGACATTTGAATCGCATGCAATATTCTGGTGGATAAAATAAGTTTGTAAAACAATAGGATGCTAGATGCCAAGAAGGTTAGGTTAGCTCTTGCCTTGCTGATAGTACTGGGCGCGTTGATCGTCGAGGTATTGTGGTGGAACCTCGACTCCTGAATCTAACGAAACACAAACAATACAAGAAAGGAATAAATAACACGAAATAATAGGTGCAATGCACAATCATGATGAGATGGTCATATTATGCATTGAAAAGTATTTGGGCATGTCCCACAAGTTAAATGGAACCCCTAAAATAAATATTGTAATTAACGGGTTAAAACTCCATCTTTAACTTAGTGAATTAGGTAAATAACCAAAAGGTCCAGTACTGAAATATGGGTTATATATGCATGAAAATGACATTATTTGATAGGTATTAATCCACTGATCGTTTTGATACCTCGTTTGCATTTTTCCGATTAACGATGAATAAATGGCGAATTAAACGGTTAAGCAACTTAAATCAATTTAACCAATTCGAAAATGACATCAAGGTAAAAGTTATTTCCATACTGTGATTTTAACATAGTTGAATAGCATTTGAGTTGCTGATCAAATTGGTATATCATTTGCAATTTTTGGATTAATATTTATCAAGATATGATGATTTCAATAATTGATTTAATTCTGCCATTTTATCGATTTTTAATGAACAGCACCAATATTAATTCTAAAATTGTCTCAAATTACATAAACTTGTAGATAATTGTTCACTGGACAATTTGAGCTATTAAACATAATTTTTGAATAAGCAAAACTCAAGTTAAGGATTTTCTAAACTTGGAATTAAATCTACCATTTTAATAAATTTGGTTAAACATCAATTTAAATGTTCATTATTGCATGGAAACATCACTAACATGTAGATGTTGTTTTCTTGAACATTTAGAGATCTTATTTATAATTTTTGGATAATTATTCATAAAGTTATGGATTTTATAAATTCCATTTATATTCTGCCATTTTATTTATTTAATTAAAACAGGCAATTTAAGTTTAACCAAAAAATTTAAATAAAGGCACCAACATGTAGGGTTTATCTAGCTGAGCATTTTAACATTTTATTTGCATTTTTCAGAATTATAAAACTCCAGATATTAATTTCCACAAATTTGAATAACTAATAGATGCTTTGCATTTCACCTTTAAATTCATGTTTTTAAAATTCATTAGCATGGATGAGTCACATCATTGGTTAGGTTATGAAATTCTGAACATTTTGATATGTCATTTGTATTTTTAGGATTTACCATTTAACAGATATTGCAAAATCCAATTTTCTGTTAATTTCTGAAAAAGGAAAAAGAAGAACAGCTGACGTCAGCTGACGTCATCAGTGGGAGCTGCGGCTCGTTGATCATGAATTCGTCGATTCCGTGCGAAATTGGACGCGGGTGCTTGCTCTACTAACTAGAGGGGGTAGAGAGGAGCAAGGGGGAGCGGCGGGTTGGACCATTTGGTCACCGGAGCATGGCCGGCGACCATGGTTGCGGCGGCGCGGCTCAGTGCACGCCGGCAGCAGTACAAAGAGGGAGAGGGGGAGAGGTAAGGGGTCGGGGAGGTGCGCCTGCTCACCACGAGTGCGATGGCGTGGTCGGTGAGGTGAGGGGAGGCCGGCCGGCGGCGAATCGGTGCTCGGCGGCGCCCGGCCGACACGGACAGGGCGAGGACGCTTCCGGCGAAATGCGGGCACCCCTGCTCGATTCCTAGCGCGGGGAGGTGCAGCACGGCGAGGCAGAGCTAGTGGTGGAGCTGGCTGGCGCCGGGATGGCCGGAGTCGACGGCATTCATGACGGCAGCGGCGGCGGCGTCGGGCAGAAGCGCGGGCCGGTTTTAGGGTTAGGGTTTCGCAAGGGGGAAAGGAGCGGGAGAGAGAGAGAGAGGGCGGCCCCGGCTTGCTTCTTATACCCCGAGGAGACGCGGCATGGCGACAGTGGCGGTGCGGTGCGGTGGCGACGGCGGGGTGAGGCGCTCGGTCACTACAGGGACGAAGACGAAGACGTTTTTCTGGAAAACCCCCTGGAACCTTTTCTCCTTTTCTGTTTTCTTTATTTAATTGAAACAGAGGCCCTTTTCTAATTAATTGAGGCATCAAAGCATTTCCAAAATTTATGAAAATATTCATGGAGGCTTAAAACAGAAAGAGGAAGCCCACCATATTTTTATTTGGAATTTTTGGAAAGGTTTAATTGGTTTTAAATTCAAAGTTGACTTTCAACTATTTGAAGTTCTCATTTTTAATTGAGGCCCTTAAACCTTTTTATAAAATCTAGAAACATTCACAGAGCCAATATATATTATGTGGAACCTGTGGTAAAATTTGCAGCCCATTTGAAAAACATTTCCTGTGATAACATCTCAGAAATTGCTCTCTTGCAATTTTGGCTTTAATTAAATACTTGCATGTTCAAATGCATTTGAATTTGGCAACAATTATATTTGTAGTTGTTGGAACTGCCTGGACAAATATGGAAGCTCAAGAATATTTTGTTTTGCCAATTTGAACAATGCATTTGGTTTGGAAGTTTGGGAAGGGTTTACTTCCTTTTAAAGATTTTCAATGGTGGCAATATTTAATTTAGCAATTTAAATATGTATGCCATGATGCAATGAAAATAAAAAGTGAAAATTTGGCCCATATTTTAGGGTACCAAATCTGGGCTGTTACAGCAGGACCGGGTAAACGAGTTGGTAGCTGTGGCCAATCGTCAGAATGAGGCATTCCGGAATGCAAACCCGGATGTAGGTGGATCCCGGTACCTCTACTCAACTGGCGGTGTCGGAGGAGTGTCCAAGGGACAGGCCTCTTCGCCGTATGTCAGCGGAAGTCGTGACCGGAGTGTAAACTCCGGTAAGAACAAACAGCTGCAGGCGTATGATCCGGTGTATGCCGGAAAACAGATAGTCGGCCAAGGTCAACCCGGTCAGGGACCACCAGGACCCATTCAGGGCAAGCAAGGAACCAGCCGGGTTAACCCGACAAATCCGGGTCAGCCACCTCAGTATCCGGTACCCAATCCACCTCGGCAACGACAGGGTGCTGGGTATGCCGAACAGGTTGCCGACCGATACGACGACGGTTACTCGGCCATGGAGCGGGCCGGGTACACAAGATTCAGGGACCTGGTGATCGAGGGTGCACTCGGTGCTAGGCTGGGAGCTCGCCAGCTGCCGGCACATGATGTCCGCAACAAGCTTGACAGAATCTATCTGTCTGAGCTCCTGGAGGAGCAAGGCCCACCGGGTCCAGCATGTTTTGTACCCCGGATCATGAAGCAGGCACCGGTGCCAAACTTCCAGCTCCCCCGGGGTGCTAAGACATATGATGGTAGTACCAAGCCAGAGGACTGGCTGACAGATTATGTCACCGCGGTGCATATCGCTGGTGGCAGCCGCAGATGGGCAGTGCAGTATGTACCGCAAATGTTGGAGGGTCCAGCCCAGATCTGGCTGAACAACTTGGAGGAGAACAACATTGATTGCTGGCTCGACTTTTCCGATGCTTTCGTCAGCAACTTCTCCAGCACCTACAAGAGGCCGAATCGTCCTCAACAGCTGTCCATGTGTCGGCAGAGGGAAGACGAAACCGACCGAGAGTATCTTACCCGGTGGAGCACAATCCGCAACTCCTGTGAAGGGGTGATTGAGTCACAAGCCATTGCATGGTTTGCACAAGGGTGCCGACATGGCTCCATGCTTTGGCAGAGACTCCAGAGGGAGATGCCGGCCACCTTGGCCGAAACAATGGCGATAGCGGATAGCTATGCCCTGGGTGATCCGACACAGCCTTTACTAGCTCAGGTCGACTCGGACAGGAGGTACCCTGCGGAAGACCGAGACAGATCGGGCCGGCGTAGCGATCGCCCGGATAACCGAAACAAGAGAAGAGACGACCGGCCGGATTACCGGTACGGGTCAGACCAGGTCGCAGCTGTCGACCAAGATCAAGTGGGTGCCGGCAGCAGCCAGCGCCAGTAAAATGATGGTCCCTCATGGGGCCAAAACTCGGAAGGAAAGAGGCCGTGGAATGGTGAGAACAAGCCGTGGAACGGCGAGAGGAAGCCATGGAATGGAGACAGGAAACAATGGGATGACTCGGAAAGATACACCTACGAGAAAATGCTGGATGGCCCGTGCAGCTTTCACACCAAGCACCCCAGCAGACCAGCACAGCACACTACCCGGAACTGCAGTTGGTACCAGCGCAAGCCGGTAACTGCCGGTCCGACATCCAGACCTGCACCTCTCACCGGTGCAAATACTCAGCCTCTGAACACTCAGCCGAGGCAGGAGGATGTCAACCAGGTGGCCAACAACAACAACTACTACAACCCCAACAGCAATGCTGGCCCGAGTCGGCAGAATGAATACCGGAAGCCCCATCAGAGTTACATGGTCTTTGTGACCGAGCCAACGGACAAACAGAGTCAACACCGGCGCGCGATGGAGGTGAACGCGGTTATGCCGGTCGTGCCCAAGTTCATGTACTGGTTCGAGGATGAGGTCAGCTGGAGCATCAGGGACCATCCCAAGGTCATGCCCAACCCGGGGGGTCATGCCCAACTCGTCGGACCCAGCATCAATGTCAGTTTCAGCCGAGTTCTCGTTGATAATGGGAGCAGCATCAACATCATGTACCGGGACACCATGGTCAAACTCGGAATAACCGAGAACATGATGCAGCCAAGCAGGACCACATTCCATGGCATCGTGCCGGGTGTCTCACATGCGCCCATGGGAACAGTCTGGGTCGATGTTTCCTTCGGCGACGAGGGCAATTGCAGGACCGAGAGTTTGCTGTTTGAGGTCGTGGACCTCGAAAGCCCATATCATGCCTTACTCGGTAGGCCTGCACTCGCCAAATTCATGGCGTCCACTCATGGGGCCTACTTGAAAATGAAAATGCCGGGTCCAAACGGTGTCATCACCATCTCGGGTGATTACAGGCGCTCCATGGAGTGTGCCTCCGCCGGATCACTTCTGGCCGAATCACTGGTGATTGCTGCTGAAAAGAGGAGAATCCATGAGGTGGTGGCTCTGGCCCAGTCCGCTCAACTCGGTATCCCGAGTCCGGCTAACCCGCAGCAGACTGCAACCTTCCAGGCGGCGAAGGAGTCGAAGAAAGTCGGCGTTGACGAGTCTAACCCGGACCACACCATCATCATCGGTGCCGGGTTGGACAGCAAATAGGAAAGCGAGCTCATCCACTTCCTCCATGAGAATCGGGATATCTTTGCATGGTCCAGTCAGGATCTACTGGGTGTTCCGAGGGAGTTGGCTGAGCACTCATTGCATGTCAGGCCAGATGCTAGGCCAGTGAAGCAACCGACACGGGGTCTTGCCGAAGAAAGAAGAAAAGCTGTGGGTGACGAGTTAGCCAAGTTACTCGCAGCAAACTCCATCGTAGAAGTGAAGTACCTGGACTGGTTGGCTAACCCGGTCCTGGTAGAAAAGAAGAAAGATGACCCGAATGCTGCCACTGTCTGGCGCATGTGTGTTGATTACACACATCTGAACAAGGCGTGTCCTAAAGATCCATTCCCGTTGCCCCGGATTGATCAGGTGATCGACTCCACGGCCGGGTGTGAACTACTATCGTTTGTAGATACGTACTCTGGTTTTCACCAGATACCGTTGAATCCTTCAGATCAAATAAAGACTGGCTTTATCACCCCGTATGGGGCTTGTTGCTATCGTGTTATGTGTTTTGGTTTGAGAAATGCCGGCGCTACTTATCAGCGCTGTATGCAAAAATGTCTGCACGATCAGATAGGCAAAAATGTGCAGGTGTATGTCGACGACATAGTTATTAAAACTAAAGAAAAACATACCTTGTTGGATGATCTCAAAGAGACATTCGCAAACTTGTGGAAATTCCGGCTAAAACTTAATCCGGATAAATGTACATTCGGTGTGCCGGCAGGAAAGTTACTCGGTTTCCTCGTTTCAAGCCGAGGTATCGAGGCAAACCCGACTAAGATCCGGGCAATAGAAAACATGAAGTTACCGAGATGCCTCCGGGATGTCCAGAAATTCAACGGATGTCTGGCTTCTCTGAGCCGCTTCCTAGGTCGGTTGGGAGAAAAGGCCTTGCCCTTATACCAACTGATGAAAAAATCAGACAGGTTTAGCTGGACCCCGCAAGCGGATGCGGCGTTCCATGAACTAAAAAAGATGTTGGCTACTGCGCCAATATTGGCTTCGCCACTACCGAGAGAGCCCATGTTGCTCTACATTGCTGCCACTAACCGAGTCGTTAGTGTCGTAGTGGTGGTGGAGCGAGAAGAAGAAGGGACTACCGTGCAGAGGCCGGTGTATTATTTGAGTGAGGTGCTCTCCGCATCAAAACAAAATTACCCTCACTACCAGAAAATGACTTATGGTGTCTACATGGCAGCCAAAAAATTGAAGCATTATTTCCAGGAGCATCCCATAACTGTTGTAAGTGCGGCCCCTATGTCGGAAATCCTCGGCAACAAGGATGCCAGTGGCCGAGTCACCAAGTGGGCTATTGAGCTCGCAGCTTACGTGCCGCAATATGCGAGAAGAGATACCATCAAATCTCAAGCAGTGGCAGATTTCTTTGTGGATTGGGCCGAGATGCAGTATGAACCGTCCCTGCCGGACTCCAATTACTGGAGAATGCATTTTTTCATGGATCCAAGGTAAAAGAGGGCCTGGGAGCCGGCGTGGTTCTCACCTCGCCGAAGCGAGATCAGCTGAAATATGTGCTGCAAGTCCATTTCGTGGCATCCAACAATGTCGCCGAGTATGAAGCACTGATTCATGGACTCAAGGTGGCCAAGGAAATCGGAATTCGCCGGATCATCTGTTATGGTGACTCGGATCTGGTGATTCAGCAAACATCAGGCAACTGGGATGCCCTGGATGCCAACATGGCGGCATACCGGTTCCATGTCCAGAAAATCTCGGGATACTTTGATGGTTGCGAGTTCACTCATATCCGGCGGACAGATAATGAAAGTGCTGACATGTTGTCCAAGATCGGGTCATATCGGCAGGCCATTCCACCCGGAGTGTCGCTGGAGCATCTTCACAAGCCATCTATCAAGCCTTCACCCGAGTCCGAATCGATATTCATCCCGGATAACCCAGAACCCGGCGTCATCCCGATGGACGTGGATGTCGGGAGCAAATTGCAGGACTCGGGGACTACTCCGCAGGACCCGGGGACTCCTATGGATGTCGAGTACATTCAGCAAGACTCGGCGACTACGCTGGAAAATTGGAAAGCCGCTTGGCGGAACTCGGGAACTCCTTGGGAGGACTCGAGGATTCGCCAGCCTATATCTGGTGTGGTGATGTCAGTTGATGCAATGGAGATCGACGAGCCTGTACTCGGTATTCGCCCGGTACCGGCATGGGCACAACCCATCGTGACATTCATGTTAGATGGTAGTCTGCTGAGTGATGAGGTCTCGGCTAGACAGATACAGAGACGATCCAAGTCTTTCACCATCATCAATCATGAGTTGTACAAAAGAAGCGTAACCACCGTCCTTCAGCGCTGTGTCGAACCAGAAGAGGGGGAAAAGATTCTCTGAGATATTCATCAGGGGAGTGCGGTCATCACGCCTCTTCTCGAGCCATAGTAGCTAAGGCATTTCGATATGGGTTCTACTAGCCCAGTGCTTTGCAACAAGCAGAAGATATTGTCCGAAAATGTGAGGGGTGTCAGAGGTTTGCACACAAAATTCATATGCCGGCCTCCGCACTCAAAACTATCCCCATCACTTGGCCATTTGCAGTGTGGTGTCTAGATATGGTGGGACCGTTCAAGCCGGCCCGAGGTAACATGACTCACATCCTGGTGATGGTGGACAAGTTCACCAAATGGATTGAGGTAAAACCAATAAGAAAGTGCGATGGCCGCACAGCCGTGTCATTCTTAAACGATACTATCCTAAGGTATGGTCACCCGCATAGCATTATCACGGATAATGGCACCAATTTCGCCGAGGGAGCCTTTGCTCGGTTTTGCCAGGAAAAGAGAATCCGGCTAGACTTGGCATCGGTGGCACATCCGCAGTCCAATGGACAGGTGGAAAGATCAAACGCCCTAGTCTTATCCGGCATCAAACCTCGGCTAATTGAGCCACTGATGCGTGCTCTGGGTTGTTGGCTGGATGAGATCCCGGCGGTGCTGTGGAGTCTAAGGACTACTCCGAATCGCTCCACTGGCTATACGCCATTTTTCTTGGTCTACGGAGCAGAGGCAGTTCTGCCAACCGACATAGAGCATGACTCGCCAAGAGTCGCATTATATACCGAGTCAGAGGCAAAGGAAGCCCGGGAAAATGATGTCGATCTGCTCGAGGAGGCACGAGAATTGGCATTGTCCAAGTCATCGATTTACCAGCAAAATCTCCGACGCTACCATAGCCAGAAAGTAAATCCTCGCAAGTTCCGAGAGGGATACCTGGTCCTTAGGCTTGTGCAGCGCACCGCTGGGATGCACAAGTTATCACCTCCTTGGGAAGGGCCATTTATTGTGAGCAAGGCTTTGAACAACGATGCATACTATCTTATTGATGCTCAGGCGCAGGTGAAGAACATGATGGACAGATCCGGAGAGGAGACCAAACGACCTTGGAATGTAGCTCTTCTTCGCCCTTTTTACTCTTAAGGACTCACTGTATGTATCTCGGAACCCTGAAACGAAATGTCGGCACCCCGAATTGAAACTCGGGGACTGCCTTGCTGTGAATTTTGTGTTGTATGCATGTTTATCTCTGTTTCCTGTACGTCGGATGGCTCCAAAAATCGTGCTTCCATGTTTGCAAGTATTGTATGCTATGTTTTTGTGATTTTGTGACCCGACTGCCAAAGAAACCATAAATGGTAGGCAAGGTCAGAGATTGCAAGGGGTAGTAAACAAGAAAACATACTCGGGGACTCGGTCCAGGAGCGATTCGGTTTCTTTTTGTGTCCTTTTGTTTTATGTCGGATGGCTCTAGACCATATCTCAAAGTTTTGAGTATTGTATGCTAAGTTTTGCTGTCTCGTGACTCGACTGTCAAACACCGAAAAAGGTAGACAAGAGCTGGGATTGTGACACCTAGTACACAAGGAAACAAACTCGGGGACTCGGCCCAAGTGCGATTCGGCATAAGTTGTTTTATTACTAACTTATATGTCGGATGATTCCGAGCTTTGACTCAAGGTTTTTTAGTATTGTCTGCCGTATCTCGGTAATCTTGTGACTCGACTGTCAAAACACCGAAAATGGTAGACAAGAGCAAAGATTGCAAAGTATGGTGAACAAGAAAATGAACTCGGGGACTCGGTTCTGAATGATCCGGCATACTAAATAACCATGCTAAAAATGTGCAAAGTAAAGAACCAAGTGCCAAACATAAAGAGCTTAAGGTTTATACTACATTTTCACCCAGCATTCCGGGGATTTGATGATTTGAGTTTTTTCTGAGTCTAGGCAGCAGGATCCTAGCTACTCGGAGCAGAAGGAGCAGTGTTGGTCGAGGCCGGTTCCTCGGTCGTGACCTCGGTCGCAGGCGTAGGAGCGGTGCCTGTGGCTGTGCCGGGAGGAGTGTCGGCTTGGATCTCCTCGTCGACTTGTTCTTTGTCTTCCTCTTCGCCCTCGTCGGCGTACTCGATCTCCTCCGCTTGAGGAACCCGCTGGCCCGGGACAAAGCGATGTACTGGAGCGTACTGGATGAGGGAGTGAGCCAGCTCTTGGCGACGCTGGATGAGCTCCGGGTCAGAGATCCACTTTGATCCGTCGCGCACGGTCTTGAGCATCTCGAGGTCGAGTCCCTCGTACCAAGACAATACATATGTTAATGCCTCGTCTGCACCGACTCGGGCGGCGGACGATCGCCAATCGTCAAGTCGTTCCTCACTACCCATCAGGCACCTGGCCAGTTCACCAATGGTCTTGGGATGCTCACACCCGGGCCAGAGGACGCTGTAAGCCCGGATCGCAGCGGAAAGGAGTTCCACTCAAACAGACTTCAGCGGTGTCATTCGCGCCTTCAAGGCCACCAGCTGATCATCCATGTCCCACTCAGCCGAGATAGGACCCTCCAGGATCTTCTTCTGCCGGAACTTGTTGGTGCTGTTATCCGCGGCAGTCTTGGAGTGGGGGAAGTTTTCTGAATCAAAAAGAGCTAACACCAATGTAAGATACATGGAGGTAAAAATGGAATATCGGGTAGTAACAGAAAAGGAGGAGACTTACTGTCGAGCTGGCCGTTGATGGAGGCAAATTCTCCCACCCACTAGGTAATCTTAGCCTTCAGGGCTTGGAGCTCACCCTCCGCCGAGGTTATGCGAGACTCAGACTCCCCAAGGGATTCCTTGAGCTTCCGAGTCTCTTCATCTCGGAGCTGCTTTTCCTCGGCGGCGGACTTCTCCACCTCGGCAGCGTGGCCCCAAGATTTCTCCAGCTCGGCCCTCAGCCGGGACACCTCTTCCTGCTCCTTCTTGAGCTCGGCCTAATGCGCAAGATCACGCTCTTTCTGTGCGGCTGTGCCGAGATAGCAGGGTCAGTACGTGAAAACTGAGGCAAATGCAAATTAGAGGACAAAATATAACTTACCCTCGATCTCTGAGATTCGCTTCTCCAGCCCTTTAGCCTTGGACTCCGAGTCAGCCGTCTGGCTCAGCTTGGCTCGCAGCAGCTTGTACTTATCAGAGAGTTTTTTGTGCTCCAGCAGGAGCTTGCGGTGCAACTGTGTACGCTTGGTCATGCAAACCTGGAAAGAAGAAACGTCAGTCTTGTTGGTGAAGATTCAGGCCGAGTTATCCTTACTCGACCAAGTCAGTCTTACTCAGCCGAGTCTCGGTCACTCGACCCGAATCTCGGGGACTGGGGATAGATGATATCTGCATTAAAGAAATAAACTGAGGTATCGTTATTCGGTAGAACTTACCGCGGTTGCTTGGTCGGCCGCGAGAAGGGCAGCTTTGGCTGCGGACATCTTTTGAGCCACTAGGCTCGGCCCCGCCGGATGCTCTGAGACAAGGCCCGCTGGTGACTGCGAGCTTACTTCGCTCAGGTCGGCAGCGTTCCAGTCCATGTTGTAATGCTCAAGGGAGTCCAAGCTTTTCCCGCTAAGGGTTTGCAGTGGGGCAAATCCCCAGCTGGCGGTCTGGATGCTGGATGATGTCGCTGCGCCTTGGCTCGGTGGCACAACTAATTGCCTTTCTGGGTTAGCTGACACCATTTTCACTGGTGCCTTTCCAGTTGTTATCCCGGTTGCAGGAACCGGGGCTTTGGAGATTTGCTGCCGTGGCTGTGGTTGTGCCGGTGGCGGTTGTGGTTTTGCCATCGACGTCGATTTTGACGGTGATGGCTGTTGCTTGTGTTTCTGCTGCTGTGGCTGCGGCTGTGTCGGTGGCGGCGTCGGCTTGGCCGATGGTGGCCGTTGCTGCTGTTGCTGCAGTGGGGGTGTTTGCTTCTTCTGTTGCTGCTGTTGCTGCGGTGGGGGTGTCTGCTCCTTCTGCTGCGGTTGTTGCTGTGGTGGTTGATGTTTCTGCTGTTGTGGTTGTGGTGGTGCTTGCTGCTGCTGGTGACTCGGTGGCTCCGAGTCCTCCGGGACCTCGGTTCGATCTATCTCGGGGGCCGAAGAGCTGGCCCCAGGATCCGCAGTTTGATCGGGCGCCGGAGTCTCGGTCGCGACCGAGTCTACATTCCCGGCACCGGATCCCGGAGCCGAAGTATCGGCAGCAGGACTCGTACTTGGTGGACTTGGCACCCGGGTGTCGTCGGGTCGAGGCGGCGTCGGTGTCCTCGGAGGGACCCGGTCGGTTGACCCGGTCGTAGGAACCTCCAGAGGAGCCATGCTATAAGGCAAAACAGCGAAGTATAAGGTCAGAAGGAGAAAAGCAGGAAAAGCAAGTGTAATCAAGAGTATTAGGTTTATGTCGGCAAAAGGGAATCTTACCCCTTGGAGACAGGGCGTTGGCGCTTCACAATCACCTTGTTCCTCGGCTTCTTCCGCGAAGGACCCGAGGTGCCGGAAGTTCCGGCATCTGCGGATGCGGCCCCTGGGCGCTTTCGAACTGCACCCTTGGGTCCCACGGCGAGGGGCGCCACCTCAATCACCTGGTCGTCTGAATCAGCTGAGGGCGAGGACACCGGAAATGAGAACGCAACCGGACGAGGGTCGTACACCTCTAAAATCCGACAATCATCATCTTCGTCCTCAGACCAATCTCGGAGGGAGGAAGCACGAGTCTTACTCGTGGCTGGAACTGAGCCGACATCAGGAATCGGCACGTTGTCATCATCGTCCGGATCTTCCAAGTCGGCTTCGACCCGGTCCTTACCCCAGTTGGCAGAGGGGTTCTCTCCGTCCTCCTTCAACTGCCGGTCGAATCGCTGCATAGGGGAAATAGAGAATGATAAGTACAAAGAACAGAAAGGCACCGATATAAGAGTTTATGTCGGTGAAAGAGTTTTGTCAGTTGAAGTTACTTACTTTGGGTGGAAGATTGCTCCGGCTGTGGGGTTCTTTGCCCCATTCCCATTCCTCCGGCATCTTTGTCCGGGCTATTGCCTTGATGCGCCTCCGGATCTGGGCGTGGTCCAGCTCGATGGTGCTGATCCGGGTCAGATCCAGCGGGCCACTCATATGGTAGATCTTGTGGACTCGGCGCTGGAGGGGCAAGACTCGGCGGCTGATGAATGTGGCCAGCAGGTCATCAGCAGTCATCCCTGCTCCTCTCAGCTCCTCCACAACCTGGTGGATCTTGTTGACCTCCTATACCTTATTCTTCGGATTATATCCCAGTTGAGTTGTGCTGTGGGGGGGGGCGATGGAGAATGTCGGCAAGTTGATCAAGTTGGCACAGGTTGTGTTCTTCACGTAGAAGAAGGAGCGTTGCCATTTCCGGCATGACTCCAGACCGTATATTCGGGGAAAGATGGAGCCACGTCGAGGTGTGACGGTGGCGGCCCCACACTAGGTCATCTCCTTATCCGGTTGATCAGGATTCGGGATAACCTGCTTCCGGAAACCGAAATATTTGGACCAGAGGTTTATGGTGGGCCAGAGGCCGAGGTAACCCTCGGCAAAGGAGACAAATGCTGAGAGGGTGGTGATGGCATTCGCCGGGAGTTGGTGCGGTTGAAGACCGAATTTGTTGAGGAAATTGCGGAAGAAGGCGCTGGCGGGTAATCCGAGTCCTCGCTCAAAGTGCGCGATGAAGACGACGTACTCGCCTTCCTTGAGATCCGGCTCGGTCTCGGAGCCCGGAAGTCGGCACTCCACTCCGGTCGGGATCCGCCGTGTCCGGATCAGCCAGTCTAACTCGGCCTGGCCTACGTCGGAGCCCTCCCAGGAAGCCCGGGTGGATCCTTCCACAAACACCTCCTCGACCGAGTCAACCACCTCGAGGGCGGAGTTGTCCGACATATCGGCAAAGGGTTGCCGAGATCTGCAAGAAGAGGTTCATGGATATTGAGATTAAAAGCATTACGGTGAAGAAAGAAAAAGAAGAGGAAAGAGGTATGGCGGTGGCAAGGCCACCGGCGGCGCACGATGCAATCGCTGCGGTAAAGAGAAAAACAAAAGGGAAATAACAGCAAGCGCTAGATTCGGAAGAAAGAGAAAGGGAAGAAAAAAGGTGCTACGGAGGCTAGTCCACTGGCGGCTAGTCCACCGGCGGCGCACCGCAACCACGGCCGCAAGGTCACCGGCGGCGCGCGATGCGTCGCCGCGGTGAAGAACAGAGGAAGAACAAAAGGAAGAAACAAGTACGGAGACTACTTATAGATGCGAAATGCTAGCAGGGAAGAAGGAAGAAGAGGAAATCTTACCGGTGAGCGGCGTCGGCGGACGGCGGTGCGTCGATGCGTGGGAGAGCGGCGTTGGCGTCCGGTGACTTGTCGACGTGCGCGGCTCCGTACGGCGGCGGCGAGCTCTGTGTTCCTTGTGCTCTGGGTGCTGGAGAAGAAGAAAGAGGCAAGAGAAAGATGAATGCGGAGGGGGGAAACGGCTGCCTCCTCCCCCCTATTTATGAACGGCCGGAGGAGATCGTGGGCGCGCGATTCTCTGCGCACGATCCCCGTAATGGACAGGGAATCACCACCCCACGATCTCCGCCACGATTGCTGCAGTTGCATAACTGCCGCACGATCCACCACACGATGGCCACAGGGAGCCAACGGCTCGCTGCGCCGCACCCGATCGGGCGAGACCCGAGGCGCCGGTGGCGGTGCGGTCGAGACTGCACTTGAGTGATGGCGTGGGCACAGTATCCAAGGCGACCGGCGTGACGCAAGTGGCGTGCGTGCCAGTGGCACGTCCATCCGTGCACGAAAACCGAGGCGTCAAGCAGAGATGTTCTGCCACGTAGGGGAACCAATAACTCGGAAAAGCCGTGGAGTTCTCCCGTAAGTCGGAACGATCCGACGTAAGGTATGATAGCAAGTTGGGATGCAAATTGCTTTCCGACATATAATTGTAGCCGGCATTTGATATGTCGGCAGTCAGTAAAAATGTTGGTTTTCGGGTAAACCTGTCGTGGCCCTTCATCCGAGGCTGCAGGACCGCGCCAGCTTCGGGGACTAATGTCGGGGGGCAGCCCCCGAGTAGGGTCAAGATGGTGAAATAGGCATGGACTCGGAGTTGACCGAGTCAATGGTAAACCGACATACCCTACAGGCTTACCCGGAGTCAACCGGGTCAAGGCCAACTGACATACCCAGATGTCGGATCACACAGATTATATGTCGGAATCTTCTTTGTTCTTCTTGTGTGCAGGGAAGGAGAAACCGAGTCGTGAGGTATCTGGCATGCCTATGCCGGATCGGGAGGAATGAAACTCTACCTCGGCACCTGGTCAAGGCTCACGTCGTGTCCCTACAATCACGGGGCAGGCGTCCTGCTACTGGCAGGACATGACGCGCTGCCTACTCCTTGACTCGGTGGTCACGGTATGGGGAGTCAGACCTCCATGCTGCTGACCGAAGCAGTACCGTGGAGCAGTGTACAGGAATTGATGGATTGGACATGCCACACAGGGGTGACGGAAGCAGTCAGAGGCCCAGACGTGGCCACAGTGCTGCCTACGCCAGCACCAACGTCAGCCCTAACCCTGTGTCCTGGGTTTCTCTATATAAGGAGCACCAGGGGCTCCTCTTACAGGGACGCTTGGATGAACCTTTGCCTCACGAGACACTTTAGACATTTCTCCAAGAGCCAACAGAGAGCCAGAGTGATATTCCGAGACTCGGTAGAGAGCCTAGAGCTCATAGTTCATCTCATACAGCTCAAGGAGCAGCTTGTGTAACTCGGTTGTAATCCACCATATATAGATCAGACAAGCAGGAGTAGGGGTGTTATCTCCTCACGAGAGCCCCGAACCTTGGTAAAACCGTGTGTGTGCGTGTGTGTTTTCTGTGTGCGTCTTCACGCGCTAACCCTCCCCGGTGCCTCCAGCGTCCATCGGTCCCAAGTTAAGCCTACNGTTAGGAGAAACAAACTCCGGTACCTTGTCCATTTCTCGGCCAGGTCAAAGTATTGTAATCCGCAGAATAAGATGCTTGTCTAGCTTTTGTTCTGTTCAACCTTAGAGTGTCACACTCTTTAATATCAAGAGGTCGTGCTTAGTCTCATGACGTACTTGATGAAGTGATGCTCTTACCCTTCCTTATCTATCTGCCTCCGAGCTACTCGGGCTAGAGATGTTGAGGATGAATATCGTTGTGGTAGTCGGATATTCTTAGGAAATGATATTGCTTTGAAGTCCAAGGACTTTGATGGCACTCTTAGCATGATTGGTAATCATATCATCAAGCCGAGTTTGACTGTGCTGCCAAGTCCCTTTGTTCAGGTGCCCACCTTCGGTCAATAAGTTAGATTCGTGTCGAAACTCGAAAGACCACATCTGTTTCGCTTGGAAAAGCAAAATTTCCTCTCGCAAACCAGCTGGTGTCCTGGAGCTTGACGCTTGTAGTCATACTTGAGATCCTTACCTCTCGTTAACTGTTGTAACTCCTTCCTCGGACAATGTCAAGTCTGAATATCCGCACGCTTAACCACATCTGAATCTCAAGCAGAAATGATGGTTGGTGTTCCTTAAGAGTATGACATAGGCCTTGTAAATCCGGCAAGTTTGAGGTGGTGGTTGCCCTACTTAACTGGAAGGTCTATTGTGATATCCTCTTGCCTTTCGTAAATCAAACCACTCCCCATGAGGATTTTGTGCGACTTATTCTAGAAGTTGCCCTTATGGTCTCTTTGCAAATCTTAAAGGTCCGACCTTCACTTGATGACCTATTGAAGGCATTTCCGAAGCCTGATAGTGGTATCTAGAACATCGAGGAGAACATTAATGTGGTGTTGCTAAACATGTCTCTCGGTCATTTCTCCTATCCTCTGCTTGACCTTTGTTTGGTCAAGTTGTTCCTAGTTTTCCCCAATGGCTTATGGTCTTGTGCAAAGTTCATATTTCCAGCCCTTGGAGAAAATTTGTCTATCACCTTGAACTATCTTCTGACTTTCTCATCGGCATCATGCTTGCTACCTTACTCTCTACAACAAGGAAGATCATCGTGGGATCCAAAAGATCGTTGAAGTTAAGAGTTGTCATGTTTCCCTCCTCTCCCTCTTCCTAATCTAGGAATCTCGGGGCGAGATTCTTGTAAGGGGGATAGAATTGTAACAGCCCAGATTTGGTACCCTAAAATATGGGCCAAATTTTCACTTTTTGCTTTGCATTGCATCATGGCATGCATATTTAAAATGCTAAGTTAAATATTGCAAACAATGGAAATCATTTAAAGCAATCAAACACTTCCCAAAAATCCCAAACCAAATGCAATTGCTCAAATTGGCAAGACCAAATATTCTTGAGTTTCCATATTGTCCAGAAAGTTCCAATAATGCATTTTCAAATTTAATTGGCAAAGTCAAATTCTTGCCAAACAATTAAAAATTGGGACTTCAAAGTTGGGTTTAAACCAATTCTCGTTTGAAACCAAGTTAAACATTTCAAAATTTCAAATAAAAATATGGGGAGATTCATTATATTATTGGGAGCCTCCATGAATAATTTCACTTATTTTGGAAATGTTTAAATACCCCAAGTAAATGGATTTTGGAAATTATTAAATTTTGCCTTATCCAAACCCTTTGAACAAATGTTGCTCAAAACTTTTTATTTGGCAACACCAATTTTTGTGGAGCTTCTAGTTGATATTGAGATCCCACATGAACTTTTGCAGAAATTATAAAAATGGTTTAGGGCCTCAATTAAATTCACTAAACTGCTGCTGGACTAAATTGTGATGCATTTCATTTTAGCCAGGGGGTTTTTCATAAAATCTTCAGGGCATCCTTTCCCTGTCGCCACAGGGAAGACACTGCCGCGCCGTGCCGCCGTGGCCACCGCCCTGCTCCCTCGACGCCGGGCCCCCCTTACCCCTGCGTCGACAAGGAGGACCCCCACGACGCCCTGGATGCTCTCCTCTCCCCCTGCTCTCTCTCCCCACGAACCCTAACCCTAAATCGAGCACGATCGAGCCCGACGTCCGCCGCCGCCGCCGTCGAGCTTGCCCTCGCCTCCGGCCACCCCGTGCCACGCCGACGCTACCACGAGATGCGCCTCGCCGTCCTCTTCATCCTCGGCCAGGGAATCGAGGCGGGGATGCCCAAGATCGACGCCTCCGTCCCGGTCACCGCCTCCGGCCGCCGCACATCGACGCGCTCCTTGCCTCCTCCGACCGTCCCCTTCTCCGGCGAGCTGCCCGACGCACTCAGGGTGAGCACCCCGTCCTCCGGGACCTCTCTCCCTCTTCCTCCCGCTCTAGGCCGCGCTCCCACCGTGCTCCGCCGTCCACCGCCGCCAACTCCGGCGACCATTTGGTCAATCCCGCCGCCCCCTCTGCTCTACTCCACCTCCTCTATCTCCTAGTGCAGCTGCCCACGCCCAATTTCCACCGGAGACGACGGATTCTTGATCAACATGCCGCCTGCCCCCTGATGACATCAGCATGACGTCATTGTTCATCTGTTTTCAATTTCAGAAAATTAACAGAGAGTTCATTTTTGCTATATCTAAAAATTGGTAAATCAGAAAAATGAAATTGACATACCAAATTGTTCACATTTTCATAACCTATCCAAATTTGTAACTCACACATGCAAATGAAATTTTGAATTTGAATTTAAATGTGAAATGCAAATCATCTGTGAGTTATTCAAATTTTGGAAATTCATATCTAGAGTTTTACAATTCAGAAAAATGCAATTAATATGTCAAAACGCTCAGCTAAATAAACTCTAAATGTTAGTGCCATTAGTTGGATTTTTGGTTAAACTTAAAATGCCTATTTTAATTAAATTAAATAAAATGGTAGAATATAAATGGAATTTATAAAATCCATAACTTTATGAATTTTGATCCAAAAATTGTAAATAAGATCTATAAATTTTTAGGAAAACAACATCTACATTTTAGTTCTATTTCCATGCACTAATGAACATTTAAATTGCTGTTTATTTAAATTAAGTAAAATGGCAGATTTAAATCCCTAATTGCAAATACCATAACTTGTTAAATATTGTTTCAAAAATTGCAAATGATATACCAAAATGACCAGCAAAGCAAATGCTATCTACCTATGTTAATATCACAGCATGCAAACAAATTTTCCTTTGATGTTAATTTCGAAATGGTTAAAATGATTTAAATTGCTTAACCATTTAAATCGCCATTTATTCGTCTTTGATCGGAAAATTGCAAACGAAGTACCAAAATGATCAGTAGGTTAATATCTATCTAATAATGTCATTTTCATGCATTTAGGACCCATATTTCAGTACTGGACATTTTGATAAATAACGCAAATCACTAAGTTAAAGATGGAGTTTCGACCCGTTAATTGCAATATTTATTTTAGGGGTTCCATTTAACTTGTGGGACATGCCCAAATACTTTTCAGTGCATAAATTGACCATCTCATCATGATTGTGCATTGCACCTTGTATTCGTGTTATTTATTTCCTTTCCTGTATTGTTTGTGTTTCGGTAGATTCAGGAATCGAGGTTCCACCACAATACCTCGACAACCAGTGCGACCTTTGTTATCAACAAGGCAAGAGCTAACCTAACCTTCTTGGAATATCTCATCCTATTAGTACAAGTATTTTATCCACCATAACATTGCATTCGATTCTAGCAACAACTTTGTTCAGTGGATAGAATTCCTATAACTTGCATGTTCCCTGAACCATTACTATGTTTCCCTACCTATGAACCATAGCTTGATGTGTTGGCCTGAGATAAATTATATCTGGTGTATGTTATGCTTAGATATGCTTAGCCTGCTTAGCCGAATGCTTAAGTTGTCCGTTGAATAATTTCCATAATTGTGAAGTGGATTGAATGTTCGGACAATGGTGCAAACTTGTGTTACTAATTAATTTGCTAAAAGGCTTGGATGAGTTGCCAACAAGGTTGTTTGTTTTTCCTCATTCTTGCCGCCTAGGTGTGAGTGCTTATCGACCGAACCAAGAACCAAGCGTGCTTCCAAAGGTGGGAGTATGGGCTCCTTACTAACCGAATAATTAGTGCGGGCGTATCCAAGGGTCCTCTAGTTTGAGCTTTCCATTTGCGTGTGAGTTGGATGGATGAAAAGAAGATGATGATGATGATGGTGGGTGATAGGAGTGGCGATGGGGCAGGGTGTTGAAATAGGCGCTGAACTTGTCCTGACGTCACGATGGCCCTTGGATAGTCTCATGCTTTGTAAAGGTTTAACCGCGCCCGCCCTGTCGGCTTTCCCCGGAAGAGAGCTAATTGCATAGGCAAGGGGTCGGACGGTACCAATGGTAAAAACAGTACACCCCTGCAGGGTTTAATCTTTTCGAAAAGCCGTGTCCACGGTTATGGACAAATCTTGGTGAGATAGGTAAGATCATAGAGAACCTTAACCTAATTGATATGGCAGCTAGAGGTTGCATAATCAACATGTGATAAAGGTTCATTTCCTCGAGGGTGATTCGAGGGAGTGCCTTGGTGGAGATAAGTAGTGTTTCTGAATACAGTAGGTTCCCCGTGAACCGAAGAGAAAAGTGTTACCCTCTTATCCCCTTATGAAAACCTTCTAATTAGACGATGCCATGAGTCCTAGTCTTCGGAAGGAAACAAACTAGCTTTATGCAAAACAACCACTTATATAGCTTTGCAGCCTCCGTCAGCATCGGGCCTATATCGCCCTACTAATTCTTGCGAGTACGTCGTACTCAGCCTTGCTTTGTTGATTATTATTTGTTTCAGAGGAGGACACCACCGAACTAGGAGGTGGGTTCTACGTTGACTTCGACGAGTAGTCTGGGGTTCCCAGGTGGCAGCTTGGGACGTCGGAACAGGCTGGCAGTGTTATGTTATTATAGGCCTCTTAGGCCATAATTTGGATCTTGTTGTTTAGACAACTTTAAATTCGCTTCCGCTTGCTGTAATGATGGGTCAGTGACCTCTGATGTGTCATTTGCTATCTTTCTCAATTATATGAGTTGAACTATGATATCTTTGTGTCGTAGAGTCTGTGATGTGCCAGATGTTCTGCAGTCTTGGTCTCTTTGTTATACGTGAAAGCGATGTCCGAGCTTATTGCATGATCGAGGTGTTGTGTGCCGATGATGTATTCCGAGCACGCCTGCCAATGTGTTTTGGCCTGGGATTGGTAACCCCAGTAACCGTTGATTGTGTAGCATGACCGGTTGCACAACGTTTCACTGTATAGCTCTGGGGTCAGGGCGCTACAACCACACCATTGGAGAGCCAAGTGGGATGGACAACTTCTTTGATGATGCGAGCTTTCTTCAACTTCTCTACTTCTTGAACAATGAAATCTTGCTTCTCTGGCGCCTGGCACCGCGCCTTTTGCTTCACGGGGCGTGCGTTTGGACACACGGCTAGGTGGTGCTCGATCACCTCCCTCGGTACTCCAGACATATCTGACGGTGTCCATGCGAACATGTCAGAGTTTGCCCTGAGGAAGGCGACGAGCGCGCTTTCCTATTTGGGAGGCAAGTTGGCGCCAATGGTGACGCTAGCCCCCGAGCCGTTTGCCTCAAGAGGCACCTGCTTCGTCGCGGCCTTCTCCTGAGAGAACAGCTGCTCCTTCTTCGCGGGGGCCTCAGGAGGGGTTCCTCATCCTCGTCAGCGGGGGACGCCACCGCGGCAGCCTTGTAGGCCGCTTGCACAGTGTACAGAGCGTCTGAAACCATGCCACGGATGACGATGGTGCCACCCGACCGAGGAAGCTTGACGAGGTTGTAGGCGTGGTGGGTCACCGCCATGATATTTGCGAGGGCGGGGTAGCCGAGGATGGCGTTGTAGGGCAGGCCAATGTGCGCGACGTCGAAGTCGATATGCTCGGTGCGGTAGTTGGCTTGCGTCCCGAAGGTGACCGCAAGCCTCACTTACCCCAAAGGGGTCGTGAGACCCTCTGTCACCCCCGAGAAGGGCCTGGTGGGCATGAGCCGCTCATAAGGCACCTACAGCTTCTCGAAGGTCTCGACAGAGATGACGTTGAGGCCTGCACCCCCATTGATGAGCGTCTTAGAGACTGCGATGTTGTTGATGGCGGGGGTGCAGACCAGCGGGATGGTGCCAACAGTTGAAGTGGACTTGGGGTGGTCGCTGGAGTCGAAAGTGATGGGGTACTGGGACCACTTGAGGGGCCTGGAGGCCTCAACCCCGGGCAGCGCTGCCGCGATCTCGCGAGCGAGTTGCTTGAAGTGGCGGTTGGAGCTGGGGGCCTGAGCCCCGCCGAGGATGCAAGCGGCCCCGTGAGGCACCTGGTAGCCCTCAGGAGTCTCGGCAGGGAGGTTGTCATTCGTGGGCTGGACGGCGTTGGCTTGAGGGTTCTGCTGGTAGTTGTCGTCATAGTTGTTGTTGTTCCAGCGTCGCCCCCCGCGGCCGCCGCGACCTTGCTGCCGCTCGCGAGCCTCGCGAGCCTCGCGAAGCCTCTTGTGGTCGTAGCAGTCCTTGGTGGCATGGGAATGCCTGTTGTGGTAGATGCAGAAGGGGCGATCATCTTTCTTCTCGAGGTCCGCGGCTGGAGCGGCAGCGCGAGGCTGCTTGGCGTCAGGTTCAGCTGCGAGGACCGCAGTGGTCTTGCGATTCTCGGTGGATTTCTTCTTCTTCTTGGATCCCTCGGCAGGGTCCCCTGGCTCGTTCTTGACGAACAAGCAGCCCTCCTCAGCCTTGGCGCACATGTCCGCCAAGTCGAAGAGCTTGACGACGGTGGTGATGTTGTCGTGGATGCCGAGCTTCTCGAGCATCCGCATGTCCGTGACCCCAGCCTGGAAGGCCGAAATGACCTACGCGTCGGTGGCGTTGGGGATCTTGTTGCGCACCTGGCTAAAGCGCTGGATGTACTTGCGGAGGGTCTCGCCAGGCTTCTGGCGTACGCCGCGGAGGTCGTTGTACGTGAGGCCGCGCTCGTACGTTCCCTTGAAGTTCGCGACGAAGCACCGGCAGAGGTCCTCCCAGGTGTTGATGGACTCAGCGGGGAGGTTCGTGAGCCACGAGGACGCGGAGTCCTTGAGGGCCATGGGGAACCAGTTCGCCATGACTTTGTCCTCGCCCCCGCGGCCTGGATGGCCAAAGTGTAGAGCTGCAGGAACTCTAGGGGGTTGTTCTTGCCGTCGTAGCGCGGAGGAAGATCCGACTTGAACTTGACCGGCCAGACGACGCGACGGAGGCTGCGAGTGAACACGGCCGTCGTGCCGTAGGTGACCACGCCGTTGGCGAGGATGGCACGGAGGTGGCGCCCCGCGGTGGCGACGTCCTGGACGGCGCGGTTGTGGCGATCCTGCTGGCGCTCGATGTTCACGCGTGCGTCCTCCGGGGCTCGCTGCACGATTTGGCGGTCATGCGGCGATGATGCGTGCAATGCCGCGCGGTTATTGTGAGGAGGAGCCCCTGCTGGAGCAGGTTGCGGTGGAACTGGTGGAGCTGGAGCGGGCGCGGGATGACGAGGAGGTGCAGGAGGCGCGCCGTGCGCCACGTCCCCCACGCGTGCAGAGGGAACCAGCGAACGAGACGGTGCAAGAGCGGCGACGCGAGCGGCGCCGACGAGCTCGGAGAGGCGGTTGATCCAGGCTTCTTGAGCCTCCGGCGTGGGGCGGTACTGCAGCAGCTCCTGCGCCATGAGAAGCACAGTTGCTGGGCTGGGCGCAGGGCGGCCCAGCGAGGAGGCAGCACGGTCCCGCGACGGGTGCAGGGAGGAAGCTTCCTCTTCGCCGTGGTCATCCTCAGCGTGGTCGTCGTTGTTGTCCTCTGGATGCTCGACGCGGGGCTCGTTGTCGACGTGGCGCTCTGGAGCAGCGCTTCCGCGTGGGCGGCCGTGCGGTTGCCAGCAGGAGCAGTGGCGGCGCTGGCTGTCCGGCGAGCGAGACGTTCGGCGCGAGAGCCGACCATGGCTATGTCGAGGTTGAAGATGCGCCTCAGCCCCCTACCTGGCGCGTCAAATGTCAGAGACTGTCCTAGGAACTGGGTGTATCTCACTAGGTAAGGAATCGAGTAAGGGGCTGAACACGGAATCAAACAACCCTCAACGTGCCTCGGCGACGGCGCTCGTCGAGATTGCTGCGGGACGGCACTTCAGAGATGAACTCACGATGTTACCCAGGTTCAGGGCCGTCTTGGAGAGGTAAAACCCCTACGTCCTGCCTTGGTTGTATTGCACTGCTTGTAGAGGTTATAGTACAAGGAGAGCTTCGGGAGCTCGAGGTGGCTAACAATGGCTATCGCTAGAACAGTACTCTCTAACCTCTAGATCTCAGATCCCGGTGCCTGAACATGCTCCCCCTCCTTTTATAGGTGTCCTGGACCTCTTCCCCCAAATATCTAGGCGGGAAGGGCTACCACATGGCGACGAAGGAGGAGGTCAGGTGCACGATAAAGGGGGAGTCCATGGACGCGGTTCACGGCAGGGAGCGGCGTCACCAAAGCTGGAAAAGCCACCGTCCAGCCAGGACGGTGGGCTTGCGCTGCTGAGGCTTGGGAGGCGCCCCACGGTGACGTCGCCCTTGGAGTGTAGGAGCAAATGGTCTCCTTATCACCGAAATGGCAATTCTTGTAGCTCCTTTGCTTGGTTTAGCATTGTTGACTGCTTTATACACAAGAGTGGCAACTGCGGCGCTGTCGTCACCGTGCGTAGGCGCGCCCGTGATCCTGCGGAGGGCGCAGAGCCCATGTGCATTCTGTCGCGGAGACAGAGCTTGCTTCATGGGGAAGGAACCCCGCGAGGCTGGAGGCCTCGCCGAGCCTTTTGGCTTGATCCTTGGCAGAATCGACGGCAGCATCCGAGATGCCCTCTCGAGGAGAGGTCCCTCACGAGGGGAAAACCCTCGCGAGGCTCGCCAGGCTTGGAGATTCTGGTGCTTAGCGAAATCTTCTGAAGAGTGTCGTGGGCCCTGGCGGGCCGGCCCGTGGTACCCTGGTTCCCACTCTGCCGACAACATTACTCCCAATAGTCTCCTTTACATTTTCGGCTTCATAGCACTTTTCGAAGGCTACTTAGGATTAGCTCCTAGGTTAGACTTCTTCAAGTACTGCTTTGGTGTAAAGAGGCAGATTGTGAATAAGGAGTTGCTGGTTGCCAGCTTGATATGTGTCAAACCTATTTATAATTTTTGATTGATCCATGCTAGTTTTGTGATGTTGTCACATGTTTTTACTCATATTACATCTTTTTTGTGCATTTTGTTGGACTAACCTATTGACAAGATGCCCAGTGCCAGTTCCCTGTTTTTGTACTGATTTTGTTGCAGAAAGTTACTTCTGGAAATATTCTCGGAATTGGACGAAAATTTACGACGATTTTTTATTGAAGAAATAAGGACCAGAGCCAGAAGGGCGACCCCGGGGGGACCCACAGGCCAGGGGCGGGTCCAAACCGCGGGTCTAAGGGGGGTCGCGGCCATAGCCCGCCTCTGTCACTCGGGCATCCCCTCGGCCGCCTCTGATGCCTATAAAATCATCCCCGACGAAAAAACCCTAACTGTCGGGGGGTTAACCACGGGTACCCCAGAGTTGGAAGATTGTTAGTAGGATAGAGGGAAGAGCAATTTAATATAGAGGAAATAGAGAAGAGATAGAAAAAAGCCAGCCTGGGCCGATATTGGTGTGGCCCAGACCGGCATAGCAGCGCATAGTGCAAGAGGGCCCGACCTCACTTCTTCCCGGCTGGGCCGACATAGTCCAAACCCGGATGGGCCGACATAGTATGACCCGGCTGGGCCAAATGCTCTTTATCCCGCACCGGCCAACTTTCAACTTACACGGACAGGCCGGGATCCCCCTTTCCCGGTTGGGCCGGCTTAACATTACCCGGGTGGGCCGCGTCGTCCGCTGCCTCGCAAGATCCCGGCTGGGCCGAGTCCCAGGCCAGGCCGGCGTCTCCCGCTTAGTTCCTTAGCACCGCGGCTAGGCCAGCATCCGGTGCTCCAGGCCGAATTGGCAACATCGTCGGGAGGCCAGCGTCTTGAGCCCCTGGCCGAATCGCTGGGAGGCTGGCACACTCGACCCCAGGTCGGATCGACCGGGTTACCTGCACTAGAATCAGTGCATCGTCGGCATCTTCTTTGCAGAGCAAGCTCGGCCGGCTTTCCTCTGCCGGGCCGGGTCATCTGCGTTATTCCAAGTCAAGCAGCAACCAGCAAACCAGGATACCCCCTCAAGTAAATATCAGTGCCAACTACTAGAGGATAAGATATAAGGTCAAAGGACGCATACAGGCGACCCATGCCCTGCGTAGTAACGTGGCCACAGTGCACACCATGACGCCTCAACAGTGTGGACAAGACCCCTGTAGTCGGTTCCAGCAATAGTGCAGCATAGTGTTTTGCATAGTGTCCTGTGGGTCGTGGCTTGTCCCCTTGGCTCCCTTTATAAGGAGCACCAGGGGGATCATTCCCACGGGCGAACACAGCCATATGAGCTCTCCTCCTAGCTCAGTTCACTAGTAGAATAACACTAGTTCTTTAGTTCATAAGATGATCACTTGTAGATTTAGAGACACAACTCAAGGAGCACCAGTGTAACTCCCATATACTACTCATGTACAGTCAGACAAGCAGGAGTAGGGGTTTTACCTCCTCACGAGGGCCCTGAACCTGGGTAGATCGTGTGTGTTTGTGTGTGTTCTTTGTGCGTATTCCTATGCGTAATCCCTCCCCGAATCCTCAAGCGTCCATCGGCCCCAAACTTAAGCCTACCCCAGGCATCTGTCAGTTCACCACGATGACAGTTGGCGCCCACCGTGGGGCTGGTAGTGGCACTTGCTGGATCAAATTCGGACGAGACCTTCTTCATCAACGTGGGGACTCGACATCGACATCGTCCCCCGCGCTCGAGCTTGCCGCTGTGAGCAGTGGCTAGCGCTGCCTCCACCAACGGACATCATCGTGTAACAGCCAAACTTGGTAACGAAAAATACGAAGAATTTTTCCACTTTTTGCATTCTTGTTGCATCATGGCATGTCTTAAATTGCTAATGTTAATAAGTAATCAAATGAAAACAATGAAATGAGGGAAGCCAAACTTCCCAAACTCTTTACTTCTTGAAATGCAAACTATGGTGTAACCCTTGTCATGGCAAGTGACCTTAACGGTCTAGCAAGTTTCTCTAAGTTCAACCAATGCTCGAGAAACCAAATGGTTTGTCCTCTAATTTGTTCCAAGCCTCAAAGCTTCTTTTGTGTTGCAATGTGCTTCCTATTTGTGAACCATGTTATGTTTGCCCTAAAAATCTCAAGGAAAATTGGGGAGCTTCCTTTTCTGGTTGGGACCTCCCTAAAAATTTCTGTAATTTTTGGAGTGGTTTTTATGCCTTTTCAAAATCTGGCCTTTCTGCCAAATCTGTGGTCCGTCCGGAATGACCCGGAAATTTCCGGATCAATTCCGGGCCAGTCGGAATTTTCCGGACCTATCCGGAAAATTCCGGATGAAGCACAGTGACGATGGACACTGGCGCCATGCCGCCGATGCCACCTGCTCCCCTGCCATGCCGATCGACGCCGTGCCCCCTTGAGGTCAATGGCCGCACGCCGTGACGCCCTCGACCTCGCCTGCCCCTTTTTCCCCCTGCTCCCTCTCTCTCTTGTCTCCCTTCCGAGCTCCCCACGGCCACACCTCACTTCCGCCGTTTGCCGAGCTCGCCGCTGCCGTCCCGGACCGCCCCGCACGAATCCAAGACCACGGAGAGGTCACCGCGTTCTCCTCTCTCTGCCCACCCGAGAATCGAGCCGGGAAGCCTCGGTCCCGATGTTTTTCATCCTCGACACCATCCTCCGCCAGCCGAGCCCGCCGGCTCGATTCGGTCGTCGCCGCCCCCCCCCCCTTCGCCTAATCGGTCACCCATACGCGTCCAGGGTGAGCCACGCATCCCCTAGGCCCCTTACCGTTTTCCCTCTCCCTCCCTCTCTTGCTCGCGTTGAGCGAGTTCCCGCCGCCGCCGTCGTTTTCTCTGCCCAGTTTCAAGCCGTCCGGAATCGCCCGGATTATTCCGGATCGATTCCGGGTCGACCGGAAAATTCCGGACTTTTCCGGATGAATTCCGAAACCCCAACCGAAAGATTTTGAGGTCACCTCGGATTTGGTTCGGATTTAGCCCGGATTATTCCGGACCATCCGGAATATTCCGGCCCAATCCGGATATTCCGAACCATATGTGAACTGTGTGGGCTTTGTTTTAGCTCCCTTTCGTTAAAACTTGCAAATGTTATACCAATTTGATTAGTGTTTCAAATCTATCTAAACATGCTATTATCACCTCATGACAACCTTTTGGACGTTGATATTAATCTTGAATTGGATAAAGATATAAATCCAAATAACCTTTTAAAATTACTAGTTAAGCATCGGTGCTCCGAAAATTACAAATAAATTACCGAAATGTTCGGAATGATAAACCCTAACTTTTCATGTCATTTTCATGCATATTGAGCTATTTCACTAATATTCATCAATCTATGAAGAACATGGTCACTAAGCTAAATGTGGGGTTGCTTCCAAATAATTTTCCCTAATTATTGGCTCCCCATTTAATGTTGCCTTTAATTTATATGGTAATTTCCTTGCATCAATTTGACATATCATCATGTGCTTGAGCATTGCATCTTGAGTTCGTTGATTTATGTGTTCTTTGTATTTCTCTTTTGGGTATCGATAGATTCCGGAGTCGAGGGTCTCTCTACCTACCCCGACGATCAATACTTCACGCCCGGGCAGCAAGGCAAGAGATAACCTAACCTTCTTGGCATCTAGCATCCTATGATTTTATCAAATTATTTTATCCACCATATTATTTGCATGCGGTTCAAATATCTCTTTGTGTAAATATATAGAATCCTATGAATGCATGTTCTTCCCGAGCCAATCACATGTATCCCTACCTATGAGACCTAGGGTTGAAGTGCTTGGCCGAGATACAATATAACATGTTGTATTCATATGCTTAGCTATGCTTAGCCATGCTTAGATAAATGCTTTATGTCCGTTATTACTTCCATAATTGTTTAGTTGATGGAATGATTCGGGCACGGTGGATAATTGTGATGCTTAATTAAAATGCTAAGATGGCTTGGGTGAGTTGCCATCGGGGATGGTGTTTTGCCTCACTCTAGCCCCTAGGAGCGAGTTCTTTACCTCTTGAACCAAGACTGAGCGTGCTTCCGGAGGTGGGGGCATATGGAACCCCCTTTGACCGAATAAGTTGTGAGGGCTTGTCAAGGGTCCTCTAGTTCGAGTTTTCATTTGCGCGTGAGTTGTGTGGGTGGAAAAAGGAACGAGGATGGTGGTGTTTAGGAATGTGGCCGCGGGGCAGGGCGCTGGGAGCGCTTAACCTGTCCTTCCGCACACTGATGGTCCTTGAGTAAGCCTCATGCAATGTAAAGGTCTAACCGCGCCCGTTCGCCGGCCTTCCCCGGAAGAGGGCCAACTAGGTGAGCCGGACGGTACCGATGGGTAAATTAGTACACCCCTGCAGGGTTTAATCTTTTCGAAAAGCCGTGTCCACGGTTATGGACGATCTTGGGAAAGGCGATTAGACTCATAGAGAATCTTAACCTAATTGATATGGCAGCTAAAGGTTGCATAATCAACGTGTGATAAAGGGTTCACTTCCTCGAGGGTGATTCGAGGGGGTGCCTTGGTGGAGATGAGAGTGGTTGGTTACTAAAGGGTTCGATGAGAACCGAATGATAAAATGCTACTCTCTTACCCCTTTATAAAAAGTATTCTGAGTAGACGAATGCCATTGTGTCATTTATGTTTCAGTTTATTAAAATAGCTTATGCAAAGAACTACATATACAGCTTTAGAGCCTCCGTCAGTCATTGGGCTATATCGCCCTACTAAACTTGCGAGTACATCGTACTCAGTCTCTCTTTGCTGCCTCTATGATTTTGTATTTCAGAGGAGGACGACACCGAGCAGCTAGGTGGGTTCTTCGTTGACGTCGACTACTAGTCTGGGGTTCCCAGGTGGCAGCTTGGGACCGTGGAACAAGCTGGCTTGGGTGATGTTTATCTGTAGGCCTCTTAGGCCATAATTTGCTTCTTGTTGTATTAGACAACGCTACTTCGCTTCCGCTTGTTGAATTGTTGGATCTGTGATCCTTTTGCTTGTAATATTTGTATTCTCCTCGTTATATGAGTTGCCATATAAATGTTTGTGTCGTAGTAGTCATGCTTTGTGCCAGTTCTGTTCCACAAGTCTCGATCTTTGTTTTATACATTGATGGTTGTGTTGCTTACATAGCCTCTCTGTATAATTCCGGGGTCGGGGCGTTACAAGTTGGTATCAGAGCAGGACTGCCTGTAGGAAACCCTTTCTTTTGGTCGATGTCGAGTCTAGTGAAAATTATTTTCAACCTAAAAATGAGTTGTGAAAACCTTCTTAGGATTCTTTTGCTTCTCATCCCAACTCGCTCTACTCTGATCTTACCTCTATTTGTTTTGTGCTTGGTGTCGATGTTTAGGTTCTCGGGGTTGGGGTTCTTACCGTCCAGTTATGCCTCGAGTCCGTTAAATCCGTTTGATATCGCCACGATGACGTGATGTCACCGTGGTTGCCTAAAATCTGTCTTTGGTGTTTATTGCTTCTTAAATATCTATATTTGGGAGCAACCAATGATCTATCTTAACTGTCAGAATTGGTTACTAACTTGTCGTTGTTCCAATTCTTCAGAATGGCTCCTACCCGTCGTGGGGAACATAGCAGCCCTGATCCACCGCCGCCACCCTCAATGGCGGAGGTGATGATGGCTATCGAGCAAAACCGTCTGCGCAATGAGCGGTTGCTCGAGCAGCTGGTCCAGCAAGGGGCCAGGAGGAACACGGACTGCACCACTCTCAACCAGTTCTTGCGGTCCCAACCTCCCACTTTCTCCGAGGCTAAGGAGCCGCTTGATGCGGATGATTGGCTTCGGGCTATCGAGCGCAAGTTCGCCGCTCTTCACGTTCCGGCGGCAGAACATGTCAACTTCGCCACCTACCTTCTGGAAGGAGCCGCCGGCTCCTGGTGGGAGAGCCACGTGGCAATGGTCGCCGCGGGCCATGTTATCACTTGGGAGGAGTTCCGCACCGCCTTCCGTGCGGCGTACATCCCCAAGCCCATCCTCGAGCTCAAGAGGCGGGAGTTCCTGGACCTAACCCAGGGACGCATGGACGTCCAGTCCTATGGACGGGAGTTCAACCACCTCTCCCGTTACGCCCCTCGGGACGTGACGAATGATGAGGACAAGCAATATCTCTTCCGCAAGGGGCTCGCACCTCGTCTCCGATACGAGCTCCTGCCCTTCAAGTTCACCTCCTACCAAGAGCTCTACAACCAGGCTCTCACCATGGAGCAAGGTAGGAAGGAGCTAGAGGCTTCTAAGAGGCCCGTTTCCACCGACCACCAGAGCTCCTCCTCCTCTGAGGGCAAGAAGCGCAAGGTCTTCGTGCCTTTCAGCGCCGTGCCAAAGGCGCCCTTCGCGCCGAAGCCCACCGGGTACCTGCCACCTCCGCCTCGCCCAGCTACTTCGACCTTGGGTGCGGCTGGAGGCGGTTTTCGACCTCGACTGCCTGCACCACCGGGAGTCACTTGCTTCGCTTGTGGCCAGCCGGGGCACTACTCCAGAGAGTGTCCCCAGAAGGCACCGGCTACCTCAGCACCTGCACCAGCACCCTCTACTCCAGCCGCCAAGGCTACCACCGTCAGCCGTGGCCGCCTGAACCACGTCTCGGCTGAAGGCGTTGAGGAGGACCCCGGAGTTCTCATGGGTACGCTTCGAATCAACACCTATCCAGCTTCAGTATTATTTGATTCTGGAGCTTCGCATTCGTTCATATCCATATCATATGCACACAACCATCAAATACCGTTTGTGATGATGGATCCCCCGCTAGTGGTTAAAACACCTGGTTCTCGATGGCAAACCAAATGGATCACTCCTGAAGTGCAGGTTTCCATAGGCTCCACCCCTTTTCCATTTCAGTTGATAGCCCTGAAGTCAGAGGGTCTGGATGTTATTCTGGGCATGGACTGGTTAGTGAAGTATCAGGCCAACCTGGACTGTGCTGCCAAGACTGTCTCAGTGATCCATCCGTATTATGGGGAAGTGCGCTATTGGTCCCCTTCTTCCGCAGCTCCATCTGCTGTTACCCCTTTTTCCCCGGAGATCAGTCTGTTTTTCATGGAAGGTGTCACCCCGCCTGAAATGCATGAAGTGGAGGTGGTGTGTGATTTCCCCGATGTTTTTCCGGAGGAATTGCCCGGCATGCCACCCGATCGCAGCGTGGAGTTTGTGATTGAGTTGGTTCCGGGAACCGCCCCAGTTTCCAAAACGCCCTACCGTATGCCAACGGAAGAGCTAGCTGAGTTGAAGAAGCAATTGGATGAGCTACTGGAAAAAGAATTCATCCGACCGAGTAGCTCACCTTGGGGCTGCCCGGTCATCTTTGTCAAGAAGAGGGATACAAATGTTCCTCGACTGGTCGTTGACTACCGCCCTCTTAATGCGGTGACCATCAAGAACAAGTATCCAATTCCTCGAATAACCGACTTGTTCGATCAACTAGCTGGAGCAACGGTATTCTCCAAGATGGATCTGAGGTCAGGTTACCATCAGATAAAATCCGAAAGGAGGATATTCCTAAGACGGCCTTCACTACTCCGCTATGGGTTATATGAGTACACCGTTATGTCTTTGGCCTCACAAATGCTCCGGCTACATTTATGAGGCTAATGAACTCCATCTTCCACGAGTACCTCGACAAGTTCGTCATCATCTACATCGATGACATCCTTGTGTACTCCAAGACCGAAGACGAACATGCTGAACATCTTCGACTTGTCCTGACCAAGCTTCGAGATCACCGTCTATATGCCAAGTTCTCTAAATGTGAGTTTTGGCTGAAGGAGCTCATATTTCTCGGTCATGTGGTGTCAGCTGCCGGAGTAGCGGTGATACCCGACAAGATTCAGGCAATCCTGGATTGGCCAACTCCCAAATCTGTCAAAGATATCCGAAGCTTCCTTGGATTGGCGGGTTATTACCGTCGATTTATTGAGGGCTTCTCCAAAATAGCAAAGGCATTGACTGAACTCCTCAAGAAAGGCAAGCCATTTGTGTGGTCAGACAAGGCTGAAGAGAGTTTCCAAACCCTCAAGGTCAAGCTCACCACCACACCGGTACTTGTCCTTCCCGATACCGCCAAGGACTTTGTCGTCTATTGCGATGCATCTCTCCAAGGCTTGGGATGTGTCTTGATGCAAGAGGGCCATGTGGTCGCTTATGCTTCCCGTCAACTCAAGCCACACGAGCAAAATTATCCAACTCATGATTTGGAGCTTGCCGCCGTGGTACATGCTCTGAAGCAATGGAGGCCCTATCTCTTGGGCAACCG
This sequence comes from Puccinellia tenuiflora, assembly GCA_012064385.1. NCBI lineage: Eukaryota > Viridiplantae > Streptophyta > Magnoliopsida > Poales > Poaceae > Puccinellia > Puccinellia tenuiflora. The sequence continues at coordinate 403,846 of QRDG01000281.1, read as the reverse complement.
TTGCGAGATCTACTCCGACCACCAAAGTCTAAAATATCTCTTCACCCAGCCGGATCTGAACTTGAGGCAGAGGAGATGGCTGGAATTGATAAAAGACTATGATGTGACCCTCAACTATCAACCCGGCAAGGCCAATGTGGTGGCCGATGCTTTGAGCCGCAAGGCCTATTGCAACACCTTGATGGTTGAAAAGGCCCAACCTGCTCTCCATGAGGAATTTGCTAAATTGAATCTGGAGATTGTGCCTTCCGGTTTTCTAGCTAACCTCGAGATCAAATCCACTCTCGAGGATGAAATCAAGGCCGCCCAACTAAATGATGCAGGCATCCTAAAGATTAAGGAGAATGTCGCAAGTGGAAAGGCCAAGTGTTTCTCTATCGATGACTCCGGTGTTGTCTACTTCGAAGGCCGCCTTGTGGTGCCCAAGAGTGGAAATACCAAGGGGTTAATTCTCCAAGAGGCACATGAGTCTCCCATATCCATCCATCCCGGTAGCACCAAGATGTACCAAGACCTCCGTCCCAAATTCTGGTGGACCCGTATGAAGCGGGAGATTGCCAAATACGTTGCCGAATGTGATGTCTGTCGCCGGTGAAAGCTGAACATCAGAGGCCGGCTGGTACCCTCCGCCCCATAGCCGTTCCTGAGTGGAAATGGGATGAAGTTGGTATGGATTTCATCACCGGCTTTCCAAAGTCACAAAAGGGCAACAATGCTATTTGGGTCATCATCGACCGATTGTCAAAGGTTGCCCATTTCATTCCGGTTCGGGAGGATATCAATGCCGCTCAATTGGCCGAGCTATATATGGCCCGGATTGTTCCCTTGCACGGGGTCCCTTGAGGATCATTTCAGACCGTGGAAGCTTGTTTGTGTCCAAATTTTGGCAAAGCTTCCAAGAGGCTCTCGGAACCCGTCTCAACTTCAGCACCGCCTATCATCCTCAAACCGACGGTCAAACTGAAAGAGTAAATCAAGTTCTTGAGGACATGCTTCGGGCTTGTGTCATCTCCTTCGGCAAGAGGTTGGGAAAAGTACCTCCCTCTCGCCGAGTTCTCCTACAACAATAGCTATCAAGCCAGTTTGCAAATGGCTCCCTTTGAGGTCCTTTATGGGAGAAAATGCCGGACTCCTCTCAATTGGTCTGAAACCGGGGAGAGGTCACTCTTCGGTCCCTGATGTGATCAATGAAGCCGAAGAGAAAGTCCGTGTTATTCGGGAAAACCTCAAGGCCGCTCAATCCCGTCAGAAAAGCTACTATGACAAGCATCATCAAGAGGTCCACTATGAAATCGGTGACAAGGCCTATCTTCGAGTCTCTCCTCTCCGAGGCGTTCGTCGCTTTGGAATCAAGGGCAAATTAGCACCTCGCTTTGTCGGCCCTTTCACCATCGTAGGCAAGCGAGGAGATCTTTCCTATCAACTTGAGTTGCCCTCCAATTTCCCGGATGTCCATGATGTGTTCCATGTTTCCCAACTCCGCCGGTGCTTCAAGGATCCCATCCGTGGGGTTGATCATGAGGCATTGGACATTCAAGAGGATTTGACCTATCGCGAGCATCCTATCCGCATCTTGGATGAAGCGGAGAGGAAAACCCGCAACAAGTCCATCAAGTTCTCAAGGTCCAATGGTCTAACCATTCCGAGGAAGAAGCCACATGGGAGAGAGAAACTAGTCTTCGTCAGGAGTACCCCGCCTTCTTCACTCAAGCCTAGAATCTCGGGACGAGATTCCTGTAAGGGGGGTAGATTTGTAACAGCCCTAACTTGGTAATGAAAAATACGAAGAATTTTTCCACTTTTGCATTTTTGTGTTTGCATCATGGCATCCCTTTTAATTTGCTTGTGGTAACAACCAACCAATGGGAAATAATAAAAAGAGGGAGGCCAAACTCCCCAAACCCTTTATCTCTTGAAATGCAAACTATGGTGTAACCCTTGTCATGGCAAGTGACCTTATGGTCTAGGAAGTTCATCTAAGTTCAACCAATGCTCAAGAAACCAAATGGTTTGTCCTCTAATTTTGTTCCAAGTCTCAAAGCTTCTTTTGTGTTGCAATGCGCTTCCTATTTGTGAGCCATGTTTTGTTGCCCTAAAAATCTCAAGAAAAATATGGGGAGCTTCCTTTCTGGTTGGGAACATCCCTAAAAATTTCTGTAAGTTTTGGAGTGGTTTTTATGCCTTTTCAAAATCTGGCCTTTCTGCCAAATCTGTGGCCATCCGGAATGACCCGGATTTTTCCGGATCAATTCCGGGCCAGTCGGAATTTTCCGGCCCCATCCGGAAAATTCCGGATGAAGCACAGTGACGATGGACACTGGCGCCATGCCGCCGATGCCACCTGCTCCCCTGCCCATGCCGCTCGACGCCGTGGCCCCCTGAGAGGTCAAAGACCACACCGCGGGCGCCCACTTGCTCCCCTCTCCTTTCCTCCCCCGAAATCCCGGATCGGAGCACCCCTCCTTTCTCTCCCCGAGCTCCTCCGTTCGCCGCCGTTGACGAGTTAGGCGCCGTCGTCACGGGCCGCCCCGCACGAATCGAAGACCGCGGAGAGGTCCACCGCGTTCTCCTCTCCCTGCCCACCTGAGGAATCGAGCCGGGAAGCCTCGGTCCCGACGTTTTCGTCCTCGACACCCTCCGCCGCCGGCCGAGCCTCGCCGGCTCGTTTCGGTCACCACCGGCCTTCCCTCGCCTAATCGGTCACCCACGCGTAATAAGGGTGAGCTCCATATCCTTTAGGCACTCTTCCGCGTCCCTCTCCCCCTCTCGCGTGCTCGTCCCGAGCAAGTTTCCCGCCGTCGCCGTCACAGTTTGCCCAGTTTCGAGCCCTCCGGAATCACCCGGAAATTTCCGGATCGATTCCGGGTCGCCCGGATTTTTCCGGACGTTTCCGGGAAAATTCCGAAACCCTAACCGAAAGATTTTGAGGTCACCTCGGATTTGGCTCGGAATGAGCCCGGATTATCCCGGACCACCCGGAATATTCCGGACCAATCCGGATGAATTCCGAACCAAGCTGAAAAATTGGTGAACTTTGTAATTTAACTCCTTCTTGGTAAAACTTGCAAATGACCTACTAATGTGTTCAGTGTTTCAAATGCTATCTAAATATGCTAGAACCACCCCATGACAACAACTTGCCCTTTGATTTAAATCTTTACTTGGTTAAAGGATATAAATCCAAATAACCTTTTAAATTGCTAATTGTCCATCGGTACTCCGAAAACTACCAATAAGGCACCAAAGTGAACATAAGAACCAAACCTCTTTAATCATGTCATGTTCATGCATAATTGAGCAATTTCTAAAATGATGGAATCTTTATGAACAATTGGACATTAAGTCAAATATGAGGTGTTTCCAAATAATTTCCTTAATTATTTGGCTCCCCATTTAATTGTGCCCTTAAGTGATATAATGGAATCCTTGCATAAATTTTGACATGCCATCATGTGATTGAGCATTGCATCTTGAGTTGTGTGATTTATGTGTTCTTTGTTCTTCTTTTGGGTATCGATAGATCCCGGAGTCGAGGGTCTCTCTACTTACCCCGACGAGCACCACTTCACGCCCGGGCAGCAAGGCAAGAGATAACCTAACCTTCTTGGCATCTAGCATCCTATGTTTTTATCAAATTATTTTATCCACCATAATATTGCATGCGGTTCAAATGTCTTTTGGGTAAATAATAGGGAATCCTATGAATGCATGTTTTCCCGAGCCAATCACATGTACCCCTACCTATGAACCCTAGTGTTGATGTGTTGGCCGGATACAATTATAACTGTTGGTTATATGCTTAGCCATGCTTAGAAATGCTTAGTTGAAATGCTAGTAATGTCCGATATTGAATTCCATATGTGTTGATGATGATGGAATTATTCGGGCATGGTGGATGAATGTAATGCTTAATTAAATTGCTAAAGGCTTGGATGAGTTGCCCTCGGGGAGGGTGGTTTGCCTCATTCTTGCCGCCTAGGCTGAGAGTGCTTTTAGCTAGAACCAAGAAAACGAGCGTGCTTCCGGAGGTGGGGGCATATGGAACCCCCTATGACCGAATAAGTTGTGAGGGGCTTGTCAAGGGTCCTCTAGTTCGAGTTTTCCATTTGCGCGTGAGTTGTGTGGGTGGAAAAAGGAATGAGGATGGTGGTGTTTAGGAATGTGGCCGCGGGGCAGGGCGCTGGGAGCGCTTAACCTGTCCTTCCGCACACTGATGGTCCTTGAGTAAGCCTCATGCAATGTAAAGGTCTAACCGCGCCCGTTCGCCGGCCTTCCCCGGAAGAGGGCCAACTAGGTGAGCCGGACGGTACCGATGGGTAAACTAGTACACCCCTGCAGGGTTTAATCTTTTCGAAAAGCCGTGTCCACGGTTACGGACAATCTTGGGAAAGGCGGATTAGCTCATAGATAATGTTAACCTAATTGATATGGCAGCTAAAGGTTGCATAATCACGTGTGATAAAGGTTCACTTCCTCGAGGGTGATTCGAGGGGGTGCCTTGGTGGAGATGAGAGTGGTTGGTTACTAAAGGGTTCGATGAGAACCGATGATAATAATGATACTCTCTTACCCCTTTTGAAAAGTATTTCTGAGTAGACGAATGCCATGTGTCATTTATGTTTCAGTTTATTTAAAACTAGCTTTATGCAAAAGAGCTACATAAACAGCTTTAGAGCCTCCGTCAGTCATTGGGCCTATATCGCCCTACTAAACTTGCGAGTACATCGTACTCAGTCTCTCTTTGCTGCCTCTATGATTTTGTATTACAGAGGAGGAAGACACCGAGCAGCTAGGTGGGTTCTTCGTTGACGTCGACTACTAGTCTGGGGTTCCCAGGTGGCAGCTTGGGACCGTGGAACAAGCTGGCTTGGGTGATGTTTATCTGTAGGCCTCTTAGGCCATAATTTGCTTCTTGTTGTATTAGACAACGCTACTTCGCTTCCGCTTGTTGAATTGTAGGATCTGTGATCCTTTTGCCTTGTAATATTTGTATTCTCCTCGTTATATGAGTTGCCATATAAATGTTTTGTGTCGTAGAGTCATGCTTTGTGCCAGTTCTGTTCCACAAGTCTCGATCTTTGTTTTATACATTGATGGTTGTGTTGTTACATAGCCTCTCTGTATAATTCTGGGGTCGGGGCGTTACACACATGATGTCCATAGCCAGAGTGGCAGGGTGCAATCTCGGAAGTTTCATGTGCAGGATCTCTCGTGTCGCTGTCCAAAACTACTTTGCATGTACACTCTCATTCACCGCATGAAATAAAGAGTCTGAAGCTGATTTAAAAATCGAGTAAGTACTATCAACTCTGACATGCCGCCTAGTGAGTGTTGCGTAATCAGGCAAGATGTCTCTGCGAACCCTCCACCAAAAAAGTTGTACCCTCGGTAAGACATCAACCTTCCATAACCTTTCACATTTACCATCATTCCTCATCCTTTTGTTTTACTATAGCACTCTCGATATGCCGAGCAAACATAATATATAACTGACTTCATTTATTGTGCCATGCTAAACAATCATCACCCAAGTTCCTTCTAAGTGGAATTTTGTAAAATCAGATCATTATTTGGAGCAAGAAAGCTACCACGTACCAGTTGGTTGCGCCATTCCTGTTGGATTGGATCAATAAACTCTTCTATTAGGTGAATCCTCATATCCGCCGACCTTCCCATAGGCCTCATGGAACAACCTTGATTTGTAAAAACTTCTCTCAAGTTATATGTTAGACCTGTACACTCTAAAATATGCTATTACCCATTAATTTTATGTGGTGTGCATACATTTTCCCATACCCTCTTTGGTCTCCAAATTAGAGTCGATATTTATGAAATTTGATTGTGTTTCTCATTCAGAAGTACAATTTGACCACAAAGAAGGTAAAGTTCTACGCAAAAAAAAGATAGGCTACCATATACCAGACATTGCTCCCATGTACTATCCTCTTCTTCTCCTGCTAAAAAAACTCTTTCTATTCTTACATTTGACGACACAAAAATCTCTCAATATGTCCTTTAATTTATCCCATTTCTCTCCACCTGAAATCCCCTTTCCGTTATTCACCGCGAAAATATGGTGCCAACTTTGGAGTATACGGTCAAGCGATACCACATTTCTTAGAAAAACCATTTTTTCTCAAGTGAAGATCAGAGAAAAAAAGTATATTCAAAATAGTGTAAAAAATAATAGATATCACCTCGCCCTCACTTCACATTGATGCCCCAAAAGACTCCGTTTAAAAGTTAGGCCTCCCTTCCCGACTTGAGCATAAGACCGTTACATGCTAGCAAATGGGAATTAGTCATGGTCACCATTTGAAAAACAAGCATCTGACCTGTGTCCATCGGGTTTGTTTCTTCATTGCATTGTCATGTTTGGCCACACTACGATAACTCTAAGTGTAATTTTATTTTCCTTGGTGTCGGTTTCCATGAAAACAACTTTGACAATCTTCATAAACTTCAACATGCACCACCACCTTGTTTTCGCCGTTCACTTCAGCGTCCCATATTTATGTGCATCGAACAAATCTGGAGTACTAGGATTGTAGAGCATACAACATTAATTTTGTGTTTGAATCGGGTGCAGTTGTGCTTTACAAATGCGTTCAACATTCGAGCAATATTTTTTGATAAAGGTAGTTTTATTAAATCAAACATTGCATCAAGTTGATACAACCAGAAGAGTTACACTCGGCCTTAAACTGCACACAAAGCACGAAAAAAATGTTTGACGCAGGCTCATAACTGGTGAAAAAAATGATGAGCAGCCTTAGGGATAGAGGGCTAATGATCCATATGGACCTAGATCAAAATAGTAACTAGTTTCTCACAAGAGTTGAAAAAACAATGGTGCATCCATGCTACACAGGTTTTTTTTTACGAATGCATACACCTCAATTCCTTTAATTATTTTGAGAATCCATATAATCTGAATCCGGAGGAGTGATCTTAAAGTACTCCTAAATGGGATCTCTTTTTCCCTCTCCCTTTCTCTCTCCTCACGTCTACCTCCTTGGGAGCCAACTCCCCTGTTTGGGCTCCTCTCCCTTTAGTCTCTAGCGGTTGTGCCGACCGGAGTAGGGAGGGGAAGCCGGTCAGTTACAATAGGTCTAATATTAAGTCTAGGGTTTGGTTTGCCTCTATGGATCTTGGCTATATGCCGATCTGGTGCTCCATCCTTGTGCTCGTGAGCAGCACCAGACGACCTTCACCAAGGTCTCAACAAAAGTTTTCAAAATAAGTCTCGCAGAACTCAAGAAATTATATCGCGCCTTAAAGAAGAAAACGTACTAGTAAGAGATCATGTTAAAGATAACCCGGTTGTATAACACACGCATTTCCCCTAATTTTTACATAAACTAAATTGTCTTTTTTTATTCTTGTTAGTGCAAGCTATGTGTGTTTCTTCTAAACAAATAGAAGGGTCCCAAAAGACCCCCAAGCTGCATTATATCACGACAGTGGAATTATAAATTACACAAGTACCATAAGAAAAATAAAAATTATGGCTTAGTCCTCAAGTTTTATAAAAACATGCCTAACTAATAAGACATATTGCAATCAGGTCTTTCTCCACTGCACTAATTCACGCGAGAAGATGAGCTTTAGGACAAGGCCAACCTAGCATAAGAACTTTTCTTCATAAAGATAATACATAAGAATTTCTACAACCATTTTGTGCGTCCTTAAGAGCAACATGAGAAATTCTCTACGGCATTCACATCCTACAAAAATTATCTACCCTTCCATTAGACCACCCTAGTCCAATGTCCAAGATATATGGGCTAAGAGCAAGTCCAATGGAACTGGCATTTTTTACTCTATATCATTATATCTTCATTGGGAAGACTCTATAAAATCATCCGCTTTGCTTTCTATCAAAATTCCGGTTGACTCTATAAATCCCACTCTCCAACTTTGACCAATCTATATTTTATTAATTTATTGTAACAACCAAACAGATAACAATCCACATACACAAAATAATAATAATTCTTATAATGGATGACAAATACACAAAGAAAATCTTTGATATTTCAAAATAAGTTTTATTTAAAAATTAATAATACTGAGAATGGTTAACTGACTATATTTTAAATTGTTATGTATGTGTACACATAGGTGGATCTACCATATGATACCTTATGTTATCTAATTTAGTGTTTGCATAATAAACATTGTTAAACCTATTTTTAATTGGGGTGGGGTCGGTGCACCCCCTCTAAAAATTACGATTTTCGATGCAAATGGACGGTGTTGATTGAAACTAACCTTTTAATTGAGAAGAGCATTATTGTCTATTTTACCCCGTGGAAACACCCAGTCCCTCTTCCTCCTCCCCGTTGAGGCAACCCCTCTGCTCGGAGGAGAGGCACATCGACGACACGGCGCGGCAAGGCTGGAACTCTCCTTGCAGACAGGTGAGGGAGCAAGCGATGCCGTTGGATTTGCTCTAAGAAATATTGTCTCCGTCCCGAATTAGTTGACATAGATTTATCTAAATATGAATGTATCTAAACATATTTTAGTGTGTAGATACAACGTCAACTAATTCGGAACGATTGGACAGATTAATTTTAACAGTGGTGTGCTACAATCCTTGACCATACTTAAAGCTTGCATCTAACATGCACATCACAACCAAGTATGATGCATGCTACAAGCCTTCGTACCCCTCCACACCGGTGAAACTCCTGAACATTCAGATTCTTCTTAGTATCGGAAAACCAGAATGCGACACAATACACTGACAGCTTTAGCACAGATCAGATCGAAGCCGGCAGATCAGGAACGCCGCTGGCTGATTAGCTCTCTCGCCGTTGGTTGCCGTTCCTGAAAGGAATGAACCGACGGTGAAGCGCGTCGTTGCTTGTCGGGTACGTTGGATGGTTGGTTGGTTAGCCGAGGTAAACTTGGAAGGCAGGAAACGTTGGTGCTTTACTTCTCCTTCCGCCGCCTGGTGGTACTGTGGTAGAATAAAAATGCAAAGTGGGTCATGGTTGCGCCGGTCAGGAATTACACGGTCGCGCCGGGCAAGTAGACTGGATCGATGGAGTGTGGAGCCCTTGTCGTAGTGGGCGGAACGACACGATTCCAGGTCGTGGCAGTGCCAATCTATCAGGCCATCTATTCTACTGTTTGAGTACTCGGAAGATGGAAACATTTGGCTTCACGCATTGAACCTCCTGGAGCACTCGTCTCCACCAAACTTTCCACTGTTTGGATCATTGGACATTAGCTGCCTAGTACCATCTGTACTAGCTAGGTTGGAGTGGTTCTACGGTAGAATGCAATATTTGTTAACCCCTTCCAGTTTTCGACAGAACCGGCCGGCCGGGAGAGTCGATTTCCGGCGTCATTTTCCCTCGAACCCGGCCACCCGGGGAACAAGGCACAAGTTGACAGTCGTACCCCATTCAAAGCTCTGTAGCTAAGTAGACTGGAACACTAGAGTGCCATTTATCTGATGGAGCAATCGTACGGATGCGGTTTAACGCTGAAATTCATTAGGCTCTTGAGATCATACCAACAGCGCCTTAAATTTTCTCTCCTTTCCAGCTTGGAGTCCCTCTCAAAATTTATGAAGAGTGTAGATTGTTTCACCAGTTGAGTAGAGAGTGGACAAGCACTGAACTAGTGCGAACCATACAGCGCAGTGGTTGCTATCCTATCCTCGTAATGATTGGCAGATCCAAAGTCCAGGGATCATCATTTTTGCGACCTAAAACTCGCATGATGCGAAACGTACGTGCAACAAATGCATTACCGGCAGGGAAGGCTGCAGAGATCCACTTACTTAGTTTAATCAAGATTACTGAACCTCTGATCACTAAAGTTGTTCACACATCTATTAGAACGCTCAAAGATTTTGGTTGAGAATGTGGCCTTCGCCAGCTGCTCCCCTGGATTAGGTCTTTCGGTCGAGTTATATGGTGTGGTGTTCATCCATTTTTAAACTTGTCCATAAACCTCTTTTCTACCAATTCTTTGAAACATAATGTTATTTGCGTTTCCGCACAAAATAAAAAAGGATTTTGGTCGGGGATAGGATTTGACGGTACAATGAATAAACCAGGGACCCCTTGATGAACTACTACTAAATAGCTCGCGACACTAGAATCCATCACACCTTGTATGTACATCCTATGTATTGTATCGGGCTATCGGCGTGATGGTAATTTATGAGTTTAATAAAGTATCCTTTATAAAAAAATCTAAGAAATTCCAAAATATACCATCTAGAAAATTTTGAGCATGGTTTTACCCCATATTAGCATCATGCATGGTTTGTTAGAATAGACCAGTATGGTAGATCGACATGGCACAACAAGATGTAAAGATCGAAGAGCGTCATCAACGATCATGTTTGCCTTCACTTCGCCATCTATTTCATTCCTCGTCCTTATCGTAATATTTTTGAGTCTCAACCATCGCCGCACACCTTGTCCAATGAACATGCATCAAAAAATAGGATCTAAAGTTTCTAGAATGGGTATTCTAGACGAATTTTCACTACATAGGGTGAATAATGTCACAAATGCATAATAAGAGGGTAAAAAGTGCAATTCACTCTTTCTCTCTTTATACTTTTACCATCGATGCGTCCCATCTATCATTGTCACATATGGCACCCTGAAAAACCACCCACATATTTTATGTTTCAAGAGAATTTATAAACCCGTTGGTCATGGCTAAGGTAAATTATGTCATGTTATAAAATCTTACCATTTTAGTCCTTTTTGTGAGATATATATATCATGGTTTAATTTGTGGGTCTCTCTGACAATTTGCTATTTCATGAACATGCTTAAGGATAATTTTGGCAAGTGTTGATTTGATTTCAGGCACCAACATGTTTATCATCGACATGACTGTAAGTACCATCTCAAGCAATTCTCGATGATTAGGGCCATATATTTTATGTTTTAAAAACATTAAGCCTTCTTGTGATCAAAGGGCCTGTTATGAATCTATCGAGAAATCCCAAAATCAAAACATGAGCACAATATAAAAGATTATATTGGATCCCCGCAAAACAATGACTAAGCTTCTCAAAAAAAGGCAATAAGTACCTAACCAGATGTTTTACAACATTACCAAACAAGCTAATTTAAAAGCTACAAGAAACCAAAAATCATTAGATAGTTGTGCACAATATGGAAGATATACCAAAGGTTCCATAACCTTTTTGAGTGATAATGTCTATTTGGATTTTCGACATCGAAACACCATGAAGAAACTTATTCCCACTAGTCTGATGTTTGTGAACTTATGTCTGAAAGATTAGCTTGGTGAATAGGTCAAAGTTTGCTCATAAAATATTTGTTCTCAAACACATACTGAGACGTCAAATGTGCAAATTAGCAACATTATGCTTTTGATTGCAACACGTGTCTATGTTTTTTAATCTCCATAGATTAGTTAAACAACATGTTTATAATCATTTTCCGCATGTTCGAACACGCATGAAGGAACCACTCCGACCAACACGAACACTCCTAGCCCCATTACAAAACATATTCCCACGTATCCATGTTTGTCCCATGTATAACCACTAGTAGAAAATGGGCCTTCCATCCCAAGCTTTAGTCCCGGCCGTGTTTGGTCCCGGGACTAATGTGAGCATTAGTCCCGGTTTCAACGGCTAGGACGGCCGCACGGGCACGGCCTGCTTTAGTCCCGATTCAAACGGGACCTTTAGTCCCGGTTGGAGATACCAACCAGGACTAAAGGGGTTGCGGCAGGCTGCGGCCTGGGCGAGCCCGTTTAGTCCCGGTCTGTGTCTCCAACCGGGACTAAAGATATACTGAGCTGCTTTCTCCTCTCTGTTTCCTCTCCGAGCTTGAGTGAATTCATCCCCATTTTTTCACGATTTTATCAAGATTGGCGGCGCCCCATCTATCCAAGGGTTCTATAAGGCTAGCAACTTCATCCTTTCATTTGTCATTGCTAGTTTAGCTCATTTCATGCACTAGAAGTAGAGTGATTTGTGGGTTTTATTTTGGGAGTAATTATATGGGAGTTTATTTGATTTATATGCAATTTGAGCTCAAATTAAAGGATTCTTTGTGGGTTTTAGTGTCGTCCCGTCCCCGTCCCCGTCCTCACCACCGTCGATCACCCGCGTCGTCCCATCGCCGGCACCACCTTGGTGAGCCTCTTGTTCTTATCTTTTGTTTTAAAAAAATTCTTACTTGTATGATTTAGATAGTTACTTGTATAATTTTCTTAATTGTATGTTTGTTTGTTATATATAGTGCCATGGTTTTGGTATCCGTCCCCGTCGGCCCTCGTCCGTTCTATGATTCGGATGTCGTATATTATCTTTTATAACTATTTGTTTCATTTTGTGTTTATGACAATTATGCCGACCAACTTGACATAGGTATTTTTATCTAGGAGGTATGTGATCCGGAAATTCCAACCGACCCTCTTGTCGAGAAGTTAAATTTAGTTGAAAACGAAAACGATGATTTGAAAGAAAATTTGAAAAGAATTGAAGAAGATAAGATGAAATTGGATTTGTATGTTGCCGATGTCGTCGATGATCACAAGATCAAGATGGATGCAATGCGCTTGAAGATTAGAAAGATTAGAAAATATGACGTTAATAAAGAGGCTTGGTATCATTATGCGGTTGGATCAATTATTACCTTAGTTGCGATTTTGATCGCATTTGTTGTTGCATTTAAATGCTTTAGATCGTTCTATGTTAGTTTCAATGTATGTTTTAGATGCTCTAGATAGTTGTATGTTGTTTTTATGAGAACTATGTATGAACTTTATGTATATATATTTGCAATAATAACATTTGGTCACTACTCTACTTTGGTTTTAACGTGATGAACTTGTATTAATTTGGTCACTTCTCTATTCATGATGTTGTGTAATGGTTTTTGATATACTTATATAATCCGGATGAGCTGGCAATGGATGTACAATGATCGACGCTCTCTCGAGTTCATTAATGGCCTGCATTATTTTATCGGTGTGGCTGAGGCAAACAGGCGGAATGGTTTTATGTGTTGTCCATGTGGTGTCTGTAAGAATAAGAAGGATTAATCTTCCTCAAAAACCCTTCACAGCCACCTGCTTCAGTCCGGTTTCATGTCCGGCTATAATTGTTGGACCAAGCACGGAGAAAGAGGGGTTATGATGGAAGACAGTGAAGAAGAAGATGATGATGACAACTATGCTAGGTTCCCTGAATACGGTGGTACTACAATGGGGGAAGCTGAAGAAGAGGCATTAGATGAGCCCGCTAATGAACTTGGTCGGGCCATTGTTGATGCACAGAGAAACTGCGAAAGTGAAAAGGAGAGGTTGAAGTTGGAGCGCATGTTAGAGGATCACAAAATATTGTTGTACCTGACAAGAAAAGGCTGGGTAGCACAGTGGAATTGTTGCAATGTAAGGCAGAGAATGGTGTATCTGACAAGGGACTTGAAAAGTTGCTGAAAATGATAAAGAAGATGCTTCCAAAGGATAACGAATTGCAGCTGACACGTACCCTCGGGAATCCTGAACACCCAGGACGAACACGAGGCAAAGGCCCCAATGTTCTATGGAGGGCTGGGTTTTCGGAGTGGAATGACACTTACAGAAACCGTCAGACAAAAAAGAAGCAGGAGGTAGACCGGATTCAGAAGATAGAAATAAAGAACGAGGAATTGGAACACATATTAAGGCGGCAGCAAGAGCAACTGGACATAATTAGCCAGCAAAGGGCATCTCAGCCGCAGCAAGATCCTGCATTCGATAGTACCAGCCCATCTCAGCGGAAAAGCATCGTGGGTTCCACGGGGGTCCGGGCTGATGATGCACTGATGGCTCGCTACCCCGTGGATGATATCACGGAGAGGAAAAATTGTGAGCTACATCAGTCAATGAAGAACATATCCATGAAGGTGGGGGTCGGCTTTGCTTTACATGGCTGTCAGATTCCAGCTGGCTATGCTCGTGTCGGGGTGGATGAAGTTATGAAGGGATATGAGACACTGGAGCTTGACATGCCTGCAAGTGAAGTGGAGATGACACTCGGAGAAGTCACGCGTGCTATCAATCTATGGAAAAAAGAATACATCGTGTTTGCAGATTCTGCGCCAAGGTCATCGACTCCTCCGAGTAGCAGTCCACCTCTAAGTCCACCCCTCCTCGAGAGGGACCCAGCGCGAGTCCATCTCGATCTCCGACGTGTCAGCCGACTCCGCGCAGTAAGTCCCAGGGGAAAAAGCGGAATACCACCGCTCCATCGACTAGTACTAATCGGAAGAAAGGTACAAAGAAGAGAGCCAATGACCAGGCTCGTGCCAAATTATCTTACGAAATGAATGATGATGAAACCAGAACGGTCGTGGCTGCCCAAGTGAAAAGCCATTTTGCACCGGTACAGCCCCAGCCAAAGGAGAAAATACCTGCAAAAACCTTTCAACACTTTGTGAACTTGCTTGAGCGACCACCGTCACATGTGGTTGAACGAGCTTCAGACTATGACCGCTATATTAAGAAGTCATATATGCAGCAGACGAGAAGTAGTGCAAGCGGGAAAAATAGTTCCCCAGCTCGGAGAACAGGAAATACAATTGGTCCCCCTGCTCAAGGTGTTTTCCGATAAGGACGCATACTACAACGATATTTCTAGCAACCTTGGTATCAGTGTTGCTCAATTAATAGGCGGCACAGATATCCCCAAGGCTGATCTAGCATGGAAATATGTCCCGGGGAAGCATCTGGTCAGACCTGAGCAGGTCCAGCATCTACCAACACAAATGCGAAGATTGCATGAGTGGTACATGCAAGTCATAAAGGTAGGGCGAATCATGCTCATGGTGGCATATAGGAAAGAGCATTACTTCATTGACAACGAGATGTGTGTTGAGATTGAAGAATTGTTTCAGTTATTCAATCAATACGGCCTCGACAAATCTATCGTCAGTTGCTATTGTCTGTAAGTCATTTATTTCTTTAATTTAAGTCTATAGCTCAGCTCATTCATTGCCTGTAATTATCCTCACTATATTATTTTGAACGCTATTATGCGGAATGAAGATTCTCGAATGCAAAAGAGGGAGAATCTATGACATTGGTTCGTTGACCCATATATCGTTAATGAACATACGATGAAAGAGCACCCCCATGACACAGAGGCTAACTTGCTAAGGTTTCTAGTGGAAAAAAAACACCAGAACAGAAATACTATTTTCTTACAACTTCAAGTGAGTGTTACTGTCTTGCACACATTCTATTTTGCTTACTCGATGTTAAGTGTAATTAATGACTTATGCATGCCTGCGTATATAAACGTGCAACTTTCACTGGATTCTGCTAATCATTAAAGTTGATGATGGAGCAGTTGAAATCATGGACTCATTAAAATAGAGCCTGAAGAGTACCACAACCTGGTTTTAATGCTCCAGAAGTAATTTCAATCATTATCGCACTATATCGGCATCTTTCCTTCATTTCCTAATATCAAGTAATTAATAACTCATTTATTCATTTTATTTGCCTGGCAGGTGTTGGAAACGGTTCATCAAGGATGTTGTCGGTGAATGGAAAAAGGAGCTGCGTTTTCGACGGATCCCGGTAAGTAGTACTAGCTAGGTCCGCGCATCTCTTTAATTCTAGTTTCAATACCATTATCATTCTTGATTATTATTTGATTCAATTCTATTCTCGTAAAGTGCATGAGGCAGGAACAGGGGAATAATTTATGTGCATACTACGTTTACGAGTTCATTTGCATGACGACCAGTGAGCGGAGCAGAGATGTAAGACAAACTGAAGTACGTAAACACCATTCACAATTTTATTTTATTGCCATCAGTTGTGTTGAGTTTCATTCATAATTGTTTATGATGATTTGACAAGTCATATATTCATATCGATCTCCTTCTTTAAAGATGGAAAAGATGCGGGACCGGCTCCTACCAAATAACCACCTACAGCAATTCAAGAGTAATTGACGTGATTTTTGCTTACAGAAGTCATATCTGAAACCGGAGAATACCATTTCCGCTAATGCCTCCATGTAATTTGATGATCTCCCAAACGTAGCAATTATATTCCCAAATTGTATATATGCCTCCTACCAAAGGACCGCCTATGTATGCTCGTAAATTTTATATATATGTATGCTCGTAAGAGCAATTCAAGAGGTCTCATTTATATTTTCCCAAATTATATATATATATATATATATATATATATATATATATATATATATGTATGCTCGTAAGAGACATTATATTATATATGCATCAACAATGTGTACAATATGTAGTAGCGTAGAATAAGTATATGAAAACTTGTTTGAAATGAAAAGAATTAAATGGAAAACATAAAATGAAAAGGAAAACACAAAATAAAAAATAATTGAATGGAAAACACAAAATGGAAAACAGAAAATCTTTAGTCTTGGTTGGTGTTACCAACCGGGACTAAAGGTCCTCTAGCCCCCGGCGCTCGACCTCAGCCACGTGGAGGGCCTTTAGTCCCGGTTTGTGGCCAACCAGAACTAAAGGACGGGACCTTTAGTCCTGATTTCGTTGTCCCGGTTGGGTAACCGGGACTAGAGCCCGTTCCCAACCGGGACTAGAGGCCATTTTTTACTAGTGAACATCTCTACATGAGGAGGATCACACCCCTTTGTTAACGCCTAGTATCATCTCTCACATGTACCTCGCTATCTATTCTCGCGGCTTGGTGATGCCTGCGAGCTCTTCACTCCATAAGGCTCTCCATGTTCAAGCTAGGTATAAAACCCGATGCTCGAAGCCTAAACTTTATAGCTGGAATCCGAAAAATGTAAGCACCTCTTTGGGTGTCAAGTCCAAAAATCCCAAAATTTGGCGGATCCTATATATACTCCGCGTACTGCGGACGATCCCAGTCACCACGAACCCCCTCAGATGCCACTGGGCCGGCTTAGTAGGACGGATGTCAGATTTGTTTTTCCTATTTCGCTTTTTTTGTCCGTATTTTTTTTCTTTTTTTTTCTGTTTTCTGTCCTATTTTTCCTTCTATTTTATATTTTTGGTTTATTTTTCCTTCTCTCTTTCTATTTTCAATTTTTCTTTTTTTTCTGTTTTCATATTATAAAACAAACGTTTATGTTGTCAAAAAAATATTGGTGGTTTTTTTCCATATAGCATAATTGTTCATGTTGAAATCTCTTAAATAAAATAAATATTCTTTTGAAAAATCATTCAAATAACATAAATGTTCATATTTGAAAATTTGTTTAAATAAGATAAATGTTCATATTTAAAAATATTTCAAATAATATTAATGTTCATATTTGATAATCATTCAAATAAGATAAATATTCATATTTACAAATCGTTCAAAAAATATTAGTGTTGACAAATCGTTCAAATAACAAAAATATTCATATTTGAAAATTGTTCAAAAAAAGAAATATTTTTATTAGTTTGTTTTAGTATGTGAACATTTTATTTTTTAATCTATTTTTTTATTTTCCATAAACATAAACGCATTTATTTACTATAAAACAGAAAAGAAAATATAAGAAGAGAAAATAAAACTGAAAATAGAAAAAAAGATAACACATACAAAGGAACATACGAAGAGTATGAAAAAGAAACCACAGACCCCCGCGCCGCTCCCTCCCCTAGGGGCGACACGGGCGGAAACCCCATCGCCGGCCCCTCCACAACCCCCCACCTACTCTCCCCTCGTCGCCGCCGGTTGCCTCCACCGGGCAAAGCCCGTGTGAAGACAGCGGCGACGGGGTCTGGTTCTCCATGACGGCGCTCGGGAGTTGGGGGAATCGAAGCTATGGATCACATGGCTGGCGGCGTGGCGCCGTTGTCCGGCAGGTGGGCGGTTGCACGACGATGCGGGGGTGGCAGATCGATGACGGCGGATGGCGTTGATACGTGTCAAACGTATCTATAATTATTGATTGTTCCATTCTAGTTTTGTGATATTGTCACCTGTTTTTAATATCATATTACATCATTTTTAAGCATTTTGTCGGACTAACCTATTGTCAAGATGCCTAGTGCCAGTTTTCCTGTTTTTGCTGTTTTTGTATTACAGAAAATCTACCACAGGAAATATTCTCGGAATGCACTGAAAATTTACGGGGAATTTTTATTCACCAAAAGACATCTAAGTGCTAGAGGGCGAACTGGGGGGCCACCCACAAGGCAGGGACGGCCACCTGCCACAACCTGGGCCCACCCCGGCCCCCCTCGACGCCTATAAATTGCCTCATGTCCTAAAAATGTCGAGGCGGCCATTATTTTCTTGAGAACTCGCCCCGAGCCGCCGCCACCATAAACCATAGTTCGGGGGTTGATTCTGAAGCTGATCCCGGCACCCTGCCGTAGGGGAGATCGATCCCGGATAGCTCTTCATCCCCATGCCTTCCTCCAGAATGATTTGTGAGTAGTTCCACCTTGTACCATGGGTCCATGGCAGTAGCTAGAAGGTAGTCTCTCACCCTTGTGCTTCATGTATTATGATCTTCTGAGCTGCCTAACATGATCAAGATCGACTATTGTAATGCTAGGTGATGTGTTTGCTGGGATCCGATGGATTATGAAGTTATGCTTAGATTGTGCATGATTCTTATATATTCATTTATGTTCTTGCATTCTCTCCGATGTGTGTAGTTGCTT